>CM035118.1:149711255-150911255 GCA_020205555.1 Panax stipuleanatus
TATAAGAGTTTCCAATGAGTTGGGTGCTGGAAGACCACAAAGAGCTTGCCTAGCAGTATGCATTGCAATTTTTATGGTAGCTACAGAAGGCACCTTGGCAGCTGCCGTCATGAGTTTGGGGCGTAAGCTTTGGGGCTCCTGTTACAGTAGAGAAGAAGAGGTAGTGACATATGTTGCAGAAATGTTGCTTCTAGTTGCGGGATCCCACTTTGTGGATGGAATTCAATCCGTGCTATCAGGTACTCTGCAGCTGTTATATTATGGTCATAACCCCCAACATGGGCGGCATATGTCATTAATTGCGTTGGCCCAAAAATAACACTTTGGCCTGTTTTTTAAAAGTGAATTTCTTGCTGATCTTTGATTGACAATCTCAGGAGCTATTAGAGGATGTGGTAGGCAAAAGATTGGTGCCATTGTTAATTTGGGAGCATATTATCTTATTGGCATACCTTCTGCTATATTGTTAGCTTTTGTTTGTCAGTATTGGAGGGAAGGTAAGTTTGCCAATAGTTTAACTTTTCTCTCTCTCTCTTTATAGACGATGATGATCAAATATCAGTCACAAGTTGATGAAATTAGGATACATTTCACCTATGATCTGCAGGGTTTGTGGATGGGCATTATTGTGGCACTAATTGTGCAAGCATTGCTTCTTGGAATTATAATTTTATGCACTAATTGGGAGAAAGAGGCAAGTAATTTCATCTACGTACTAAGTTGCGTCCTGCAGTCGTGCTTGTTTCTTTGTACGAGTTCCTAACTTTCTGTCTCTCTTTTTGTTTTTGTTTGGAGCTCAGGCAAAGAGGGCTACTGACAGAGTGTATGACTCAATGATCCCCATAGAAATATCATCACATAACTTCGTTTAATGGTAGCTGCTTCTGTTTCACTGGAGGTTCATAGAGGCGCGCTAAATGAACATCTAAGCATCATTCAGCTTCATGTACGCATTGATCTATCTGCCTTGAACCTTCAAAAATTCCTTCAAAGGCTAGGCTAGGCTACCAAAGAAGTAACATAAGCAACCTAATTTTATGTTTCTTTTTTTCTCTAAATTTTTTTGTTATGATGCTGAGAACAAGTTGAAAAGGTCATGTTTCCAATGGACATGAATCTGAGAATGAACCATTCTGTGGCCATAATAATAATCCTCAAAAGGATGACATAATTATATTTTTTACACAAATTAAGAAAAATAAAATAAAGTAATGAGAGTCAAAAAAATCATATTGAACGTGGGGGAATGGTGAAAAAGGTCTCTAATTTCTTCATTGATTTCAGATAAAAGCCAGCGGCTATACTCTTCCGCAATCAACAATGTTACTATCACATAATATTCACATACACACACATGCATATTGTGGATCTCTGCCTGACATGTGGAGCTCACAGTATACATGTGTGTATGTAAGCATTATGTGACCATTTTTATGTGATAGTAGCATTATTTTTCGGCAATTTGCGAATCACAACAAAACGCGAAACTGATCCACCAAATTGGGGGAAAAAAGAAATTGGGTTTTGTTTTTTTATTGTCTGTCCCATAATATATATAACGTTTAAAGAAATGATTGTATAATATTAAATACTAGTAATTGTCCGTGCAGCGTAACGAAAAAATTAGATTAAAATTCGAAAAAATACTGCATTACCTAAAGACTCTTTGCAACCTAAAATAACTTACAATCAGACCTAAAAATTATCATAATTCACCATACTACCACAATAATTAAATTTTTTTTTAAAATAGATATCCAGAAAAATCTAAACATGTCTATAAAAATTACAATCATCAATACATATCCAAACCACCAAAACAACCATCATTCCATACTCAACATCATCATAACCAAATATAATTAGTTAACTTTACAAAAGACGGAACACAAAAAATACACACATGCAGAAAATAGAGAAACAACTTCGTATTTTTTACAGCTTACACCAAGTATCCTTCAATGTATACCTGAAAATATTTAAAATATGTGAGTCAAAATAAAACAATTGTAAACTTACAATCAAATAAGATTTTTTTAGTACCATTTCAGGATTTGGGTAGACTGGAGGAGGGGGTAGTGTGTAGGGGGTGGGTTAGATTTGGGCGGGATTTTTTTTGTATGAGATGAAATGTGAGCTTCTAGAATGAATCTGAACCGTCCTTGTGCTTTTCCATCCAAATCAATTCAAATTAAGTTCTATCTTATTATTATAGATTAAAATTAGAATGAATCTGAACCTTCCTTATACTTTCCCGCCAAATCAATTCAAATTAGGTTCTACCTTATTATTATAGAATTATAGATTATAGATATTTTTGCATAAATTTTTAGTCGAAACTAACCTGTGACAAACAAGATTTTTGTAATTTATTTTGAATATTTATTGAATTAAATAAATATTTTTTGATGATTTAATTATTGAGTTAAATAATTAATTGATGAATTTATGGTAGATTAATTTAATTATATGTGTCACATTAGTTAAATTAATGTGGTGAATTTTTATATTCAAAGTATGTATTTAATTGAGCTTATTTGATTAATATATTAATTAATAAGCATAATGTTATTCTAATTAATTTATTAATTAATTAGAGATTTATGATTAGACATAATTAATAAATAAGAATTTTAATTATGTGACTATGTGATTTAATGTAGATTTATGCTATTTTATTTAATTGATTTAAATAGCATTATTTGATTTAATTGGGTGTGACATTAATTAACTATATTATAATAAATTAATTAAAATAAATGAGAAGGGATTCCTTAAGCTAGCCAAACAAGGCCTTAAGGGGAGTTGGTCAGTTAACCCACTAAGGGACCAACTGACAACCACTCACCCATTATATATTATACGTATTATACTTATATACATATATACTATATCAATTTATATATTCATATCAGAGGAAATAAAACTTAAAGAATCAGAGAGAATTTTGAGAGAAAAGATTGAAGAAGAAGAATTTGAAAAGTTTATATCATCATCCTTGAATCATCTTCACAAACTAGCAAGGGTAATTCCTTCTCCTAAGTTTTTAAATTCAAGTTCTTAAAGTTTTCCATTAACGTATGTTAGATTCTCTGTGAATAACTAATTTGATAATTAATGTATGATATGATTTTATATGTGTTATTGTATGATCATAACATGTTGTATATCATGTATGCATGATTTAGTGCGATTAAATCCATGTAGTTATGCTTAATTTGATTTTTCAAAAGTTACAGAGTGTAAAAATTGTACATATGGCCCATATGGCCCTTACGTACAAAATTTACACACCTTATGCGTTTATTTAACTTAAATTAACACTTGAATGTGATTGTGTACATTTAAACGAACAAAATAGAAGTTAAACGAATGGATTCGGTGTTATAACGAATCCGTAACGTTGAATTCTTGTTTTCTTTCAAAACTTTATAAAATGTTGAAAATAGTGAAATTAAATGTTGTGATTTGTGTAATTCCGTGATTTAAAGTGTTAAAAGCATGCTTAGAACATGGTATGATGTTTCTGTAAATTCTATATCTTATGGGTAGCCTTAAATTCATTACGTTAGTTTAATTTGGATTTATTTGGGTTGCTCTGTGTGTCATTCGCGAACTGGAAATCTGGGTCTGCGTTGCCGCGCGACCGCGCTGGTCCCAAGGGTAACTGGCGCGCGGCCGCGCCCCTTGCAGAAATTTGAAATTTTTTTTTTTGCTAAGTGTTCGTGTGTTCTAAGAGGTGGTTTAAAACCTAATGTAATGAACATAAAGACATGATTAAACATATAATAAGAGGTTAATAACTTATATCACGTGAGTAATTAATAAGTTAATTACATGACTTGAATCGTTAATTGTATAGTCCAATAACGTGCTCAAGACCGATGTGTGTGATTCGATACGTATATCGAGTTATTGATTAATTTGTATTGTGAACGTATTGATGTGTAGGGTTTAATAAAGAACGTGAATTATAATTGTAGCTTGTGCAAGAGGCAAGTATCCTATCCCTAACTTATTGATTTAGCAAGTTCCCTAAATTTTAATTTATTCATTTATTAAGCCTTAGACTTGTGTTTCTATATCGAGTAAGCTCGTGTTTTTAATTGTTCAAGTTCGAAATTCATATTACATATTGTAACTCTTTTAAAAGCATGATTCAGTGATACAATACTTATTCGATTGTATACTCTTGAGATTTATTATTCAAGTTGAATATCGATGTTATTGTTGAACCTTATAGGACTAGTGAACCCTTATTGATTCGACTAGTCCATAGTTGATGAACGTTCTAAATTCCAAAATACTTATTGAGCTTATCCAAACCAAACTTCCTTTGGTGCGGACTTTGATGTCAAAACTGAGATGAACAACCCTGTAAAAGGGGATTATTTACGCTTTAGCGTTGAGATATTGTGCACAATATGGTACTAAGGGCTGATCCCCCTAAGTACGAGAAGTAGAGTCCATAGTCTTATGACTGTTAAAGGTTTTAAGTATAAACACTTTACAACCTAGGACATAGTTCAAGGTCTTATGACCCTCAGATGATATTTTGATTCCTGTTATTTATCCTCGAGTCAAAAGTTGAGTTTCTTTATTCAGATGTCCTTGATTCACTCGCATGTTATTATATTGTTGTCATATTATTATACTTGTGGGCAACCGTGCTCACTCTTGCGTAATAATAACATTGCAGTTAAGAACGAAAGGTCTGACGAGCCTTCTACTAGCAAAGGCAAGGGCAAAGTCAACAAGTGATGAAGACTTGTTGTTTATTTTATGTGTTTATGTTTCAGACTTATGTTAAAGTTGTGTAAAACTTATTTAATTATTTATATTTCCGCATTTGATATTTAAGGTTAAGTACGACCTGGGATTGATGTATTTCTTTTCAGATGTTGTAACCCCATAAGGGGAGGATTATTTCTATTTATTTCATGGTTTGCATTTACTATGGGTAGATAGATAGATGATATTTGTACAGTGAACACCAAGTCCCGTGGAAATTGAAGTACCCGGATTTGGGGGTGTCACATAACCAACCCATTTATACACAAAACTCTGTACAGTTGTAGATGGCCCAAATCAAACTTTATCACTATCTATCTTTAGTCTATACTAATCAAAAATTCATTGCATTGAACATTTATTTTTATATTTGTTTCTTCTATTAAAAAATTGCATTTAAAATTCACTTTTTTAGATAATTATTAAAATATATAATTTTTTATATATTAATTAAAGTTTGTCTATATAAAACTTCTATTAGATTGTTTAATTACTATTAGATTAATCTTTGGTAAATATTTTAGATTAGGGTGTTTAATTACTATTAGATTTTCTTAGTAAATATATTGTGTTAGATTTTTTTTATTACTATTAGATTTATTTATATATTTTGGTGACTCATACAGAAAAATAATTTTAAATATATTTAACTCTTTTAGATGTTTTGGAACTTTCAAACTTTTATACAACTATAAATTATTTTTATTATATTGGGTTAAGATTCTTTAATAGTTTAAAAAACTTGAGTTTTTTTATATATCTTCTTTGAGATATATATATAAAAAAATCATAATTAAGTGGGAGTAGGATTTAATGCACAATTCCAAATCATAGAGAATCTAGATAGGTATATATAGATAACAGATTATAGAGAATTAAAATTAGAATGAATCTGAAGTGTCTTTGTGCTTTCCTGCCCAAATCAATTAGAATGAATATGAATCGTCTTTGTGTTTTCTCGTCCAAATCAATTCAAATTAGGTTCTATATTATTATTATAGAAATTAAAATTAGAATGAATCTGAACCGTACTTGTGCTTTTCCACCCAAATCAATTAGAATGAATCTGAACTGTTCGTGTGCTTTTCCGCCCAAATTAATTCAAATTGGGTTCTATCTTATTATTATAGATAATATAAATTATCTATAATACCCTTATATTTCTATAATTATCATACATCTCCTACTTAGGTGCTGTTTGTTTACATCTGATTGTCTCTTAATGGACTGTCTCTTATTCGCTAAGAGGCATGATGCTGTTTGTTTTTTTTTGTTACCTCTGAATGTCTCTTAATCGGTAAGACAGAAAATGAAATCTTAATAATTAAGAGGTATCTCTTAATGAAATTTTTTTGATAATTTGTTTTATATAAATATATTCAACAATATTATTCACTCATTTTTATTAAATTGAATATTTAAAATTATTAAATAAAATTTTACGCTTTAAAATAGTAAAATAGTGTCTTTAAGAGACAACTTACTTTTTAGTTATCAAACAGTTTTTTAAATTCAGACCTCATAACCATTCAGATGATCTAATTTATTAAGACATCATAATCATTCAGATCTTAATTCCCAGGTTTATCAAACACAACCTTACTCAATCATCTGTTATAAAGATTATGGCTAATTTTCATATATCATATAAAACGTCAAATAATTTGAAAATAAAATAAAATTATCTAAAACGTTATATATTATGGAACGGAGAGAGTAATATATATCTTCATGTTTCCCATTGTTACTGGCAAGTTTGTGGTGTGCTTTCATTCCGATAAATTGTGCGCCGCACATAAACCCTAAAATATTTGGCATTAATTTGTATTCAACATCTCCCGGGAAGGAACTAGGAAGGAAGGAAGGAAGTGGGCTAACTTAATTCTTGTTGATAGAAAATTATTCAAATTGATTATCTGCTTCCCAACTTCCTCTATGTGACAGGAGAGAGAATTAATTAAAAATAAATAAAAATAGGAATGGACGTCCAACAACAAAAATGGGGTCTTGAAAACCCACTAATATCAATCAATCATGAACATACGAAAGGTGAGATTTTGTTGGAAATAAAGAAATAGTTGTGGCTTGCGGTTCCTCTGTTGTCATATTTTCAATCATGTTTGTTGGTCATACAAAAACCAGTATTTACGGCAAATTTTAATTAATTTTTTAGATAAAATAAATAAGACTTAAATATAATAAATTCAAAAATTATAACTTTTTAAATATTAACTAATCATAATTTTATAAATTACAATACTATCTTCCTCTCATAACTTGAAAATGTTCCAAGATAACTTTATTATCGATAATTTTAAATACATCATTTTTGATGTAAAAAACTAAACAATCATTCAACCATTGAATTTAACAGTATACATAGTTGAAAATATTTTCTCTACCATGACAATAGTGACCGACAAAATAAAGTAAATTTCAACAATAAATAAACCCGAGAATACGAATCAACCTTATTCTTGTTAACCAACTTATTGGGATTGATTACAGTAGAGTAGTCGGACAATGTATTGGATCTCATATGTTTAAGCACATATTATAGCAAAAAAAAATTTTGCTAATTTGTGGGGGAGGGACCTTGAACCTAGGACCTCTTGCTTAGCAAAAGGCCTAGAGTCTTTGGTATGTGGATTATTATAGAAACATCTTATAAATACATTTCTATTAGGGATACATTTCTATTATTACACTACAAAATTATGTGAGGTTCCTATCATGCCATTAGGCCTATTACTTGCTCTATATCAGGTAGATCGATTACTCGGTTTTTTTAGAAGCTTGTGTCTAATTTTGAGACGATGAGGGTATATGAATAAGTGCACCATGAACTGTCACATGAATTTTGTATGTCTGATAGAATGTCTCAGTCAATAATATCTCCTCGTGGAGCATTGATTTCATTAAATTCTTTGCACTGAATATTTGTTTGTGGATGTTCTGTGACTTTATATGAATTTTATTTTCTTGGTATGTAGATTGGAACCTGAAGTGCATTAGATACCTTATGTGGTCAATCCTATGGAGCCAAACAGTATAACATGCTTGGTATACACATGCAGAGAGCCATGTTTGTTAATCTACTGATCAGCATTCCACTCGCATGCATTTGGGCGAATGCAGGCAAATTCTCGCTATTTTGGGACAAGATTCAGAAATAATATCAGCCAAAGCTGGAGTCTATGCGCGTTTCATGATACCTAGTATTTTTTCATACGCACTCCTCCAGTGTCAAATTAGGTTCCTACAAAGCCAAAACAATGCTTTCCCAATGATGCTTTGCTCAGGAATCACAACTTTGCTACATATTGGATTTTTGTGTTTCAATCTGAACTCGGGAATAAAGGAGCTGCGGTAGCTGCTGCAATTTCTTCTTGTTGGCAATTTATATTCGATTTTCTCCTTCCTGCAAGAGGACTTGGACTGGTTTTTCAAGAGAGGCTTTGCATGATGTCCCAAAGTTTCTAAGTTTTGCAATTCCTTCTGCACTTAAGCTATGGTAATAAACTTCATGTACTTATCTATTGCAATAGTTTACACTTAGTGTGGTGGTTTCAATAATTTATCTAAATCCTGTTATTTAAAACAGCTTGGAGATATGGTCATTTGAAATGACGATTCTCCTAGCTGGTCTTCTACCGGATCCAACACTAGAAGCTTCAGCTCTGTCAATCAGGTTAGTAATTTAGTATTATACTACCTCTGTCAAGAAATGAGAGACCTATATGAATTGTTGATATTTTTCCTTTTCTTACTGTTTGTTATGCATACTAAGGTTTACCTAGGCACCATTGCAATAGCTAATTAACTGTTTTACATATTGCAGCCTTAACACAAATGCCATGTTTTACATGATACCTCTTGGACTTGGAGCTGCAGGAAGGTGATTTCAAGCTATGTTAACAGCCATATTTTCTCTTCTTGAATAAAGTTCCTGTAATTTTATTTTTTTCGTGCCACTAGCATAAGAGTTTCGAATGAAGTGGGTGCTGGGCGGCCCGAAACAGCTCATCTGGCCATATGTGTTGCAATGTTCATGGTTGGTATTGAAAGCATTTTTATGGCAGCATTGTTAATCATGGGTCGTAAAGTTTGGGGCTACTGTTATAGCAGAGAAGAAAGAGTAGTGAGATACGTTGCTGAAATGATGCTGCTTCTTGCTGTAATCCATTTGGGTGATGGTATTCAAGCTGTGCATAATGGTATGTATCAAAATTCACTTCTTCTAGTTATTGCCTTGAGGAGTAATATTAAGAATATTTTTACAACTTGATTTTTGATCATAAAGCTTACTTATTCCATGCACCTGTTAGAAATGATCAATTATACTAGTAAATCTATATTTGCAGCTTTGAAAACAATTACTTTACCCTCTCTATACAATCAAACTCTACAACGCAACTCAAAATAGTTATATGCTGCCAATAAATGAAGTAATTAATACCAAATTAAATAGCCATTACATTGTGCTCGCTCTCCGAAATTCTAAACATCATTATGCTTATTAATAAACATTTTGTTTCTGAATATTAGAATAATGATGATATAAAATCTGTATGGAAAATCTTATGCCAGTTCATTATTCTTAATTTTCAGGAATTGCTAGAGCATGCGGATGGCAAAAGATTGGAGGTATTATTAATTTGTGGAGGGAAGGTAATGCATGTCACACATATCTTTTAACTTGTATGTATGCTAGCTTAGGTATCTGTCGCAAGGAGGCCGGCCGGCAGTGATCATTATAGTATCTTCTGCTGTTTCAAATGTGGTTTACAGGGACTCTGGACGGGACTCAGTGTCGCAGTGTTTGTGCAAGGGCTAATTCTTTCAACTGGCCGGCTATCACTTCGCGTATATATATTAGTTATCGAATTTGCCTGATGTATTGTTGTTTGTTTAATCTACTCATTTGTAGTGCTAGAGTGTATATATGACTCGGTTGTTAAAGTAGAAGCTTCATTATAAATCCGGAGACATGGATTTTGCTTCATTGGCGAAAATTAATGGCACCACATCACGTCTTTTTGGGTCCTCGTCATTACCAGTTTGAAAAAAGAAGAGTATAACTCACAAGTGTTGTATATTGGAGATTATCTACATAACCCTGGCCTGGAGTGGAGTGGGGAATTACGTAATTTACTTTTCCCGACTTCCCGTCAGTGGACGTTCTTTTGTTTGTTTCAGCTTTCAGGGTCTTTACCAAAAAAATATTAATTTTTTTTTAGAAAAAAAAGCTTGATTTTTTATTAAGCAATTGACAGGTTAATTTCTTGTCAAAAGAAGCGTCCTTAAATTTGAAGCAAGGTGCAAGCAGAAATGTACGTTTGTATAACATGAAAATTCACTACATATAAACTCCTACTCCTGCCATTCTTCCTCCACTGTCGTTGTAGAGACATTAAAAAAATTAAGAGTCCTGAGTTGCGAGAGGTTTTTTTGTCGAATTATAATTGCGACCTATATCAATACATTATCTATGGGATTGGGTCGGATTATAAAATTGATCCATCATACTGGATACGTCATTAAAATATTATTAACCATAATTACTCACGTAATTTGTAACTAAACATATAAAATAGCAAGATATATGATTCTTAAAATAAATAAAAAATATTGTCTCACAACTAGTAGGAATGTCAGTCTTACCGAGTATATTATGGCTATGCCAGTGAAAAGCCAATAATTTCTATAATTATACACTCCCACCTAATACCCTTGATTCTCGATGTATGTGCATGAGTTTTGGGGGATATAAGTCGAGACCAAAGCATGAAACCGCAAGGCTACTTCAAACTGTCACACGTTTCATTGAGTATTCTTTATACATTATTCTTTTTGTTCTACACCCTAACTTCCATTAAACTTCTCTATTTTCTGTCAGTTCAATTTTATATTTGCTCTGAGTTTGCCTTTCAAGTTATTCCATCACTTTATATGTTCTTGATACATTTTTCCCCCCTGTAGCAGACCTTTTGACCAACATTACAAGTACGTACATAAAAATACAAGTACTTGTAATGTTGACTGTTAAATTGTAATATATTATATACCTACCATGACTACGGATGAATGGGTTTACTTTAGTTTGAACAAATAATTTTGCCACATAACTTTATTTGCTGATTTAGCAATTTCACAAGTTGTTGGCTAATGGGTTTCTTTCCAAGTTAATTTTGAATATTTGTACAACATAGGTTCCTGAACTCATTAATCAATACCAAGTTTATGTGTTCTTTATTCACTTGAGTTGCGCGTTTGGGTGTTCATGTGGTTTGTAAATCTCAATTGGGGGAAATGATTTGTGGTTTAATAGTTTGTATGAAATGACTTTAGTGGAATTGTTGGTCTCTTTCTATAATGCCGAACTGACATGGATGCTATTTTGTGAAATATTATCTCTGTTCAAGTGGTCTTTGTACTAATAAAGTGTGCATGTATGTGTATAGTATTTCCAATGGCAGGAGGATCAAATAAACACATGATCGGTCTCATCCGGGTGGAAAAGATCCAGAGTGGTCCGAATCCAAGATGATAGCAGAAATTCAGGGAAATCAGGTGGACGTGCAACAAAGAACTTACTGGGAAAAGAATGTGGACAAACAGAGTGGGAGTTATACCAAGTTTACTGGAAAGGACAAGGTTGTTAGTGGGGAAAGATTTGTGGAAAAATCAACCGGTCGAGTTGGTTACAAGGATGAGTACGAGAAAAGCTCTACCGTCAAGATTGGGGACAATGATGGCTACACCGAATACTATTGCGAGGAGAAAGTTAAGAGGGTCATCTATGGGAAAAAGCCATCACCAACTACCCCTACCCAAAATACAACAAGAAATACAACAAGTATAAGTTCTCCTCTAATACTTGCGCCACCTTTTGGCAGGGGGGATATCATCATCGTTTTCTTGCTTTTGGAATCTGCTACACATCTATATATCCATCCAGTTAAAGAAACACTTTTGTAATTAAGACTGATGTGGTTTGGTACGTAACTAGGATGATGTGGTTTTATGTTGTTAACAACTGGTGTTAATATCTATCTAATGCAGCTTAGTATTTGGGTTAAATGCTTTAGAATTAATCATCAAGTTCACTTGTGGTACGTCCTTTTGTTGTATTTATTTTTCTCATCACAGTTGCTTTTCCTTCTGTCACCAGTTCCTTTTTACTCTTCTGCAAACAGAGCTAGCGCTGCTGCAATTTATTGCGTGCAACTTGTCATAAACTCTGAGTTGATTTTTTAAGTTAAAACTCCATTACCTCCATGATGTGTTTATGAGAAATTGAGCATGGCCTTAATTTGATGCTGAGCCTCTGGCCTGTTGGCTTCTATATATATTACCTCCATGCTGTGTTTCTTGAGCCGGGTGTTCCAGTAGTTTTTAATGTCATTGTCTGTTCTTCCAGGCAATTGAGCTGCAATAATGGACCACCTGATGATACCCATATAATAAAAATAAAAAAAACTAGCCTCCATAAAGAATTTAAAATAGAGCCAAAAAAGAGGGAAACTGATCAAAGAATCTAGGTAATTAGGACATAGATATAAATGTATGTAAGTATGTATGTATAGCTATTAGCTAGTACTCCTGTTGATGAAATTTAATGAAGGGGAGATCGACTGGACCTGCTGCCAATACTAATATAGAGGCTGCAGATGATGTTGTCTTCTTCTTCAGAGAATCCTCCATGCTTGATATTGGGTCTCAAGTAATTTAACCATCTTAATCTACAGCTCTTCCCACATCTCATCAATCCTGTATGTAAATTATATATTAATATATATTAATTTGCATATGCAGCACGTACCAATTAATTAATTAGACAATTAAATTAACAAATGAGATTTTCTATATATACATATATATATATATATATATATATATTTCCTCTCAATAACGACCAATCAGGACAGCTTATATATATGACCTTTTATTAACGACCAATCAGGACAGCTTATTTTTGTATGTATCAATTACAATTTTTTTGGGTATTAATTCATTATTGTCGATTCTAACCTATAGTATTTTATAATTTAAAATTAAAAATGTATTTCTAATTTTAAAAAAATATAAGTTACCATCATATGAATTAATCATGTATAACTCTACATTAAAGTTATTCCTGGCCACAAACTAAACAACTGATTCCTTCTTTTTGGCCTCAACTGTACCAAAACCTAGTCTAATGTACTCGGTAATTAATTTGTGTTGCAACTACTAGCTAGCTAGGGTATTTAAATAATTAAACATGGAGGAAAATTTGCCTCTTTCTTAACCGGAAAAACAAAAACAAAACGTATTTCAAATTGTAGCATCCTTATTTACTTTCTCCTTTAAAGAATTTAAATGGCATTACCGTAGTAACTCTGATTTTCAGTCTCCAGCTTGTTTAACAAGTTCATCCTAAACCTAGACGTATACGTAAGTTCATGTACTACGTACTGTAATACCCGAAAATTTAAAAAAATAAAAAAAAATGAATGAATAAATAAATGACTTTTTAAAATTTTGTTTTAAATATTTTAATTGGACTCTTATTGTGTTTGGGTCAAATTGTATTTAAGTATGTAGACTACACTAATTGGGCCTAATTTGTATTTGAGTAATTTTAAATCCTATTAAAATTTGAAGAGTTAATAAGGTATATAAATAATGAGCAAAAACCTAATTTACTAAAGCATTATGCCTATTTGTAATTGAGAGGAAGGAAGGGAAGCGGCAGCTTGAGGAAGAAGATAAAGTCGGCTATATTTGTTTAAGGTATGTGTTTAGCTTCAAGTGAATACGTTAAAGTTATTCTGAATCAACGTGAGTATGAGATGTTAGAAAGAAACAAATAAACAAATAAACAAATAACGCATGGATTGACTAAACTTTTTGCCTGAAACTCATGTATTGAATTTATTATTATTATTATATATATAGTCATCACATCCTGTTAAGTAAGATTCCATACATGAATTGGTTAATCTATTACTTTGAAAACGGAGGACACTGTATAACATATATATATATATACATATATATATATATATATATATATATATATAGGGTCAGTTTCTCCAACGAACCATAAAGAGCGAACTAAAAACGAACTGACTATAGCGACGGTTTTTTTCCGTAGCTATAACATAGAAAGCCGATTTTTTATGTTATAGCGACAAAAAAATCCGTCGCTATAGCCGGTTCGTCATTAGTTCGCTCCCTATGGTTCGCTAGAGAGACGGACCCTATATATATATATATATATATATATATATATATATATATATATATATATATATATATATATATATATATATATATATATATATATATATATAGTCCCGTTCAAGAGCACTATGTTAAAGAGCCATCATATTGGCTTAAACAGCACTACTACTTAAAGCCTCCGTGTTTTTCAATTTTTTGCCTTCTCTCTCCTCAGACTTCCTTCTTCAAAATTTGCTCACTTCCTTCTCCTAATTTCAGAGCGAAGACACTTCCTTCCCCAAATTGAACACCGAACGAAGCCCTAGAGCGAAAAAACACGGCAAATAATCTCACAAATCGGGAGTGAGTGAATCTTCACAAGTCGGAAGCTATAGAATCGTGCCCTAGAATCGATTCCATCACAAATCGGAAGAGCGAATCTTCACAAATCGGTGATCCATTTTCTACCCTCCCCTTTTCTTCCTATATTCTTCCATTTTACGTGTAATCTATTTCTTTGTAGCTGAATGGACTGATTTTCTGGACATAAAACAGAGTATTTTGGTCAAGTTTGTTTATTGTAGTGTAATTGGTTTTAATTAGTTAACTAGTGTCTTTGATTTTAAGAAAAGAAAACGTTAAATTACTTCTTCTATATAAGACCATGACTCCATGAATTGATCAAGTATTTTGTCAAGGCACAAAAAAAGAGTTGCAACTCTTTGCTATACGAAATTACGGTAGCAACTTGTTTCTCTGTTGATAAAATAACTTGACCAGTTTGCAACTTCACGTAGTTCGGATCCAAAAAGGAAGAATCTCCATATGAGTGTAGATGTCAGCTGTAATCCTCTGTTGCTGCAAAATCATTCAACTTGTTGAATTAATTGATACAGAACATTTTGTTTATGTTTTGATGGCTCTAGAATGCAAGATATCTATTATCTCAATAATTTTTCTAATTGGTGATTTCACAAGTTCAAGTAAATTTTTGTTTGTCCAGGTTTAAATATAATGGACGACATGGACCATGGAATAGGGAGTTGCGGCGATAATGTAGAAATGAATTTGGAAATAGAAATGGATGGGGATGACTCGAGTGAAGAAGGGTTGAATGTGAATAATACTAATATTGTTGTCTACTATCCTCAAGTAGCCGATGAGTTTACGCCCAAGCTTGGTCAAGAATTTGAAACATTAGATGATATTCACAGTTTTTACAATACATATGCAATGCATGCTGGTTTTAGTGTACGAAAGTTTAATGAGAAAAAAAGGCCGGGTAGCGATGAGATTTGTAGGAAGGAGTATGTGTGTTCTAAGCAAGGAAAGGGCAAACTATTAGCCGATGTGGTGGTAAAAAGAAAACGTGGATCTACAAAAGAAGGTTGTAGTGCAAGACTTAATGTGGTAAAAAGAAATGACTTGTACGTAATTACTAAAATTGAGGAGGGTCATTGTCACCCATTGTCAACCCCACATAAAAGGCATCTTTTACGATCGCATCGTAATGTGTCAAGTGCCCAAAAATCCTTGAGTCAGCAACTTGGCACGGTGAATATACCACAATACCAACAATACAATTTTCTTGCAGTGCAGGCGGGTGGGTTTGAAAATATTGGTTGCACGCAACGAGATTTGTATAACTTTGAAAGAGACAAGCGCAATGACTTGAAGGGTCATGATGGGGATATGTTGAATGAGTACTTACAGTTAGAACAACAAAAGAATCCTTCATTCACTTTCACAATTGACACAGACGATGAAAAAAGGATCAGTCGTTGTTTTTGGGCCGATGCAACTTCTAGACGAGCTTATAGATTTTACGGTGATGTTGTCATTTTTGATACCACATACAATACTAATCGTTATGGAATGATATTTGCACCACTAATGGGGGTTAATAACCATGGTCAAACTACTGTATTTGGTTGTGCTTTCTTAAGTGATGAGACAATAGCTAGTTTTGTCTGGCTTTTCAAGTGCTTTTTGGAAGCAATGCCAGGTGATGCACCTGAGATGATTATCACCGATCAGGATCCGGCTATGACAAATGCCATTTCACAGATTCTTCCTAATACATTTCATAGGTATTGTAGTTGGCACATATTGACCAAATTTTCAGAGAAGATTGACTCGGTAAAATACAATGCTTATTATAAAGACTTTGCAGAATGCATTTGGAATTCGGAGACTGCGGAAAATTTTGACTCTACTTGGGTAGCGCTGATGGAGAAAAGTGGGTTGAATGCTAATAAATGGCTACAATCAATGTATGACATCCGAGCTAGATGGGTACCCGCACATGTGAATCATGGTTTCTCAGCCGGCATGTCAAGTAGCCAACGAGCAGAGAGTTGTCATGCATTTTTTAAAAATTTTGTTTCTAAGAGGAATTCTTTAGTGGATTTTATGATTCAATTTGGTCGGGGCCTTCAACATCAACGACATGCGGAGTTGGTTTCAGATAACAAAGATTTGGTTGAGAGGCCGAGAATGAAATATCGTCATGACTTTTTAGTTCAAATGGTTGACATTTATACATACTCTATATATTATAAATTTGAAGAAGAGTTGTGCGAGAGCTTGAATTATAGGTTTGAACTTATGAAGGAGGATGTCAATTACCGTTTATATAAGATTTATCGAAGGAATGTAAGTAAGTTTAAAGTAAGGGAAATTCAGTATGTCAAATCTTTGGATTTTGCAGCATGCACTTGCAAAAAGTTTGAGAGTTTGGGAATTGTATGTCGGCATGTGATAGCTTACTTGCATAAGTATCATGATCTTGACAAATTGCCTACAAAATACATTTTGAAAAGGTGGACAAAAACAGCAAAATCAAGTGGTGTAATTGATGATAATGGTGTGGAGATAAAAGATGACAAGTCATACTTGCTCTTGCGGAGTCAATTGATTCAACAATCTTTAGAGATGATTGATAGTGCTCTCACAAATGAAGAAGCCACAAATGTATTAAAAGAATGTTTCAATAATGGGAATGAAAAGATCAAGCAAATAATTGGGACTAATGGTTCCAAACGAAACAATGAGATGGAGTCTGGTGGAATGAGTGGATCCAAGTCAGTTAACATGACTGGGACAAATGAACATAATTACATTGAGCCGAACCAAGTGCGTGCAAAAGGGTGTGGCAAAAGGCTTAAGGGTGGTAAAGAAAGGGCTTTGGGGAAAGTAAAAAATCCCAAGGGGAGACGTTGTCATGGATGTAGCCAAGTTGGTGTCACACACGACAAAAGAAACTGTCCAGCGCTTAATAATCGGTAAACAAGTTTACTTATTTTGACTTTGCTATTTGTTTAAAATTGACTTTGCTATTTGTTTAATTTTGATTTTGCTATTTGTTTAAATGTAGAATTGGAGAATCAAATGTTGATGCTACTCAGGATCCAAGTATAGATGATGATAGTGCTTCACCCACAGGTGGAACTGAGATTGCATAGAGTGTCCTTCAAAATTGCAGTAATTTATCTATATGTATTAATTTGAATTTTTTTTTGTATAGAGTGTCCTTCAGGATTGCAGTAATCATGGGAGTGACTATACTAGGGATGCTTCAAAATGTCAGAGTTGCTGTATTAGTTGGTGCGTTTGTTGTTATAGTTTGTATATTTGTTTCTCAACACATATCCATGTTTCTTTGTGTTACTTCCTTTATACAGTTGTTACTAATTTCTTCTATTTCTTTTATTGACCATATTCAGACAGTGAAGGTGGTAGCTGAAATGCTGTTGCAATATGTCTTGTCGTCAGGTTTTATTGTTGGGTTCAGGAATTATGTCACGAAGAACGATGGAGTTTGGCATAATCCTTTTGTTGGTCTTTCCCATATGGGCACTAGTTCTTCTACTTTTCTAGACTCATTATGTATGCAACGCAGCCTCATGAATTTTTTTGGTTTTGGAATTCTGATATAGATATAGTATGTATTTTTTAGTATTTTTAATAGATATAGTAGTTCTGGATTTTTTTTGGTTTTGGGGTTCGTGTTACTTGCAAGTCTTCAGGATTCTTATTGCCAATATAAAGAGGGATTTTGAAAGATGAATGATCTGAATTTTTAATAGATATAGTAGTTCTGGATTGTTGCATTGTTTATTATTTGTTGAAGTTCAAATTCCACTTATTACCTCAAAACATGCTGCTAAATCAGTACCCACCCCCGCTGGGGCGGGGCTGCTACTGAAGGAAACCCCGCTGGGGCGGGGTGGCGCCAGCTGCAGTTACCTTTCCTTTCTCGAACAGGACACACAAGATAAGGAGGAAGCTATAATTATTATTAACATGATAAGGCTGCTGATCTTTTTTCCTATTTCAAGTGGGACACGGATGCAACAAGCTTGGGCTAACAAATAGAGACAATCAAAGCTGCTGGAGGATTAAGGCTGCTAGTGGAATGAGAGATAAAAGGGGATTTGTACCCTTAGAACGCGGTACTACTTCTCCCCCCTCAATTTTTACTTATAATCTAGTTCTTTGCAGCTGAATGGACTGATTTTCTGGAGAGTGCTTAAAAAAGCCACATAAAACAGAGTATTTTGGTCAAGTTTGTTTATTGTAGTGTAATTGTTTTTAATGGTTTCATTAATTATAGATTGGTTAGTGAAGGGAAGCTTGTGAAGGAGATTTATATATTTGCGGTTCTTGTTGCTATGTTGGTTTGTGGGTTTATTGGTGAACTTATTGGCGTTAGTGCCATTGTGTCATCTTTGGTTTTGGGATTACTCATACGGGATAGGCCGCCATTGGGAGCTGCATTAGTCGAAAGGCTTGATTGCTTTGTTTCTGAGTTGCTCATGTCGCTGTTTTTCGCTGCTTTCGGTTTACAAACAAATTTTTTGTCAATACAAAAGTTGGAAAATGTAGATGCTGTGCAGTTTCTTGTGTTAGTTTCATTTGTTGGAAAGATTATGGGGACCATGGTTCCCCCACTTTTTAATTGGTGCGTTTGTTTTTATAGTATGTATATTTGTTTCTCAACACATATCCATGTTTCTTTGTGTACAGAACAACATGCATTTGTCCCTGATTCTTTGTGTTTCAATTCTAAGTGGAGAATATTATTTAACTACAAATGTTTATTGTGTTAGGACAACTAGATTTTATCCTAGGAGTTTTCTTCTTCCTTTTGTAGGTTTGTTTTAAAACAATGAATGATTTTATAGGTTTGTTCTAAAACAATGAATGAGATTTAGTGTGTGAATGAAATTTATTGTGTTAAGCATTCTTGTAGCTTCTTTAGGTGGTGTTACTTCCTTTAATACAGGTGTTACTAATTTCTTCTATTTCTTCTATTGACCATATTCAGGCAGTGAAGGTGGTAAATGGACATTTCCATTTTCGTGGTAGAGTGTTTATGGGCCGCCTCCAGATATGTCTCTCTTTTAGGCTGATCAGGTAGAGGAACACTCCATAAGGCGTAGCTGGAATGCTGTTGCAATATGTCTTGTCGTCATGTTTTATTTTTGCAAGAACACATCCAAGCATCAGTTGGGTTCAGGAATTCTGTCATGAAGTACCATGGTGTTTGGCATAATCCTTTTTTTGGTCTTTCCCATATGGGCACTAGTTCTTCTACTTTTCTAGACTCATTATGTATGCAATGCAACCTGTGAATTTTTTTGGTTTTGGAATTCTGATACAGATATTGTATGTTTTTTATAGTATTTTTAATAGATCCGAGTGTCTTGCAAGTTTCGTGTTACTTGCAAGTCTTCAGGATTCTTATTGCCAAGTTCAATTTTAATAAAATATTTTATGATTTGAGATGCATAATATAAAGAGGATTTTGAAAGATGCAGGATACGAATTTTGTTTATTATGCGCCAAGGATGCACAGTTGTTTCCTGTATGCGCCAAGGATGCGGGTAGTGAAAATTGTTTGGGTACTCTGTTTTCATTACCCAATGAAATAATGAAATACTCTCTTTACATTACCCAATCTGAGTCTGAGTATCTTGGAATTAGTAGGCAAAATATCTGGACATTTTTCTTTAGCTTTTTTATCTTGGAATTATGCCATGCCTCGTGCTCAAGCAGGACAGTAGATTTTTATTTTATGAGTGAGGCAGAGGAGTGACTTTGTTCCAGGAAAGAATTTTTGATTTGAGTGCTGTTTCTCGAAGATTGAACAACCCCACATCCGTACATAAAATTCATTACATTGCTGTAGAAGTGCTCAAACAGAGTGCAATATCTTTGCAACATTACAATTAATTCATTACATTTAAAATAGGGACTTCACACAACCTAACATTTTGAATCTCCCAACTTCCAAGTTACAATTTTGAATGACAATTTTGACCGATCCTGGATTTAATCTACCTTCCATTCCCGTAGGCATGATTTTGCCAGTTCCAATAACAGTAATCGGAACCACTGGTACTCCAGATTTCGCAGCAATACTGAATGCACCTTTCTGCAAATCACCAGAAAGATAAAATTTATTCAGATAAAGGGGACATTTTTAAATTTCAACAAGGTTCCACAGGTAGCAGCAATCCATTATCCACAATAAGAAAGGCAAGCTTTTGGGCAAGTAAAAACAATATATAGAGATCTTTAAAGAAATTTTAGAAGCACAACCCTTTTGTTTGAAACCAAATCTTTTGAAGACATCCAGAATTCTTCCTACATAAATATTTTCTAGGCCATCACTATTGCAATTAAGACTAGTACAAAAGGCAATGTGTGAACATACTAAATTCAGCACAGTATAAATAGAAGTTGTCATTTTTTATAGTTAAAATTCAGATTAATGCTCCTCTATGTAGTTTAGAAGATGGAGCAAAACATCCTCTGCACACAAGCATCTGAAACTTTCCTAATACCTTTACGTAAGTAAAACCATATGGTAATGTTGGAGTAATAACCATCAATAGACCTCACCTTGAATACCCCTAATTTTCCATCTTTACTCCGAGTGGAAAGAAAAAAACAGATCCTCCCTTCTTCACAAGATCCATGCATCGTTTGAGAGTTTGCTACATTCATAAAGCCATAAAAATATAAGTTGTATAGTTCAAGAGAAGAACAATAGTTTACTAAAACAAGAATTATAATATAAATTTTCCAGATGGCAATCCAACCTAAACAAACTGATTAATTTGTTGCATCAAAGGTGAAATAATATTTTCAAGGGAAGGAGAATCAAGTTACCAATTGGCTTCTGCTGACAGCTGTCCATGTGTTTCAAAGGAATAACACCCATTAAAAACATGGCCCATTCAACAACAGGAAATAGGAAAATTGATGTCATGCTGATGAACTTGAAGCTACTACCTAGAGTAAGAAGAACATATGTGTCTAAAAAGCTCTGGTGGTTGGACACATATACAGCAGGAGTATCCTGTGAAGGCAAATTCTCTACTCCCACCACTTCAACATTAAAAAATGAAGCAACAGTAATAGAACAAGTTCAAAATCTAAAATAAAGCCTTCATCTAAGTTTACTTTAGTGTTAAGGGTGCAAGGGGTAGGCTAAACGGTTTGATCTAATTATCAAAAGAAAAGGTTTACTATAGCCTTAACCATTCAGTACTTAATTTTAATTACTATAGGTAAATTGATTAAATTTTTGGTCCATTTCAGCAACACAGCTGCTGCCATAGCTAGAAACCAGTAACATCAAAATCTTGAAACAGAGAAAGCTTAGATTTCTAAATTTGAAAACAAAAAAAAATACCATGAGATAAACAAGTAAGCTAATGCCCAAAAAAAATACTATAAGCACAACTGTTATTTTCTAGATTGTGGGTTTTAATAAATAGTTTTAGGTACTTGGCCCTCCTTAATTCTGGGCTAATTACTGTGTAAACGTGTATATATATATATATATATATAATGCAGCTGTTACTCTGATCAGATGAGCAATAATCTTTCCTGTACAGTAAAAAAGTGGGGGCACCATGGTCCCCATAATCTTTCCAACAAATGAAACTAACACAAGAAACTGCACAGCAGTACATTTTCCAACTTTTGTATTGACAAAAAATTTGTTTGTAAATCGAAAATCGAGAAAAACAGCGGCATGAGCAACTCAGAAACAAAGCAATCAAGCCTTTCGACTAATGCAGCTCCCAATGGTGGCCCATCCGGTATGACTAATCCCAAAACCAAATATGGCACAATGGCACTAACGCCAATAAGCTCACCAATAAACCCACAAACCAACACAGCAACAAGAACCGCAACTATATAAATCTCCTTCACAGGCTTCCCTTCAATAACCAATCTTTAATTAATGAAACCATTAAAAATAATTACACTACAATAAACAAACTTGACCAGAATACTCTATTTTATGTGGCTTTTATAAGCACTCTCCAGAAAATCGGTCCATTCAGCTACAAAGAACTAGATTATAAGTAAAAATTGAGGGGGGAGAAGTATTACTACGTTCTAAGAGTACAAATAAAGTAAGAATATAGGAAAAGAATGGGCGGGTAGAAATGGCTTACCAATTTGTAATATATTTGGACTTCGGATTTGTGAAGGAATCGATTCTAGGGCACGATTCTATTGCTTCCGATTTGTGAGATTCTATTGCTTCCGATTTGTGAAGATTTGCTGTGTTTTTAGGGCTTCGTTCGCTGTTCAATTTGGGGAAGGAAGTGTCTGAAATCATCGCTCTGAAATTTGGAGAAGGAAGTGAGCGAAATTTGAAGAAGAAAGTCTGAGGAGAGACGAGGCTAAAAATTGAAAAACACGGAGCTTTTTAAACGGTAGTGCTCTTTAACCGAATATGGCTCTTTAAGGGGAGTGCTCTTGAACGGGTCCGTATATATATATATATATATATATATATATATATATATATATATATATTAATGATGCAGTGTATCATGGGAAAAAAAAAGAATATAATGACTTCACTTTGTGGACGAACGGCAGTGTCATAATATAATTGATTATAATAATAATAATTCACTAATTTTATTTAATTTATTATTTTGTTTAATTAGTTCGGACGGAAGGAGTTTAACGAACTATATTAGGAATATAATTTCTGGTATTACATTGCTTAATTCAGGTACGGATTTCGTACTCTTTCAGCGATAATCTTTTATTTTTATTTGTTCGTTTTGCTTTTCGTTTAGAAGTTAGTTATTATTTCGCATGATTGTTCGTTCTCAAATTCATGTGATAGTTTCGTTTTAATATTGATCATTGGAACTAGTGTTTGTACTCTTTGATCTAGTATATCATCTTTAGTATTTATTTTGATATTTGTAGAAAGTACATGTTAATATTTTTGGAGACTCGTGTTGATTCGTTTGATTTAACATGTACATATTTGAACCCTTTGTGTTGATATTGTGTCGCATGTGTTGTGACATAGTATTTTTGTTAGAATATACCGTAGGATATACCTGAGCTATAACCAGCTGTGGGGGTACCACAGGCATGTCGTCTTGGCACGAGAGACATGACACTTTCCGTGGCGGTGTGATCAGTTCACGGCGTCTCCATTTTGTGTTCCGGTGAGAGTTGCCCATTTGGTGTTTTGTTGTGGGAGACGTATGGGTCGACCCTAGTTTTTTGTTCTGTTCTGCGGAGTGGCGATGTTTGTGTCAAACACGCCTTCCGATTTTATATACATTTGGATTCGCGGTCCAATGTGTGTTACTTGCCTGTGTGACAAGGTATATTTCTGTTTTATTTTGAGCTCGGTATGAAATAGCACCCAGCCATTTGATTCAGCCTATTATTTCATTGTGTTAATTTTGTTTGTTTCAGTTCAGTTCAGTTCATTTGTTGAGTTAGTTATTTCGTTTCATTATTCTTGTATTCTATATCCGTACTGGGCGTTTGGCTCATGCTGTATTTTTTCTTCCGGCAGATAATCAGGGGGATCAAGGACAAGTGTGATGAGAGCTCCATTCGGTCCAATGATTTAGATATTCTGTTTAGGCTTGATAGATTGATTTTATTTTGAGTTGTAATAAATACTCTAGATTTGAGTTCGAGTCTGTTGGCATTTATTTTGGTTTGACCTTTTGATATTTATTGGTAAAATATTATTCTTTCGTGGCATAGAGGTTTCGTTCGATTTTGTTGTATTTTGAGTAACCTCTCTTTCTATTTCGAAAAAGGGGTGTTACACGTACTCTAATATTTTTCTTCACTATTGATACTTGTTTACAAAAAGAAATATATTGTTCCAAGTTGGCTACAGTTTTAGGCAATATTTATACAAGAAAAGAACCCCAAAAAAAACAAACCCTTAATGATTCAAAGCTGTTAAACTAATTAAAGAGAAGTACACCAGTCATTGACCTTGGTTTCCTACCATAATAAGTATATGGAACAATTACATTTTTTAGTACATTTTTAAAAAAAATTACAATAACAGTGCATCAAAATAATATTTACAAAATTAATACATTTTTAATAGTTTATTTACAAAATTAATGTAATTAGTATTCCTTTAATTTAGGTGATTAATAATGGGGGCTGACATGGCAAATCAGTTTTCCAATTCAAAAACTGTTCCCATATTTTTTGTTCGGATTTGTTTTTTTTCGTTCGGATTGATTTTTTTGAACTGTAATTGTTCCAAGTTATTAGCCCATATCTCTCTCCCGAAAATGGTTTCAGCTGGAACAACTCTGCAACCTTCATCGTTTCTCAAATGAAAAGCCTTCCCGTCATCTTCTAGTCTTTTCATGGGGACCCACCTTACCTGTTCACCTCCTGCCTTCTCTGGTATGTGATAGGTGGACAGATATAGAAGGCATAAACCCCAGCGAAATTATAATTAGAATTGGGATTGGAACGTCAACATCTTTCTTAGGTTTAATAGTGGAATTTGCAGCTTAGCATTGGAACGTCAACATCTTGTGATCCACATAGCAATCTAAACTTAGTATACCTACACCATTCATTTGGATATGCTAATTTCATCACTTTATATTTGACTTATGGTGCCAGCTGGGACGTGCGTCCGTTTCCAAACTTCTTTACATCCCGAGGAATATTTGCATGTGTTTTCGGGGGAGAGATACTACTTTTTGGTTAATTGAAGCAGGAAAACTTTGCTACAATGTGCAATTTTTTTATAGTGCAGTTGGTAATCAAACTTTCATACCAAGGAAACCAAAAGTTCATACTAATGTAACCAAACCTTCATACTAAAGTAACCAATCCACCTCCACACCTGCAGTTTTTCATAATGCAGTTGGTAACCAAACCTTCATACCAAGGTAATCAAACTTTCATACCAAGATAACCAAACATTCATACCAAAGTAACCAATCTACCTCCACACCTGCAATTTTTTCATAGTGCAGTTGGTAACCAAACCTTCATACTAAGGTAACCAAACCTTCATATCAAGATAACAAAACCTTCATATCAATGTAACCAATCCACTTCTACACCAGCAGTTTTTTCATAGTGCAGTTGGTAACCAAACCTTTGTACCAAGGTAATAAATTCAGTTTTATTAAGTTACCAATTTATTTTTGAATGTGATTGGTAGCCAAACCTTCATGCAGTTGGTAACCAAACTTTCATGCAGTTGGTTGCCAAACCTTCATACCAAGGTAACCAATTCAGTTTTATTAGGTTACCAATATATTTTGAATGTGATGCAGTTGGTAACCAACCCTTCATGCAGTTGGTAACCAAACCTTCAGACCAAGGTAACCAATTCAGTTTTATTAGTTTGCCAATTTATTTTGAATGTGATGCAATTGGTAGCCAAACCTTCATGCAGTTGATTGTCAAACCTTCAGACTAAGGTAACCAATTCAGCTTTATTAGATTACTAATTTATTTTAAATGTGATGCAGTTGGTAGCCAAACCTTCATGCAAGATTATTTATTTATTTTTAGCTCTCTGCTGGAATATCTCCATTATTGGTTTGATTTTATAATTTATAATTTTTATTTTAAGAATCAGGATTATATGTTTGATCTCATCCACCGACTGGGATAATCTTTCCCTAGGAAATACCTTGCGCACCATGTAAATCTGCGCTCTTTACATCACAATATAAAGCTGCTACCCATAGAATTTTTGTACTTTTGCAATTGTTACTCGACTTGTATATATATATTTTTTCTTGTTAATTTTCCAGATTGCTCACGGAAGAATCCCTCCATGTGTGAAAGGCTATCGGAGTTTGGACTTGTTTATCCAGAAAACAGATGGAGGAAAGATTGTAGATCAGGAGCATCAGGTTGCTTTGTGTTCTCTTTTGAAGGAGGAGATGCTTCACCCATTGCGAGGCAGAGATTCGCGACGGAGACGGTGATAAAGAGAATGAGAAGGCGGCGAAGGAAGATGATAAGGGAGATGAAGATTAGGATAGAGAAGATAATTTTTTGTTTTTCCCACCTTTTGATTGGAATTTTGAATTATGAATTTGTTTTTATTGTTAGATTCCAAAGATTTGAATTTGAATTATTAATTATGACGGTTATTTCTCCTTGATTTTAGGTTTCCTTATTAATGCAAAATTGAATGGTTTGAATTTGTTGCCCTCTTTTTATAATTATTTTGTGGATGCACTAATGGTGTAATTATTTTATAATTGTTGAATATTTCTGTAAAGAACCCTAAGTATATATGTACTCCATATTTTTGTTAAGCAATTTTATAGTGAAGAAACAAATACAAATAGGTCTAGGAACCGCACTTACATAGAAAACTACCAAACTCGCACAAATTACTATTTTCTCCGTTCCATAATAATATTTATTTTAGCTTTACGCACACATGTATTTAGAAAATCATTTAATACTATTATTTAATAAATTAAAATTTGTATAAAATTTCATCACTACCCTTATATGAAAAGTTGAAAACTACTAATACATCAAAGAAATTTTTTTGGGACAATAAAACAAGTTAGAAGTGATATAAAAAAGTAAAAAAAAGAATATACGAAAAAAGAATATATAAAATTATGCTTTAACATCATCACTTTCATTGGAAGAAGAAAATGATCTATGGATGCTGCTATATTTATTTAGTTTCTAATTTTTGTTTTCATTTATTAATTCGTCTTTTGCATTTCTTAAACTATAAGTATGTCATTTCAACTACCACATCAAATTAAATTAAGAATCTAACCATTCATTTTAAATGTCTCAAATTAAGTGAAAACCTAATTTCAAATCTTCTTATATTTACATAAGTTTTAATTTTTGTTTTTACATATATGACCCTAAAAAGTTTTTGAAGTGTGAAACTGGACTCAATTAGTGATGAAATTTATTGATATATAACTGATTCAACGAAGTCGCAAGAATCATGCAATTAATATAATTGTGGTACATATACATATACATATACATATATATATATAAAAGCGAATACTGACCAATTAAGCTGCTTATCTTCTTATCAAGAAACCCTTCACCAGCTCTCTCCCTTAAGAGTCTTGAGGTTTGGTCTTCTTGATGATGCATGAAATGTTGTACATAGAGTAGATCCGAGTACTCCATAAATTATAAATATATTACTCCCTCCGCTTCCAATAATGCTTTTTAAGAAAAATATTTTGTTCCAATTTATTTGGGAGGAAGAAAAGAAAGCCCTCGTCATCACTAGGGTTGATAAAGATGCTAATAAGTTAAACTAAAGACTCATTACACAGTAATAGTGTACGAATCTACAACAATTTATAAACAAATAAATACACAGGGGAGACTCCTTGAATGAGACACTTACGACTTGTGTTTTCTTAAAAATATGCATATATACAAATCAAATAGCCATCTCCCATGCACTTTATGTAAATTAATCTCAGGATGTCGCAGCAGCAGTAGCTGACCTCAAATTCAGCCCTAACACTACTCAACCCTTCAAATTTTTTAGACAATTTAATATTAACCTATGTACGTTTGAAAAATATTAAATTATTCTTAAATTTAATGTAGTGTTATAATTTAGAGACGTATAAATATTTAGTTTGTGTATGGGAGATTGGGAGGGATCAAATTCAAGTCAATGTTGAACTTTTTACATTGTACATCTACTAGATGTTTTATATAATATAACAAGTATGTACAATAGAAAAATAAATAAATGAGATTGTCTAAGAAAACACCTAGTCCACCTAGCGAAGCACATAGGCACCGCCTAGGCGCCTCCTCCTCCGCCTAACGATTTTTAGATCACTGGATAGCTTGCTTGGATATGCTTATTACACTGTTCATTACAGTGTTGTTTCACTATGAGAATCTATAATTGGTGTGTAGATAGAGCATTGTGCAGGCCAGCATGCTTTTAAATTTAGAAATAGGATTTTGCATATATACTAGTAGCAGGGACGAAATCAGGATTTTTGTTTGTGGGGGGCCAAAAAAAAATTTAACAACATAATATAACTAGAAAAATGGTACTCGGTAAGAACATTGATATGGATCGTAATTGATGTAAGCTCGTCGAACTTCATCACACCACGATATTTTCATATTTCGATACGTTTTTCAGGATAATGCTCCAAATAATTAATATTCTATTATTTACCTTCAATTCTTGGTGATTTTAGAGAACGTTGTTCTTGTTCAGAGGTAGGTAGAGATGTTTGAACATTAGGCTCAGGGGTAAATAGAGATGTGTCAACATGATTTGATTGTTTTCTCTTGAAAAATGAATCAATATTATGTGATTTTAATTCCCATATGATTCTAAAATAAAAAATAAAAAATAAAAAATTCAATTAACTACACTACAAGAATGAGTTAATCAATAATTGGATCTTTTATTGAAATTTTTAATAATAAAATTTTCATAACTTTGCAATCAAATAAGTAAGATTTTAGTTGGTTACCAGAAAACAAATTGAATATGCAATTGGAATTAACATATACAATATTATGATCACTCATTAAACTTTTAAAAATTAAAATATCAAGTTTCATAAAATAAACAAAGAATAAAAATATCTAAATAGGGTTTAAGTTGGTTACATGATATAAATATATCATTCAATTGGAATAACACATACAATATTATGCTCCAATTATACAAATTTACAATTATAATAAATTTAATAATGATATATTTTCAAACTTCGGGGTGAACCATGTAAATTTTTCAAACCTTGGGGGCGGGCCGTGGCCCCCTCCAGCCCTATACTAGCTTCGTCCCTGACTAGTAGCATTTCATGATATTTTTCTTAGAGTCCAAGTTTGGGAAACCTATAAAAAGTAAATTTCATTACAGTGTAAGGGAGATTCTTCCTGGATTATTGAGTGGCTTTGAATGCTTCAAATTCTTATAAATTGGCTGTTTTGAGTCGTTTGATGGTCTAAGCTCTTTACCTCACAAGAGGCTTTGTGGTATCATTACGGGTAGTTATGTGAACCTTACTGTTTTGGAACCTTGATCTAATTGTTTACTTTTTTAATCATATCACCTGTCAACGTCATTTGACATTAACTAAGCTTGCATGCAAACGAGTGCTACTTTCTGGTTACTCTAAATATTTGGTATAATTGGATTCGATTGGTATCCATGTTGTTCACATGTTTTATGTTGAAATATAGTATTGTTTTGATAAATGATTTTTGTTATTTGATGTTATTAAACCATTCCTATTTTAGTTAAGCATGCAAACTTTGGTTACTGATGCTTTGAAAATTAAATTTTCTTTGGTTATCTAGCTGAAATTGTCATATACAGAATATTCTACTACGTCAATAGATCTGGAACTCTCAGGGAGCTCGGACATGGAAATCTGACTGCTGCGATGCAGCATGATATTTCCAATACGTAAGGCACATGTAATTCAAACATCGATTCTGGGCTTCAGGCTCAATTAAATTATTGCATAGGCATTACATGGATGCTTACAGTCATCCAGAGCAATATACTTCCATCTCATTTTACAACTGAGAATAATGATTTCTTTATAAACCCATTGGTTGTAAATTATAATAAACATAAGACGAGCCAGAGAGAAAAAAAAATAAAATATATATATATGTTTAAAGTTTCGTGTGAATACTCTAAACAACACTACAGCCACTCAGCTTAATTATGTACACATCCTACCTTCGATAGCAGTGCTGAGTTCTGTCTCACGAGATGGAGACTTCAGAAAAAGAATCCATATCAGCAAGGACTGCGGCGGCATCACTATCAATCAAACTGAAACAATAACCACCTGCAAAAATGGAAGTTAACAACTTTTCAATTCAACCATAAAATCCATTTTGAGTAATAACGCAGGGATTTTAAACGAGTAGAGGGGAAGGACTTACATTTCTAATAGCGTGATAATTCTTAGTTCTGGTGTACTATATAGTCTTCCTTATTCCTTATAAGAGTTCAGAACACATTCAGTTGCAATTCATAAAGAAAAACCTGTTTTCCATGATGTAATATAGAGGTCCATGAAAGAACAAGGCTACAAGAGTTTAATAATGCATCACTACCCTCTGTACACCTTACGAGCCAGTAAATGGCCCAAAATTGCAATCCTAGGTTACCTTTTATTGGCCCATTTGTTAACCATCCGGCAAAAGCATTTGGTAAAGCCACAGAGAAGGTAATTCCTTCAGGATTAGCATCATTTCACATTAATTGCTGCAGCCATATTTCTCAACCTCTGAGCGATTTCTGCAAATGATGGCCTCTGTGCTGGATCAGAGGCCCAACAACTTTCCATCAAAGACTTCCACTCAGGATCGCACCAAGTTGGAATCTGTGGGCGTAATGAGTTGTTCACAATTCCTCCTGCATATTATGATGGAGAATTGTTGAATAACTGAATGATACAGAAGTATAGTCATTTGACATTGTCAAGTCAAATAACATTTCTTTTCCATCCATCCGCGTTTTCTTCTCTCTTTTTTATTCTCTTCTCTTTTCCTTAATTTAGAGCTTGGTCATTTTTTCCCGAAGGAATGGAAAGGTGGCCATCAACATCACTAAGAGGGAAGCCTTGATTCAATCAACCGTAATTTAAAATAAATGGCATGTATATTAAGCTGAGGAGACATGCTATAGTGAGAGTCAATTGCATCAATTTACCCTACACACGGCATGGTGATATATACCTTTTCTACAATGATATATGGACAAAATTTCAGATCAAAATATAAACATTTTGATAAAATTGGTGACTTTAAAATAATTATAAAAAATAAGAAGGAATTGAAACAAGGTAGGAAACACAGTTGATGTATTTGTCTCCAACTAGTTGAACAAGTTGAAGTTTCCAGATGATTTTCAAAAATCCCTACATAGAGAAACCATTTAAGATAGCCAGCAGATGTCATAAACATAACCTTTCTTACCAGACAGTTGAAAAGAAACCTAATCTAAGATGCCATCCTCCTTTCACTTGCCTAGCGTTCATCTCACCATAACTCACTAATGATATAGATAGAAATATTATAATCACAACTCATGGTACTAGCATATTTTTTTAGTCCCAGGATTGCATTGAATGCAAAAGATATCAACAATTTGAATCTTATGTGATACTACCCTTTTTGCTTAAGTAAACAAATTGTGATATTTGTCACGAAATCATGGAAAACAAAAGATCAATATACATTGCAAAAGAAACATTCATAGTTTTTTCATAAGCAACAGGAAAATGCATAATCTGTTAACCATGGAACATACCAATTATAGAAGCACAGTGAATATCTGCATATGGTTCGTCGCCCGTGAGCAATTCCCACATGACAATCCCAAAAGAGTAAACATCAATCTAGATTTCAGAGAGGGAAATTTATAATGAGTAAAATGGGAGCAAGAGAAAGTGACAAAATATTGATTCAAAGAACTTCCTTAAAAGAGGGGAAATATGTGTGGAAGCTAAAAACTTTGTATTCAATGATAGCATTAATATACCTTTTCTGTTACCATGTTGCTTTTCCCACTAAGAAGCTCTGGTGCCATCCAGGGTAGAGTTCCTCGAACGCCACCAGACACTAAAGTGTGCTGCTTTACCTTTGATAAGCCAAGATCCCCAATCTAAAGATAAAAGTGGACAGTTGATGAGCTAGCAGCTCCAAGACAAAAATCAGACAAGCAGCGAATTGCAAAAGCAAGCTTGTGACAGTATCAGGCTATCAGCATGTAACAACTTAAGGACCAAGAAATTATCTTTGCAACTTCAAGTGTGGAATACAATTAGATAAAGCTTGCAAGAGAATCAAACTTACAAGAAACATCAGGACATTCTAATTATGACAACATAGCACGTTTGTAAAGGGACACCATATACGCAAATTTGGATATCCTTACATTTTGAAAAGAAAGCAACAACCTTTAATAAGCAGTTGATTTTAAGGATACCTTGCACACTGGTCGATGTGGATCTCTCATATTCACTAGCAGGTTTTCACATTTTAGATCAAAATGCACAATGTTCTTTCCATGCAAATACTCCATCCCAAATGCAGCATCCATAGCTATGATGAGTCTTTTGCGACGATCAATTGTTCTGATCATTGAAATGACAGTAGCAGTGTCAAATATAGCATGCTTTTGTATAGGAAGGCCTAAAGAAAAAATGCAACCTCACTACACAGGCATCAAATAAGCTACCTGTCTTTTTTCTGCAAAAACTGTTTCAAAGATCCATTAATCATGAATTCGGTCACAGTTGCTAATGATCCGTCAGGACCATCACGAACAATACCATAGAAAGAAACAACATTTGGATGGTGCAGTGAACCTAATATCAAAGCCTCCTTCCAGAAATCTGCGATCTATACAGGTAGACAAATACCGTCGAAGTCAAATTAAACTAGAAGAGAAAGAACTAAAACTGTAGCACATCAACTCCTGAAAAACACAAATAGATAGTACTTGCCAAGAAAAATTATGAAAAGAAACTGTTAGTTCCATAATCAATATCCCTTTTTCTCTAAACCACCAAGTTTTTTGAGAGGAAGTGAGGAACTGGAATGAAATTACGTAAACAACATTCAAGCAATGTCTTACTGCGAGAGGGAGCATATGAACCCAGCGCACAATGTAAATTCAATGACTCACTTCATTTTATGCTCTTTCAAGTTAACACATAGTCACATAACCTGTAGGGTTAATTACACTTTACCAACCTCGAGCCATCCCGATTACACTAAAACTACCCTTGCTTCAATTTAGTATTACTTTTAACTCCCTTGTACTCTTGATCAAGAATGTAGAAACTAATGCTCCACAAGAAAGTCTAAACAGTGCTACAAAAACCTTTACTCATACATTCCGTCCCCCCCTCTCTGTCTTCCTTCTTTCCCATAACAAATAGTAACTCTATAAGACAAAACTCTTCTGTCACTTTTTTTCTCCAAATGACATAACAATGTATCAGTAGCATCCACACAAGTTTCTATGGAACTATAGTTTGATGTTTCACAGAAATGGATAATACACAATGGTATTATGAAGCTGTATACATACCAAAAGTAAAGATTCAGAGAACTGTAATTAGGAAAAAGCTTCTCTTTTGGTATTCAGACATTTAATGCACATGGTGTGACATACCACTGAAACACTCTTTTTATTTTTATTTTCCTGATTTGATGAGGTCAAGAAATCTTCTTTCCCTTTAAACCCATACAGCACCATAAGGTGATTGACTCATTAAGCACTACATCCACATAAGAGGTTTCCCTCGTGAAAAATTAAAACCAACCCCTAGCATATCTTTAGAAGGTTCCTTTAACACACCATATATGAAAGTAATATAGATGACTAGAAGATAAGCCACCACACACACAATTTTTTTTTTTGACATTGCATGTTTTTGTCACCATTAACTAGGATGACGATAAAAATAGCTGATTTAAGTCCTAACATTCAAAACCATGAGCAGAAGGTGGATGCTTGCAGAATCAATCCCCCCAAAAAAATTGTATAATAAAGACTAGAAACAACATGATCACCTATAGACCCAGCGGAATGATAACTTATTTCTCTGTAAGCCAGATTTCATTAAGAAATTGCTCCACACCAAACCAAGATCCATGATATAGTTAAATCAACAGTTTTTCTAGAAACGGAAAGTGTGATGCTGAGAGTAAAAGTACCAGGCGCTCTCTTTCAGATGGCCTCCCAGCAAAGCAGCTGGCTTTAATTCTCTTTATTGCCACATCCGAACCCTTCCACTTCCCATGATAAACAGCCCCATATGTACCAGAGCCTAACTCTCGGATCTCCTCCAGATCATCATTTCTTATTGTCTAAAGAAAGAGCGAATATGCCCATAAGTAAACTATTATATTCCGATGTCTACAATTAAGAATGAATATACCAACAATAGAAAATCATTATAAATATGCTAAAAATGTGAATGTTATGGTAATTAAGAACCTGCAATCCCCTAGCAATAGCTTCTGCCTCAGCCTTTGTAGGCTCGATCTTGGAATTATTTAGATTGTCACTACCAGAACCCAACTCCAAATCTCCATGAGAGCCCTGTAAAGAAAGGGGAATATCAAAATAAAAGTAATACCTTGTTGGACTCTTCTATAGATAGGAAATACAATTAGCTCTCACCGATTCATTATGAATTTCTTCCTTTGCAGTTGCATCATGCACACCAAGAGAATCAGCATGTTCTTCAACTTCAGCTTTTAACTCCTCAACACCCTGTACTGCTGCCTTCTTCACTGATGCAACCAACTCAGGTATGAAACTCAAACGATCAACTTGAGACTCCTCACGGTCAAGAGCAATAGGACCATCATCTCCTTCTAATTTCTCAATTCCACTGCTCTCTTCAGTAGATCTTAAGCAATTTGAATTGATAACCTCAGGAGATGCCATGTCATCTGGTTTCCAGTTTTGCGCTAAGCCAGAAATACATGGCACATTGGAGTCTTCAATTTTTTCCTCGTGATTTATTTCCTTAGCTACTCCATTAATACTTTTTTCCTTCATCCTGACTGAATCAGTTTTTGATTCTGAACTGGAAAGAATGTGAGATGGCAATTTATCATCAACCAATGTTAATGCTGAATCAGGACGAGGCACAGGATCTGAAAGGATGGAAGAGTTTAGCATGTCATGTGGTGAGCGGATGGACTCTGGTGTAATCAGGTTCTGGTTTCCCAGGTTGTTAGTGTTTGGCGTCAATTTGATGGCATGGCCATGAGGATATTCTGGGACAGCAGACACATCTAAGCCCCCAATTTTAGATGAGGAGTCAACCCAAGGATTCTGATTCTCCAGCCCAGCTTGAAATATGGGACTACCATCAAAGATACCTTTAAAGAATCTCGGACTACGAGTACCGTCTGGTTGCTGAGATGTACTGGACGCTTCATAAGGGGCAGTGCCATGCAAAGGGCCATTAAGATTCCTCCATAGAGAGTGTGCAGGTACATGTCCATGTGGCACTTGGTAAAAATTATCCAATCCATAAGCATAAGGCGAATTTCCATGCCGAACACCACGCTCTTCGAGAGGAATGTGGATGTGAGAAGATCCAGTGACCCCAACTTGATCAGGTAACACCTCATTCCCCAACTCAGGTCCAGGTTGCATATATCGTGGCTGGTCTTCATGGTGGGTATAATGTGAGGACACATAATGTCCATCAGGAAAATTACCATGCCCAACAGGGAGTTTCATGCCACTGCCATCTATAATGTAGTGATCACTCAATCTTCCAGCTTCAGATAGATGTAGTCTTGGTTCCTCAGCTCTTGGATTCGACTGATGCTGTGGAATCCATCCTCTTTCATGATTCTGAGTTTCAGTGTAGAGGGAGCGAGGATCATTCTGGTCTCGGGGGTAGAATGGACTCTGCAGTCTTGCTTCTGTGTTCAACATGAGAGTTTCCCTACTGGGAGGACACTCAGCACAAGGATTGACCTGCTGAAACCCATTCACCATGTTGGGCAGCTCCAAATGTTGCTCTCCATGCCTCCAAGGGGAATCAGAAGAAGCTTGATTTCTTGGGAAAGTTGTGCGGCAGTGCTCACATATGTTGTTTCCTTCAAATACACTGGAGCCATGAAGTACATTCCCTGGAAAACCAGCATTGTCACCTGATACAGTTCCAGTCGGAAGCCAAACTACATTTTCTGGTAACTGAGGTTGGTGATCATATGGGGATTGACGATTTACTTGCTGCCTATGGTATTCCTCAGGTATTCTATCAAAACATCTGTCTGAGAGCTCACCATACGGCATAAGGTAGCGAGATGATGAAGGTGAAGTTGGAAATTCTGTCATCGACCTTGGGTCATGGTGCTTAGGGGAGTAGTATACAGGACTCCATGGAGCCTCCATCTCATTATACCTTTGTGAAACAGATTGTTGGTGCTGTCCTGAACCCATATGAGGAATTCTGAGGTTACGCAAGTTAATCTGTTGTATGGGTATCTCGTTATTCCACTGGTTATGGAGGCTGCCTTCGAGACTTATGTGGTTAAGGTACTGTTCTCCGATAAGGTAATCATCTACTGAACCCAAGACATGGGACTCACTAGACTGTTGCTTCCTTAGGTCAAGAGATTCATTAAGGCTGTTCAGAGCATCTACATACCTTCTCTCAATATCCCTTTCATCCCCGTCAATAAAATGAACAGAGACATCTTGATCAGACTGAGAAAATAGAAAAATCCTGAGTCTAGTGAACCCATCTCCAGAACCCAGCTTATCATACTCCTCCATCATGTTGGTCACATCATCATCATTAACTACAGACACAAGAGCATCAAGATCCTCATCAGGCTGCTGATATTTCAACACAGTTGCCCCTTCAAAGAGCTCCCTCATTCTCCCCATCAGGTCCTCATAAGTAATATCTCGTGGAGTGCTTACAATCCGCGTCTCACCACCCACATACCTAAGCTTCCCATCCTGTGGTCGAGGCAATATACTACCACTAAAGCTACATAAAAACTTTACACGCAGGTTTTCATCATTAGAACTCTGGTGTGACCCAGGGGTAGTAGTTGTAGGGCTATCCATCGAGTACACAGCAGAATGCTGTTGCTGATCAACTTCTGCCTCCTCCAATTGCAATGATGATTGCTTCAAGCATTCATTACCTTTATTACACATGAGGTATATTCACATCCAATTGCCTTCAAGTTCCATAAATCCAATACCACAACCTTAAACAATCAGTCTTCCTATAACTTCCAACCAACCAAATGTTTTGCAAAACTCATAAAGCACCCCAAAAACTGTAACATTTCCCGATCACAATAAATACACTGATAACCACCATACCAAATAACAAACTATTCAATAAATTACACCAGAACAATTGTATCTCTCAAATCGTCCCAATCATACCAACCAAATTGAGCTCAATTACCACAAAAGGCGCAAAACCATCAAACTTCCCAAAAAGACCCTAAATTCACACTTCAGGTTTTAAAAAAAATCCCAATACAGATTAAAAATCCATTACCAAACTCAATAAATTCGATAAATAGAATCACGTAACTACAAAAAACTTTACCTCAAACAGCATATTCTGATTATACCAGAGAACTTCGAATTTGAAAGTTCAATTCATGAACAAACCCTCGAGAATCTTCTAATCAGAAGAACCCGACGATTCTTTTTCTCTCCTCAACGTATTTTCTATTCCGTTAGACGTATCCGAGGTCGTAATGATCTATCTAGATGTGTATAAAAACAGTAGATATGGCAGAGAGATAATGATTAGGGAGAGAAGGTGAATACAGAAGCAGTGAAGAATTTTGTTATGAGATAAAATTAGGATGGAGATGAAGATGACGAAGGACCGCCATTGCTGGTTTGCTGCTTCCGGCTTGGAACGAGACCCGGCTGGGCTGCTTGCCAGGTATTGTCACTCGTGGCGACATCTGGTTTCTTCAAACCATGGCATCTCTTTATCTCCATATCGGTATCCCGTGCCTATAAAGCCCAAATGATTTATTGAGCAATCGGAAAATTTAAACTTACTTTTATTTTGTTAGATAGATTCTGTCCACGCGATACCTAGAGGCGCGTGGTATTTGTCAAACACAGACAATTGCCTAATTTGGGTCGGATGCGGAGTTGATATCCTAATTTAATGGGTTTTTTAATGGCATTGAAATGGAATTATTCGAAATTCCAATATTTTTGTGGTTTAGAATAATAGGAAGGTTTAACTTATGAAATAAAAATCTTGCAAGTATTTTTTTAGTGTAAAAAAATAAGTGAAAAGGGATATACCCAATTGAGTATCTAAGTTACCTTTGTGAAGTTAGGATATTGCTCGAATTTTGTAAACATAGGGCAAAACTTTCATTTTATATATGAATACTATTTTGTGCATAAATTGTACACAAATAGTAGAACTTATATATTGTTTTATTAATAGAAATGTGTAAAACATCCAATGATATATCCTGATTTCTATTATCTCTATTTTATATTAGAGTAAAATACAATGATATCCCCTCTTAGATAATCATAATAACATTCACATCCCTTCTTGTTTTTTAAGTAACAGTTAGTATCTCTGCAAATTTTTAGGGTTGACTAAATAGATAAAGTTACATATTTACCCTTGTATGTTATCATATTTTAATTCCTAAATAATATATATATATATATATATATATATAATTATCCTTTTTTAATACAATACATTTTAATTATAATTTTATTTGTAATTAAGACTATCTCATTTAAATTGTTGGTAACTTATAAAAAAAACTAGTTTAGTTTTTTTGTGTTTAACAACAAAAATTATTATTTGAATTCTTAGTTTCATATTATGATTTTTATATGTTAAATTTTATTGAGTAGATGTCAAAATTTGGGATGTTTATGATTTTGATTATATTTTTTTAATATACAGTTGGCGTTATTTTTGTGTAAATAAAAAAAATAAAATAATATTTATTACTCTCTTTATGTTGTAAAAAGATTTTTCTTTTAATATATTTTTTTGAGTAACAACATTAGTCATTTTTACTGTAAATAATTATGTTTAATTGTGACATATGTTTAGTTTAATATATGAAAAAAAATAATTAATTTAATTTTTCAAACTTTTTTATATGAATAATAAGATTCGTTATGTAATAATAAGTTTATTTTACGTAAATTTAAATATTTGAAAAAAATAATTATAATTTTGTTGCGTTAATTTATACTTTTTATGGATATTAAAATTTTAATTTTTAATTACAAAATAGATATATTTGAATATATATCACATAAATTTTAATCTTTGAAAAATTTAATTAGCAAAAATTGTATGACTTTATTTTCTTGATAAAATGAATATTTATTACTTTTTAACATTTATGTTATTTATTGCACAAATTCATAATTTAATTAATTAGATCAAGTTAAGTAAAAATTATAATATACAAATTTATATTTAATAGATAAATTAAATATTATAACTTGAAGGGTGTATTAGACATTCTATTAAAAATATTTTTGAATATTAATTGGTCAACCACACTAGGAGTAGTGAATGTTACATATTGTAGACTAGAGGAGTACTACTAGTTACTTAAAAAACTAAAAAGGTGATAAATATTATTATGATTATCTACAAGAGGTGTCAATGTATTTTACTCTTTATATTATTCGTGCATAACTTTTTTATTTATAGTTTATGTCGATAGTGTTGGTTTGCATAATTAAGAGTATACATAAAATCACATTGTAATAAAATGGAAGTATGACATAGATCGAATTTAAATTTTTTACTGCAATTTCATAAATCATCTTATGCGATATTATTAATTGAGTAATAATAAAAAATATATATTTACGAACATGAATCAACTCTTTCATTTGATCTTTAAGGTCCACTTGGATGAACATGTAGAAACAACTCAACTAAACTTGGAGTGAAAATCTCCCAAGAATTCAACTTGACAACTTCTTGAACCTCTCGGAAACTTCATTACTTGAGTGCAAAACTTTATCTCTTTGTCTAGAGCCAATCTAGGGGACTTGATTGTTAATGTTTTCAAAACTTCAGAATTACCTAGTAAATACTTGACCAATTCCAGCTCACGTATATCCCCCTGAAATCCTGTGATCTCGATTAGTTCAAGATGCTGCAACAAACAAGCTGGTACAGATGCTGGTTCACTCCAAAGCATATTGTCTAACTCTTCATCTTCATGCTCCTATATTGGGTCAGAAAAGCACAAATGTAACTTCAAAATTTGCAATGACCAATCAACCCAAAAATGTTGGTTACAGCCGAATTACCTGCTTCATTATAAAATTTTCGAGATTGGGTGAGCTTCCAAGTAAATCAGGCAACATTTTCCAGCCGTAGTAATCTACAACTTCCACCTCTAAGCAAGTCAAATTATGAAATGCTGGTAGATGATCATTATCAGCAAAGTGTAGAGCCTTCAAAGAGTTGAAATGAATGTAACAATTAGAGAAAAAAGACAAAATAATTACACAACAGAGAATCATGTTGCAATATTAAAAAAAGAATTGGGAAAGAAGGGGTTACTTTCATTCAGACTCTATTTGGTTCAAAGGAGAAGGAAACAGAAAGGAATTTAATCTATCCAATTTGATTACCATGTAAATAAAAAGCATGTAGTAAAAGAAAGGGAGAATATTTACGTTTTGCAAGCTATCATTTTATTTTTATTTTTTAATGCTTCCTAACAAGTTTTTGTTAACTTTTAGCAAATATAAATCTTATTTTTGTTTCAATGTGTTTTTCCTCTGCCCTTGTTAAATCCATGAACCAAAACAGAGGAAAATGTATTCACCAAAAGATGCATTCATTGAAGGAAAGTGAACTTACTATCATAGCATCGATGCCCAAGGATAGAGACTTAACCGCACTGATTCTTTGGAGAAGCCACGGCACTCGATTGGCATATTCTTGTGCATCATCATTCGAATACTCACCCCAAATGTTAACCCTCGCTTCCACTAGAGATGACAAATTCTTCACCAAGTAATTTGCCGAGGACCTTCCCTCAACATTGAGGTATACAAGACTTGGCGCATTTATAAGAAATTTTTGTTCCAATTCTTCAGAATAATGCAGTCGTAGATGTATGTACAATCTCCTAAGAACAGGTGCAGAAACATCAAATATCACATCCTTATCATCCCATGGTTCTCCTTTTATATAAAGATCCTCAAGTTCAGGGCAGCTACAAATGAGCTTGTGCGCAAAATCGGTTTTGGGCAAATCAAGGTAGAGATTGAGGATTTTGAGACACGGGAGACTAAAGGAGGCAGGAATATTGGAGTTCAAGTCATAACCAACATACAATTTCAAAATTCTGAGTGTCTTGCAAGTGAAAAAACATATAGGCAACTCCATGTAACGAAATTTAATATCTAGCTCGTAAACATTACGCCTAATTGCTTCACTGACCCATTTGGAGTTCCATGAGGAACCATCCTTACGTCTACCAAGTTTGATGGAAGTACCCAGACGGAACTTTAGAATTTGTCGAGTTTTACAAAGGTGCAACACTTGATCCACAAAATTTGTCAAGCTAGAAACACAGGTGGGTTCGGGGTCGTCACCAAAGTCAAGAATTGTGACGTTCGTCCAAAGGTACCTCCATCTTTTAGATAGAATACTTGTTCTAACAGCATATTCAGTTGGGAGGAGGGAGAGAATGTAAGAACAAATAGCATCAGGCAATATACTTATCCTATCAATTTTCTCAATTCCAGTGTACTTCACTTTCTTAGGTATTGAACCCATAAAATTATTGGAAGTCAAATATCAAAATTGAACCCGAACAACCCAACTATTCTTCTTCTCGATAGATAATTGGATAGTATGTACAATTCAAAATCTACTAGAATACCCCAATTCAAATTCAGTTGAATCAAAAATAGACTTCGGGGTTAAAAGGAAAAACAAAACCTGATTAGCGAGTCCAATAGATGAAAAAAATCACCCTGAAAAAGAAAAACAACTAGGGTTTAGGGTTTTCATCAGAAAATTAAAGGAACGAGAGATGTTAGGGTTTTATAGTTTTGATCTTACCCATCCTCGAATGCTGACAGCATGTTTTTGCGATTGCGGACCCGCTTGACCCTAGTTGATCTGCTAGGTCTTTTATACTACTAGTTTCAGGGTGAGGGTGGACCCCACGGAACGGTAGGGACTTAACACGTCACCAACCACGCACATCGATACTCGCATCCAAATCAATAAAGTTCCTAACAAGTAAACATCCCTTGATACTTATAATGCATGCGTATATGATAAGGTATTAGGCAACTTTTAACAAATTCCATAATTTTCCCTCTATTTATTGAATTTCATCCTTTCTGTACAAATTAAATTGATTTATCTAATAACATTAGTAACGGAGTATTACTCTAATCCCGTAACAAATATTTTTATTCTCAAATTTCCCTTTTATGTTTCTCAAATACTCCTATTTAATTTTAATTATTATTCTCAATCTCCAAATCAAATTTTCCACATTTTCAAGAAAGATATGAAGTGCTTGACGGCATCTGTAGTCGGGTAGATCTCCAGTGTAATAATCAATAACATATAACCAAGCAAGGTTATCCTTAACGATGGAGAGACTTTAGGATGAGATCAATATTTGTAATAATGAAAATATAGGCATGAGTCAGGCCACGATGGTCCATTGAGACCATTAATCTAGGTAGGTAGGTAGGTATGTTCCAACAACCAATTGTTTTAAAGAAAAAAAATTCTATAGAAGAACTCTTTTTTAAACTCGAATAAATTATTATGGATCCGTATCTCATTCAATTATATACGGTGATTCTAGTTACTTATTTCGAGCCCATTGAACTCTTTATCCTTGTGAGGAATAGGAAGGTGAAAAACTAAAACAAAAGCAACTCCCCCCAAAATATGAAGATAGAAATATTCCCAAATTTTATCCTGAAGGGTGTGTTGGAATTCATCAAGGAATATGAAAGCCAATAAATGCAGAATGGAGATGTGCCAAAAATAATAGTAATAATAAAATTATGGTGCACCCACATTGCTATTTTTGCTTTAAAAGTTTTGGGCTCGTACGTCATTTTTTTTCTTCAGCACACCTATAATACCAGCAAAATTATATAATATATATACATTAAATAGATAAATAAAAGACTCATTTATCACCTCGGCCTCTTTAGCTAATTTCCTGCATCCTTACCACCACTTGTCACCATACTACTATTATCGGTCAACCAAAAGTGGGGTGATCAACCAATGCAATGGTCACATTGTTCGAGACAATAACTAGGGTTTAGTACCCCTACCATTATTCTAAAACAATAATAATCGGACGACTGGGAACAAATTAGATACAGGCACGGAAAATTTTAGATGATGTGCTCATTCAAACCGGCCATGTTCTTTTTCACTTCTACACTGTCAAGAATGCTGATCGTAGGTGATATAAAGTTGAATGCCTTAATCTCGAACCAAAAAAGTCAAGAAAGATCAAGAACAGCTTTACGGTCAAGAAAGATCAAGAATAGCTGTACAAGTTGACTTCCTTTGCTAAGAGAAATTGGATCATCACTCCTAATTCACTAACTTTTATAGACACTTCACCGGAAAAAATCAAGAATTCATGAATTCCAGCAGCTACCAACCATTGAGAAGTCAACTTCTTGTTTCACAAATCAATCTTTTATCCTGAGGGAGCATCTCAGTTCCACAATTTTTCACCAAGAACCTCATACCCTATTCCAAAGCTTCAGCTATAACAGCACGATGAGACAGTTGCTGCTGATAAAGTTCACGAAAAATAGAATATTTAGCATCATGGTACTTCTTCACTTTCGGGTCTGTAGATGGATAAACAACCTGCCGAAAGCCGAAAATTAAGTGAATATCGGAAAATAAGATGCATGGCTCGTTCTTGTAAAAGTGGCTCCGCTGGAAGAAGTAAAGGCCAGAGGTGCACTTGGGCTATTACTTGTTAAATGATGCTAGAAGATCATCAGGGCCTAGCCTTCAGTTTGTACTCATGATGTACATCCCTTGCATTCACTTAGTTTGACCCAGTCTAAATTGCACCCATTGCAAAATACATTAAATAAAGGGAATTGTTATCTCCACAGCTAAATGATTTTTTAACAAGGTCCTAACTCACATGAGTGCGGGATCCCACTTATTTATTTGAGGAGGACCTGTGGAAATATTAATCCCCTAATAAAAGCTTGTCAATATTAAGTTTCAATCAGTCACATTTTTTCCAAGAACTTTCTACTTGCTTTTACACTATTGCATCTTTAACAATTTTCTATGCCAGTGGTGTTGTAAATTTCTGTAAATGCAAATAGATACCGTTCTAACCCCAAGCCATTCTAAAATGAAGAAACTAAAATAAACCAGGTGCACAATTGCAAGAATACCTGACCAGCTGCATTCAAGGCCTTCATAGCCTCAATTAGACTAGAATACTTCTTTGCTGCAACAGCACCAAGAATGGCAGCACCCAAAAGCACGGACTCATTTTCTCGTGGAAGAACTATAGGGTAACCTGAAGGGGAAAATCCATGAACAATTAAGCTTAAAAAGTTGTCAAGATTGTCATAGAGCTGTATGGTAAAAGAACTAATAAAACAAACTGAAGTATAAACTAGCCCAAAAAAAGAAGAAGAAGAAGAATGAGACTTTGTTTTTTATTGAAGGTCATAACATGATTCGAAAAACCTTATTTGTTGCAAGGCTCCAAACTGAAAGACTATTTTAAGGAAATCATCGTCAAATGAGTCTCGAACTTTAATCCCACACTTCTGAAAATGTAGTATAAGTTTAGCATACAGGAGTCCCTGTTTGCTGTCTTACTGTCTCTTAGGAAATGTGTGTTTGCAAGTTAGCGCATAAAGTTGAGTGCTTGCAGTTCATACCAAATTTGATAAAAGGGGTATAAAGGTCCACTTTTGCGAAACTGAAACCCAAACCATCCTCCAAATTATTCAAACTTAAATCATTGGCTTCCATAGTCTGATTAGTACCCTTGGAAGTCAGTTCAGTTATCGATGACCTTCCCATGCAGCAGTCATTTGTTTCCAACAACCCGCAACTACAGAACTACATCCAAGCCTGCCCCATCCATAACTTCGGAGAAGAGTCCAACATATACCAACTGTCTATATATTCATATAAGCGTGTGTTTCTGCATAGTGCATACATACATGTATTTGTACATGTGAGTGTCTTGGTGTTTAATTTATTTTCCTTTTTCCTTCATTTGTTATGTTTGTGTTTGATGGCTGTTTGGGGGTGGGTATGAAGAGAACGAAAAAGCTAAATGTGTCTAAAGAATTTTAGTAATGGAATTGTTATTCTATCATTGTCATATATATATATATATATTATATATGTGTGTGTGTATATATATATACCCTGAGACACATATTAACAACAATAGAATAAGAATTCCTTTACTCAAATTTATTTAAGCACATAAATGGTGAAGGAGCCCTATCAAGTAATGACCGAGCGAGGATTAATTCATTAGAGAGAGATAGACCAATGATATCTGCATGCTCTTGAATGAACAAGGGGTTCTTTGCAAGTCCGCCACAAGCAAGTAATGTATCAATCTGCAAACAAAGACAGAAGGAAAAGAGGATGAGAAAATGTTTGAAGAAGAATGATTAGAAAAACCTACATGTTGCAAAGGAACTTATAGACTTCTGATGATTGAGAAATTGTCATATACCTCTAAAAATCATTAACATAAGGAGACGGTCATTAAAAATATGGTATTTTAAAATGGTCATTATATCTGAAAATTGTACACCATCAGTAGTCGTGATGGTTAATATTGTCACAAATGCACCTATCTGCTGTTTGATATTATCACCTGTGTTACTCGGACTCGGGTGCGGGGGTCGGATGTAAGTACGAATCTAGGTGTCGAACACGTGAAGTCAAAAAATAGAGGATACGCGGATATGGATCCGAATTTGGACACGGGTGCGGGGATACGGTATGTTATGATATTTTAATAATAATGTTTCTAATTGTATCACTAAGTTTTTTTTTGCTCTAGGGACTGAATTGCAAAAATATAAAGAAATAGGGCAGAACTGAAACTTCAGGGGCTGAAATGGAATAAAACAAAACTACAGGGACTGATATGTAATTTTTCAGCGGCTATTTTGAACTTTTAGAAAACCTGGGAGACTAAATTAAAAAATTATAAAAACTATAGGGTACTTAACTGTAATTTTCTAGGGATTACGACAGATAGAAGAATAGAAGAAGAAGAGGAGAACCAGAGTCGGTAAATCCCAAGTCGCAGCCTCGCAGGTAAGTCTCAATCTCTTACTCTCTGCCTCTCTTTCAGTCTTTCTCGACTCTTCTTCCCTTTCTGAATCACAAATAGATTTTAGGGATTATCACATGAAGCATCGCTCTAAACTTCATCACAACTTATGTTTAACCATTTACGTTAACATATAGTAATAATAGAGAGATATCCATGCACCTGCATGACATGGAACTTTTATATGAGAGAGAGAGACTTAGCAAGTTGATTAAAATTTCATCACAAGGACCCATCGGAAATTTTACCAATTGTTCATACTTAATTGCTTATAGATAGATGTATTAGTTCATTACATTTTAAGCCCATCACCCAGTTTGATCCCCAGTATTAGATGTTGCTAGGATGAGAGAACGACGTATACCTAATTTTCATTTTTTTCCCGCATGGAATTACTTTTCTTAGACGCGAACTCACATTTGCATGCCTAACAAAGACCCTTACTGTTGCACCATCCATTTGCCCCTCTCTGTCCAGAATGTTGTACACTTGTACTATTCAATAATTCTCCACCTTAACCAATTTACAATTCTACACAACTGTCAGCGAATCTCCAATAATAAAATCTTAACTTTTCTCAATAGAAGTAGAGCATTGATTTTCATTCTTAACATAAGCCACCAAAATATTTAGTATGAATATGTACTTCTGAAAAGTGCTAATTGGTTCTGATAAACTTCATATTTATTAAAGAAATCTAACAGTAATTAAATACCCTAATAGAAATTTTATATTAGTAAACTTTAATTTATATATATAAAAATTTCTATCCTTTTAGAATTATTTACAGACACTTAATTAAATTAATTTTACATGCAATATTTTTACATAAAAGGAATAAATATACAAATGAAATTTCACCAATTCCTTGCACGGGATTTGTAACTAGTATAGTTGTATGAATGAAAAGAATGCACTCTTACTTTATGTCCTTGCGCATTGCAGTGCTCAACAATATGGCGTGTACCATATGCAATACCCTGTATAGTGGCAAGATATAGTAGAGCCAACTGTTTTTCACTGGAGTCGAGAGTTAAGCCACAGACCATCCCTTTCGCTTTAGGATCTGCAATGGGAGACCTGAATCAAAAATAAATTAAGAACGAGTGCTTAGATACTTGGAATGGAGATATCATGGTTTAAACTGTAATGTTTACCTGTTACCATGGAAATCTGGAAGGACATGTATATCACCAGTCAAAGCGGCAAGAAAAGGAGACCCCAGGTCATGCATAGATGATTCTAATATCTTGTTCAACAGATGAAACAGTGAAATACCTGTAAGATTTATAAAATATTAGTTACAGAAGAAGCTAATGTATGTGTCACGTGACTATGAGTAGAAAACAAAAAACTCATAAAATCCTTCATAATACTTCCTCCGTTCCATTGTCAGTATCACTTCAATTATTTCATGAAAATTAGGGGGGGGGGGTAATTTGTTGATCAAAAGTGTTTAATGGGTTCTGTTTGCACAATTAACCCCATTTTATTTGCACAACTACTCCCCATTTTACCCAAATTTTTGTACACGCTTGAAAGTAAGCACTTGTTTACGAAAGAAAAACCATAAAGTAATACTTACCATGGAACAGAGGAAGTAATATACGTTACACTATTTGGCTAAACTATATCTTACTTTGAGAAGCAGCACGGTTTGCAAGGTGTGTAGAGGCAACATGATTTTCCATTATATAATCCAATACTGCTCCAGTAGCACTCTGACCCCCTTCCGTGAGCCAATATTCAGGCACCATTGCTAAACATATTATAAATGAAACAAAAAGAAAGAAAAGATAAACAGAAAAATAATTTGATGAAAAAATGTCAGTTATTGAATTTGAAATTTTTCAATAAAAGAGGTTTCTAAACTAATAACATCATTCTGCAGAAGGAACATTAATTAATAGGGAATCTATGATATCCACGAAACCTAAGTTATTGCTACTCATTATGGTGAAAAGAATATAAGTGCCAACAATAGGATGAATATATATATATATATATATATATATATATATGTATGCACACACATATAACTTTCAAGCCATGTTAGAAGGCATCATTATGGAATATATGACTTCTTTCCTTTCTTAACAGGATAGTACAACAACCTCAATTTATCATGGATTTGCTATAGCAGGAGTTCTTATTTTGTTACATGGAACTAGCATAGGACTAAAGAATATTTAAGATTGAGTGCGTTTAATAAGCAATCAACTTTTTTTTTTGGCTAAATTTAAGCAATTAACTTTGCAGCCAGCCATGTCATTGATATTAAGTGGGAATGTAATGTGAATTCCATTTGAAATGCATAAAGTTCTCCAATGTTCCTTCCAGAGCTCTTTTCATGACGGTGGGAATGGATGATATTTTTAAGAACACTATTTTGATGCAGAGATGTAAGGTGCATAGTTGACATTGCATGTTAGGGTAACTAATGAAACAACCATTTTTTTAAAAATGAAGAAAATTTTATTAATAGAAATGAGAGGAAACAATCGTAGAGTTCCTACATAAAGAGTTCCAATCTTTATTATTTTTCAGATTATTGAATATATTGATTTGAGATTAAAGTTTTTCTTGCTTTTGTGTGTTTTTTTACCAATTTTCTACGGGGATAGGCACTCTAATTCCTTATTTACACCTTATCCTACATCAAATCAAATTGACAACCTGTTCTAGACTTCTATAAAATGTTTGGCACTAAAAAATTTATTGAAGATAAACAACCCATAAACCTTAATATGCTAACATTCTCTGAAACAAGTGTTTCCATTCAATTGTCCACCAAAATTTACCTGACCAAAAAGGTCCCCAGACCCCTGGGATGAACAACTTGCTCCGGGACACAGCCATATGGCATGTCGAAGTTCCACAAACTAACACCATCCGACGGCATATAGCTTCCACATCTGATTATGGATATACAACACTAATCAGCAGATAAAATGAAATATAGGAAAATATGTGGAACATAGTAATAAAAATATACAGTAGATAGTATTTCATAACGACCTTCAGTTTCAGATCCTGATACGGGCACACTTTCCATAACCCCAACACCACCGGCGTGGGCATCAATCAGCGATGTTCCCACTGGTATCCCTGCTACCAGACCTAGTTCCTGAGATTTAGTCAAATTTTTAGCATATTCAATGAAACATAATGTATATGCAACACAAGTATGCTAATCACTCTTTAGAGCACACAAAAATGATGCACTTCCATTCTTATGACAAATAAATGTGTTTTCTTCATTAGTGGACCTCAAGTAAGCGGCACGTGAAATCAATGAGAATTCTTCAGTACAAAATATCTTGCCTTCGCAGCATCAGGTGTTAGGCCAAAGCCTAAAGGATGACCAGGGAAAGCTACGCTTCTTCCTGCACATGTAATGATTTTCAACACATTAATTGCATGTAAAGATGGGGGGAAAATAGAATCGAATTACTGAAAAGGGAAGCCTAAAACTCAAATGGGTAACAGTTATTCTCTTTAATGGATGGATTAAATTGCAAAATGAGACATAATTAACCTCTTCAATATCACTTACTGAATAGAGCAGAATATAAAAATAATGAGCTGAGAAAATCTAATCCAATATGGCTACAATGTACAATCAATCGGATCTAAAACAGCACTTAGTGTGCAGATCATCAGAATTAAATCCTACAGACTAGTATAGTGTTTCATTTGCTTTATTAAGGCCTTACAATACTCCAAAAGGTATTGACTAAGCGTGCAAAAGGACCATCAGAATTAATGCTTTGCGAGATGCATGTGTTTGCTTTTGCTTTACGCTTCAATGAGCCCATGATTTTATTCTTGCAAATAAATGCATCACTCCTTTGCATGGCCTTTACATGCAACCATGAATTACAGTCCAACAGTATGCTCTTCCAATTTTACTTTTTTATATATTTTTTTAAGAAATTGAGATGTTCCAAAGTTCCCATCATTTTCTAGGCACAATCCATTAATTCAAAAGTTGGAGAATAAAAGGAAAACTTCAGCAAATATCCGAATTCGAAAAGCTATTGTTTGTCAGACATACAATTGTAGAAACTCACGTCTAACTGTCTCAATCTATCCATCAGAGGATACTCCAGGTCCAACAATTGATAGAATTAAAGAAAATGTTTGATATGTAGGTTCATATCAAAAGCACAGTGGCTGACTTTTTCTCCGACTCTCGGTACAGTTATACTTCACTGTCAATGGAAAACAGGGTGTTTGGGAGGATAAGTTTCACAACTATGCATGCCACTACAATTTTCCAGCAAGACATGGAGTCGACATACGACTATTCCATATTTTACTATCAAATTCTCAATACTTGAACTTCGTAGTTTTAGCAATTGAGAATACCAATGGATATAACTTTTCTTTCAATTACATTGTTCTTAGTTCCCATTAAATGAAAAGAATTAGTTATCTAAAAGCAAACTTAAAAGCATACCTATCTTGGCATGATGCCCATCCACAAGATCACCTAAGCCAATCTCCTCCCAGAACTCATCGTCCCATCCACAAGCTTCCATATTTCGGAACTCTTTCTCATTGATGTCCATGTGTGCATGACCAAGATATGTCCATTTGCAAACGGTGGTGCAAAGACTCCGGGTATCATCTCCTGTTGCTCTAGGAAAATGACCAGGAACAATGATAAGTTCATCAGACATGTTTAAAAAAATGTAATAATAGTAAAGGACAAGGAGAATCTATAGTACACCTGTATGATAACCAATCGCTCAAGTCCATCCACCTAAATGCCATTGACCATGATTCTTGAAGATTTTCTTTCACCCATAAAAGCTGCTAGAACAACTTGCATTAAACAGTAATCCGAAAAGTAACTTGAAAGCATAAACAAGCATGTTACTGGTTTATTTAAAAAATTCTAGATCTAAAATAATGCAACAACTTATCAACATTTCACTGGAAAGTTGAGTATAACTAATTTCTCTTATTATCTGCTTAAATACCTTTGGAGGTTGCATCTCAGGGGAAAGAGAACCACCACAGTACTGTAATACTGGTGAGTTTGATAAATTGATCCTCTCCGCTTGTTTTACAGCTCTATGATCCATCCATACTATAACATTTCTTCTTGTATCGCCACTCAAAGAAACTGTAACAGGTTCACCCTCGGAATCCACAGCAACTGAGCAAAGATATCAATTTATCCCCAATGTATTTCAAGCAACTATAATGCTACATTACCTATCTATATCAAAAGATGCAATGAATTGGTTAAAAGAGAATACAAACCGAGCGAGCAAGTAGCCGCAAAACCCAATCCTGTTACTTCATCCCTGTTAACGTTTGCAAGGGAGCATGCGGACTTAACAGCCAGCACATATAGCATGCCATATGTCAGTTGAAGATTGCTGGAATCAGGACAACCAACAGAACCAATTAAAAACGAATAGTAAAACACGTAATGAAATAGCTCCGTCACATTCTTTAAGGTTTCTCCAGGCATATAAATTTCAAGATATTTGTTCTTTGTTTGACAGTTATTAGTTTACTGCGCAATTATCCCTCGTCTGTTTCTCAAGGCTTTTTTGTGCTTCATCTAAATATAGCCTTCAACAATAGGTTATACTGCCAAGATAATATTTTAATACCAAGATTATTAAGTTACACTTTCATGATGCACAGACACTACCGACAAAAAGGTTCAGGTGTTTTATCACCTCAATGCAGTCGCGTTGCTTCCATATCTGTATCGGACTACTAGCAGAAGCTAAAAGTTTTCCATTCACATCAAACAGACCTACATCAAACAGCAAATGTCATAAGGAACTGCGGCATCTACCTAGCATGCAATGTCTGTGTGTGTTCATGTACGACTGTGGTTAAGTTGGTGGCCTCAACAATAGTCAAATTTTATATAAAATACTATTACAAGATAATTGGTGATGAAGACAACCGGAATTATGACTCCCACCAGATGCAAATGCTAATTTCACTGTACACTACCAATTAAATCACTTTCATCAAATACTCAAACATGTATAAAAATTATTGTCCAAGTCCCAACCACATACAATGACCATGCTATCTCTACAAATACTCGTTTAAATGAACCCAGTGACCACTTCAGGTACTAAATTAGGGCTCCCGAAGCTGTTTCTAGTTATTACACAGAGTACAGAGAATTTTCAACTTTCAAGTAATTCATAAATCTGAATGACTGCACCCATGTAACCAGTTTGACTAAAAAAAATCCCATAAATATGTGTAATCATTATTCATTCCACCAAATACATAAATAAATATAAACAGAGTAAATTCAGTCTGATATATGCATGCGACAATTAGCATAATCAATACTTCAAAACCAGCACTACTATAAAGACTGAATTGTAAATATATAAAGAAATAGAGAGAGATAGTGGATGGACCTGCTCGGGCGCTGCCGGTGCCAACGTCGACGCCGAGGAAGACGGAACGCGGAGGAGAACGAGGGGTCATATGGACGGAGGAGAATGATCGAATAGGAGAAGGATTTGTGGCGAGGCGGGGGTTGGGGTGGTCGTCCTGGTCTTGTTGGGCGAGGAGCGGTGTTGTATCGGAGCGGTACCAAATTCTTCGTGCGCCAGACATTTTATTTTTGTATATGTTTCTTTTATCTGTCTCCGGTCTCTCTTTAATTAAAACCTGTGTTTTGTGATGTGATGATAAATTGATAATATGATTTGATTGGTAAATTAGTCTGATACTTATTAAACCTTCGCTTCTTTTTTCCTCTCTTCTTAAACATGGAAATGGAGATTATTCACTAATCTTTCTTGAATAATTCTTTTGTTGCTGTAAATATTCTGTATTTTTTTGTATTTCTTATTTGTTATTATTATTATTATTATTAATTTTTTACAATTATATCATCTTAAGATAAGGCAGTTCAATTTAATATTTTTTCCTGGTAAACCATGCATCTGGTAATGTTAATATGCTTTTCAGTGTTAAAAAATAAAGTTAATAGTAAGTAGTTTTGTTTTGAATATTATAGACATTTTCTTACTCCAACAATCACTTATTAATTTTTCATACTGTGCTTGTTTCTATTCATTTGTTGTGTTTGTGATTCTTTAGAAGATTTGTAAAAAAATAACAACAAAAAAAAGTCAACTCTTTTGTCAAAAAGTTTTTTTTTAATGATATACTTGGAATTTTCATTAAAATAAATTTAATATTAAAAATAAATTTAATATTTTTTATAATTCCGATATTACTCTTTGTTTAAAAATATAAGAAAATTTAATAAAAAGATAAAATACAATCTAAAAACACGATTTAACTTTTATTTTTTAAGATTTTTTTTTTTACAATAACACACTTGATTTTGACAAAATCTATTTTTTTTGTTATTTTATTTATTGTCCAAAAACTCACAAACATAATATAGGTGTTGACAACTTCAATGTAGCTAGGTTTATAACATACTTATTTTGTAGCATGCTTTTATCGACCCCTACTAGGTTTTTCTAATCATATTTATTTATAAATACTTACTTCCTTAATTATTTTAAAAAATAATATAAACTTTATTATTATTTAATTTTAAAAAATTAGAAAAAAATACATACATAAAGGAGGAGTGATGTGTGATTAAGAAGTTATAAAATTTTAATTTCATCCCATAAATTAGAAAATTTATAAAATTTTAATAGAGTCAATTTATCTATTACATACAAAAACTAATAGCATGTATTATGCCTTATAAATTGTACTTCATACACATATACGCGTGTATTATGTACTTAATACAACTATTTATATATGAGTTACGGGTCCAGCTACTATAGTGAGTTGTATAGTTTTGTCATACAATTTTAATATATTAATAACACATTGATGCAAAATTATACAATTCACTATGGTGAAGTTAATTATAGCAGGATCCGTGAGTTACAATGCCGTAGATTATTTTTGAAGGAAATGTGTAAGCTTGTATTTTAATAATGTGAAATATAATTACTTTTAAATTTAAGGAGTTGTCTCCATAATAATAATAATAATAATAAAAGATATAAAGTAAAGTACACTTTTTTCAAGAAAAAATATTACTGGAAAAATATCAGTTTCCTTTTCCTTCCTTCTTTTTATTAGCTAGCGAGCGAGCGAGCTTTTCGTAGTGATGTTTAAGGACTATGAAACTATTTAATTACTTATTGAACTTTACTTTTTCCTATTTTTAGGTTTGGAATTAATTGGGATGGAGGCGTTGCCTGCAAGAAAATGGTAAGCAAGGTCGGGTAGCCGTTGAAATCAGACGCAAAATTTCCCTCCACTTTCTCTCTAGCCGTTACTTTTCAATGCGGTCGGTATGATTTTAAATTTTCCGCTATAGCCATTACAATCACTCAATCTTCCTGACCACCTCACCTCACCTCACCCACGCTTCTCTTTCTCTCATAGGGTTTATACCTACCATGCAGCCACCACTCTCTTTTATCCTCCCCACCACAACTCACCGCCGCTTCGTCCCCAGACCCTTCTCTCTCATCCACAGATTCCTCACCACAGGCTCACCACCAATAGAATACCCCCTCTCTCACCCCATTTACACCATATGGGGCGCCAACACCGGCGTCGGCAAAACCCTAGTTTCTGCCGGCATCGCCGCTTCCTTTCTCTCTCCTCAACCCTCTCACTCCACCAAATTCCTCTACATCAAACCAGTCCAAACCGGCTTCCCATCTGACTCCGATTCTCACTTTGTTTACAGCAAATTCTCCGAAATCTTTCACCACCGGCAATCCCAGTTTTGTGTCTTTGCCTCTAATCATACTTTGAAAGTGTCGATTCCCGCGGCTAAACATGTATTAGGAAGTGGGTTTGGCGTTGAAACTGAAGATATTGGGAAACGTGAAAGTGGGTTTTGGGATTTGGGATGTTATGAGGAGAGGAAACTGCAATTTGAGCGGGGAAAGGAGGCAGCGAGTGCAGGAGAGGTGTCGGAGTTGATTTGTAAGACGATTTATGGGTGGAGGGAAGCGGTTTCACCTCATCTGGCGGCGCAGAGAGAAAATGCTGTGGTGGCGGACTCGGTTTTGTTGGAGACGTTGAAGAGGTGTTTGGCAATTGGTTTGGAGGGCAAGAGTGATATAGGTGAAGCTGTGAGTGGTTTTTTCAGTTTGATTGAAACTGCAGGTGGTGTTGCTAGTCCTGGACCCTCGGGTTCGCTTCAGTGTGACTTGTACCGGTGCGTGATTTTCTAAAGCTGCCTTATCTTGATTTAATTGTTGACAGGAGATAGAAATCCTCTAATTTGCCAATTGATATTGTAAATTTATAGTGTATTGCATGACTTATCTAGTCTGGATTATAAATTTTGCTGTTGTGTTCGAGTCTGGTTATGGTTGATATTCAGTCAAGTAGATAATTCATTTTATTCTCATTCGAAATACTTGAACTTTTTAAACAGTTTTGACTTTGAGAATTTGCTATGTAAAATTGAAGTTTCAATCCAAAAATAATGACAGATCAATATATGAATCTAACCTGAGAATAAGGGGAGGTGTTGACTATGTCATTTGACGAAAAATGCATTTTAGGGTAGTAGGTTTTTAAATTTCAAATTTTAGATAATTTACTGGTTTGTGTTACACTATAGTTTGGAGTAGGTCTGCAGTAAACTCTATGGTATAGAAACACTCTCTGCGATAAACTCAAGATTTTAGAAACTATCTCGTTTACTAATTGTTCTTTACTTCCGTATCATCACTAGACAGTAATTGGGGTTTACTTTTAGAAGATAAATCAGCTTACTTAGTTCAAGTGAAATTTACATTCCTTCCAATGCAGTTTTCTTTGACATTGTTGTGCCACCCAGAGTTTGTCAATTTTGCAGATTTTCTGCTAGAAGTCACTGATCTCATGGGAATCTACATCTGGATTAACAGTATTCAGCAGCAAATTGGCAAACAGCTGAATTTGTACTACCATTTTTATTTCTGTGCCTATGCCTCAATGACAGACGTAATGCACAATAAAGCTGCCACATAGGGGAAAGGCCAGCTTTATGTGACTATGAATTTATGCTTGTCATATGTCACATATTTGTATTGTTACTTTCCTCCATTGCCTCATAGGATTTTACCCCATTTATGCAGGCCCTTCCGTTTACCTGCCATCCTTGTTGGGGATGGACGATTAGGTGGTATCTCAGCAACCATTTCAGCATATGAGAGTTTGAAACTTCGAGGTTATGATGTTGTTGCTGTTGTTCTCGAAGATCAAGGTCTCTTAAATGAGGTGTCACTACTTTCTTATCTGCGAGATAGGTATACACCTTTGACATTCTCAAATGACTTGCTTGGTATTCTTAGTAAGTTTGCATGGCATTGCACTACTAGTTCTACAGTATAATAAACTTCGACGCAAATCTGGTATAGAATTATGTAATATCTTCTCTGTCTACATCTCTGCCCCTGAATACGTTTGTCTCTCGATGTTCTGTGTTTGGGACTCCGCTTGCTTGATATTTTGATTAGGAAATCTATGTTTTATTTTTCCTCTAGTCCGATTGTATAACGATCATTGTCTGTGGCTTTTCAAGGGTCCCTGTTCTTGTCCTTCCACCTGTTCCAGAAGATATGTCAGACAATCTGATGGGATGGTTTGACAATTCGCTCAGTGTTTTTGGTTCTCTTAAGGAAATATTATTGTCAGCATTTCTTGAAAGAATGCAGAGATTACATGATATGCCAAAGAAAGCATGTGAAATTTTTTGGTGGCCATTTACTCAGCACAAACTTGTACCTGAAGAAACTGTAACAGTAATAGATTCTCGTTGTGGTGAGAACTTTTCAGTTCACAAGGTATGCGGTGTAACATACAGTTGTAGCTATACAGGTCATATGTTATACTGTTGCAATGCTATGTCTTTGCTACTAGGAGTTACTGTTGAAACTCTTTGTGGTTCAAATTATTCTACCATTCTTGCCTTTTGTATTTCATTTAATTTTCTTACATAAATTTCCGGACTGTCTTGTGAGGAATTTTGATCTTGCTTTATAGTTGCTGTCACATTTCACTACAATATTGACATTGATTTTAATATAGGTTCGAAATCATGATTACATGACTCAGCAATTTGATGCTTGTGCAAGTTGGTGGACACAAGGACCTGATGCTACCTTACAGGTCATTCTTTATCTTCTGCGCATTTATTATTACTTTCTGTTAAACAGTGCAATATTCTTGCAACCTCAGTGCCTTATTCTAACTTAACATGCAACAAAGAGTACTCTATCATGTAGATATGTTCCGTCCATTGTGGCTCTTAGTACCACATCTACTAATAAAAAAGAGTATTTCTTCTGTTTTATTTTAATTTTGAAAAGATCTTCTCAAAAAATAAACCAAACAGAGGATCTTGGTGTTTTTGGTGGGCTAACCTCTTTCAATGGTGCATGTTGCAACCTTTGCATGCTTTTATGATCACCTAAACATTTTTTTGTGTTAAATCTTCAACTTCCGGAACAAATAGAAAGCGCAGTTAAAATGAAGAGGCTAATGCAAGAGCAGCACTGCCAAAAATATTCTGCAGGTTAAGGATGGCGTAAAAGTGGGATTTAATCTTTAATTAGAACTTTCCTCAATAATTACTTACTGTGTTTTAAAAGGAAAAAATAAATATGCAAACAGTTGAAAGTCTATCTCCTTCGTTCCGTAAAGAATGTCACAACTGGAGTTTTACTATTGTTCTATTATGATAGTCAATCTTTTAAACGTCAAGGAAATATTAGTGCAACAAGACTTGTTAAAGCAAGGGGTAAATAGGACAGCATAGGAGGCAAAGTGGAACTCTTGCCTAACCCTGGGAATCCGCCCTATTTATTTATTTATGAGACTCACTCTAAGTGCACACATATGTTATATTGGGGCATCGAAAGGCTAATAATAAAAATTGATTCATAAACTAGTATTTTGGTTATCACGACTTGGCTTTCCTTATTTGCATGAAATCACCAATTGTGACATTCTTTGCACGACGAAGGGAATACTGATCAATACCTATATATATATATATATATATATATATATAAAAATCCGACCAACAATCCTATATTACTATCTCATGATCACCCGAGTTAACTCATTTTAATCGACAACTAATTAATGAGTTAACTTGAGTGGTCATGAATTAACATGGACTGTCATTATTACATAAATATGGTAACTAATAATTGCAACTAATTTTCCTTGACTCATGGAGGAAGAATATGAAAAGTTTCTTCTTGAAATACTAAAAGTTATATGTAATTTCAAAGTTTTTTCTTGACAATTAATTTATAATTTTCAATCACCAAGTATAAAAGTAATTAAATTCCCTTCAATTGTGCTAGAATATGAAGTATTCATTCATGGCTCTTGCTTATCTATTTTTGTTTAATGTATTGTACAATTATTAATATGATGCTTATCCAAATTATCTTCAACATTATATATGTATTATGTCAATGAAAAATGATAAATATATATCAATAAAAAATATTAAATATTTATGAAAAAAGTGATACAAACTAGCCTTTGCCTTGCACGGGCTATCAACCTTTTAATGCTAAAAGTAAGAACAAATCTCAGACAAAAGGAAGTAAGCACATGGTTTCTTATCATGGAGCTGTACTACAAAAAGGGAAACTATGTAAGAGCATTTAGTTAGATAAAGAAACTATACAATATTCATTACGATGATAATACAACAAATTTATCTTTTATATCTTTTAACCTAAGGTTTCCTCAATATTTGGGCATCAGCTTAAATTTAATTAGTATGTCATATGCATCATTTCCCTTAGTTTATTATTGTTGTCGGCTTCAAGAAGATACCCTGTCATTATTTCATTCTCGAGTGTGTATGTAAGTTTTCTTTACCGTAAGTATGTGTTTAGGTGATTTCAGATTGAGCTGGCGAGAGACATGGGTTATACTGCTGCAAGATTTGGGCATGTAATGTTTCCTGAGAATGTATATGAGCCTGCTTTAAAGTGTGCAGAGCTTTTGCTTGAAGGCGTGGGGAAAGGTAAGTTTTTTGTTTTTTTAAAAAAATTATAAAATGTTATTTATAAATCTACTTGAGTTACATGAGTAAGATGTTTGCTATTGTATCTGGTTAAGCTATATTCATTTTAAGGTTTTGAAGTTTTAATTATTGGGCTGGTGAATTGGTGTTTTAATTCTCTTCATGTATGCTGTTTTCCAAAATATCGATGTTCTATATAGGTCTAGAGTTTATTACTTATCGAAAACAAGAAAAAGAAAAGAAAAAAAGATAGAGAGGTTCAGAGTTTTTGTAATCTATTATTCTCTCTTGTTTTGTTAATGACTTGTACCTCTATTTCCCTTCGTGCATTAGTTGAATCAAAGACTGGACCCAAAATTCTATGATGTAGTAGCAATTGTAGTATTATAACATCTAATTGTTATTTAGATGTGGTAGCCCCACATGGATTGAACTTTATTTCATCCAATTAGTTTTTGTTGTGTGATACAAACACCTAGTTATGGTTATCTGTTGTCATTTGCCTTTTCCCTTTTATTTTTTTTGTTAATACAGTTAAAATTTAGAAGACTCTTTGTCCGTCTCTCATTCTCTCTCTCTCTCTTTATGGTCCACGTGGAGAGTTATGACCTCTTAAACCAATTAAATTTTTACAGTAAGAAGAAGAGATCTTTTGAACCTGTAAGAAAATGAATTTTGAGTAAACCTCAAACTTGGTCAAGCTTAATGCAAGAAGAAATCAAGACACTTTGACCTGTATTTGCTTTATTTCTTTTTTGAAAATTAATTTTAATATCAGTTGAAGTACATCTGTGGTGCCAAATTTTGTAAATTTATATTGATGTTTTATTCCATGTTCCTTAAGTATAGCACCTATACACATCATCTTAAAAAAAGCTCTATTATATGTACTTTTTTTGGCTTTGAGAACGTTAATTTATTATTATGTAACACTGCTAGATTGATGAAACTAATTTCCTTTAGTCACATTGATGCTAATAATTTAACAATTATGTTCCCATTCAGGATGGGCATCTCGAACATATTTTTCGGATAATGGATCTACAGCAATTGAAATTGCTCTCAAGATGGCATTTCGCAAATTTTTGTTTGATCATGAAGCTCTTTTTGATCCGTGGAGGCCAGACATCGGTGAAAAGCATATTGAGCTCAAGGTAGGGATCTACATTTATCTGTTCCTATGCTATTTCAAAGTACTGCATATTTCTCGATAACAACGCTAAATTTGATAAAAAAAAATTGTCTTTATTTTGCTATATTATAACAAAATATACCTTTTATAATGTATACAAGTGACTTGATTTCAAAGCACATTTTAGGTTGGTTTCTGCACTAGGAGGTGCTTTCTGGTTAGAACATAGAAATATTTTGTTTAACTAGTTCAGTAGGGCAATGTTCTTGTATTCTTCGTTTAGTTGTTGGCCGTTCTTCCTGGGTCCTACATCTTGGCAGCAGTTAATAACTTTTTTCCCTGTTTGGAAAAGGCATACTTAGAAAATGGCAAAAAGCACTTTTACCCCCATTGTGTTTGTCGAGTTGTAAGCATTATTGACCCACTGAACTTTAAAAAAATGGAATTGCCCCACTGAACTTTTTAAAATTTCTTAATTTGGGCCATTCCGTCCAATTTCTTAGATGGACGTCAAATAGGCTGTCCAATTTTTTGACGTGAGTTTTAAAAAAAAGAAGAAAAAGACCCATAATTTCTGATGTGTCTAACTTGACTAATGAGTTGGTTCCAAGTGGAATGGGCAGGAGATTAATGTCTAAATTTAAAACAATTTTATAAAAAAATTAACAAAAAAATGAAGAAAAAGATGAAGAAAAAGATGACTTTTTTAAAATTAAGAAAAACTAAAATAAGAAAATAAGATGGTGTTCATTTTTCAGTACAAAACGATCCTCAGTTAGTAGAAGGGAAAAAAAAACTTTTCAATAATCAAATGATAGGTATACTGTTGAGAGATTTTGTATATCAGCAATAGAAAACAACTTCAAGACTACAGGTCGTCTCCGGTGAAGAAAAGTAAACAATTTTTATAATCTCACAACACTAATAGATCAGAAGGGATATACCTAGATCTCTCGTCAGTAATGCTCAGCTGGTCCGTTTGTTTGGCGCAGGCTTGTTTCTCTTTCTGGTGCGTGAAGAAAGCAACAACCATCAGATTATCTGCCAAACAAAATCTTTTTTCTATACTCACCCAAATCTCAACTCTCCAACCCGCCGGAAAATTTCATCACCACCATCACACCCGTCGATCACGAACTATTGGCTTGAATTCTACTCCCTTGATTCTTTAAAAAGCCACCACAAAGATCGAATTTCTGTAGATTTTTCTAAAATCTAGTTTGTTTGAACTGATTATTGGGTCGACAAGATGAAGAATTTGGTACGAAAAGCTTCGGCTTGTCGTGTAAAACCCTAAATCGATTGCGAAAAAAGGTAAAACCCTAAATCGATTGCAAAAAAAAGGTGTATTTGTATAAATGTTTTGGATTGTTGCTTGAATTTACATATATTTGGGTGTGAATTATTGGTTGTAGAGGTTCAATTGCTGAAATTTTTGAAACCCTAGAAATCAAAGAAAATAAAACTTGCGAGAAATTAGAGAGATTAGAGACAGAACCTTAGATCTGTTTTGCTTAGCAATTGCCTCAGATTGAAAATAAACATAAACAGATCTGCTTAGATCTATTTAACAGATTTATCTTTTGGATTTTAGTTTTGTTTGTTTGGAAAGAGTCGATTTAATGGTTTCATTATATGATAATAATTTCAATTTTTAAAATAAAAAATATTAGAAAATATTCAGAATTTTTAGTTATATTTTGAAATATGAATTTGTTATTTTTTTAATTAATGGTAAAGACATAATTACCCCTACTAAAATGGGGTTGGGATCAACTGATTGGCCTTATTAGACACATCAACAATTAAGTGTTTTTTTTAAAAGCCAGTTTAGAAAATTGGACAGCCTATTTGACATCCGTAAAAGAAATTGGACGGAATGGCCCAATTAAGAAATTTTAAAAAGCTCAGTGGGGCAACTCTATTTTTTTAAAGTTCAGTGGGTCAATGCTTACAACTCGACAAACACAGTGGGGTAAAGGTGTTTTTTGCCCTTAGAAAATCATAAGGTAATTAAATTGGATTTTATGGTGTTTATACCTGTCGAAATATTGGTGGTTGTGATGCTGTCCTTGGTTAATCTAATAGCAACAAAAACAAAGGAAAAAATAGGAGAGCCTCCATTTCTCCTCTTATATATTTGTTATAAATATGAGAAATACATTAACTGAGTAACATAATTGTAACACCTCAGTTCCACATCGAAATATATGTGAAAAATTTGTTTGTATATAAAGAATTAAATTACTAACATTAGTACATTCAGTCATGACCATTTAGGTGAGCCTGTGGTGGGCTAAGATTACCTAAGAAGATACTATTGAGCTAGTGGTTTAAGGCATTGTTTGGATGGATTTGATTCGATTCGGACTTGGGATTTGACCTCGAGATTTGTTTTGGACTCGAGATTTGATCGAGGTTTTTACATATAGTATGAGAGTCGACTCTCGAAAGCTCGGGTCGGGTTATCCGATCGGGTTGTCAGAGGTGGGGGCACAAAAGCTGGTGGTATTATCCCACAATAGAGAGAAGTCCGACTGTGGGGACACGAAGTGATCTGGTATTACTATTATCACAATAGCTAGAGAGGCAAAAATCTGTGGGCCGTGTGTGATCGATTCTGACGAGGATGTCAGAAATTTAAGTGGAGGGCTTTATAACACTTTAGTCTCATATCGAAAGATATGAGAAAAATTTGTGTGTATATAAGGAATTAAGTTACTAACATTAGTACTTCCAGTCATGATCTTTTGGGTGAGCCTTGTGGTGGGCTAAGATGACCCAAAAAAATACTATTGGGCTAGTGGTTTAAAACCATGTTTGGATGGATTCGATTCGTTTTGGACTTGGGATTTGACCTGAAATTTGTTTTGCACTTGGGATTTGACTTTGGTTGTTACAATAACAGTGTTGGGACTTAAAGAGAAAGTTTAGAAAGTCCGGATGACCAAATTGATTACCTCTGCCGTTCCTTAAGGATTTCCTTCATTAATTTTTTCTCTTCTCTATCTCCCTCTATGTCCAATACCGTTGGTAGACATTTTTAATTCAAATCAAATCCTTAATTTAATTTTAATGAAATAATTTACATTATCTGCTTGTACATGTGCGCTTGAATATACTTTACTTATCGAAAACTAGATAATAAATGATCTAGCATGAATAAAGCAAAGATGAAAAAAAATTGTTTTTACCTTCAAATCTAGATACTTGGGCCAAATTTAAACACTTGAAGTTAACTGTGGTTTATCTTTCAATGATCTAAGTTTTTAACATATTTCTCATTGTTTTATGGTCATGTTTGCCTCGGAGTAATTACCACGGTGATAAAAGTTGTTAAAAAGAAAATCTGGTCCTATTTGTAGTGTCACAACTGCTGCGGAAATGTGATGACCCTCAGCGGACGATTATGGCACTGTTCAGCAGTTATGAATGTAAATTCATTCTCAGTCCAATATTGGCTTGTAATGGTTGTGGCACCTTGGAAATCTGTAATGGCCAACACAAGATTTTCATTGCTGAATAAAGAGATCAATGGTTCAAAACTGTGTAGTCCAGATTTTTGTCTTTTGTGCATGTACCAGACTCACTCCCATCTTTTTGTGCATTGTCTTGTTGTTTGGAATTTGTGGGTACTTTTGTTTGAGTATCATGTTTGGTGAGGTTTGAGTGCGCCCTAGTTATATTGAAGATTTTCTGTCGATCAGTGATTGGATTTTGTGAGTTTGGTTGGAGAAGGGATGCTAAAGTGCTTTCAAAACTCTTTTTTTTACAAAATAAAATTTCTTTCTTTGTGTGTGGGTTGCAATTTATGGGACTTGTGAAGCGAGTGGAACTATATGACTTTTAGGGAGCAACAACTTCCTTTGCCTTTGTTGAGGGATAGATTTTCTTTCTTGCCTTGTTGGGATTGTCTGCTTTTAGGGCTTTTTCACAGCCTTTCTACTTCTGATTTGCATGGACATAAGGATCCACTTTTTAAGTGCTTTGCTTTCGTTTATATATCTTTATTTTGTTAAACTTAAGACAGACCTTGGCCTTCCTCTTGTTTAGTATCTTCTGTCAATAATATTATCTTTAGTTACCCCAGCAAGGTGCTATTGTTAGGTCATGTCATAGTTGCATCTGTTGCTTTTTAATCTATTGCTTCTTTTTAATAAAAGGAATTATAAAGATATCTTCCCCAAGTTAAGTTGATTAGTTTAAACTTTACCTCGTATAGAAATAGATAATTATGCTGTTAACATAGATGTGACTAATTGATGTTTTTTAAATTCTAAAATCAGGTCTTAGCACTTAGAGGATCTTATCACGGTGATACTTTAGGTGCTATGGAAGCACAAGCACCATCATCTTATACTGGTTTTCTCCAACAACCATGGTACTGCCATTCACTTATCAATTGTAGTTATTTGCTATCACGACATATTTTTTACTCCTGAAGTCTGACCTGTACAATTCTTTTACTGGATAGGATAGGCTTTAGCTAATGAGAAATGAAGTCGATTGTTTTCTTCCTTATTATGATAATGTGGTCTGTACTCTGTAGATACAAAATAATACCAAAATAGTGATGCACAATAGGGTTTCTTAAGTTGGGAGAGACAGAGAGGATGAAGGCAAGCATGACCTGATGTGAAGTCCAAGAAAGTCATATATTTTGGGTTTCTTGGACATGTTTAGGCAAGTGTCTTATAAGTATCGGACATGTCCTGTAGAAGAACTTATGTATTAAATCATGGACTCGCAAAAAGAATTGCCTGATACATGAGAGAAACCTTAAAGATGTGATTTGTCAAAAAATAAGAAAAATATACGGTTGGTGTCTAAAACGGACATGTTGACCCTGGAGGACATGGTACAGAGGTGTAGGGTATGGCTGTGTAAAAAAAAGAGTAAAAATATGATTACAAACCTATAGACAATTTCTTAGTGAAACTTTGCATCATTTTTTTTAATGAAGTGATTGAAGTAATTTCAATTAAAATCTAGTCTGTAGGTGGATATGTATGTGTATATATTTAAATCTATACTTTAGCATTTAATATATCAGAGAACAATCTGAGTATTCAAGTAATTAGTAATACGTAGTAAATAGCATTTTTCTTGTCCATGCAAGTTAGGTTGTTTTGAGTCGGTAACTAACTAACTATGGTGCCAGCTTAATGTGGTCTCACTTTGTGGTCCTTGCTTTTGAGACTTCTGCAGAAGCCCATTTGGCTTTCATGGTTTAGTTTTGTTGTTACAATTCATTACACAAAAATTTCATCTTAAGATATTTTAATTATATATATGTATTTTAAATATACATATATATATATATAATGTTGTGTGTATGTTTATATATACAAAGTTGTGTGTGTGTCTATATATACTAGTTGATAACCCGTGCATCTAGTTTGAATAACGGATTGTATAATTTGTCAGCACGGTCGTTCTCGAAATTGAAGATGCATTATCTGTTGTAACAATTAAACATGACTTTAGAGACCATTCATCATATTTAGATCTGAATTACTCGGTTTTGTCAAACACCACCTTACTTAGCATGAATTTCTTTTTGATTCAATAGATTATATTATAAATATAAAATTGCAAATATGTAAATAATTGTAAAATTATTATTTACACACCTAGAGATAAATACACACTTAGAGATTTTTATAACTAATTCATAGTTAACACATAGTTAACACCAAGATTACACATAGAATTTCAAATACCCACTACGAATTCAAAGCAAAATTCTCTTAAGTTGAACACCAAGATTACAAACGCGATCAAACTCATCACAATCTAATAAAGCATGATCTTATATATATATATGCATATATCTCAAACTACAATTCATAGCCAACAACAACAAAAATTCTTAATTTTAGATCAAGTAAAGCAAATAAAAATTGCTAGAAGTTTTATATATTACTATTGAGCTTAATCAATAAAGTTAAAAACAATCAACCAAAGAAAACCCTCAAAAATATTAAAAGAAAAAAATAATAATAATTAAGGAGTGAATTGCTTACTGGAAATCAAATTCCTCTAATCTTGATCACCATAAACAATGACAACATGAAAACTAACCTCTTGAGCGTTTCGAATTTTGTCCTGAAAAGTATAATTTCCCCCAACTATCAAAGCAAACTTTAGAGCAGTTGGGTCCTCCAATTGAAAGCCATTGTTAAGCAGTGAAGAACAGGCGTCTAGTGGGTCAGCTATATGCAAAGCCCCACATATTCCAGAGCTGTTGAAACCTGCACCTACACCAAATACAGAGCAAATACTTCAACTTCAAAACACACAAAACTAATAATAACGACATCTCACACAAAGGCATTCTTAATAGTTACCAAATCTAGCAGAAGTTTCGATGAATGAAGTGAATGATGTCACTTGTCACGAATCTGGGCAAACTCTCATCCCAATCGCTAATATGTATTTCATCAAACACCTGTTGTGCATCATTTGCTACAAAGCCCTCTTGAGAATTTTTGAATGAGTGATATTTTGGGTCTTCAACAGAAGGTGAATCTTCGTCTTCACAAACCAAAAACACATCATCAGTTTCATCAATATCATGATATCCTGACAACCGCATAATGCGTTTACCCTTTTGTTCATCTGAGGCACCATCTGAAGCCTCTGTAACTTCTTTCTCACAACCCTGTCAAGATGTTATGGAACTTGGACAAAATATTGAATATGGAAGGAAACTTAGGAAAGTGCAAATTTCTGCATTAATAAAATTTGAATTCAACAAAGTCACAAAGACACCATCATATTTATGTCTACTGGCTATACAAAGTCACAAAGAGACCATCATATTTATGTTTATTGGCTATATGGGTCTATCTGAAATGGAGTTTTTACTCGTAGTCCCAATTCAAAATATTAGGAGTTTTCCCTAGTCATGACATGGTGTAGTGGAAGATTACGGTAATTGCACCAATGAAAAATGATTTTTTTTATAGAAAAAATAATATGTGGAGGACTCTTATTTTTCGATAATGATAAGAATAACCCAGACCATAGGTAGACCCACACACTAACACAAAACTTCTACCAAACATCTGAAGTAGTCTCAATGCACTTACTTGGTGTGTTACCTAAATGTGGAAGATAACAAAGTTTTATAATACATGTTTGATTGCCACAAAAAGAAAAAGAACAAAAAAAATGGATTTTAACGTACTTTAGCATCTACTGGAGTTCCAAAACAATTAACACATCTTATATCTTATTCTAGTTATTGTGTATGTATTGTGTTCTGTGACGCCCCCCAAAATAGGTCCACACAACCCATTTTGAGTCGCCAAAATACATGATACATAATCCAAATACAAACTTCATATTTGCAACTATTAATCTGTCGTGCAAAATACGACCACACATAAACTGTGAGTTTCAATACAAATATTGTGTTGTATATAGCACGAAAATATCCTTGCTCAAATTAAGTCCTCATTACAATTATTGACACACTATTTTATAAAATAGTGAGAACTATTATCTCGGATCATTACTCCACTCCCCGACTAGTTCCAGCGACACTCTCATTTCCTGAGAAGAACAATGGAACAAAAAGGAAAAGAGTGAGCTTAACTAGCTCAGTAAAGTATATTATGACTAAGATAATGAAGAATAAATTATCGTTAGCCTTCAACAATAATAAATCAGATAAAATATTATGGACAACAAGTTTTAGATCATCAACTGCAGCGGAAATAACAATCCATTAGAAGAGTCAAGTAGAGAATGATGTCTACTATCTTCTACGAGTTAGAGGTCCATCAGAAATATTTTATCCCTGTAACACCAATTAATAATTATGCAAGTTAACATTTTATCTTTGCACTATGAGCCAAAGATATTCATTTGTATCACTAATAGTCATGATCATGCCAAACACCTGTCCATCTATGCACTACGGGCCAAAGAGGACTTTCACCACAAACCTTTGCATGTAACATTAAAGGTCATGATTATATTGACATAATTCCTGATCATAATATCAACAGTCCTATCTATGCACTACAAGCCAAAGATGACTTTCCATCACAAATTTAAGTTGAGGATGATGACAATGATATAAAGAATGAATCAAGTGAGATCAAGGATAAATATTAAAAATTTATAATTTAATTTATCCAGAGTTCAAGAATGTCCAAATTGTCAACATGATAACCAATTGTGGAGTAAAATTCAAGAATAAGATTCATAAAAGATAACTTAGACAAAGATTTTTTTTTATAATTTCGTTATGAATAGTACCCCGACATGAAAAGATTAAAATTTAATAAGAAAGTTCAGACCAATATTCCAGTGAAATGATATTAGATGAAGCGCAAACATTAAGGAATTTCTAATCATTTCAGGAGTTATAGAATCAATACTTACCATAGTAAGTTTATATTTAGGAATATGAAATGAAATAATATACGAAACTACAAATAAATTTTCACCTGTCATGCGGTAATCCGCTTAGACGGATCATTTCCACAACTTAATAAAGAATGAATATGAAAGGTTATTCACCATACATCCGGTAGTCCGCGTAGACAGGTTATTCACACAGATTAATAAGAAATAGAATGACAACACTTACGAGTATTAAAAGAAAATAATATCCTTTATCTTAGTAGGAGACTAAATCTGACTGGTATAACGGAGATTATCTTGAAAAAATCTTGCACTCTAACTACACTCAAAGTATCTATATACTAGAAAGAAGTACGCGCAATATTATAGAAGAAGAATTCTCTGATTCTGGTGTGAGTTTCATTGTTTAACTAAGCAACCTATTTATAGGAGAACGGACTAAATAGTAATTGATTCACGGACGGTTCATATTGATTTACTATTAAAACTTCAACCGACGGTCCATATTGATTTATTATTAAAACTTCAACCGGCGGTTCATATTGATTTACTATTAAAATTTCAACCGACAGTCTGAAAAATTAGTACGCGCCCCGCCCCCATGGAATAATAAGCCAAACTTTCAACCAACGCCTCATGGCAAACCCTTCTATTTATATCAAAAAATAAATAAATATTTACCATAAATCACTAATCTTTAATCAACCCATTTTTTTTCTTTCAACAATTATTCATCATTAATATTATAACTCACAATATTGACAACCAGATCGTTCCCAGGAAAGAGGGGGCTTTAATTAAATAACCCAACCCATTTCCTCGACAGAACTTTCTAGACATTGTCAATAATGCAAATAATAATATGAATAATTGTGTCGTGTCAATTATTGATTTAATAATATAAAATATTGTGCAGATGTTACTGTAACAATTATTGAATCAATAATATGAGATACTATGCAGCAACTACTGTTGCAATTATTGAATACTGAGTGACTTCTTACGTAAGAATCAATAATCAGAGATACTGTGCAATACCTTGTCCTACTGTACAACAACGCGTATTACTGTACTTTTATCACCAGATATTTCAACAGTTTAACGGTAAAAGTTTTGCCGTTATTTTTATAAAAAGGTTATTTCTGTCGCTTTCTATATCCGACAGTTATTCCGTTGTGGGGTCCACCAATGATTACGCCGTCGTACGAATATTCCCCGATAAAAAGAATATTCCCCGACCAAACGAATATTCCCCGACACAACGAATATTTTATGACAACTTGCTTACTTTGTAAAATTTGCACATATCACCCATAACTATAGAATTTATTAAATTATCACCTTACTCTTTAGAATAATATTTAGAGAAAATTAAATTTTTATTCATAAAAAATTGGGGTCTTACATGTTGTCCCTAATAATAGAGAACATAAAATTACAACCTTTCCACACAGACCTCTTCAAATTAAATACTCTCTCTGTTCTAAATTATATGAAATTTATGCACTCGTACTATGTAAACCGGATAATAACCTTGCACAATTGAACATTTCAAAGGGACACCAAACTTAAAACAAATCTACAAAAACTAATCCAAGTAAAATAAGAAAAAATACCCAGAAAAAAATCCAATACTTAATCATCCATAAAAAAATCAATAAATTAAAATAGAAAAAGAGGGGGGGAAACAATTTTCACATATAAGCTGAATTAAACATCAATAAAGTTAATCAAGAAGCTAAACAATTCTAAATAAGTTAACTTTTGGAACTCAAAGATTGTGATGGCCCTTTTTGTGATCGTCAAATTGAAATACCTCACTACCCTTCTGATACTAAGTTCAACAAAAGTTATGCATGTAAGCATGAGAGGGCAGCAAGGGGCATGAAGTTTAAGAGACCCATGTGTGCATAGCGGTTCATGAAATTTGAGAAATTAAGGTTTTGAACTACCTTAAACGTAGCGGGAAAGGAAGTTATTCAAAGCAGTGACTATGGGTTGCAGCGGAGATATGCTAGTTTCAATGACAATGACAATTTCGGCAACGATGGATATTTACAGATACTTGCGTAGAGGGGATCGATTGAGAGACGGAGGAGAGTGAAAAGATGAAGAGATGGGTAGATGATTGGACAATTGAGAAATCCATATTATAGTCATTTAGGGTTTCGCAGTTGCACAAATTGTTGTAATCCTCGGTGGTAAGCAACCCATATCTGATATCTGTGATGGAGGGAAAGAGGGGAATAAAACGAATATATAATGCTAGAGAAATTAAAAGTGGAAGAGGCGTAGGAAGAGGAAGAGGAAGAACCGGACTATTAATGGCAGAGAAATTTAAAGTGGAAGAGGAAGAGGAAGAGGAAGAGAGGAAGAGGCACGCAATCGATTTAATTTTTTCCAATTTTACCAAGATGACTCACCTGGTTTTCAAATTGACTGATTTAATTTTCAAAATTGACTGAGTTGACTCATCCGTTTTTCAAATTGGATGGATCGGCTTTCCTGTTTTTATATATTAGTAATGATTTATATATGTGATTACCTGGTATGTATTTGTCTGGTAAAGAATCATTTGACTTTTTTTAGTGCTTATTGACCTTTAAAAATGCTTTCAGTACTTAAGCTTTGTTCTTTTCTAATAACTGTATTGGCCATTTTAAAGAGTTTTAATACATCTTTCTTGTATAGTTAGGTATCTGACAACTCGAGAAAAGTAGAAACAGTAAAGAGCCATCTTAGATGGTATGCGATAAGATAATGCATGAGTAATTTTGCAGGTACACGGGAAGAGGGTTTTTTCTAGAGCCCCCATCAGTTCATATGCGCAACAGGAATTTGGAAACTTAGCCTTCCTGATAAGATGCAATCTGACAAAATGGAAGTGGATATGTGTAAGCATTTATTGTCTGCACTCCTTATTTTCTAATTGTCACCTAGTTGTCATATTATAATAGGAGTTCACCTTTTCAACAGCTTTTACCTCGCGTGATGAAATTTTTAGCAAGGACAGGGATGACTCCAGTCTTGCTGGTTTTTATGCATCACATATATCACAAAAGCTATTGTTTAATTCAGGACAAAGAATGCCTGCTCATATTGGAGCTTTGATTCTAGAACCAGGCAAGATTATAATTTGAAGTATTACTTAATACCATTGATCATGTTTAGTTTCAATTTTTTCTTTTCAATGTTTGGAATTACTGTGTTATATAACCTTTATTCATTGTTTTTTTCTAAAGGGATTAGGTTTTTCTAGTACATAAGTTAATTAGTTTTCAGTCCCATTTTGGGTTAATGCCACAAATATGAACTGAATGAGCCGTTGTGGTGCATAGGTTGTGATTTCACCACTATCAGATTTCCAATAGAGAGGAGGGTTGTGTTGAGGCTACCCTGGCAATGAGAGAGTTTTCAGATGCCAATGACTAGTTGGGGTTGATGGATTTGCCATCGGAGAGGGGGCTCCATCCCTTGGGTCTACGGGGAGGAGTCTCTTTCCATGTCCTTGATTGCAGAATTTTGATTTCTTCGAACTAGGAGGAACCATTCCAAGATGTGATCCAGGCTTGCTTTGTGAGACTTGTCTTGGGTCATGGTTTTGGATAGTAGAGGCTTGAAGCGGGGATAAGCCTGTTTTGGTTTGAGAATATGTAGTTTTAGGATAATGGTTTTTTGGATATCGTGAGGGCTTGGCCATTAAACATTTTAGGTGTGATAATTGACAGAAACTACCTAATTAGTGTCCAACACTTGCTTCTTGGACACAGCCAAAAGGGATAGGCAAATCTTGAATGTTGAGATATAACATTCCTGAATGTTTAGACAAACTCCAAACTGAGCATGAAATTTTAGTTACACATAGGTATGCTGATTCTATGGCATCACAAATGTTCATCCAAAGTTTTGCTGAACTCATAGAGTGGCCTTTGTAATTTCCCTTTTCAAATTCAAAGATAAAAATTTATGTTCATCTGTGAAATGAACTGTTAACCAGACTGGTTGTGGTTGTTTGGCAGTGATACAAGGTTCTGGGGGAATGGAAATGATTGATCCCCTTTTCCAACGCATACTTGTTAAAGAATGCCAGTATAGAAAGATTCCAGTTATCTTTGATGAGGTTTTTACTGGTTTCTGGCGTCTTGGAGCAGAGGTTGGTTGGTTACCCACCATAAAGTTAATTAATATCTTTTGTTTCCCTTTCCTACCCGTGATTGATAGGGGCATTATCTGTGTTTGTAGTCTGCCGCAGAATTACTTTGCTGTCGACCAGATATAGCCTGCTTTGCAAAATTGATGACTGGTGGCATTATACCTTTGGCAGCTACATTGGCAACAGATGCTGTTTTTGATGCATTTGTTGGAGATTCGAAGGTAATATATTACTGTAGGCCTTCTCGACTTGAAAGACTGCTTAATATTAATGATATAGTGATTTGGTGACTGAAATTATAAATATTGGCGACCAAATTGTTTTTGGTAATGACTTATAAATCCTGAACCGTCTCATTTCTGTCAACATTTTAATGGTTCAGTATGCTATTCTATCTTGTTGTGACATAAAATGTTGATTTCCGTAATCTTTTTCCTTTTGTGTTTCTTTGTTAATTTCTATTTTTGTTGGTCCATTGGTTTAGCTAAGGTAAGCTTTCCCTGTTGACATAACTCCCTGAATGTTTGTTGAGTTCATTCCTAGAGATTTTATTATCCAGTCAAATTACACCTTCTCCAAGGAATGATAAGTTTCACTCCTTTCTTATTTTCTTTCCAAAGACAAGGAAGAATAGAATTAGGAAGATATGTCTTCCGATCATATTCTAATATGTAGCAGTTGGTCTAATACCTTTTTCCCTTGAACATTGATGACCAAAATATACTCATTTATCCTCTTCGCCCATCAGGTTAGAAAGTTGGACAACTTTACTGCAGTTCTGGTTGCCGATATTGGATTGCAACTTGCAAGATGGACCATTCTTTGGTGTAATTTTCTTTTAATATTGTGTAACCCGGACAATGTAATTGTTTTGACTGACAATATACAATGATAAAAAAAGAAGAGAGAAAGCATACTTGTTTGCCTTCAAAATCATTTAAATGAGGGAAACTGGCTTTTGGTAAGGCGTAGATGTATTTACATCATTGTTGGTTAACCTTTAAATTATAAAGAATTACATTTTATGGATGATTATAAGAATAAAATTAAGCATAAGGCTGTCTAGAGAGAGATTGACATGAAATTGTTTATTCATAATGAATTTAACTATATGTAATAAGCCATTATTACTAAAGAGTTGAAAAAGAGTTGTTTTACTTTATTTAGGTTCCAATGCTTAGACCATTGCAATAATTTGTTTTCCAACAAATATAATTCATGGCTTATGCTTGTTACAAGTATGTAACAATCCCATGGCCATTATTCAAATTTAGCTAAGAATAATTTCCTATGCTTCCTCTGACCAACTTACCCCGTGTTGCATTTTCTTTCTAATGTAACTTTCCTTTTATTCTCTTTGATTCTCTTAAGAATTTGTGGTATTTATTATATGTATGATGAGCCTGTACTTGGTGAAATCACAATAATGACACTAGTTTCTTCCATCCCTGACGGTCTGGAAAAGAAATAAGAAAGCGGATCCTGAAATTTTCAGTTCATTATTTGCTCACGGAATTTATACAGGTAGCTTGCCCCATCTTCCTTAAGTGCCAAGATCACCCCTATTTCTTTGTTCACCTTTAGCTTGATGAGCTTGAATAGTGCATATTGGGATGACTAATACCAATCTTTTGGATGAGGCAGAAGAGTTAGTGCGTTTAATCATTTCAGTGATTTTACTCTTAATAGAAGTTCGTTGAGTTTTTATGATGTTGTAATCTTGGTAAAGATTTATAGCTACACCAGGAGGATTGAGTGTGATGGGGGTGGATTCATGATGAGGAGAAAATGGTGATAGATGCTACACTCAATTTGCTAAATCTTGGGGGAAATTACCATGCACAGATGTACATAATCCACGGCCCTCTGCCTACACTTGTTCAACTGTATAATATTTGTTGTTGCATGCCTACCATCAGTGCAATGATGTTGTTTAACAAAATTATTTTGCCACCGATCCAAGGGCATTGACAGCCTTGGGAATATGGTTTGTGATATGGAAGTTGAATGTGGTTATCAAAGCGTTAAGTCCTGCAAGAATTGTGTACTTGCTTTTTATGAATAAATGTGAAGAGCGAACAAAAATATTTTTAAAAATTAGGAATCGGGATGTTTCTCTTGTTTTTGCAGAGAAATGCGCTATTGTCAACTCTTATCTCTATTTGTTGATATTGTCATGGCTATCATCATCCATTAGAAGTGAAGCTTAACCTCGTTAACATTGCGGAAAACTTACTTCTTCCTAAGTCTTGGCTTATAATTTAAATGGAATTTTAAGTCATCATCATCATCCCAATTACAAAATATTTTAAAGTATGTGTAATTTTAGCTTCAAGAAACTGGAGGGGTGTTTTTCAATATAGTTTACTGTTACTGATCGAAACAGACTCTTGTGGTGGTTCTTTTGTTGGATGACATGTGAAATTTTGAGGCTCGATGCCCAAGCCATCTGAAAATATGTAGTTAATTCCTAGTTTTAACTGTTTATTTTACGAAATTTCCTTTGTGTTGTCCACTGTCTTCATTTTTGTGATTTTTATGCTTACATATGCTTAGTTTCGATTGCAGCTCAAGGCTCTTTTGCATGGACACTCGTACTCTGCACATGCTTTGGGGTGTGCTGCTGCTTCTAAGTCCATTAATTGGTTCAAGGACCCTAAGACAAACAAAAATATGACTTCTGAAGGAAGGCTGCTTAGGGAGGTATGTGGTATGCTTTTGTGTTTTTAAATATTTGTTATTTCAGAGAAAGCATAATTCTATATCTCCTGCTTTCACAACCTGCTATCTATCACTGGTGAAACTGTGAAACTTTTCATTCAAATTTAATGTTGGTACCTGATGTGCAAGAAGGTAAAAAATATTTTAACCTACTACCACTGGTCACTTGGTCAGAGTAAACCTCTGTTAGGAAAATGTCATAACTCCCTCTAAAACTCCAAATTGTGCATTGTTGGGAAATTGTCATAGCTCCATTTGAAGTGTTGGAAACTAGACTCACAAACCTTTGAAATTACACTTAATTTGCATGAGAAAAGTCTGTAGGATCTTCCAGAATTGTCCAGGAACTGAGGATGATATCCAAGGCTGCACAACTTCCTTAGTTCATTAATTACTTAATACTGTCTTCTGATTTTGCTTAGGAGTCTTAAAATCTGAATTCTTGTTATTGTTATTCATGTAAAGAAATAGAGGGGTTTAGTGCTGGAGAATGCAGACTTAAATATTTTTGTTGTTTTGGATATATATATATATATATATATATATATATAATATATTGAGATGGTTTTTTTAAAATCAAATTCTCCTTCTCTTTGTAATGTTATATTTATAATTCCGTAAATAGCACACCTAGAGGGAGGGTGAATAGGTGTAATTACCCAATAGTGATCTACAATAGTCAATTTTTAAAAGCTATGTATGCAGATTATAAACGGACACCCTAACACTGTCCGTATTAGTGTATGTTCTTCGTTTGCTATAAATGGATGGTTAATACATGTCCGTATTAGTTATAATTTCAAGAACGAACTAAATAAAAATATGCAGAATGCTCAACCAATCAAACTGTAAAGACAGAATGTAAAAGACACTAAGATTTTTTACGTGTTTCAGCCCCTATCCTCTAGTCTAGTAGCCTAATCCACGTCCAATACCAAAAGGTATTGGAGACTCTTTTTATTAAACTTAATATTCAATTAAATACAATAAAAAAACTCCTTGTTCAAATAAGCTTTCCATTGTGATGGACACCTCTGCCCCCTTTGCACCACTGCAACCTTTCTCACCACTGAGACCTTTGCACCTCTGCAATCTAGAAAGCTTCCTTTGAGCAAATCCTATCTACTACGAGATAGACCAAGCCACACACGGCTTACACTCAGAATAAGAATTTTGTTTACACGAAATATCAATGTTCCAGTACTACACAATTTAAGAATAGTACAAATATATCGCTGGAAAAACTTAGAAAAGCTATTGGATAAATAATATAAGATCGATTGAAGCTTTTTCCAAGTCGTAACTTTAACAGCCGCGCAGAACGAATATATACGTCAATGTCCAACGGCTAAGTAAATACTGAAACCATGAAATCCTCAAATGATTGAAAGAGTTAGAATTTTCAGCAATATCAAATGAGAGTAACAGCTATAATAATCTCCTAAAATTCAGAAGTCAAAGATATGACAATTTTGAAAAAGACTTAATTTAAGGATATGTGAAAAGATATGATAGAAGTCTGTTATAGCATATTCTTTAAAGGATATTAATTCAAATTCAAATAATTTGTTCAGCATAACCAACTTCCTTAATATACTCTAATTAATAGCTTGGTTAATCGAGTATATTGAGAGACATATTTTCAGCATAAAATATGCTAGCCAACTAATTTCTTATCTTTATAATGATCTATAATCAGCCCAATATATTCAATCCTGACCATTAAATTATGTTCACATATACAACCATATAATATAATTCACATGCACATAATATAATTCTCATGCAAAATATATTATTTCCATGCAACATATTAATTCCATACAAAACATATTATCATCATTAAAACATAAATATATAAATCAACAATCTCCCCCTTTTTGATGATGATAATATATAACTCCCCTTAAATATATGGCTCCCCCTAAAACCATGCAATTTATTATTACGCACAAGTAAGCAGAGAATATTTCCATAAAATATATTGTCATTATTAAAAAAACACAAACCAACATTCTCCCCCTTTTTGATGATGACAATATATTAAACTTTGTCATTAACATGCTCCCCTTATTTATATGACTCCCCCTAAATATATGCATATGCATATTAAGAAGCAATATAAGATTGGAAATATATTCATAGAAACTTGTCAACATCCACAAATATCTCTCCCCCTTTGTCATTATCAAAAAGAAATAAGACCATGCATATTAATCATTATGTACAAGTGGAATATAACATATCTCTCTCCTTTTGTCATAAACAAAAAATAATTCATATCAATTTATTAAAAGAAATAAGCGCAATGATAAAGAATGACATTCAAGATTATAGCAAAATCACATATAGTAAGTAAACAAAATGATCATACCTTTGTGATTTGTTACCTATATGTCAACATTTTTACCAGTAGAAAGCTTGATGGTTGTGCTCCTTAGTATAGCTTTGGACTTTGGATTTTCATAATCAAATCTCTTCAAAAGCTCATCTTTTGGACATCCTAATGTTGAAATTTTCGATGATCAGACTTGAGGTTGATTTTTCCATAGTTCTAGAAGCTCTTGGAAGCCTGGCATTTGATAGTTGTTCTTCTGGTTCGCTTGCTGGAATGTCAGTTTCTGTTTCTGAACATTCGTCTGATTTTCCTTCTGATACAAACAGCTTAGGCTGTCTGGATTGAGCTGTTTGGTTTTCAAACTCCAAATTCCTGTTGCTTTCAAAATCAAGTACTATCCGTCTCCTTTTTGATCTTGAGACATCTACAAAATGAACAAATAATCTCTACCTCTTTGGTACCCAAATCTTCTTGGGTCCTATTGGGTTAGTAGCATATAAATCACATTTCTTTATCCAAATTTGCTATATTCTAATTTTATTACAATTAGAATCAAAATGACCTTTAAAACCACATTTTTTACAAGTAACAAACAGTGAACAATAAGGTGGTTTGTGCATTGGTTTTCTATTAATCATTCTAATATTATTATTAGTTCTATTTTTCACATTTTTAATAGGATTATACCCAATTCCTTGTTTATTAAGACTAGACCTTTGAGCACCCAACATTATATTTAAATTTTCTTCACCTTGAACAAATTTTGCAAGATCCTTTTTCAAAGATATTATTTCTTCCTTATTGTCATTTTGCATGTTAATTATTTTTCCATCATTAAAAGCATCAATACAAGCATCTCTCATTTTCAAACTTTCATTTAAATGATCATTTTTCTTTTTAAGGCTACTATTTTCTTCATTTAATATGTTTGCACGATTGTATAAAATTTTATTAAAGTTGTCTAAATATCCAATTTTAGCATTTAACTGAGATACTTCAGATGATGTGCAATCTTTAACTATTTCTTGTTTTTCGTCAATTAAAGTTTCTACTTCCTTCATTAAGTCATTTACCCAACTTTTCAAGTGCGCATTTTTCTCTTTCATACGAAGGTTTTCATTTTTTAAAACAAGATAGCCGGAAATAGTAATTTCTCCAAGTTCAGGACTTACCTCGGATGTTTCCTCATTATGTATTCCAGTGAAGCACAACTGAGCAGTTTCTTCTTCTTCATGATCTTCATGATCAGATTCATCATCACTCCAAGTCATGAGAGCCTTCCCTGTTGAACCATTTGCTTGGTTCTTTCTTTTTAGTTGGAAGCAGTTTCTTTTGAAGTGACCAGGCCTTCCACATTCGAAACAGGTTTCCTCTTGTGGCTTTTGCTGGAAATCTTTCTTCTTGTTGAAAGCTTTTGTTGGAAATTTTGATCTATTCTTCTTTTGGATCAGCTCCCTCAATTTTCTGGTCATTATGGCTATTTCTTCATTCGAATCTTCATCATTACCTTCTATGCAGCTTTCAGCTTGTAGAGCCAAGGTCTTCTTCCTTGGTGCCTCGTCTTCTTCATCATACAATTTCAATTGGTTTTCAAATTCTTCAAGCTCTCCAAATAAGGTGAGAGTTTCCATGGTACTGATTGTTGTTGAATCTTGAAGAGTTGTAACCTTTGGTGCGAATCGTTTAGGCATGACTCTAAGTAGCTTTCTGTTTATTTCTCTTTGATCAATTTTTCGACCAAGCATACTTAGTGAATTCATTAGTGTGAGAAATCTCCCTTGAGCTTCATTGATTGTTTCATCCTTTTCTAACTTGAATAGTTCATACTCTTACATTAGCATACTTAATTTCACGTCCTTGACTTTGGAAGTACCTTCGTGGCTTGTCAAGATAGTATCCCACATTTCTTTTGCTGTGTTGCACGATGATACTTTATCAATTTCAGTTTGGACCATTCTGCTTAGCAAGGTGTTCATGGCTCTTGAGTTGTAGGAAAACATGTAGCTTTCATTTACATTCATTTGCATGAGAGTCTTGGGTCTACCATCATCATGTCTAGGAATGACGGGTCCATTATCAACCACCCACCATTCCCATGGGTCTCTCTTGAGATAAATCTTCATTCTGAATTTCAGAAGTTGAAGTTCTCGCTTCCTATCAATAGAGGTGGTCGGCTTGTGGATTGACCTTCTTGAAAATTGATGTGTGCTATAGGATCTTTCCCTACGATCTGCATTGATCAATATTAGTAGAGTTTTGCTCTGATACCAAATGTAATTCCGTAAATAGTACACCTAGAGGGAGGGTGAATATGTGTAATTACCCAATAGTGATCTACAATAGTCAATTTTTAAAAGCTATGTATGCAGATTATAAACGGACACCCTAACACTGTCCGTATTAGTGTATGTTCTTCGTCTGCTATAAATGGATGGTTAATACCTGTCCGTATTAGTTATAATTTCTAGAACGAACTAAATAAAAATATGCAGAATGCTCAATCAATCAAACTGTAAAGACAGAATGTAAAAGACACTAAGATTTTTTACGTGGTTCAGCCCCTATCCTCTAGTCTAGTAGCCTAATCCACGTCCAATACCAAAAGATATTGGAGACTTTTTTTATTAAACTTAATATTCAATTAAATAAAATAAAAGACTCCTTGTTCAAATAAGTTTTCCACTGTGATGGACACCTCTGCCCCCTTTGCACCACTGCAACCTTTCTCACCACTTAGACCTTTGCTGTGACGCCCCCCAGAATAGGTCCAGTCAACCCAACCTATTCTGAGTCGCCAAATACATGGTACAGAATTCAAATACAAACTTTATATCATACGATCGTGCAAAATACGACCACACAACTGTGAGTGTCAATACAAATATGTAGAAAATATTAAGATTCAAACTAAGTCCTCATTACAATTATTATCACACTATTTATCAGAAATAGTGAGGACTACTACTGCTCTAACTCGGACCATCACTCTGTCCGCCGACTAGTTCCCGCAACATTCTCATTTCCTGAAGAGGACAACAGATGAAAAGGGTGAGCTCAACTAGCTCAGTAAATAATATTATGACTAAGATAATGGAAAATAAATTATCGTTAGCCTTCAATAAATCAGATAAAATATAATGGACAACCAATCTTAGATCAATATTCGCAGCGGAAATAACAATTCATTAGAAGAGTTAAGCAGAGAATCAAGTCTACTATCTTCTATGATTTAAAAGTCCATCATCAATATTTTATCCCTGTAACATCAATCAATATACATCTCGAATCAAATATTCATCTTTGCACTACAGGCCAAAGATATTCATTTGTATCATCAGTGGTCATATTCATCTCAACACCTGTCATCTTTGCACTACAGGCCAAAGATATTCATCAGGTAATCATTCATCTTTGCTCTACAGGCCAAAGATATTCATCAAGTAATCATTCATCTTTGCTCTACAGGCCAAAGATATTCAGTTACATCACCTTTTAGGACTGAGAATGATGAAAAATATTTTAAAAAAACGAATCCAGTGAGATAAAAGACAAAGACTAAGGATTCGTATTTTAGTATATCCAATTCAAAAATACCTCGTAATAATTAATTATGGAGCAAAATTCAAGAATAGAGCTCAAAACTTGGATACAATCAAAGATAGTAACCTTAACAAGCAATTTGGACAAATAGAAGAAAATTTAATTTTTTCGTGAATAGTGCCGTATACGTGAATAGTAACCCCGACTGAAAAAGTAAGAATTTCAACATAAAATCCATGACAATATTTCTCTATAATGATATTGAAAAGAATAACATCATTTACGAAAGAAAATAACATCCCTTACCTCAAAAAGATAGTACCTCTGACTGGAATATCGGATATAATACCGAAGGAAACTTGCACTGAATAGCAACACTCAAAGTATTGAAATACTCACAAAAATACGCTCGATATTATAGAGAGAGAAAACTTCTGATTCTGGTGTGATTTTCAATTCTAACCTAAGCACCCTATTTATAGGAAAAGCTTAGGATGCCAAAGGAGACTAAATGAATAAAATATTATTATTTTTTAAAAAAAACTCCGCCGCCGGTTGCTACCACAACATCAGAATTTTTCAACAAAAGTGGGGCCCACTTTTTTATTAAAAAATATTTATTTTCCGAAACTTCAATAATTCATAATAAATAGTCCCTTCATCAGAAAAATACAAATTCTATGTCCTTCTATAGGAAATTTAATTCTCTACAACTTTGCAGAAGGAAGTTTTTCCAAATTCCAAACATAAATTATCCGGAATCCATAAACAGATGATTTCTCACACCAAAATATTGATAAAAACTCATCAGCGCCAATTCCTTCTTTAATATCCACAAAATAAATATTTTCTTATCATATAAATCAATAATTAATTATTCACAAATAATATTATAGAACTACAATATTAACAACCAGGTCGTTCCCAGGAAAGAGGGGGCCTTCCGATAAGGACTTCGCCTTACTGGCGCGCAATTAAATAACCCCTCCTAGACAGAACTTCCTTAGACATTGTCAATAATGCTATCTAATAATATTATTCAAATAATATGAATTATTGAGTTGATAACGTGAAATACTGTGCAACGACAATTATTGAATCAATACTACAAAATATCAACTGTAGCCATTATTGAATCAATCATATAAAATGGCAACGTAGCAATTATTGAGTCAATAAAATATCAATGTAACAATTATTGAGTCAATAATATAAAATATCAACGTAGCAATTATTGAGTCAATAATATAAAATATTGAACAGTAATTACTGTAACAATAATTGAGTAATGGCTTCTCACGTAAGACTCAATAATTCGAAATACTGTGCAATACCGTGTGCTACTATGCAACACCGTGTATCACTGTATTTTAACCACCGGGTATTTCAACAGTACTAACGGTAACAACTACGCCGTTATCTTGTAAAAAAGTTATTTCTGTCGCTTTCTATATCCGACAGTTATTCCGTTGTGGGGGCCCACAAATAGCCTGCGCCGTCGTACGAATATTCCCCGACAACAAGAATATTCCACGACCAAACGAATATTCTCCCGACAACAAGAATATTTTATAACCACTTGCTCATTTTAAAAATGTTTGCACATTTCACCCATAACTTTCATATTTATCAACCAACACCTTACTGTTTCGAAATAATATATAAAGAAAACTAAATCTTTATTCATAAAAGTTGGGGTCTTACAACCTTCCCTCCTTATGAAATTTTGTCCTCGAAATTGACGTACGTACCTGGTATGTCGAAAAGGTGAGGATACCTCGCTTTCATTTCCGATTCCAACTCCCAGGTCATTTCCTCAATTGCATGGTTTCTCCACAAAACTTTAACTTGAGGTATAATTTTCGAGCGTAGGACATGCTCCTTCCTATCCAAGATCTTGACAGGTACATTCTCGTACGTTAAATCTTCGGTTATCTCGTCTGATTCTAACTCAATAATGCGGTTTGGATCCGTCACATATTTACGTAACACGGATATGTGAAACACGTTATGAACACGAGACATGCTTAGAGGTAAAGCGAGTCTATAGGCCACATTTCCTACTCGGTCAAGAATCTCAAATGGACCAATGAATCGTGGGTTGAGCTTTCCTCTCTTCCCAAACCTTGTAATTCCTTTCCATGGAGCAATACGTAATAACACATGGTCCCAACATTAAATTCCACGTCCTTTCGATGAAGATCCGCATAACTCTTTTGTCGATCTTGTGCTGTTTGTATACGTTGTCGGATTATTTGAATTTTTTCTGAAGTCATACGTACCAACTCCGGTCCCAACAATGTTGTTTCACCCACCTCGTTCCAACATACTGGAGAGCGACACTTTCTCCCATACAACGCTTCGAATGGAGCTACGCCTATACTTGCCTGATAACTGTTGTTGTAGGAGAATTCCACCAATAGTAAGTACTTATCCCAACTCCCTTTGAAGTCTAGAACACAGAGTCTCAATAGATCTTCAAGAGTTTGGATAGTCCTTTCCTATTGTCCGTCTGTTTGAGGATGATAAGCCGAACTGAATCGTAAATCCGTACTCATAGCTTTCTGCAAACTGATCCAAAATCGTGAAGTAAATCTGGGATCACGATCCGAAACTATGGATACTGGCATGCCATGCAATCTCACAATCTCATTCACGTACATATGAGCAAGACGTTCAAGGGAATAAGTCTCTCGTATCGGCAAGAAATGAGCAGACTTGGTTAATCTATCAACAATAACCCAAATCGCATCTAAGTCTTGAGAAACCTTGGGAAGACCCGTAACGAAATCCATCGTAATGTGTTCCCACTTCCATTTCGGAATCTCCAGTGGTTGCAATGGACCCTTCGGCACTTGATGCTCCGCCTTTACACGTTGACAAGTTAAACATCTCGAGATGAACTCTGCGATCTCTCTCTTCATATTGCCCCACCAAAATTTATGTCGAAGATCACGATACATTTTAGTACTCCCAGGATGGATTGCAAACGGTGTGTTGTGTGCCTCCATCATGATTCTATACTTCAAGTCGGAATCGTTAGGAACACAAAGTCTGGAGTTGACTCGAAGTATTCCATCTTCATCGATTCTCGCTTCTGAAATTGCACCTTCTTGCACCTTCTTCTTCATCTTCATCAGCTCCGCATCCGTAGCTTGAGCAGCTTTAACTTTATCAATCAAAGCTGGTTCTACGCGTATACTTGACATCATTGCACTCGTTCCCACATATGATCTTCTACTCAACGCGTCAGCTACCACGTTCGCTTTTCCAGGATGGTATTGGATAGTATGATCGTAATCTTTCAACAACTCAAGCCAACGTCGTTGCCGTATGTTGAGTTCCTTCTGAGTGAAGAAATATTTAAGGCTCTTATGATCCGTATAAATCTCCACTTTCTCTCCGTACAAGTAATGTCTCCAGATCTTCAACGCGAAAACGACTGCTGCCAACTCTAGATCATGAGTAGGATAATTCCTATCATATTCTTTGAGTTGTCGCGAGGCATAGGCTATGACTTTCCCATGTTGCATGAGAACACATACTAACCCTTTGCTCGAAGCATCGCTGTAAATAACAAATCCATCCGAACCAGATGGTATTGTCAGAACAGGTGCCGAAATAAGTCTCCTCTTGAGCTCTTGGAAGCTCTTCTCGCATTCCTCTCTCCAAACGAATTTCGTATCTTTCCGAGTCAACTGAGTTAATGAAGTAGCGATTCGAGAAAATCCCTCTACGAATCTCCGATAATAACCAGCTAAGCCCAGAAAGCTTCGTACTTCGGTCACCGACTTAGGTTGCTCCCAGCTTTGTATTGCTTCAATCTTCGCCGGGTCAACAGATACTCCACGTTTCGATACCATGTGCCCAAGAAATGCTACTTCCTCAAGCCAGAACTCGCATTTCTTTAGCTTGGCATATAGCTTGCTCTCACGAAGCTTTTGAAGTACTAACTTCAAATGGTGTTCATGATCTTCACGGCTTTTAGAATAGATGAGGATGTCATCAATAAAGACAACAACGAATTGATCCAAATATTCCTTAAATACACGGTTCATCATATCCATGAAAGCAGCAGGAGCATTAGTCAATCCAAAAGACATGACTAAGAACTCATAATGCCCGTACCGTGTTCTGAAAGCAGTCTTTGGAATATCCTCAGTTTTAATCTTCAACTGATGATATCCAGAACGAAGATCGATCTTTGAAAAGAATTGTGCTCCTTGCAACTGGTCGAACAAGTCATCAATACGAGGTAACGGATACCTATTCTTGATGGTGACATGGTTCAACTCCCGATAGTCAATGCAAAGTCGCATACTCCCGTCTTTCTTCTTTACGAATAAAACAGGAGCACCCCAAGGAGACGTACTAGGACGAATAAAATCGATGTCTAACAATTCTTGTAATTGAATCTTTAACTCCTGAAGTTCAATAGGAGCCATTCGATATGGGGTTTTAGAAATGGGCTTTGTACCGGGATCAAGGTCAATAAAGAATTCAACTTCACGTTCTGGGGGTAGACCGGGAAGTTCTTCGGGAAATACATCAGGAAACTCATTAACAACGGAAATATCATTCAAATCTGATGTATTCTGGTTTAGATCAGTGACATGAGCTAAGAAAGCTTGACATCCGTTTTTCAATAAACGAATAGCCTTGGGATTTGAAATGATATTGACTGATTTTAGTGGTTTGGTGGTTTGAATTCGTACAACAGGTTGATTAGGAATATGAAAACTAACAACCTTACGAAAACAATCAATTTTGGCATGGTAAGTGGTTAACCAGTCAATTCCTAAAATCACGTCAAATGCAAGTATTTTCAAAGATATAAGATCAACAGGTAAGGTAAGGGTACCAATCTGAATCAAGCAAGATTTGTAAACTGTAGATGTAACAAAGGTTTCTCCTAACGGAGTTTCAACAGATAAGTCAAAGTCTAATTTATCAGAAGTCAAGTTCAAACGTTGAGCACAAGCAGGTGAAATAAAGGAATGGGTAGCACCGGTATCTAACAAGGTATAAACTTCGCAAGAGTTTATGATCAGCTTACCCGTAATCACCTCGTGTGGATTCCTCACGTTTTGGTCTGTCACGACAAACGCTCTTCCAGGAATCACCGACTTTGACTTGTCTGCAACCGCCTTTGGAATCACCACCCCCGCTGAACTTGGTTTCGCAACAGGACAATCTCGAGCTATATGTCCTTCTTTTCCACAGTTATAGCATCCTTTGAACTGTTGTGGGCAGTTTGGGCTGATATGTCACTCTTTCCCGCATTTAAAGCATACGACCGGTGGTCGTTCTCTTCCCCTCGAAACAGTTGATGCTGGTGCTGATGTTGACATCTTCGCGTTCTCATTGTTGTACCTTCTCTTCTTGAAATCTCCTCCCGATTCGCTTCTTCTACTATCATGGCCACGATAACCACCGGAGTGGTTACCGCTTCTGTCATACTTTCCTCTTCGCTGGTTGTCATTGCTCCGATGACTGCTGCCACCGGTACGACCTTGGTTGTGGTCTCTCGGTTGAACATAATCATTATCTCGTTCTAATAACTGGGCCCTATTTGCTACATCCGAATATAAAAAAAATTTATGAGAAATGAGATATTGACGTATTTCGGGTTTCAAACCTCTTAGAAACATCCGCGTCATACGTTCCTCATTCTCCACCAAATGAGGTGCAAACCTGGACAGCTCCGCGAACTTAGCCTCGTACTGGGATACCGTCATGTTGTTTTGTTCGAGTCTAATAAATTCTACTTCCTTCATATGACGAATACTTTCAGGAAAGTACTGTCATTAAACAGTTTCTGGAACGCTTCCCAAGACATCTTGAGTGCGGCAGGCTGGGTACGCTTCACGGATTCCCACCAGTAATCTGCCTCTTCACGGAACATAAACGTGGCGAATGGAACCTTCTGTTCCTCTGTACATCCCAAGATATCAAATATCTTGGTAATTTGTTTAATCCACGTCTCCGCCTTGATCGGATCTGGCTTTCCCAGAAACTCTGGTGGTCCCAATTCTTTGAACTGCTTAGCAGTGACAGCTCGCGTGTTGTTATTATCTCCACCTGTATGTTGCACACGAGTCTCCCTCGTCTGGTTTTGCATGAACTGCAGAAAACTTCTAAACATCTCATCGTTTATCGTCTGACCAGCGTTATTTTCAGGATGAACATTGCCTTCTTGTTACACGTTCTCCTGGTTAACGATTAAAGGTGTCTCCACGGTCTCATTCACTTCATTGTTAACATTCTCAGCTGCCATTCTCAAATACTGTCATAAAACAAGGGTTTAAACAAATCAACATATCACATATTAACCCTATGCTCCGACTGACCAATTAAATATCACATAAGCTTAGGTAAGACACACTAGCGAAGGATTTACTCGTCTCTCCCCTCCTAGTTCTATTCTCCGATCTCCGCCAGAGATCATATCCCTAAGCTCTGATACCAACTGTGACGCCCCCCAGAATAGGTCCAGTCAACCCAACCTATTCTGAGTCGCCAAATACATGGTACAGAATTCAAATACAAATTTTATATCATACGGTCGTGCAAAATACGACCATACAACTGTGAGTGTCAATACAAATATGTAGAAAATATTAAGATTCAAACTAAGTCCTCATTACAATTATTATCACACTATTTATCAGAAATAGTGAGGACTACTACTGCTCTAACTCGGACCATCACTCTGTCCGCCGACTAGTTCCCGCAACATTCTCATTTCCTGAAGAGGACAACAGATGAAAAGGGTGAGCTCAACTAGCTCAGTAAAGAATATTATGACTAAGATAATGGAAAATAAATTATCGTTAGCCTTCAATAAATCAGATAAAATATAATGGACAACCAATCTTAGATCAATATTCGCAGCGGAAATAACAATTCATTAGAAGAGTTAAGCAGAGAATCAAGTCTACTATCTTCTATGATTTAAAAGTCCATCATCAATATTTTATCCCTGTAACATCAATCAATATACATCTCGAATCAAATATTCATCTTTGCACTACAGGCCAAAGATATTCATTTGTATCATTAGTGGTCATATTCATCTCAACACCTGTCATCTTTGCACTACAGGCCAAAGATGTTCATCAGGTAATCATTCATCTTTGCTCTACAGGCCAAAGATATTCATCAAGTAATCATTCGTCTTTGCTCTACAGGCCAAAGATATTCAGTTACATCACCTTTTAGGACTGAGAATGATGAAAAATATTTTAAAAAAACGAATCCAGTGAGATAAAAGACAAAGACTAAGGATTCGTATTTTAGTATATCCAATTCAAAAATACCTCGTAATAATCAATTATGGAGCAAAATTCAAGAATAGAGCTCAAAACTTGGATACAATCAAAGATAGTAACCTTAACAAGCAATTTGGACAAATAGAAGAAAATTTAATTTTTTCGTGAATAGTGCCGTATACGTGAATAGTAACCCCGACGGAAAAAGTAAGAATTTCAACATAAAATCCATGACAATATTTCTGCTATAATGATATTGAAAAGAATAACATCATTTACGAAAGAAAATAACATCCCTTACCTCAAAAAGATAGTACCTCTGACTGGAATATCGGATATAATACCGAAGGAAACTTGCACTGAATAGCAACACTCAAAGTATTGAAATACTCACAAAAATACGCTCGATATTATAGAGAGAGAAAACTTCTGATTCTGGTGTGATTTTCAATTCTAACCTAAGCACCCTATTTATAGGAAAAGCTTAGGATGCCAAAGGAGACTAAAATAATAAAATATTATTATTTTTTATAAAAAACTTCCGCCGCCGGTTGCTACCACAACATCATAATTTTTCAACAAAAGTGGGGCCCACCTTTTTATTAAAAAAATATTTATTTTCCGAAACTTCAATAATTCATAATAAATAGCCCCTTCATCAGAAAAATACAAATTCTATGTCCTTCTATAGGAAATTTAATTCTCTACAACTTTGCAGAAGGAAGTTTTTCCAAATTCCAAACATAAATTATCCGGAATCCATAAACAGATGATTTCTCACACCAAAATATTGATAAAACTCATCAGCGCCAATTCCTTCTTTAATATCCACAAAATAAATATTTCTTATCATATAAATCAATAATTAATTATTCATAAATAATATTATAGAACTACAATATTAACAACCAGGTCGTTCCCAGGACAGAGGGGGCCTTCCGATAAGGACTTCTCCTTACTGGCGCGCAATTAAATAACCCCTCCTAGACAGAACTTCCTTAGACATTGTCAATAATGCTATCTAATAATATTATTCAAATAATATGAATTATTGAGTTGATAACGTGAAATACTGTGCAACGACAATTATTGAATCAATACTACAAAATATCAACTGTAGCCATTATTGAATCAATCATATAAAATGGCAACGTAGCAATTATTGAGTCAATAAAATATCAATGTAACAATTATTGAGTCAATAATATAAAATATCAACGTAGCAATTATTGAGTCAATAATATAAAATATTGAACAGTAATTACTGTAACAATAATTGAGTAATGGCTTCTCACGTAAGACTCAATAATTCGAAATACTGTGCAATACCGTGTGCTACTGTGCAATACCGTGTGCTACTATGCAACACCGTGTATCACTGTATTTTAACCACCGGGTATTTCAACAGTACTAACGGTAACAACTACGCCGTTATCTTGTAAAAAAGTTATTTCTGTCGCTTTCTATATCCGACAGTTATTCCGTTGTGGGGGCCCACAAATAGCTGCGCCGTCGTACGAATATTCCCCGACAACAAGAATATTCCACGACCAAACGAATATTCCCCGACAACAAGAATATTTTATAACCACTTGCTCATTTTAAAAATGTTTGCACATTTCACCCATAACTTTCATATTTATCAAAACAACACCTTACTGTTTCGAAATAATATATAAAGAAAACTAAATCTTTATTCATAAAAGTTGGGGTCTTACATTTGCACCTCTACAACCTTGAAAGCTTCCTTTGAATAGATCCTATCTACTACGAGATAGACCAAGCCACACACAGCTTACACTCAGAATAAGAATTTTGTTTACACGAAATATCAATGTTCCAGTACTAAACAATTTAAGAACAGTACAAATATATCGCTGGAAAAACTTAGAAAAGCTATTGGATAAATAATATAAGATCGATTGAAGCTTTTTCCAAGTCGTAACTTTAACAGCCGAGCATAACGAATATATACGTCAATGTCCAACGGCTAAGTAAATACTGAAACCATGAAATCCTCAAATGATTGAAAGAGTTAGAATTTTCAGCAATATCAAATGAGAGTAACAGCTATAATAATCTCCTAAAATTCAGAAGTCAAAGATATGATAATTTTGAAAAAGACTTAATTTAAGGAGATATGAAAAGATATGATAGAAGTCTGTTATAGCATATTCCTTAAAGGATATTAATTCAAATTCAAATAATCTGTTTAGCATAACCAACTTCTTTAATATACTCCAATTAATAGCTTGGTTAACCGAGTATATTGAGAGACATATTTTCAGCATAAAATATGCTAGCCAACTAATTTCTTATCTTTATAATGATCTATAATCAGCTCAATATATTCAATCCTGGCCATTAAATTATGTTCACATATTCAACTATATAATATAATTCACATGCACATAATATAATTCTCATGCAAGATATATTATTTCCATGCAACATATTAATTCCATACAAAACATATTATCATCATTAAAACATAAACATATAAACCAACAATATCCCCCTTTTTGATGATGATAATATATAACTCCCCCTAAATATATGACTCCTCCTAAAACCATGCAATTTATTATTACGCACAAGTAAGCAGAGAATATTTCCATAAAATATATTGTCATTATTAAAAAAACACAAACCAACAATATTTTCATGGTTTCTTCTTATGGTGCTCTTGTATGATTTTATTATTTAAAGATCATGTGGAGCCTGTGGGCTGAAGTATTTCTGATAGTTAGAAACCTATCTTTTTGAGGGGTTTGAAGATAAGTCGTTAAGAAGGCTTCAAGGGGGTTTTCCCCTTGTGTTTTGGGGCATTGTTGGATGACTGACAGCTGATAGAAATTACATTATGTTGATAATTTTTGAAATCCTGCTCTGATTGTGTCACTTGTTGCAATTATATTTCTCTTTTGGTGCTTGCAGTTATGGAATATGGAACTAGTGCATCAGATCTCATTACTTCCGGCAGTCCAAAGAGTGGTGGTATTGGGAACTCTTTGTGCCCTAGAACTCAAAGCTGAAGGCTGCAATGCTGGGTATTATCCTGGATCTCCTAACTATGACATTTATCAAGTTCTTCAGAATGTTTTGTCATGGGTTAATCCTTGACAATCCTGGTATTGTATACCAGGATTGGACTCTAATTATTTTAGTATTTGTATAGTGTGCAAGTATGCCAAGTAATTAAGTTTTTGATTTACAATGTGAAGTTGTTGTGCCAGTTGAATCTTTTTAAACACATTTTTACACAGGTATGCATCAGTATATGCGAGCTCTCTTGTTCAGAAGCTCCGGGAAGATGGTATTTACATGAGACCTCTGGGAAACGTCATATATCTTATGTGTGGGCCTTGCACATCTCCTCAGATCTGTCACCGCATACTGGAGAAACTTTACACAAGGCTTGAGGAGTTTGGCCAAGAACATAACTTTTGAATGGTGGATTGCGTCAATTTTTAACGTTTTGTACTTTGAATTTCTTTACCTATTCTATTTGAAGGCAGGTTTCCCTCCCCTCCCCTCCCCTCGAGATAATATATATATATATATATATAGTCCGTCTCTATAGTAAACTATAGGGAACGAACTAAAAACAAACCGGCTATAGCGACAATTTTTTTCGTCGTTATAGCATAGAAAGCCGGTTTATTATGCTATAACGACCGAAAAAACTGTTCCTATAACCGGTTTGTTTTTAGCTTGCTCCCTATAATTTGCTGGAGAGTCTTACCGTATATATATATATATAATAATTAGTGTTCAGTAAGACATTAATCTATGACAATGTTCTAGAACTCAGAGAGAGAGAGAGAGAGAGAGAGAGAGAGAGAGAGAGAGAGAGAGAGAGAGAGAGAGAGAGAGAGAGAGAGTTCAACGATGGATAAGAATAAGATTGATTCGGCTAAGTTTATTTATTTGTTTATTTATTTAGTTCTAAGTTCGTTCGAGAATCAAAGCAAGGGGATTTTGGGTCGGTTAATTTTTTAATTTAATTATGATTCAACTCATGGGTACTATGAGGTTGGAAGTTCGATACTTTGCATGTCAAAGAAAGAGCGCGAGTTTAAAAAAAAATATTAATATAAAATTATAAAAAAATAAAATTAATATAATTGATGTTATCAAAGTAAAAATGATAATAACAGAACAAATATATATTTAATAATTATTCTAACTCAATTTAATATTTTAGAAGATATTTATTAATTTAACAACATCCTTTTTATGATAACAATATCATCCGTTCATTTAAAGAAAATTGTATGCTAGTTTAAATGTTTTAAACAATAGGTATTAGGTATATGTAGAAGGGTAATTTTGTTTCAAGTTGCAAATGAAAAAAGAAGAAGAAGAGTACTCTTAATTATTTATTTTTCAGACAACTAACCATGTATGTGCATGTTTATTAAAAGGGGTTGGAAGAAATTTCAAAAATAACAAGGATATAACTTTTCTTATGCAACATTACGTGCGGCGTGCCCTTTTCTTCATTAAAAGAAAATTAAAAAAAAAAAATCAAAGCTCAATGATTGGGCAGGACAGCCATCTGATCTAACGCAGGCACACAGCACGGAAAAACATTTCAGTCCTTGTGTCAGCCAAGCTAAACAAAACTGGGAAGTGACGTGGCAGCTGTTACATGGCAGTCTTATGTGGCAAAATCAACGGCCGTGATCCCCTGATAGCGAAAGAGAAACAGAAGATGTGAGCAATAAAAGACTAGTCGTCGAACCACTCCGTTTCAGCTGTTTGAGTCGTCAGAGTAGACTTCCTCTTCAATGTGAAGACTAAATTGCTCGATCCTAGTATATATTTATCTTTATCTATAAATATATATTCATGTATGTGTTTATATATTATTGTTGAGTTCGCAGCTATCGTACCAACTTGTCAGTTGGTTAATTAGGGGTTTTATGCTGTTCAATATTTGTGAAATTGAGGTTGAATTTTGGTCGATCTTTGAGATTAGTTGGGGAAATTGAGTGAATTGTGGGATTTCTGCTGCTGCTGCTGCTGCAGATCTTTTGGATATATAGGGTTTCGGGAACTGGGCGTAAATGCAGACTAGGTATATGGAAAGGACTAATTCTATGAGAGGGAAGCGGAGTTTGGAGAATGACGATGAGCAGCAGCAGCCTGAGCGGAAGCGGCCGGCTTTAGCTAGGTATAAAATTTCTGCTTGTTTTTACCCCTTTATGTTGAATTTATGTTGAATCGTGTTGATTGGTACTGTGTTTGTCATTATCCCTAAAGTGCTACAGTCTTGTTCTTCAGTTTTGAAATTGAGCTCAAATTTGATGGTCTACCACGTTGCATACTGTATTTGAAACTTATGCATACCTTTAAACTCGTGGTTTGAATACATCACCTATTGTTGCATAATGTGGGTTCAAGTTCATATTTTGTGCTACTTGTTACTGTTTATCAATATATTCCCAATATTTTTTTTTGTCTAATTATACTATGTTAGTTCGCATGGAATTGGGGCTTGGGTGTTGGGTTTACTAGTCTGGGATGCACTCTGGAGTTTGGGATGTGTCTTTGCTGGTAATTGTGTTTCTTCCATTCTCTGTATCCACCAAAATTAATCTTCCTATAGAAAGTTAGGTTCTTGGTTCGTACATAGCCAAAGGTACTGTGACTGAATATAGAATGCTCTCATTCTTTCCCGCTTTATGGTGCTAGTGACTGATATTCATGTTACTACAAAGCCATCAGTTCATAGAGTGACTAAAACACCAAAAAGGTGAGGAAGAAGGTTGGTCATATGAAAAAAAGCAGCAACTCCCTATTCAGTTGCTACTATTGGTCTATGGACTATGATACAAGTTGCTGCTTCATAGTTATTTAGAATGATACAATAGATGTATACCTTCCTTCAGATGTAGGTTGTAATCTTAATTATCATTTAAATCATAGTTATAGATTAATCTTATCCTAAATAGCTTGGTCGGTGATATGTACAGTTGTTTGTAGTTTAAAAAAGTGTAGTAAAAAAACAATGAATGTATAATATATTTGCATTAGCTCATATATATGTGGAAAGGGGAAGGGCTTCTGTTGATGATGCTTTATTAAGTTTGAGTAGGTTGTTGGGCTGATTTTAAGTATCTTTTTGGGTCTGTGTAGGTTAGTTTGTGTAGTATTAAAGTTATTCTTCCTATATTTGTTACAGGAGTAGTTTCCCTTAGTGATGCTTTACAGAACTTTTGTGAAAAACATATAATATATGGTAGTTGATTTACCTAATCACTGATTGAGGATCTTACCTCACAGATATGCATATGTGTTTGCCTTCTGTGTACTAAAACCTTCTTTATGTTAGGCTATCTTTGCATATGCCATATTTTGTTCTAAAGCATTTCTGTGAAGCTTTAGTATCTTAAATGTCTTACTAAAACTTAATGCCACTAACCTCCTTGGAAATATACCTCCTCTGTTGGCAACCTATTTTACGTCAAAGACTCCCTTGTTTGCTTGAGTTCAACTTTTTATGCCATTTACTATTCTATGCATGTACAGTGGTTACATCTCGATTAATACAAAATAAAGAAAAAGGGCCGTTTGCATTATTTTTGACGTAGAGATGTTTCATGCAGTGTAATTGTGGAAGCTTTGAAGGCGGATAGTTTACAGAAGCTTTGCTCGTCCTTGGAACCGATTCTACGCAGAGTTGTAAGATTAATATCTGCGTGCTTTGCAGTTTGGTTACTTTCTTGGTAGTTTTTATGAAGGGTAACTCTGCCTTTATGCTTCTTTTATTAGCACGATCTAATTTTCTTGTCACACATTTCTGATATTTTCTTGCACTATATTAGCCACTCCAGTCCAACTGAAATCAGAACTTTATGTTGTTACGATCTCTCCAACTCTTAAGATTGGGCTGGTAACTCCAACTAAAAGTTTGAGTGCCTTTTGATCCTTCTCATTTTTTCTATTATCAGGATTTGGTTTCACTGCTTTGCTGCTTTAGGTAGATGAATAAACAAAACCTGGAAGTTTTAAACTGAAATTTCTAAAAAGTATGAGTTTCTAAAAAGAACAATGGATGTTCTTAGATACTCCTTATTACTTTTAATCCCAGATTATCAAAAATTATGTTTCTGTGGACATCTGCAGTTAACTCATGTTGGAATGGTTAATACGTATAAATGACAAATCCAGAAATAGCGTACAAACCCTGAACAAGAACTTTTTTAAATGTATTTTTTGAGCCTATTTATTGTTCCAGTCACTTTCCTTTTGTGTAATTTAGGCCGTATTGAGTAAAGTGAATTTTCTTTGACAAATATATGTTGCACATTCATGTGTACTATATTTTTTCTGAACTCCCCATCCCCCAAAAAAAGAAAAAAGCCTACCAAAAACCTTCCTAGAGTCTCACATCCTACTGATGCTTTACAGGTTAGTGAAGAAGTGGAACGTGCTCTGGCAAAGCTAGGCCCTGCTAGACTTGGTGGAACCGGAAGGTTTGGATGTTACCGATTACTTAAATCCGTCACATAGGGGATTTTGTTATTGGAAAATGTTGGGTTAATCTTCATTAACCCTTCATTGTTATCAAATTAATTTCTGGTTATATGGGTGTTACAGAACACAGAAATTCCCTTATATTTTGCACTTACAAATTTATATTTTCTAGCATGTATAAAACTCAAATAAGTGTAAACTAGTTTATGTAACTGTAGATGTTTTTTTAGAAAAAAAAAATTTTTTTTTTCTGAATTCGACATTCCTGCATCCTATACCTAAAACCAATTGTTTTGCCTCTTTTTTATTCTTCAACATTTCTTTCTAAAACTTTGATTCAGGTCTTCGCCTAAACGGCTTGAAGGGCCAGATGGCAGGAATTTGCAGCTGCACTTTAGGTCCAGGCTGTCTTTACCCCTATTTACTGGAGGTAAAGTTGAAGGGGAGCAGGGTGCTGCTATTCATATGGTCTTGGTTGATGCAAATACAGGACATGTTGTCACATTTGGACCTGAATCCACTGCAAAACTAGATGTTGTTGTTCTCGAAGGTGATTTCAACAATGAAGATGATGAAGATTGGACCCAAGAAGAATTTGAAGGCCATGTTGTGAAAGAGCGCGAAGGAAAGAGACCACTTTTAACTGGAGATTTACAGGTGACGCTCAAGGAAGGTGTAGGAACACTAGGGGAGCTTACATTTACTGATAACTCAAGTTGGATAAGGAGCAGGAAGTTCAGACTTGGACTGAAGGTTGCCTCAGGATATTGCGAGGGGATACGCATACGTGAGGCAAAGACAAAAGCTTTTACTGTTAAAGATCACAGAGGGGAATGTAGGCTGCTTTGTGTTAAATTCTATCTGTCTGGTTAATGTTTTATCACTTTATATTTATTTTTTATTGAATAATTATATTTTTTCTTTTTAACAGTATATAAGAAACACTATCCTCCTACTTTAAGTGATGACGTATGGAGATTGGAGAAGATTGGCAAAGATGGGTCATTCCACAAGAGGCTAAATAAATCAGGGATATTCACAGTTGAAGACTTTCTTCGTCTTGTAGTCAGAGATTCCCAGAAGCTAAGAACTGTACGTGCATGTTATTTAATTGTGGAATTAAGGCACTAATGCTCTATTTTTTTTCCTGACGTGCTACTTTGGTTGCAGATTCTTGGAAGTGGTATGTCTAATAAAATGTGGGAAGCTCTCTTGGAGCATGCTAAAACTTGTGTTGTGAGTGGGAATCTTTATGTTTATTATCCCGATGATACAAGAAATGTTGGTGTTGCTTTCAACAATGTTTATGAGCTGAGTGGCCTTATAACTGGCGAACAATTTCAGTCAGCTGATTCTCTGTCTGACAGCCAGAAAGTAATTGACATTTTCCTTTTTACACTAGCCTCTAAAATATTCATTCTACTGATTTCATTAAATCGCATTAGAATATAAGTCCTACTTCATTACTTTTTCATACCTTTTGATATATTATTAGAAAAATCCTCGTTGATATTGTATTATTGGCATGCAGATATTTGTCGATTATGTGTAGCAAGTACTTTTATCTTTGCTTTCATATAATTCTGGTTGGATTTCTAACGTGGTAGCATAGTGTTCAAAATTCAAAGTAGCATGGGCTTCCTTTCGTATGTTTACATTCTATGTGCTCGCTGAGGTCACAGGGTGAAAGCGGGTGTCAGAACATTTACTTCACATTGGCATAATAAATCCCCTCAAGCTATTATATACTCCCTCTATCCCAGATTTATTGCAACACTTCTTTTAGTGTTTGTGGCACGGAGTTTCAGACGCGCTACAAATATATTTATATATTATATTTTAAGTACGTAATATAACATTTTTAGTTATATAAATATAAATATATTTTTAGCACGTCTTAAACTCCATCCAACAAACACTAAAGGATGTGTTGCTATAAATTTGAGATGAAGGTAGTATATAAATATGGATTCGGGTTGGCTTCCAAGCCTTTCTTTTGAAGTGGTCAGTTAGAGAATCTGTACCAGGGGGGACATACAGTTATATATCTAATTATATGGATGAAGGATATTTATGTTTCAGATAGAACATAATTAATGGAAGATGAACACATTATTACTTTGATACTCTGGTGAAATTTTAGTTAGAGATTGGAATGCTATATTTATTCTATAAGAATAATAGAATTGTTCCTACAGGTATACGTGGATACCTTGGTGAAGAAAGCATATGACAACTGGAACCAAATTGTAGAGTATGATGGCAAATCACTCCTGAGCTTCAAGCAACTTAAGAACACATCTCAAAATGAACTCCCAATGGGCCCAATAGATTATCCTAATGCTTTGGGTAATCAGATTCCTCCACCATGTTTTTCAGTTTCGGTTCCTTCTGAATCATCTACAATGGATCCAAACCTGCTAATTTCAGGTAAGCAATTTTGCTCCTCTCCCCCTGCATGCTTTGATACAAGTTGGTTATTTCAGCCGATTAACCATATTTTCCTACTATACAGATATGAATGGAATAGGAATGTGCTGGAAAATTTTGATATTACCTTTTGTCAGCACTGATCTTTGAAACAATTTGAGTTCAATCATCAACTCGTCCTGCAATTTCTCTCAACTGCAGTCTGCTTTAAGTGTGTGTATATATGTGTGTGTATGTACTATATATATATATATATATATATATATATAGAGAGAGAGAGAGAGAGAGAGAGAGAGCTAGTAATTGGGGAAGGGTACCAGAATTTGTTTGAGGCATTTAATTACAATTGTATATTAGTTGCACTTGCAATCCATGAGTTAAGAAAGTTACTTCTGCATCAAATGGGTGGTTCTCTGCTGACTATGATGGCCTTTTGATTGAAGGCATGATTTTAACTTTATCTAGTCATTAAGCAATTTAGAGACTTAATTTCAGTGGTGGTAAAAGTTAAAACTGCTGGAACAATGACAAAAGCTGTTTTTGCTCCAAAAGAAGCAGAAGAATAGCTTTGTGAGGTTTTCACTATGATTCAACTGTTGCCATACCCCTATTAAAACTTAGACTTATAAGAGAAATAGATTTCCAAGATAAGATATGAACCAATTCCTCGGAAGTTGTTTTTGTGGACTTCAAGAAGATGCTGTTGGGTCTAAAAGGCTCCTCTAGTGGAAGTATGGAGTAGTACATCTTACCTTTCCCCAATAACTATTTGTTTGACGTTTTATTTTTGGTTTGGTGGTGGGGGCAGGTCCCGGGGGGTTTGGTGGTGGGGGTGGGTGCCAACTCCGTCAGCCTAAGTTTTGAAACCGTAAAAATCTTTCCCTTGGGATCCAGACCTAGACCCTTGATCATAGTTTATGATACAGGCTGTAGTTTTAAAGAAGTAATAATTCAGAAACTTTAATTGTTCTTGTCTTATGCTTTGAAATTCAAGTATATTTTCTACTAAGCATTTCAACAAGAATTATAATTCTCCTCAGTAAGTTCAATCATTCTGCATGTTGCTTGATATGGAGTCGATGGCATTAATGCAACACATGTTTGCAGAACATTTTCTGGTGTTGACTTTGTTACCCAACTGTGAATATGGGCTGGATCTATTTCATGAAGATAGATATATACTTGTGCTAATTGGCTGATGCTACAAATATAGACACCTGCCATGTGTTATGGCCTCAAGTGTATTCTTCTACATCATTTAGAAGGCTAGTTTCACCCGTTAGGATGTCCCAATAAAACAAGAAAGTTATATGAGTTAAGCAGGGTTTTATGTCACACTATATCTGAATTCCTGATTGTAGATGAATAGTTGGGCACCCTGAAGTTATTGTTCACTTTGGTGCTGACTACAGATTCATTTTGTTGATAACCTCTCTTTCTCTCTTTCTCTCTTTCACTCTCTCACACACAAACAAACGAGCACAAATACATGTTTTATATCTATTTTGATGACTGATAATATTGTACATTAATTGTTAATATTTTTGATTGCCTCAACAGATTCAGGTTATAACAACAGTCTGGCAACCAGATACCCAAGTCAGTCTCAGTATGCAAATTCAAGTTCCCGTGGTGAGTTCGATAGCGCTCCGTTTGCTCTACATGACCAGCAAATTAATAACTCTCACCAAATGCAGAGTACAAGATATGATAACAGGGTTGGACTGGTTCTTGGTCCACCACAATCATCATCGTTTCAGCCACTCAACTCTTCTGTTCTTAACCCTTTTGAAGACTGGTCTCAAAATCGGGACAAGGGTGTCGAGGACTTCATATCAGAGGAGGAAATTCGTATTAAAAGCCATGAGATGCTTGAGAACGAGGACATGCAGCATTTGCTTAGACTCTTCAGCATGGGAGGTCATTCCTCTGTTAATGGGCCAGAAGAAGGGTATGCTTTCCCATCCTACATGCCTTCACCATTACCAAATTTCAGTTTTGATGAAGATCGCAACCGTTCTGGAAAAGCTGTTGTGGGTTGGCTGAAAATTAAGGCAGCAATGAGATGGGGCTTCTTTATCCGTAAGAAGGCTGCTGAAAGGCGGGCACAAATTGTAGAGTTAGAAGATGATTAATCTTCAGTGCAAAAATGTTGACAGATCTTCATTGCTGCAATTACTAATTTGACAGTTGTGGTGCTCTTCATCATTGAAAGATAAATACAAGGTTGTGATGACAAGGGGGAATTTAATTCTCGATGCCCCTGAAGAAGTCGGGTAGCAGACTACAAATGTTTTCATGTACAGATAGTTGTCTGTAGAGTAACGTTTCTTGCTTATTTCTTTTGAACAACTTGGTTTGTGAATGATATATGGGTTATAGGACCCAAATGTAATTGTGGTCTGTAGCTGATTAATACCTTTTGAACGTCTTTATGACTGATTTAGTTGGAATATTTGTGATTAGACAGCTAGTTTGTAACCTATATTTTACAGTTGATCATTGTAAAAGGATTGAGTTACTATATTAAGGTTACATTTGTTTTACTAATCAAGCCCCTCTCCTGCCCTATCCAATCCTATCCTATCCAAGTGTTGAGTTAATGATCCATGAAATTGAATTTGAAGTGCAGGAAGATATTGTAAGGAATAGGGAGGATATAGAAGTAAATACAGAGTTAGTAGGGGCATAATTGTAATAGTAGTATTTTAAGTTAGTTTTATAAACCAAGTTATAATTGTGTTTCAGTTAGAAAATAATAATGAAAATTTTCTCTCTCTTGATTTCTACTCTCTGGCTTCTTCTTCCCCAAATTTCTCAATTAATTCTTCTCAAATCCTTGTTCTACTTTATTGTTCATTACAATTGGTATCAAAGCCATTCCGATCCTAGGCATAATGACAGCAGAAAATTAAAATTCTGCAACCCTAGAAAACTTTTTTGAGAAAATTCGAGAATTAATGAAACTGCAGAGTTCTATGGATGGAGAGTTCAAGCAAGTCATGAACAAATTTGATGACTTAAGAGCTTCCGATGAAAAAGGTCTGGAGGTGATATCTGAAATGAAGATAAGATTAGATAGTGAAGAAATCAAAGGTGCAACAAATGTGAATCAAGGAAATGGTGCCGCTCACAAGGTGTTTGATAAAAGGTCTACAAGAGGAATATCAAATAGGAAGGTCTTAATTTCTGGTTTTAATCAAGATGAAGATTGTTTGTATGTTGAGACCTTTGAATATGTGCAAAAGAAATTATTAATTTCTAGTTTTAATCAAACTGAAGGCTGTTTGTGTGTAGAGACCTATGAAAATGTGACAGAGCATACTTTTCTTGAGCTTCTAAAAGAGGATAAGGAAAATATGGTCGATGGGGTTGTGGTGCAGAATAAAATAACCAAGGAAGGGAATATATCTAGGATTGCAATTGTGACGCCCCCAGAATAGGTCCATTCAACCCAACCCATTCTGAGTCGCCAAATACATGGTACAGAATTCAAATACAAACTTTATATCATACGGTCGTGCAAAATACGACCACATAACTGTGAGTGTCAATACAAATATGTAGAAAATATTAAGATTCAAACTAAGTCCTCATTACAATTATTATCACACTATTTATCAGAAATAGTGAGGACTACTACTACTCTAACTCGGGCCATCACTCTGTCTCCCGACTAGTTCCCGCAACATTCTCATTTCCTGAAGAGGACAACAGATGAAAAGGGTGAGCTCAACTAGCTCAGTAAAGAATATTATGACTAAAATAATAAAAAATAAATTATCGTTAGTCTTCAACAAATCAGATAAAATATAATGGACAACCAACTTCAGATCAATATTCACAGCGAAAATAACAGTTCATTAGAAGAATTAAGCAGAGAATAAAGTCTACTATCTTCTATGATTTAAAAGTCCATCATCAATATTTTATCCCTGTAACATCAATCAATATACATCTCGAATCAAATATTCATCTTTGCACTACAGGCCAAAGATATTCATTTGTATCATCAGTGGTCATATTCATCTCAACACCTGTCATCTTTGCACTACAGGCCAAAGATATTCATCAGGTAATCATTCATCTTTGCTCTACAGGCCAAAGATATTCATCAAGTAATCATTCATCTTTGCTCTACAGGCCAAAGATATTCAGTTACATCACCTTTTAGGACTGAGAATGATGAAAAATATTTTAAAAAAAACGAATCCAGTGAGATAAAAGACAAAGACTAAGGATTCGTATTTTTGGTATATCCAATTCAAAAATACCTCGTAATAATCAGTTATGGAGCAAAATTCAAGAATAGAGCTCAAAACTTGGATACAATCAAAGATAGTAACCTTAACAAGTAATTTGGACAAATAGAAGAAAATTTAATTTTTCCGTGAATAGTGCCGTATACGTGAATAGTAACCCCGACGGAAAAAAGTAAGAATTTCAACATAAAATCTATGACAATATTTCTGTATAATGATATTGAAAAGAATAACATCATTTACGAAAGAAAATAACATCCCTTACCATCCCTTACCTCAAAAAGATAGTACCTTTGACTGGAATATCGGATATAATACCGAAGGAAACTTGCACTGAATACTAATACTCAAAGTATTGAAATACTCACAAAAATACGCTCGATATTATAGAGAGAGAAAACTTCTGATTCTGGTGTGATTTTCAATTCTAACCTAAGCACCCTATTTATAGGAAAAGCTTAGGATGCAAAAGGAGACTAAATGAATAAAATATTATTATTTTTTCAAAATTTCCGCCGCCTGGAGACTAAAAAATTTTCCAACAAAAGTGGGGCCCGCCCATAAAAAATATATATTTTCCGAAACTTCAATAATTCATAACAAATAGCCCCTTCATCAGAAAAATACAAATTCTATGTCCTTCTATAGGAAATTTAATTCTCTACAACTTTGCAGAATGAAGTTTTTTCAAATTCCAAACATAAATTATCTGAAATCCAAGAACAGATGATTTCTCACACCAAAATATTGATAAAAACTCACCAGCGCCAATTCCTTCTTTAATATCCACAAAATAAATATTTCCTTATCATATAAATCAATAATTAATTATTTACAAATAATATTATAGAACTACAATATTAACAACCAGGTCGTTCCTAGGACAGAGGGGGCCTTCCGATAAGGACTTCTCCTTACTGGCGCGCAATTAAATAACCCCTCCTAGACAGAACTTCCTTAGACATTGTCAATAATGCTATCTAATAATATTATTCAAATAATATGAATTATTGAGTTGATAACGTGAAATACTGTGCAACGACAATTATTGAATCAATACTACAAAATATCAACTGTAGCCATTATTGAATCAATCATAAAAAATAGCAACGTAGCAATTATTGAGTCAATAAAATATCAATGTAACAATTATTGAGTCAATAATATAAAATATCAACGTAGCAATTATTGAGTCAATAATATAAAATATTGAACAGTAATTACTGTAACAATAATTGAGTAATGGCTTCTCACGTAAGACTCAATAATTCAAAATACTGTGCAATACCGTGTGCTACTATGCAACACCGTGTATCACTGTATTTTAACCACCGGGTATTTCAACAGTACTAACGGTAACAACTACGCCGTTATTTTGTAAAAAGTATTTCTGTCGCTTTCTATATCCGACAGTTATTCCGTTGTGGGGGCCCACCAATAGCTGCGCCGTCGTATGAATATTCCCCGACAACAAGAATATTCCACGACCAAACGAATATTCCCCGACAACAAGAATATTTTATAACCACTTGCTCATTTTTAAAATGTTTGCACATTTCACCCATAACTTTCATATTTATCAAAACAACACCTTACTATTTCGAAATAATATATAAAGAAAACTAAATTTTTATTCATAAAAGTTGGGGTCTTACAGCAATGGTGTACACTTCCATGGTCCTAGGTTATGCTCGAACTGGTGTTCAGTATGATTACAAGGTTTTCCAAATTGTTGGTTATAATAAGGAAGAACTTAAAATTGATCAGAACATGTATGTCACTTCTCACTCTACGTTTGTAGTCGCTATTGCTTATGGTTATAAAAAGAGGACTGCCCACAATTGTATGAAGCAGAAGTTTATTTTTGATCGGGTGGCGGAATCAAAATTTATTTCTTCCTGGGTTGTGTTGTTAATTCTTCTTTCTCTAATCTTACAATTGATCAAGACCCCCATATTCAAAGAAGTTTAGCCTATATGTTGGCTAGTAGATGTTTAATGAGTTCTTATAGTTTAGTTTTTATCTTGGCTGGATTGAGTTTAATGGGTTGTCCAAGACAAAACTTCATTGAGATGATTGATGCAAAATCAAGTGCTGCATTTTTTGTGCAAAAGTTGTTATTTGAAATGCCTCAGTGGAATCATATTGCATGGAAGACAGTAAAATCAGGTTATTGTGGAAAGGCAAGCGCCATTGTTTTCGACCCGGGTGGTGAGGAATTTCATGATATTTGGTTTGAAGCACTAAATGTATTGTCATTTTGCTCTTTGGGTTGCTTATTTCACTATACAGGTTATGCTCAATGTGGGAAAGTAAGGAAAGACATGGTGGTGGAGTATTCATGGTGGAGTTTTGACGAATTGCATCGATGGGAATTTTTTAAGATTGGTTTATGGTGCCAGGAAACTCTAAAGAAAGCTTTGCAACTTCTGGTTATTATTTTGGAATTGCATATAGAAAATTTGGGTTGCCTACTTGTTTGGAAATTTTTCCTCAAAAATGATGTGAGCAACTTCTCTGTGGTCAAATTTTCTGTTGAAACCAACAGCCATTGTCATGCTGATTTTATCAAGGGAAACGAGCTTGATGAGTGGACTGTAGAGAAGTTGGTGAACAAGAATCACAGTGGGCAATTTCCATGTTATGGTCAGCAATAAAATCTAGTGATCGAGTTGATAGTGCCTTGTCAGATATGGTAGTTGTAAGACCCCAGATTTTATGAAATAAAAGTATTCAATTTTTCTATTTGGTAAATGGTTAAATTGATAAAAGTTTAAAGTTATGGGTGAAATGTGCAAATATTTTAAAAATAAGCAAATGGTTATAAAATATTCTTGTTGTCGGGGAATATTCGATTGGTCGTGGAATATTCTTGTTGTCGGAGAATATTCGTACGATGGCGCAGCTATTTGTGGGCCCCACAACGGAATAACTGTCGGATATAGAAAGCGACAGAAATAACTTTTTTTACAAAATAACGGCGTGGTTGTTACCGTTAGTACTGTTGAAATACCCGGTGGTTAAAATACAGTGATACACGGTGTTGCATAGTAGCACACGGTATTGCACAGTATTTCAAATTATTGAGTCTTACGTGAGAAGCCATTACTCAATTATTGTTACAGTAATTACTGTTCAATATTTTATTTTATTGACTCAATAATTGCTACGTTGATATTTTATATTATTGACTCAATAATTGCTGCATTGATATTTTATTGACTCAATAATTGCTACGTTGCTATTTTTTTATGATTGATTCAATAATGGCTACACTTGATATTTTGTAGTATTGATTCAATAATTGTCGTTGCACAGTATTTCACGTTATCAACTCAATAATTCATATTATTTGAATAATATTATTAGATAGCATTATTGGCAATGTCTAAGAAAGTTCTGTCTAGGAGAGGTTAATGAATTGCGCGCCAGTAAGGAGAAGTCCTTATCGGAAGGCCCCCTCTGTCCTGAGAACGACTTGGTTGTTAATATTGTAGTTCTATAATATTATTTATGAATAATTAATTATTAATTTATATGATAAAGAAATATTTATTTTGTGGATATTAAAGAAGGAATTGGCGCTGATGAGTTTTTATCAATATTTTGGTGTGAGAAATCATCTGTTTATAAATTTCGGATAATTTATGTTTGAAATTTGGAAAAACTTTCTTCTGCAAAGTTGTAGAGAATTAAAATTCCTATGGAAGGACATAGAATTTGTATTTTTCTGACAAAGGGGCTATTTGTTATGAATTATTGAAGTTTCGAAAAATAAATATTATTTAATGGGTGGGACCCACTTTTGTTGAAAAAAATTTGAATTTGAGGAGCAGCCGGCGGCTGGAGTTTTTTTAAAAATAATAATATTTTATTATTTTAGTCTCCTTTGGCATCCTAAGTTTTTCCTATAAATAGGGTGCTTAGGTTAGAATTGAAAATCACACCAGAATCAGAAGTTTTCTCTCTCTATAATATCGAGCGTATTTTTTTGAGTATGTCAATACTTTGAGTATTAGTATTCAGTGCAAGTTTCTTTCGATATTATATCCGATATTCCAGTCAGATGTACTATTCTTTTGAGGTAATGAATGGTAAGGGATGTTATTTTTTTCGTAAATGATGTTATTCTTCTCAATATCATTATACCAAGATATTGGCATGAATTTTATTATGAAATTCTTACTTTTTTTGTCGGGGTTACTATTCACGTATACGACACTATTCACGTATACGGCACTATTCACGTATACGGTACTATTCACCGAAAAATTAAATTTTCTTCTGTTTGTCCAAGTTGGCTGTTAAGGTTCCTATCTTTGATCGGATCCATATTTTGAACTTTATTCTTGAATTTTACTCCACAATTGGTTATCATGTTGACAATTGGATCGTATTGTTCTTATTCTCATATATAACATTTTTATAATCCTGATGATGAAATTTCTCTTTGACTTGAGTGTAAAGATGGGTAGATTATTGGTATGATCATGACTATAGATTTCTCTTTGGCCAGTAGTGCAAAGATGAATTGTTGACTGGTATGTTCATGACCATTGAATTTACAATTGAATATCTTTAGCTTAAGTGCACACGCGAATTGATCAACATGGTTATAATTATTGTTATATAAATTCTGGAATGATTAGATATTTTTTGAGTTATGAATATTTTTGGCCTGTAGTGCAAAGATGAGCGGTTGATTTGTGAATATCTTTGGCCTGTAGCGCAAAGATGAGCTGTTGATTTGTGAATATCTTTGGCATGTAGTGCAAAGATGACCTGTTGTTGAATATCTTTGGCCTGTAGTGCAAAGATGACCTGTTGATTTGTGAATATCTTTGGCCTGTAGTGCAAAGATGGATGATTAATTGTTGAATATCTTTGGCTTGTAATGCAAAGATGAATTGATTAGCATGATTATGAACAGGAACTGTGATTTGGTATAACCATGATCTTTGGTGTTTCAGGTAAAGACAGGTGATGAGAATTATCTTCGTCCTGAGTGCGAAGAGGAATTCATCAAGATAATTATGATCATGAACTTACATGATTGTGGACAGGAATTGTTGATTGATGTTACAGGGATAAAATATTATTGATGGACTTTTAACATGGAGAAGATAATAGACATTATAGTCTATTTGACTCTTCTAATGGATTGCTCGTTCCGCTGCAGCTATGGTTGAAAAGTTTTACCATATGTTTAAATCTCTGATTTATTACTGATGAAGACTATTGATAATTTAATTATCTTTAGTCATGATATTCTTTACTGGGCTATTTGTGCTCACCCTTTTGCTTCACAATTCCTTTCAGGTAATAAGAGTGTAGCTGGGTCGAGCGGGATAACAGGGGAATAGAACGATGGTCTAGAACTGTTGAAGTTTTCCACCAAACAGTATGCAAATAATTTTATTGAAAATTTTAGATAAGTACGTCGTATTTTATACGTCATTTAACTGTTGTTTTTGGTGACCTGACTTAGGTGAGGTGAACCCAACTTTGAAAGGGTGTTTTGTCACTATCATACAAGATGTCTAATCACCTACAACTTCAGGTTATCATAAGACATGGTTGTGCACATCCACTTGCTGATTATATCCATGTACACTACCTATATAATCTTGGAGTACGGTTAGAATATAATTCTCAGTTTGAGACAACAGAGATAATTATATGGCAAGAGAAGACCCACCATTGGAATGAACAAGATAGTAATCTTCTCGTTTTTCTTTGGGGTCTATTGGGTCAACCAAGGATAATTCTCGAGTCCTACGATATCTATTATAACATGGATGCATGGCCTCCCATGTATGAAGATTTGTATTTAAAATTTTTGTTGAGTGTATTTCGTGGCGACCCAGAATGGGTTGGGTGGATTGGACCTATTTTGGGGGCGTTACAGTAGTTGTGATGAAACAGTTGAACAAGTTAAATGCATCAATTGAAGAGATCAAGTCTTTAAAACATCTATGTCCCTCTGAATCACATGAATCTTTTGACAACATACTTGTTGATCTCTACAAGATATTTGGTAGGACCGAAGAACAAATTAAAATGATCCAAGCAAAACTTGAGCGAAAGCAGTGCAATCTAGTAATCTGTTTGTTGCACATGAACATGATGGTTAAAGCCAAATTTCTACTTCAAATTGTAAGAGATTGCAGCAAACTTGAAGAAAGTTCTTTCCAGAACTGTGGTCAGAAAAGAGGACTCTCTGTATCCTTTGGTACTAATAAAGCAAATTTAGAATGTGCACCACCTGAACAGAGGCACTGTTTTCAGTCTTCTCCACAGAATTCATTTAGTGATAAATGTAGGGAAGACTCTTGTTCAAAAAGAGCTAGTTTTGACAGCCAATGGAATGAAATCACCACTAAGGGAATCACTTCTCAGTTGCATGTGCAAGGGTGAAACTAGTGTTAGAGCATTTTTTTGTGAGCACTAGTCCAACCAACGAGTTTAAGACAATGGAATTAACTACAAGAATGCACGTTTCATTGACTCATTACTCTGCCAATTTGAGTTCCTATATGAGCAAAGCTTTGCATCTAACCAGTTACAAATTGTTGGGCCACATGTTTCACTTAATGGAGCAATGTTTACAACAAACAATATCATTTTTTGCAAAGGTCGTGCAGAGGTCAAATAGCTAGCAGCAGGTTAAAGAGAAAAATAAGAGCAATAAGCCCGTTTCTAGAGCAAGTAACAAAAGGAGACTGTTTAAACAAGCAGATTTTGTTGGCAAGCCAAAATCAGTTTGCTAGGAACTAGCGTACTAATGAAAAAGTATCAGAATCAATGCTACAAAAGATCCTAAAAAGTGAAGTCATTTTTTGTCATGGAAATGGTGTTAATAATGGAATTTTTTAATATTTTTCTCTACTGGACTGTTTAGTTGGTATTGTTTGCATCCTTTTAGTTCATTGTTGATCATCCTTGAGGGCAAGGGTGATTTTGAGGAGGGAACGTAAGGAATAGGCAGGATATAAAAGTAAATACAGAGTTAGTAGGGGCATAATTATAATAGTAGTATTTTAAGCTAGTTTTATAAATCAAGTTGTAATTGTGTTTCAGTTAGAAAATGATAATGAAAAGTTTCTCTTTCTCCCTCTACGTTTTTCTCTCCTAATTTCTACTCTTTGGCTTCTTCTTCCCCAAATTTCTTAATTAATTCTTCTCAAATCCTTGTTCTACTTCACTGTTCTTTACAGATATATGCTCCTGAAGATATGATCGCCAGTGAAGACGCGGTCAATGAGTCCATCCGCGTTGCAAAAGAAGCGAGATTATTCTCCTCATTGGTTGGTTATTCGGGAACGGGAATGGAAACTAGCATTTTTTCGGTTTACTCGAGCATAAGTGACATTATTTTTATTAGGCTTAAATATAATTTACTACCCTAAACTAGTCATATTTTACTTTGGTGATCCACCTTTCAATTTTATTAATTAAATGATTGAATTATTTTTTTTTTCTAATTCCATTTAATTGAGATTGTCACGTCAGAAATTGCTAACGTGACTGTCAGGATGGGGCATAACTTGGTTGATGTGTGTTAAAAAAATAGTTTTTATTTTGTGTTTAAACATTTTTGATATATTTAAAGGTAAAATTGTGACACCACTTTCTTTCATATGCATTCAAACTAATTAAAAAACATCAAAAGCTACAAAACCATCCACATTGTCGGCGAAATCCAACTCCCCATCCACCACTTTCTTTAAAACTCAGAGGAACACCATAACAACCAAAAAATAGACTAAATAACATCCCAAAACTCAGATGAACAAAAAATGATTAAACAAATCCAAATTTGCACCCACCGTGACTAGAGTATGACAGTATCATGAAGAAGGAACACCACAACAGCCAAAAATAGATTAAATAAGCAACAAGCACCGAATCAAGCTGAAATGGAACCACCAAACAACAAAACCTGATTTACAGACAAGATGAACAATATGCACACGTAAAATCAGAAACTCTAGCGAAATAGAAAACTCCCAAAAATCAAATTACAACAATAAACAAAAAAGAAAGGGGGGAAACACCAAATCAGTCGAAATCGGGAAAAAAAATCCCCAAATCAAACTAATATGGAAACGCCAAATCCAAGTCCATCCCAAATCGAGTGGAAAAGAATATGAGAAAAACCATTACAACACCAAACTGATTCCACTAAAAGAATAAAGCAACCAAAAACATACAAATGAACGAAATCAATATGCACGTACGAGAGATAGGTGAAGGCCCACCCATCCTCTTTCTTCAAGGTTTCCCTCAGCTCTAGTACTCATAGCATCACCATATACTTTATCAGCTCTGGTACTTATGGTGGATCACCATATAATTTTCGGACCACGCTGTAAGAATTATATTAAATAAACAAGTTTGTTTAAGACGGTTAGTAAAAGGGGTAGTATGGTCTTTAATTCCAATTGTTAGGTCCTTATTGTCTTTTTTCTCATTAATCTGTTATAATGGTTTAGCTGGCAAAAGGAAAGCATGTGTCCATTGTTGCTCTCCTCGATTACTGAGATAAGAGGGAGTGACAGTATATGTATGAATCCAATATGTAATTGAAAGGAAGCTAATGAATGAATTCATCTTATTTTTCTCTCTCAATTTCTGCTCTATCTTTTCTACCTCTCTAATTCCCTTCTTCAACTTTGATTCAGTCTTTTCTCCCTCTTATATTCTCTGGTTCTCTACAAATCTGTCTGCCAAATTCATTACAATTGGTATCAGAGCCATTGATCCTGGACCTATGGCCACCAACAACCAACGATTGAACAACTTAGAGTCTCAGGTGCAAGAGCAAACTTCGAACATACAACAACTGCATACACAGTTGATAGATTCAGTCTCTACTCTGCAGCAAGGTTTTAATATGAAACTAGAGCAGATGATGAAGAACTTTATGGCACTCCTAGCTCAACGGGGGAAGCAGAAAGACCCTACTCAGACAGGTTCCTCATCTTCACCTTCAGGTTCAATTCTAGGCTAGTATGAGCCCCCTCTTAAGCCAAATAAGTTTGGTGATATATTCAGGACTGTTAAGTTTGAGTTCCCAAAATTCAATGGGAAAAACCCTAGGTCATGGATCAGGAAATGTAACAAGCTATTCTCACATCATATGGTGCCTGAATCTCAAAAGGTGTACTTAACTACCTTGAGTTTGGAAGGGGAGGCTGAACTTTAGTATTCAGGATTTGTGCAGGAAGGGACAGAGCCGACATGGGAAGGTTTAATAGAGGTGGTTATTGCCAGATTTAGTCCAAAGGCTAGTGATAATCCCACAGAAGAACTTAAAAAATTATAACAAATGGGGTCAGTCGATGAGTTACATGGCTCTAACTGGTATTCCAAACTGGATCTGAGGTCTGGTTATCATCAAATCAGGGTCAAGAAGGATGACATACCAAAAACAGCTTTCAGGACTCACAGTGGTCACTTTGAGTTCCTAGTAATGCCCTTTGGGCTTACTAATGCTCCAACCACCTTCCAGTCACTAATGAACCAAGTATTCCAACCACATCTAAGGAAGTTTGTACAAGTCTTCTTTGATGATATATTAGTCTACAGTAAAAACTATGAGGGACATTTGAAATTGACTCTATAGTTGTTGCAAAGCCATTGTCTATTTGCCAAAAAAAAGTAAGTGTGTCTTTGGAACAAGGCAGGTACAATACTTAGGTCATATCATCACACATAAGGGTGTTTCTGTTGACCAAGATAAAATATGCTACATGCTACATTGGCCTTTCCCAACCAACATAAAGGGATTAAGGGGTTTCTTGGGACTGACTGGATATTGCAAAAAATTTGTAAGAAATTATGGTTTAATCAGCAAACCCCTAACTGATCTTCTCAAAAAGGACAAGTTCATATAGACTGAAAAGGCCACTGAAGCCTTCCAAGCTCTGAAGGAGGCAATGACCCAAGCTCTAGTTCTTACCATGCCAGACTTTAAAGAACCTTTTGTGCTGGAAACAGATGCCTCTCATTCGGGTATTGGGGCAGTGTTAATGCAAAAAGGTAGATCTATAACTTACTTAAGTAAGACTATAGCACCTCAACACTTGGGGTGGTCAACCTATAAGAAGGAGCTTATGGCAGTGGTTTATGCAGTAAATAAATGGAGACACTACCTATTAGGAAACAAGGTTTACATTAAAACAGACCATCACAGCCTTAAATACTTATTGGATCAAAGGATCACAACCACAAACCAGCAGAAATGGATCACTAAATTAATGGGGCTGGATTATGAGATAGCATACAAGAAGGGCAAGGAAAATGCTGTGGCTGACAGTTTATCCAGGAAGGAGAGTGAACTCCCACCCAAAAACCACTGTGTGGAAACCTATTCAGTAACATGGTTGTGTGCAACACTATAACCACAGTAATCCCCACTTGGGTGCAAGACATCGCTCAGTAGTGGGGGAAGGATGAGGGGTTGAGGAATATTATACTTCAGTTGCAAGTAACTCCAGACACCCTCCCTGGGTATTTATTCTTAAATGGGAGGCTTAAGTTTCAGGACAGATTGGTAGTAGGTCCAGATTTGGACCTCAGAGGAAAGTTTCTAACTGAATTCCACAACTCTCCTATTGGTGGGCACTCAGGTATAAAAGGAACCTTTGAAAGGATTAGCAAATTCCTATGGTGGCCAACCTTGAGCCAAGATGTCACCACTTTTGTTAAAGAATGTGACATCTGTCAACAATAGAAACATGAAACTGTGGCACCCCAGGTCTATTACAGCCCTTGCCCCATTCCAGAGACTCCTTGGACTGACATTTCTATGAATTTTATAAAGGGCTTACCTTCCTCAGAAGGTATGACAGTCATTTGGGTAGTAATAGATAGGCTAACTAAGTCTGGACATTTCATTGCACTCAAACACCCCTTCACTGCTGCACAACTAGCTCAGGAATTCCTCTCCAACATTTACAAGTTACATAGGTTACCTTCTACAATAGTGTCTGATAGGGATAAGGTGTTCATTAGTGTTTTTTGGCAATCTCTTTTTAGAATGGCGGGAACCAAGCTAAACATGAGCACATCTTACCACCCCTAGTCAGATGGACAAACTGAAAGGGTAAATCAAGTCTTGGATTGTTATCTCAGGTGCATGGTCACACTGAAACCTCACAGGTGGGCAACTTGGTTACCTTTGGCTGAATGGTGGTATAATTCCCATTTCCACACAGGCCTTCAAGCCACTCCTTTTGAAATGCTTTATGGATATAAACCTCCTCACCTCAATTTCCATCAGTTTGGGCAGATTCATGATCCCACTACCAAACAGTTTTGCAAAGATAGATCCCAGCTGCTACAACTAATGAAGCAACATTTGGTGGAGGCTCAGTCCAAAATTAAGCACTATGCTGACAAAAATAGGACTTAAAGGTCTTTCCTACCTGGAGATATGGTTTACCTCAAGGTTAGACCTTACAAACAGTCCTCATTGGCACAGTTTAAGCATGGGAAACTGACTCCTAAATACTATGGTCCCTTCCTGATAGAAGGTAAAATTGGTTCAGTAGCCTACAAACTCAAATTATCTGGTTATGCTAAGGTTCATCCTGTCTTCCATGTCTCCTTACTCAAGAAGAAAGTGGGATTACACTGCACTGTCTCCCTACATTACCTCCTATGGATTCAATGGGACAACTCATAGTGGAGCCTACTGCAATTCTAGATAGAAGAATGGTGAAACGAAACAATTTAGCTGAAGTGGAAGTCTTGGTACAATGGGCTAATACCTTGCTTTCTGAAGCTACTTGGGAGAATTGAAACCAACTGAACAAGAAATTTCCTCATTTCCATCCTTGATGACAAGGGATCTTTTAAGGGGGAGGGAATGTAAGAATTATATTAAATAAACAAGTTTGTTTAAGTCGGTTAGTAAAAGGGGTAGTATGGTCTTTAATTCTAATTGTTAGGTCCTTATTGTCTTTTTTCTCATTAATCTGTTATAATGGTTTAGCTGGCAAAAGGAAAGCATGTGTCCATTGTTGCTCTCCTCGATTGCTGAGATCAGAGGGAGTGAGAGTATATGTATGAATCCAATATGTAATTGAAAGGAAGCTAATGAATGAATTCATCTGATTTTTCTCTCTCAATTTCTGCTCTATCTTTTCTATCTCTCTAATTCCCTTCTTCAATTTTGATTCAGTCTTCTTATCCTCTTATATTCTCTGGTTCTCTACAGATCTGTCTGCCAAATTCATTACACACGCGCGAGCCAAAATACTGGACTGTAATGAGATTTGAGTTTAAATAAGTTCTTGTGCGGCTCTTTTCCGAGATCGAACATGTTGCCGAATAAGGACCATCCCAATCTGAAAGTAAAAAAAAACACTTTTGATTCTCAGAGCTAAGGCTTTTGACGCTTTAGATTTTTTTATTTGTTTGAATGTATTAAAGAAATGGTGTCACTATTTTACACTTTAATATATCAAAAATGTTTAATAATAAAATAAAAATATATTTTTAACATCAGTTGAGTTATGTTTCACCCAGATAGTCATGCCATCAATTTCTGACGTGACAGCTTCAATTGAATAGAATTAAAAAAAATTAGTAGTTCAATCATCTAATTGAGAAAATTGAAAGGTGGATCATCGAAGTGGAATATGGTCTATTGTTTAGGATAATAAATTATATTTAAGACTTTTTATTATTTTTCATAATTTATGTGACTGGAAGGTTGTGTGTAAAAGTAAGGGTTAAATACACTTATATTCATCGAAGTATGATTTCTTTTACACTTGTGACCCTAATGTTTAAAATCTTATATTAGCATATTCCAAATACACTCAAGTAAACAAAAGTAACCCTAAATCCATTTCCGGCCAAAAAAATCGCATACTGACGTGTCACCAGAAAAGTATTTTTGTAATTTTCAACGTATTTCAGTGTATTTTACCATTAAAAAAATTATTACATGTATATACATATTAAATTCATATAATTTGATTATAAAATTATAAATACAATTAAATAAAATTATCAAATTAAAAACATTAAGAAATAATCTCACTCTCTCTTCTATTCACAAATAATAATAATAATAATAATAATAATAATAATAATAATAATAATACATCCCTGAAATGGGGTACTATTAAATGGTGTGAAACACTAGTTTTACACATCATCCTTATATAATTTTTTCTTTTTTTAAATATTAGATTATTTATCAAAACTAAATTAAAATTAGATCTCAAATTTTAGGGCTTTAGAAGTTAACTATGCTTAAAGTTAAATAAGCCTTTTTTCTGCGTGTAGTATTAGCTTAGAACTAGCAGTAGCCTGATAATAAAATTATGATGATAAATTTGAGCATATTGTGTTATTTTATGTTTTTATATTATAAGTAATAAAAATTAAAAATAATAATTACTTTTTTAAAATAAAAAGAATGACAGACCGACACTTTTTTTGTAGCATAGACGTATCAAAAAACCCAAAGCTAGGACAAGTATATATCGACAGTGAGCGTTGTTTATTTGAAAAGAAACCGAACTCAAAAGTAAATGTTAAAGGTATAGAGAGAATGTTAAATTAATATTTTTAAATTTAAAATTCTTTTTGGGTAGAACAGAAGGAATGTTAAAAATATATTAGAAAATATAAAATTATTTTTAAAGTAATTGAAGTTTAAAATATATTTCTTATTTTGAGACTAAATGAGTAACTTCCATCAAAACCTCTAGTAGTTAAATTTCATAGACTCGCATGTACACCCATAGGAGAGTTTATGAATGTCAATCAGTGTTTGGTTACCAATTAAAGGAATATATATATATTGGTCCGAATCTTAAGCTCACACTTTATTCAACATACTTTGCTCACTCTCTTTTAGCGACGAATCAGACGACGGTTCGGTCCGTCGCTATATATACAACCGTCGTCTTAGTTTTTAGCGACGGACAACATATAACGACGGAAAACATATAGACGACGGTTGTATATATAGCGACGGACCGAACCGTAACCTGGTCCGTCACTAAAGGGGGGTGAACAAAGTATGCTAGATAAAGGGTGAGTTTAAGATCCGGACCGTATATATATACACGATAAGGATCTTAGGCTCACCCAATTAAAAGCTCACCCAAACTCACCCCCCTTTAGCGACGGATCGGGCGACGGTTCGTCCGTCGCTATATATACAACCGTCGTCTATATGTTGTCCGTCGCTAAAAGCTAAGATGACGGTTGTATATATAGCGACGGACCAAACCGTCAACCGGTCCGTCGCTAAAAGAGGGCGAGTTGGGTGAGCTTTTAGTTGGGTGAGTTTAAGATCCGGACCGTGTATATATATATATGCGGTCTCAATCTCCAACGAACCTTAAATAACGAACCAAATATATGCGGTCTCAATCTCCAACAAATCTTAAATAACGAACCAACTATAGCAACGATTTTTTCCGCTATATATACACACACACACGTACACACTAACTTTTTTGGGAACTTCAGTGCATGTGATTAATGATAGAAACATATTTTTGCATTTTAATAATCTCATATTTATTATTTTATGTATCTATTTAATTTAACAAATAATTTTTATATTACTTTATAAGAATTAACATTTATTTATCTTGAGTAGCAAATAAAAGATTACTTTTAAAGATAACAATGAACTCTAGAAGATTATGTTACAATTTATTTTTATTTATAAATAGGTCTCTTGCTTTAGGATAATGGGTTACAGTTTTTATTTTGTTTTCCTGATTTCTTTCCATCCGATTAAAGTAAGGAGGAGTTTTACGTCGCTTATTTTTTTTCTTCTTCTCAAGAATAGCAGCAACTTTGTTTTATCATTAAAGAATCAATATTGCTTGTGTGATGATTTCTTATATTCACTGGTTAATGATTATTTTATTTTCTTTTCCGAAAGAACTGTTTTGATTGCTTTATATAAGTAATATTCATCGCTATGTAGTGATAGTTTTGTTGTGAAAATATCATTTTCTGTTGTGAAAATATTAATTTCCTTTAAATACTATCAATTAGTGTTTCACTTAATTTATTTAGTTATTTTTTTAGTTAGTCACATATTTTTCAAGCAAATAGTAGTAGTAAACTTATTTGTTTATATTTTAATTTGTATGATTAACTAAATTTTTAATACCTAGGATGATGATGAAGCTAGGTGTAAGATTTCAATTTTTATGAATAAAGATTTAATTTCTTTATATATTATTTTGATATAGTAAGGTATTAATTTGATAAATGTGATAAGTTATGGGTCATATGTGCAAATTTTACAAAGTAAGCAAGTTGTCATAAAATATTCGGCTGGTCGGAGAATATTCTTTTTGTCAAAAAATATTTGTACGACGGCGCAATTATTGGTAGGCCCCATAACGAAAAACTGTCGGATGAAAAAAACGACAAGAATAAATTTTTTAAAAATAACGGCAAGACTTTTACCGTTAAACTGTTGAAATAATCGGTGTTAAAGGTACAATCATACGCGTTGTTGCACAGTAGCACACTGTATTGCACAGTATCTCAGATTATTGATTCTTACATAAGAAGTCACTCAGTATTTCATTCAATAATTGACACAATAGTTGCTGCATAGTATCTCATATTCTTGATTCAATTATTGTCACAGTATCATCTGCACAATATTTTATATTATTAAATCAATAATTATCAAGACACAGTTGTGACGCCCTCAAAATAGGTTCAATCTAACCAACCCATTCTGAGTCGCCAAACACATGGTACAGAATTCAAATACAAATTTTTATATCACACGGTCGTGCAAAATACGACTACACAACTGTGAGTGTCAATACAAATATGTAAAAAATATAAACATTCAAACTAAGTCCTCATTACAATTATTATCACACTATTTTATAAAAATAGTGAGGACTACTACTGCTCTAACTCGGACCATCACTCTGTCCGCCGACTAGTCCCTGCGACATTCTCATTTTCTGAAGAGGACAATAGATGAAAGGGTCAGCTCAACTAGCCCAGTAAAGAATATTATGACTAAGATAATAAAGAACAATTTATCTTTAGTCTTCAATAAATTAGATAAAATATTACGGACAACAAGTTTTAGATCAACAACTGCAGCGAAAATAACAATGCATCAGAAGAGTTAAGTAGAAAATAATGTCTACTATCTTCTATGATTTGGAAGTCCATAATCAATATTTTATCCCTATAACATCAATCAATATATATCTTGAATCAAATATTATCTTTGCACTACAGGCCAAAGATATTCATTTATATCACCAGTTGATCATGTTCATCTCAATACATGTTCATCTTTGCACTACGGGCCAAAGATATTCATCAAATAATCATTCATCTTTGCACTACAGGCTAAAGATATTCTTTTGTATCACCATTTAAGACTGAAGATGATGAAAAATATTTTAAAGAACGAATCCAGTGAGATAAAAATTAGGGATTCGTAATTTAGTTTATCCAAGTTCAAAAATACTCCATAATAATCAATTGTGGAGCAAAATTCAAGAATAAAGATCAAAACTTGAATCCAATCAAAGATAAGAACCATAATAGCCAACTTGGACAAAGGAAAGAAAATTTATTTTTTCTGTGAATAGTACCGTATTCATGAATAGTATCGTATACGTGAATAGTGCCGTATATGTAAATAGTAACTCCGACATAAAAAGGTAAAAAATTTTATAAAAAAAATTATACTTCGTAAATAGTACCGTATTCGTGAATAGTGCCGTATACGTGAATTGTAACTCCAACGAAAAAGGTAAAATTTTTATAATAAAATTCATACCAATATTTCAATGAAATGATATTGAAAGCAATAACATCATTTACAAAAAAATATAACATCTTTATCTCAAAAGAACAGTACTTCTGACTGAAATATCGGATATAAGACTGAAGAAAATTTGCACTGATTATCAACTCTCAAAGTATCAAAATACTCACAAAAATGCGCTCAGGTATTATAGAGAAAAAACTTATGATTCTGGTGTGATTTTTAATTCTAAACTAAGCACCCTATTTATAGAAAAATGCTTAGTACGCCAAAGCAGAAAATTTAATAAAATAATATATTTATAAAAAAAAAATCCGCACACCTCCTTGACCATTTCATCAGCCCACAGAAGTGGGGCCCACCATCAAAAAAATGTTTTTCTTTAAAAAAATATTTATAACTCCAAAAATCAATTATTTCGGAACTTCAATAATTCATAATAAATAGCTCTTTTATCAGAAAAATACGAATCTTATGTTCATTCTATAGAAAATTTAATTCTCTACAACTTTATAGAAGAAAATTTTTCCAAATTCCAAACAAAAAATCTCTGAAATCCACATACGGGTAATTTTTCATATCTCCATTTCAACAAAATACTGATAAAATACATCAACGTTAATTCCTTTATTAATATCCACATAAAATAAATATTTTTTGTCGTATAAATCAATAATTAATTATTCACAAATAATATTACAGAACTACAATATTGACAACTAGGTCGTTCCTAGGAAAGATGGGGTTTTCCGATAAGAATTTCTCCTTATTGACGGACAATTAGGTGACCAATTTCCTTTTCTAGACAGAACTTCTTTAGACATTGTCAATAATGCTATCTAATAATATTATTCAAATAATATAAATTATTAATCTGATAATGAAAAATACTGTGCAGTGACAATTATTGAATTAACAATAATATAAAAATACTGTGCAATACCGTGTGCTACTGTGCAACAACGCGTATTACTTTATTTTAACCCCCGGGTATTTCAACAATTCTAACGGTAACCGTTACGCCTTTATTTTTTAAAAATTTATTCTTGTCATTTTTTTCATCCGACAATTTTTCGTTATGGGGCTACAATTAACTGCGTCGTCGTACGAATATTCTCCGACAACAAGAATATTCTACGTCCAAACGAATATTCTCCGGCAACAATAATATTTTATAAACACTTGCTTATTTTGAAATATTTATGCATTTTACCCATAACTTATCACATTTATCAAATCAACCCCTTACTATTCAAAATAATATATAGAGAAAATTCAATTTTATTCATAATAAGTTGGGGTTTTACAATAGTTACTCATATTATTTAATATTATTAGTTAGCATTATTGGTAATGTCTAGAAATTTTTAACAAGGAAATGGGTTAGGTTATTTAATTGTGCGCCAGTAAGGTGAAATTCTTATCGGAAAGCCCCCTCTTTTCTGAGAACATTCTGGTTGTCAATATTGTGAGTTATAATATTAAATGATGACTAATTGTTGAAAGATTGTGTTAATTAAAGATAAGTGAATTGTGGTGGACATTTATTCAATTTTTGTTATAAATAGAGAAATTGTTGTAAGGACCCCCATGTGCCAATTTGTCAAACCGTCGGTAAAAATTGATATCAATTTTTATTTTATTATTATTATAATAATAATAAAACAAAAAACTTTTTATTATATATATATATATATAAAGTTGTTTGTTTTATTAGTATATAAATAGAATATATTATATATAAAATTTTTGTTTTATTAGAATATTTTATTGCACAGTGACTGCATAGTAAAAATCAGAAAATCAAAAATCTTCGTCTGTGATTTTCACTGTTGGTCCGTGATTTTCTTCAAATAGTGCCCTGCCATTCTCCTATAAATAGAATGCTTAGTTTAGAAATGAAAATCACACTAGAATCAGAGAATTCTTCTTTTATAATATTGTGCGTATTTCTTTCTAGTATAAGAACACTTTGAGTGTAGATTATAGTGAAAGATTTTCTCAAGAATATCTCCGCTATACCAGTTATATTTACTTTCCTACTAAGGTAAGGGATATTATTTTCGTTCAGTATTCGTAAGGAATATTATTTTCTTCAATACTCTATAGTATGTAAGTGATATTATTTCGTTTCATATTCCTAAATCTACACTTACTATGATAAGTATTGCTTCTATAATCACTGAAATGATTATATTTTTCTTGAGTTTTGCGCTTCAACTAATATCATTTCACTGGAATATTAGTTGGAACTTTCTTATCAAATTTTAATATTTTAATGTCGGGGTACTGTTCATACGTTACTATTCATACGTACGGTACTATTCACAAATACTATTCACGGGGTACTATTCACATCAAAATTGATTTCTTTTCTGTCCAAATTATTTTTGATATATGAATATCATTCTTGAATTTTACTCCACAATTGATTATCATATTGACAATTTGAATATTATTGAGCTCTGATTAAATTAAATTATAAATCTCTAATATTTATCCTTGATTTCACTTAATTGGTTCTTTATTTCATTTTTCATCATCCTCAGTCTTAAATTGTGGTGAAAGTTATCTTTGACCCGTAGTGCAAAGATGAACTGTTGAGTAATGAATATCTTTGGCTCGTAGTGCAAAGATGAACAGTTGATTGATTAATATCTTTGGCCCGTAGTGCAAAGATGGACAGGTGTTTGGCATGATCATGACCACGGGTGATACAAATGAATATCTTTGGCCCGTAGTGCAAAGATAAATTGTTAGTTAAAAATAACTATTGATTGGTGTTATAGGGATAAAATATTGATGATGGACTTTTAAATCATAGAAGATAGTAGATATCATTCTCTACTTAACTCTTCTAATGGATTGCTATTTTTCGCTGCAGTTGTTGATCTAAAACTTGTTGTCCATAATATTTTATCTGATTTATTGAAGGCTAACGATAATTTATTCTTCATTATCTTAGTCATAATATTCTTTACTGGACTAGTTGACCTCACCCTTTTTCTTTCATGCATTGTTCTCTTTAGGAAATGAGAATATAGCTAGGACTAGTCGGAGAATGGAGTGATGATCCGAGATAGCGTTATAGTAGTCCTCACTATTTTATAAAATAGTATAATAATAATTGTAATGAAGACTTATTTGAGTGTTTATATTTTTGTATTATATACGATCTGTATTGAAACTCACAGTTTGTGTGGTCGTATTTTGCACGACCGTTTGTTATAAGAAGATTTGTATTCGAATTCTGTACCATGTATTTGACGACTCAGAATGGGTTGTGTGTACCTATTTTCGGGGCGTCACACTAGGTATTACATTTATACTATTAGAAAAATAAGAACACGTAACGAAATTTTGTTACAGTTTTTAAAAACAATCACAAAAGATAGTAATTTGTGATGGATTTTTGGAGCAATCAAAAAATAATAGTATATATGACGGCTCTTAGTGATGATTAATTTTGTCATTAATATATTATAATTGTGATGACTATGTCAATCACCAAATTTTTTATGAAAAATAAAATTTCTTTTGTGATGCACTAAGCCATCACTTATGGATATACCCTTTTCGTGATTGCATTTAAATTATCACCAATATTTTAATGAAAAAATAATCAAAATAATATTTTATAACGGTTATGACAATCATTAAAAAATATATATCGATTTTTGTGAGACTTTTATTTGCAATTACAAAAAGAAAGTATTTTATGATAAAATTTGCAAGCCATCACAAAATAATAAAATATGTGATGACTCTTAGTAATGACTAATTTTACCATCATTATAGAATATTTGTGACTGCCATTGCAATTACAAAATCTTATGTGGGACTAATTTTGTTTAGAAAGTCAACTTACATATGTTTTCTTTTATATTTTATTTTAAAATTATAATCATAATATGAGTTTTGATGTAGTTGTAATACTCGTTATTTAATTTAAAAATGGGGGAGGGTTGGAATCCTACAAGCATTTGATATAGTTAATATAGTGAAATAAATTGTTCGTAAAAAGATATTCACGTTCTTACCTTTGATCCCTAAAGTCATGTGTTTTTTTGTGATGACTTTGACATTCATAATAGATTATGTGTTGATATGATTATATTAATCATCTCAAAAGCACTAAGCGTTTGTGTGATTGTCAAAACCATCACAAAAAGACTTTCATGATGGGGGTATACAAGACGGCCTTCGTGACGGTTAAAGTCATCACAGAAACCTTTTGTGAATTATGATAATGTTTTGAATTTATATGATGAATTTGAGCCATCACAAAAAGTCATTTTTTTATTGTAATGATATTAATATTTTCTTTTTGTTCTTATATTAATGTCTAATTGTTTACTCCTTCATTTTTACCTTCACACAAAATTCGATGTGGTTCTTTTATTAATTATGAGATTTTGATAAATTATAGTTAATTTGTGATTTTTTTTCATAACTTATGCTTGCATATATTAATTATATGAATCATTATTTTTAAAGAGAAGAAAAAACTAAATTGAAAATTAATTTGAAAAAGAAGAACTTAATTACCATGTTAGTATTTAGTGGATTCAGATTCCTATATATGCAATTTTTCTCATTACTAGTTTTCATTATTAATTTTAAATTTACATTATTTAGTCAATTAATTATCTCTACCATTTTTATTTCTAATTTACACATAATATAAAATAAGGATTTAATTGTTAATTTATAAGTTTATGTAATTCAGTCTGTATTTGTTAAGTTTACAATAGACGCTATGCACTTGCAATACGTAATTTTATCGCACCAATTAATACTTTTGCACGGTGTTTGCGAGCACATACGTACTAGCTAAGTTAATATTGAGTACTATATGGTTACGTTTAACCTTCGGACAAGGGCTGAGTAAAAAACGGATAAAACCGAATAACAGAACATAATCAAAAAAATTTAACCTAATTATTTTGATTATTCGGTTATTTTCTGCAATTCGGTTACAAGCGTTTTACTATTCGATTTTCGGATTTGGATACGGTTATTAAAATTGTGACCCGAATATCCGAATGGACATTAAAAATAATATATTAAAAACATAACTCTTAACTGTGAAGAGACTCGTTATGCTCTCGCTTCTCTCACTCTCTAGCCTCTGCCGACTGACTAGCCCTAACCCAAATCCCTAAATCTCAAATCCTAATTGAGTCATGCTACTATCACATAAAACAATCACATAACTCTCACATACTACTGACGTGGCAGTATGTGATTTGTTGTTGACATGACCCACTTAACTCAATAACAAATCACATACTGCCACCTAGCAATATGTGAGAGTTATGTCACCATATTTATGTGATAGTAGCATTATTCATCCTAATTCTGTCTCTCCATAGCCACAACCCATAGCTTCGCTTCTCAAATCACGACTCTCTCCCAGTCCGGCCTCCAGCCCTCCACCTCCGGCCTCTCTGCGATTCCACCTCCAGCCCCTCGCCCCTCTGCGTCTTCAATTTACAAAGTTACGACTTACGAGTCTCTTCCCTCTCAAATCTCAAATCTCAATTCTCATCTCTGTTAGGATAAGTTTTATTACACTGCTCTTCTTATATGTTAACATATATGTTTCTAGTATGTGTTAAAACCAAATTTCAATATATATATATTAGTAATTAACAAAACAAATGATATTTACCATTTTAAGAGTACACACACATCTAACTGTATATACATATTATCTGCAACAGCACCACGTAATCATGCATGTTGAGCACCACGTAATCATATTATGTCATGTATGGTAAGTCAATTACAGCTGTGCCCGGCTTTGATCACCTTGTATGTAAATGTCATGCTTATCCTTATAAATTAGTTAGATAGCTGTATACAACTCTCCATGCACTTCGTCTTCAGATAAATTTCTTCCACCTAGCTCCACTCCACATGGCATTTTGTACATAAATCTCTCCCTCTCACCCCCCCCCCCCCCCCTCTCTCTCTCTCTCTCTCTCTCCTACTATATAAATTTAAGAGGAGTCATTTGCAGAAATCATGTTCTTAGCAAGAAGCCTAGAATATATTACGTAATATATATATATATAGGGTCCTAATCCATGGCAACCGGTTGCTAGAGGGTACTATTCAGCAATCATGCTCTCCACCGTTGATCAATATAATTAAGGGCTGGGATTTGAAAAAAAAAAAATCCAGCCGCTACTTGGAGTAGCGGCTGTCACTTCACTTTTTGGTCAAATAGTCAAATAATATTAATATTATTATAATGATTAACTATTAAAATAATAATAAAATTGTAACCAGCCGCTACTCTAAGTAGCGGCTGCTCCTATTCTTCACTCTCTCTCCCCTCTTATATAGCATTAGCATAAATAGTTAAATTAAATAATATTTAATTAATTAAATAGCATTAATAGCTTATTTAATTTACAATACTATTTAATTAACTTATTTAAATAAGTTATATTTGACATAAATTCTTATTACATTTTGAAATATTCTAACTTATTTATATTAAAGTTTTAAAAAGTATATTATTTAAATATATTTTTAATATGTCTTAAAATTTATAATATAAATTTATATATTTATATATATATATATATATATATAAATATGTCTTAAAATTTAATATATAAATTAATAAATTTTAATATAAATTTTAATAATTATATATAAATATGTCTTAAAATTTAATATATATATATATAATTAATATATATAAATTTAAGATATATAAATTTAAGACATATTAAAAATATATTTATATATATATATATATATAAATATATAAATTTATATTATAAATTTTAAGACATATTAAAAATATATTTAAATAATATACTTTTTAAAACTTTAATATAAATAAGTTAGAATATTTCAAAATGTAATAAGAATTTATGTCAAATATAACTTATTTAAATAAGTTAAATTAAATAGTATTGTAAATTAAATAAGCTATTAATGCTATTTAATTAATTAAATATTATTTAATTTAACTATTTATGCTAATGCTATATAAGAGGGGAGAGAGAGTGAAGAATAGGAGCAGGCCGCTACTTAGAGTAGCGGCTGGTTACAATTTTATTATTATTTTAATAATTAATAATTATAATAATATTAATATTATTTGACCAAAAAGTGAAGTGACAGCCGCTACTCCAAGTAGCGGCTGGGAATTTTTTTTTTCAAATCCCAGCCCTTAATTATATTGATCAACGGTGAAGAGCATGGTTGCTGAATAGTACCCTCTAGCAACCGGTTGTCATGTATTAGGACCCATATATATATATATATATATATATATATATATATATATATATATATATTACGTATGATCTCAGTACTTTTCTAGGTAGCTAGCTAGTCCACCTCATCATAATATGGCTTCTTTGGTTTCATCAAGTAATATTTTGGCACTTGCTCCTTTCATTTATATCTATCTCCATCTTATAATTAACAGCTCTCCAGTTGATGCTAACTTCAACCAAGATTTTGACATTGTCTGGGGTGATGGCCGTGGTAAGATCCTCGGCGACGGCGACCTTCTTACACTCTCTCTTGACCAAACCTCCGGCTCTGGCTTCCAATCCAAGAATGAATATCTTTTTGGAAAGATTGATATGCAACTCAAGCTTGTCCACGGAAACTCTGCTGGCACTGTCACCGCATACTACGTACGCACGCACGCACGCTAATTAATTAATTAATGAATATGTTTGTTTCTGTTATACGTAAATATTAAATTTCTGTTTGATTTTGTATATATATATATATATGGACATATGTGCATGCAATATTTCAGATGTCATCAGAAGAAGCAAAGCATGATGAGATAGATTTTGAGTTCTTGGGAAACTTGAGCGGTGAACCTTATACAGTTCACACCAATGTCTATACTCAAGGCAAGGGTGAAAGAGAGCAGCAATTCCATCTATGGTTTGATCCAACCGCTGATTTCCACACATATTCCGTCCTTTGGACTCCTCAAACCATTGTGTATGCCCATTTAATTTCCCATTAATAATTAACTGGAGTAATTAATTGTAAGAATATTTATTATTAATTCACAAATTATTAATCCCATATAATATAGTAGTATTCATTAATTAATTATAGTGTCTCAATAATAATTGTGATTAATATAAAATGTTTTAATTCAGTTTTTCTGTGGATGGGACACCCATTAGAGAATTCAAGAACATGGAATCAATTGGTGTTCCGTACCCAAAGGAGCAGGCCATGAGGCTATACTCGAGCCTATGGAATGCTGATCAATGGGCCACCAGAGGTGGGCTGGTGAAGGCGGACTGGACCCAAGCTCCCTTCGTTGCTTCCTACCGAAACTTTCACGCTGTTGGGTGTGGCTCTTCTTCCAGCTCAGACGCATTGGATGCCAAGAGCCAAGAAAGACTGAAATGGGTGCAGACCAATTACATGATCTATAATTACTGCACCGACACTAAACGATTTCCCCAGGGCTTTCCTAAAGAATGCACTGCTAATTAATTCGCTGCCTACTTTAATTTTAATTTGCAGATATGGGCCGGATATGCAAATTAATATTATGTTTATTAATTTATCTATTAAAGTTTTAACTAATGCATGCTGCAGTTCTTTCTATATAATATAATATGTTTTTTTTTTAACTTCTTGCAAGCAAAAGGAAATTTAACAAAAAAAAAGCTTTCTATCTGGAGACACCCTCCCTCCCCATTAATTCATATCAGACGTCAAAAACCTCCTAACATATTTAAGTATCCTTCTTAATTTAAGATTGGTTTCCTGATCCTTTACGCGTTGAACATATTTTGGAGTTTATAGAACTATAACTTAGAAGTACTGAAACTTCTTACAAGGCTCTTATAGTGCGTTGCTGAATGAGTATATGGAAGAACAATGTAATTAGGGGGATAAGAGTGGTGTCATGAATGCCTAATGTAGAAATTAATAAACCATGGCAGCAACAATACACGGACAAAATATTCACTCTTCTCGAATGGCAGATCTCAAGTACAACAAGCCAGGCCACGCCAGGCCTATTTCAATGCTTCAAAATGTGGCATCAGGTCCGGCATGGTTGACCAATCCATCAAGAAGGAAGATGATTGATGGTCACCGTATGCATATGCTAATATATTACTTTCATAGGTATATTTTAATTTCTAGACAGATAATGGAAGTGTGTTAGAATATTTCTCTAACACTCTGTGCATGGATGATTGAAATATCCTTTGTATCGATTTAGTTAATTCCTAGTAAAGTGAAGCATTGAACTCAAAGTTCGTTTCTGTCGACAAAAGAGCCTCAAACAAGGACTAGCTATATGTAGCAGGGCAAGTAAGAAACTAATGAAAGAAAGAAACAATTATATATACTCGAATAAGTTTATTATTATATATTCACTAATACAAAACATAGCCTAATTAAAGCCACAATACAATCAAACGTAACTTAAAAACTGAGTAGTTGAAATCAAAACAAATCCTCCATCAATAGTTTTGAATCACCAAAACTTGAAATCTATATATAGTACAAGTACAACATACGCCTAAGAAGGAAGGGCACAACTGCATCATCAATCATCACATTATTCAAAAGTTGTCGATTCTCCTATTCAAAAAATAGGCTTACGAACAAGAACAACTGAATTGATCACATCATTCGTAGGATGGAAGATGGATAGAACCTCAAAACCTGGCAATGTCATCTTCCTCAACCACAGGGTACAGAAAAGCTCTAGCCCCATTAGCACTCCTTATGAGCAAAAACCCACCTTCCTTCATATACTTCCTAATATGCCCAATAATCTTCACCTTTGATTCTTTCTTTATTCCAACCAGAGCTGCCAAGAAGATACAGTCATATTCTCTCAATTCCTCCTTAACTTCCATTATATCACGCGTCTTGAACTTCATCCTCTTCTCGAGCTCAACATCCGAACCAACAATTTGTCGTGCCACATTGTTAGCCGAGTCATCAATGTCAAAATTATCGAAGCTCGTGTATTTCATGTGATTGGTTGCCAATACGAAGGAGGTGAGTGGCATTGGGCCGGACCCCACAAACGCGACCTTGTCGGGCTTCAGGACACCATTCTGAGTGAGAATTGTGTACTCCAGATTGGCTAACTCGACATAGTTTCCATAATAAGGGAACAAGTTGAGGTTGTTCATGGGATGGGGTATTTTTGTCAAGAAAGTCGCGAATTCAAACTCAAGAAGGCCTTCTGCTTGGCCACATAGATTTATGAGGCTCTGGCGCATGATTTGTGCGTCTTGGGGTATCGCGGAAATGTCTATGGATGAGGGCAGGGTACATAGTTTTACAAGTTGAGTGAGGAGAGCATTGGCTTGCTTGGAAGGCCTCAACGATTCAAGCTTGCAAACGCTTGCATGGATTTGCGTAATGCGAGCTATAAGGAGCTCAGCCGGAACTTCCGTTTCCAAGTTTGATTGTTGATGAAGGGAAGTCATTGAGGCAGGCAGTAATAATAGTATAATACTCGTCGCTCGCTTGTGTTTGGATTGAGAATGTGTGTTGCTGTTCAAAAAGATTTGCTTTACCAGTATTTATAGGAATTAGAGAGGATCACTTGGGCTAATATACAAACAATGGAGGATCCTAGTCCTCGATTCCCTGAATTTAAAATTATTTTTATCAATCATTTTGCGGGGATACGCTACAATCTACATGGCCTGCATTTTTGAATGGTAAAGAAAAAAAAAGGGTTTAGTGGTCAAACGGAGGCATGGATCTTGATGCTACAAGGATCAAATGATGAGCTATATTTATTTATTTCAATTTCCGATTAAGAACTGGCCCAACAAGATGACCTTGTGGCTGGCGCGCTGCACCTTGTTTTACTCTTTATTTTTTTGTTCTTGTTAATTACGGCTGAGGAATATGGGAGTGGTTAGCATTAAGGTAACTTTGGTCAATTGATTAATATAGTGTTAACACGCAGGCAGAGAGGTGATCTCTCCCTCTGCGTGTCAGTACTGTATTGGTCAATTGACCAACTTATCATAAAATTAACTTCATGATAACGGAATCCTAAGAATATGTAGCTCTGGGAACATTGACTTCGTCCCATGTAATTAATTAATTTTCGAACCATGTGCCACAAATTAACCAAAATCTCTAAACTTGGTTCCCAATCTAACATAGATTTGGGTGATTATTATATACATGAAAGCAATTTTAGGGCATGCTTATATTCTTTTCACAAGAGGTGTCAGTGGATCCTGGGCACGGTCCGGTTCACACTTCAAACATCCACAAGTTTTAAATATATGGGAAAAAACAACTCACCGGAGAGGCATGGGAAATGCCTCTTTCTAGTCCAAATGGTCAAATGGGGGTTTAATCCCACCACCAATTTTTATATTGTCAGATGTCTCAAAGTAGCTAGCTCTTTTCCGAACAGACGGAGTAGAATTTCACAATGATTCGTGGGAGGGACTAGGTAGAACTAGAATAACAACTATTGAAAATGGTCATCCCAAAAAGTAACCTCTTTTTCCCAGTAAAAATAAATCCTCCCCCTTCATCCACAAAAGAGTTGTTTGAATTTAAAAAAAAAAAGAAAAAAGAAAAAAGATTGTCTCTGAAAGAAAATTTTAATTTCATAAGTTGAATTTATAAGGCTTAAATATGAATTACTACCCTGAACTATAGGTCATATTTCACTTCGGTGATCAAAGTTTCAATTTTTTCAATTAGGTGATTGAACTATCAATTTTTTTCAATTTGTTTAATTGAGGCTGTCACGTCATAAATTGCTGACGTGGCTTTTTGGGTAGGCCATTATTCAGCTGATGCGTAACTAAAAAAATATATTTTAATGTTTAATTACACAATTATTATATATGAAAGGGCAAATTTGTCAAACCAATTTATATTATACATTAATACTAATCAAAAACAACAAAATCTAAAATCATCAAAAACTCATTTAGCCAAATATTGAAGATCAAGATCTGCAACCAAAATCTATACCATCTCAGATCAAAAAATCATATACCATCTCAGATCAAAAAATCTATACCATCTCAGATCTGCTACCCATCTTAAAAAATCCGCTATCTCCCTGCCAAAATCTATAGCATCTCAGATCAAAAAATAAAAAAATCACATCTCTCAACCTCAGTCGTTAAACGAAAATGCAAGAAAAGATGGAGAAGAACAAACCCATCAGCACACATATACATATACATATATATACATATATGCTTGTGCTCAATCAACGATATCAGAAAATCAAATCATCTCAGATTGAGAAAAGGAAAAAATGAAGAAAAGAAGAAGAAACGAGGTACCGATATATATATATATATATATATAGTGATATATATGTATGTATATAGATACAAATCATTAATACTATAGCAATAGAAGACAAACAAAGCTCCTCTCTCGAGTCACAGTGAACCACCTGTTCTTAGGCCAATTCGAACCATTCCGAGCCACCCTAATCACTCTCCGATCCAGAAACCCTAACTTAGCTCACTCTATCCTCCAAACAATCGTTGCTAATGACGGCTGATTCGACTCACTGCTCTGGTCCCCCTCTGTCCTTCTCGAGCTTCACCTCACTTACCTCTCCACACTCGAGCTCCTCCAATTCTACGACCCGCGTCACAGTTGACCTTCTATTCCGCCATATGCTTTTTACTCAGAATATAGCAACAGAGAAGAGCCAAGGCTCTCGCCGGAATCGATTTTTGGGGATTCTGAGTATCGTTTCTTTCGTCCGAAATCATTTGGGAAGCAACATAAAAAAGCTAGGGCTTCGATCGATTTTGGGCTCTCTCCCTGATCGATCGATCGATCGATCTGTATGTTTGCTGATTTTACTTAGTTTTGAATTTTTTTGATGTATTAAGTGAAATGGTGAGACCATTTTACCCTTCCATATAACAAATATGTTTTATCTCAATTTAAGAAAGCCTTTTATTTATACACATCAGTTGAGATGTGTCCCACTAAGACAGCCACATCAGCAATTTCTGACGTGGCAGCCTCAATTGAACAAATTGGAAAAAAATGATAGTTCAATCAGCTAATTAAAAAAATTGAAACTTTGATCACCGAAAGTGAAATATGGCCTATAGTTCAGGATAATAATTCATATTTAAGCTAATTTATAAATGTCAAGATAATTTTACCTCATTAAATCTTTTTTTAGAAATAAACCTGACTCTATGAGTTTTAGAAATGAGCCCATATTAATTGAATTTTATTTGGCATTGTGAAATGAAAATAAAAAATAGTGCACCCTAGGGTTTAAGTAAGCCGCCATTGAGCCCCAATTAATTATCCGAATAGGAGTATATCTTAAAGAACCAATCCATTTATTAAAGAACTAAGGCTATGTTTATTTGCAAGTATTACACTTGAGATAGGACTATTAATTCAAGTGACTTGTTTGTTTTTAAATTTGAGCTTGGGACTATTAGTTCTAGGATTATAAAATAGATTAGGATGTGGGATTATTTAATACCATCTCCTACATGGTATTATAATCCCTACTATTTGGGATTAAAAATTGCTAGACAAAATTACACTTATACCTTTTGTTAATATCCTATTATATACTTTCCGTATATCAGTCGATCTATTTTTTTAAAATAATATTTATTGATTATGTATACACCCCCACCCCGCACACCACCCACCCCCCCCTCTGCCCCACTGCCCCACCTCAAAAAAATAATATTTATTGATTATGTATACACTCCCACCCTGCGCACCCCCACTTGCCCCACAACCCCTCAAAAAAAATTTTTTTACTGATTATGTATACACTCCGCCACCCCCACCCTACCCCGCCAACCCCACTCAAAAAATTTTAATTTTTGATTATGTATACACCCCACCCCCACCCCACCCCACAAAAATTAAAAAAAAATATTTATACACCCACCCTACCCCACCCCCACCCCCACCCCACCCCACAAAAAGTAAAAAATAATATTTAATGATTATATATACACCCCACCCTACCCCACCCTATCCCACCCACCCCACCCCACAAAAATTAAAAAAAAATAATTACTGATTATATATACACCCCACCCTACCCCACCCCCACCCCACCTTACCCCACCCCACTAAAAAAATAATAATATTTACTAATTATGTATACCCCCACCCCGCCCCCATCCCGTCCGCCCGCCCGCCCATCCATCCTCACCCCTCACCCCACAAAAATTAAAAAATAATATTTACTAATTATGTATACACTCCCACCCCGCCCTGTCCCACCCCGTCCCACCCCCAACCCCCTCCGCCCTCCCCCTCCAAAAAATATTATTTACTGATTATGTATACACTCTCACACCACCCCGCCCCGCCCCGCCCCCGCCCCCACCCTCCTCCCTCTCTCTCAAAAAAAAATAATATTTACTTAATAATATAACCACTTATTTAAAAGTTTTATATTAATTTTTTATTATTTTTGATGTAAAAATAAGTTTAAAATATGTTATTATTGGTAAGAGTATAATAGTCCAAACGATATTTTTTAATCCAATCCTTTAATTAATCCTGGAAAAAACAAACATTACATGGGATTATTTTAAATTATCCCATGAATAATCCCATAAAAAACAAACTTGTGACTAGGACTATTTAATCATAGAATTAATAGTCTTGAATTATAATCCCATGAATTATAATCCCGGAATCATAATCCTTGCAAACAAACATGGCCTAAATGAGTTAGAAAACGCATTTCAAAATGCCATTTATTATTTAACATTGGCTAGTAAGCCCAAGACGAGATGTAACCGATAGATAACCGGATACGCGGTCCACTTATTCCTGGCCTTTAACTGTCCCCATTACTCACAGCCCATACCAGCATAAGCTAAAAACCACCCACAGCCGTTCATTTGTCAGGAACTCAGTCGGGCGTAAAAAAAAATTAACATGGTGAAAATAAGCGCAACGCTGTTATTTATTGCGATAAATTTAAACGGACAAATTATAATGATAAAATTTATCAATACATAAGATTGGTGAAGATTATAAGAGAGTCCTATTTATTACATATTTTTTCAAAAATATTACTATTAATATTTATTCACATAACTGACCATAGATGAGCACGTATTTCCTAACAATTTTTGAATATTCATTTGTTACATATGCAGCCAGGCGTAAGAAAACAAATGACACGGTGATAATAACAATTTTCAATCATGATTTGTAACTAATTTATATTACTGTCCCACGAAAAGAAAATTAAGTTTTTATTGATCAGAGCCAAATCTACACATCTACTTCCATTTTTTAGGGACCAACGCGATTTTTACTATTTTCAGCGCAACGTACGACTAATATCAAACATTATTCTTCACTGTTTGACAATAATTTGGAAAAAAAAAAACATAAAATATCAGCACCTTTCTTAATATATAGTTAAAATTGTGGGGGAACAATCTATAACGACCAAAAGTTTTTTTCATAGTATCTATAAAACATAAAATAGTGAATTTTTTTTTTCAATTTAATCTCCAATGTTGAGTTTGTATACAAAACGAACATCAAGAATGTAAAATACTTCCCCACATATACGTCCAAAACCAAATATGCTATAATGAGCTTTACTACCTTGTAAGTCTTCCTAATGTAGAAACAAAATAAGATTTCAAATATAAGTTATGACCAATATATTTTACAGATCAGAGGGAGAGAACTAGGTCTACCTGTACGTGAGACTGAGAGATGAACCAAAGTGCGGGAAGAAGAAGTTATTCGAAGGAAGGGATTATATATATTAGTTTAGGGATGGATGGATGGGTTTTAAATAAAAAATAATAATAAAGAAAATAATTTAAGTCACTTAAATTTAATAAAAATACCTAGTTTTGTAAAGTGCCTTAAAAAAACTTGGCTAGCCTTGGAATGAATATTATAATTACCTACCTACCTATATATATATATATATATACCAGTTTTCATGCTTACTGTATATTTTCTCCCAGTGATTTAATTAAAAATGGTCAAATTAATCACTTGATCCGTGGAATGATATGTATAGATACTCCCTCTTTTTTAAATATAGGATCAATATTGAATTTTTAAAATTAATTTGAAATATTTTTAAATACAAAATTAATATGAATTAATTAATTTAGTTCTATAGAATATACTCCCTAGTCCCAAGATAAAAGTTTTTTTTACTATTTTAAGTAGTCCCGAGTTAAATGTCTTTTTATCTTAAATAATCTATTTTTTATAATATTTTATCTATAATATCTTTAACAATAATTGTCATATTTCTATTCTCTATGCATATTTATAAAGCATCTCTAGTCATGTGCAAAAAATTATGTCATTTTATTATCTTTTTTAATATACACAAAAAGTGTTATCCCGAAAAGAAGGAAGTAATTAATAATAAAAACTGAAAAGTTAATCGAGATCCTATATTTTAAAATGGATGGAGTATATATGTTTTTGGTGTTTACGTACACCATTGTTATCATTTTCATAGAAATCAATAGGTTTGTTATATATATGTCCTCTTTGTGTTTTCACTTTCCAGGGTCCAAAGTCTTGATGGATAGCCTAAAAATAAGTAATTAAAAAAAGCAGTAGTCTCTACATCATACTACTAGTATCACTTAATTTAGTGGACTTTGAATTTTGTTGCAAATTGTTGTGTGGCATCATATTCATACAAATAGCCTAAGCATCAAGTAACCCCGGCCCACCATTTATTGGTTGATTAGACCATTCTCCCATTACTTCAATATGCACGCTCCTCCTTTTTTTGGTAGGTTAGGTTTTCGACTTTTGACCTAACGGGGGTGAGAATTTTTCAGTGGTTCACCAGGTTTGAGTGATCTCATGTACGCCTTTATTCACCAAAACAATTTCTTCTCTTAAACCCCGGCCAAATGAGTGATCTCATGTACGCCTTTCTTTCTGATCAGCAAGCTGTGTGTAGCCTGCCTTAATTTGTATTTATCAGATCGATTAATGGTGCAATAAACCATAAGTAGTTGCACCAAACTTAATTGGAGTGCATGCTAATTACGTACTTATCATCTCATTACAATAATGAAATTTGGAGTTTATATTTTTTATAAGTGTTGGGCCGTAAATATTTTGGGTCGGCCAATTTTAATTCGTTATGGGCTTTCCGGGTCAGACCCATTTTTACTGTTGGAGTATTGGGCTACTATCCAAAAGATCATTTAGATAAACTCTAGATTGAAGCTGGTAGTGGATGACAGGTGGCAGTTTATAGACTAAAGATTACCCCTAATCTGTGAGATTAGCAGGCGGCTGATTGAGGTGATGGGCCCAGCCGTCTTAAGCCACCTTCATTAATGAGGAGTTGACATAATGTTGACTGGGGGAAAAGCAAGTAGAAAAAAGCCTGCATGCAGCCAATTGACAGAGACATCGGGGGAAAACATGCAAAGGTGATGAGACAATAAGAGGGAAAAAGGCACTATACAGAGAGGGTAAGAAACATATTTTTCTCTCAGAACACAAAAAGCACACCACCTCCATTGTTAACCTAATTTCTCTCAAAATCTGTACTCATTCTCACACCGGAGCGATCCCCGGCGGCCCAAAACCGTCGAGATCCGGTGCTGACGTGTTCATTGTGCAGGACAAAGAGTGCTTTTCGTGATTGAGGCGCGTGACGAGATTGTGGCGTTAACATTGGCGCTAGAAGGAGGGCTCTTAGTGTTTCTGATTTTCAATCACAACGTATTAAGCATCTTACGTCGGAAGCTATGGTAAAAAGTAAAACGATCACGGCTGAGGGACAGCCAACGGACGCTAGTTTTTCTCTGCAAAGGATTTCGATGAAAGACAGACTAGGACCCTCAAAAAGTATTCATGACAGACTTGAGTCACAGAGGGTACTAGGAGGTTCTCAAGCTAGAGACCATGGGGATGCCAAGAGGAAGTTATTTTCTACTGCTAGCAAAGGTTCCGATAACGATCGGAAAAAGATGATGGATACACCACTCAAGGCCCGGCATCGAGAAGGCCATACAGACAAGATTTCTGTCTTGGCAAGGAAGGCTCAAGAGACCGACACAGCTTTAAAAGCACTTCTGCAGCAAAGAGAGGAGATTTCTAAACAGATGGTTCTTGCGGCCGAGAGAAAAGACGAAGCTTTCAGTTACACTCGACCGGGAAGAAGGGGTAAATCACGTGGTCGAAGAACAAGGAGGAATGAATACTCCAAGCGAGACGATAGTGAGACTTGTAGTCATTCTCCCGATGAGAAACGAAGTATATCACAAGAATATTCTCTCGAGATTTCGAAAAGGACGCCTCGTATTGAGTACCATAGAAGCGGTAGAAGAGATGGGCGACGAAGCCGATCTAGAAGTCCTTCTCCAAGGCATTCGAAGAGGATACACCATACAGGGAGTTCTCGCTCTGGTCGAAGTACGAGACGAAGTCCTTCGACATCGTTTAGCCCGGATGAAAAAGATCGGATTAGACACAATAAGACGATTTCTCCAAGGAAGGAGGTTGTTTCTTCATCCGGGTTGGTGGAAGACTTGGTGAAAGAGATAAAGGAGCTCCGGAGGCAGCTAGCAGAGGATCAACAAGGGAGGAAGACTCCGGATAAAAAGGCGTCCCCCTTTTCATCTGAAATTCTTAAAGAGAAAGCTGATCCCAGCAAAAAGTTGCCTCATATGGAAAGTTATGATGGTTCTGGAGATCCGTTTGACCACAGCCAAGCATTTGACAGATTAATGGATTATTACGACTATTCAGACGCAGCTAAATGTCAGACGTTCGGATTGACATTAAGAAAGGACGCAAGGCAATGGATGGGGGCTCTGGCTTCAGATTCGATTGCGTCATGGGCGGATTTGTGTGACAAATTCCATGCTCGCTTCGGGAGCAATAAGAGAAGAGGGAGACCCACGGGATCGTTGGCCCAAGTAAGGCAATATCCAAGTGAGACTCTGGGGCAGTATGTGAAGAGATTCCGAGAAGCTGTAGGGCAGGTTTCAGATCTTAACGATCTTCAGGCGGTAGGGTTATTCCAGAATGGCTTAGATCTGGTGAAATCGGAAAAATTAGTAAAGAAGCTGGTGTTCAAACATCCGAAGAGTCTGGCCGAAGCGTTTGAAAAAGCCGAAGGTTTCATCGTGGTGGAAGAGGCAATGGCTAGCTTGAAACAAAGCTCTTCGGAAAAAGTGAAGGGGAAAGACAGGGAAAAGCCTGACATTAATCAGAGAAGAAATAATGCAGGCAACGATCGATCCGAAGGTAATCAAAAAAGGTATAATAGTAACTGGGTACCCAGGGGAGATCGTCCACCCATCCCAACTCAAAGAGTGAACAAGGTGTACACACAACTTAACACGGATCGGGCCACCATCTTGGAACACATTAAAAACCAACCGTACTTCGAAGCACCCAAAAACAACCTTCGACCGGGGTCTGGAGATCCTGCCTTCTATTGTAATTACCACCGGGCGGTTGGGCATGATACGAATTCCTGCTGGAGTTTGAAGGAATTTATTGAGAGGAAAGTTCAAAGTGGTACCTTGATGCATTATGTAACAGGTCGGGAACGACAAAGGAGTCAACCGGAGAATAAGGAGTTGGCTCAAGTTGCCCAGCCCGTTCAACCAGTGCCAAACCAGGCGGTGCGGCATGTCGTGGATGTGATATCTGGGGGGAACACAGGAAAAGTTGCAGGTAAGAAGAGACGAGGGTATCTGGACTCTGTGATGTCTTTGGCAGATAAGCCAGCGAAGGTCGAAAGGGCATATCCGGGTTCCATAATTTCCTTTACAGATGAGGACTTCCCTACGGAACCTATCGAACCACACGAAGGAGCCTTGATAATCACGGCCCAAGTAGGTTCTGTGGATATGAAAAGGATGATGATTGACAACGGCTCTTCAGTGGATATATTGTATGCTCATGCTTACCACCGAATGCCTGCGGATGGCCAGAAGATGGAAATCGGGCAGGAGGCCCCTCTGTATGGTTTCAGCAACGATCCCGTCAAGGTAGCAGGGACCATCGAGCTGCCAGTCATCTTCGGGACAGTTCCCCAACAGGTTCAAATCCTTTGTAAATTTTATGTTGTACATGTTGATTCTGCCTACAACGCTATTTTGGGGAGACCTACTTTGACAGCTCTACAAGCGGTTACTTCAATACCCCACTTTAAAATTAAGTTTCCTACATCCCACGGAGTTGGCGAGGTGGCTGGAGATCTAGACTTAGCAAGGAGGTGCTATCGGAATGCTCTGATCACTTCGGGGGTAGGGATCAGTAAACTGAAGCATACAATGGCCATTGAGGTGGAACCATTTACAGAAAGCGGAACCGAACCTTTAGTCGTGCCCGTTGAGGATACCGAAGAGATCGAGTTGATTCCGGGGAAGAAAGAGAAAACAGTGAAAATCAGTTCGGGACTTCCAGAACCTTTTCGAACAAGCCTGCTGAAGTTGCTTCGGTGCTATGCCGATGTCTTTTCTTGGATCCCCAGTGACATGCCGGGGGTAAGTCGAAAAGTAGCGGAGCACAGATTGCAAGTGGATCCAACTAAGAAGCCAGTTAGACAGAAGAGGAGACTCTTCGCATTGGAGAGACAGAAGATAATTGACGAGGAGATCGCTAAGTTGTTGGATGCAGATTTCATCTTCGAGATCGATTATCCAGAGTGGATGGCCAACGTGGTTCTGGTACAGAAGCATAATGGCAAGTGGCGAGTTTGTATAGATTACACCGATCTGAATAAAGCCTGCCCGAAGGATTTCTATCCTCTGCCTCATATCGACCAACTCATTGATGCAACTTCGGGGTATGTTTTTCTTAGTTTTATGGATGCTTTTTCAGGTTATCATCAAATTTCTATGTGTAAAGAAGATATACCAAAGACAGCTTTCATTACTCATCGGTCGGTGTACGCCTACAAAAAAATGACTTTCGGATTAATCAATGCGGGAGCTACATATCAAAGGATGATGAACCATATCTTCGAGAAGCAGCTAGGCAAGAATATGGAGGTTTACGTTGATGATATGATTGTTAAAAGCATGTCGGGTCATGGTCATCTGGATGATCTAGAAGAATGTTTCCAAACGGTGCGCCATTATGAATTGAAGCTGAATCCTACTACGTGCACTTTCGGACTGGGGGCAGGCAAATTCTTGGGATATTTGGTCAGTAAGAGAGGTATCGAAGCCAATCCAGAGAAGATCCAGGCTATCTTAGACATGAAATCACCCCAGTCATACAAGGATGTACAACGTTTAACTGGTCGAATAGCATCGTTGCGACGATTCATGTCTAAGTCAGCAGAAAGGTGCCTGCCGTTCTTTAACACGTTGAAAGGGCCGAAGAATGCGAAGACCTTCCAATGGACTTCGGAATGTGAGGAAGCTTTCCAAGGCATCAAAAGGTACTTGTCTTCGGCACCTCTGTTAGTGAAGCCAGTTCCTACGGAACCTTTGTATTTGTATCTGGCTGCAAGTTCACTGGCCGTAGGAGCAGTTTTGGTGCGGGAAATTGGGGGTAAGCAGCACCCGGTTTACTATGTAAATCACGCCCTTAAGGATGCAGAAACAAGGTATCCAAACCTCGAGAAATTTGCTTTTGCTTTGGTCATTGCTAGTAGAAAGCTTCGGCAATACTTTCAAGGTCGGATAATAGTGGTGTACACAGACCAACCACTAAAGAAGGTGTTAGGGAAGCCAGAGGTTTCGGGAAGGCTTGCTGCGTGGATGATGGAATTGTCTCAGTTCTTCATAGAGTACTATCCCCGGACAGCTATTAAAGGCCAAGCCTTGGCTGATTTTGTGATAGAATGCTCATTTCCTGAGGCTGATGGCAGCATGACCGAAATGGTAGGATCTCCGGAAACAGTGGCCATACTCCGGCAGGAGCACGATTATTGGACGTTGTATGTAGATGGATCTTCTACTTCGGATCTTGGTGGTGCCGGGATAATTCTAACAAGCCCGGAGGGATTCAAAATACAGCAGGCCGTCAGATTTGAATTCAAAGCAACTAATAATGAGGCTGAGTACGAGGCGGTATTAGCTGGATTGCGTCTGGCTCATAGTCTGGAAGTTCAGAAGCTGATCATTTACAGTGATTCTCAACTAGTCATCAAGCAAGTTTCGGGAGAGTACGAAGCTCGAGGCTCCAAAATGGTTAGATATCTTGCAGAATTGAAAGATCGACTTCAACACTTTGGCTCATGTATATTTAAAAGTGTCGGTCGAACTGATAATTTCAACGCTGATGCATTATCGAAACTAGCCACTGCCGAATCAAGCACTTTCGAAGGGATCGTTTACTTGGAAATCCTGAAACAAGCCAGCATCCAGAAAGAGGAAGTAACGTGCGTAGAGCAGTCGAATTGTTGGATGACTCCATACATAAACTATTTATCAAATGGCGTAATACCTTCGGATCAGATGTTGGCTAAAAAGGTGAGATACAAGAGCGCAAACTTCATACTGATTGATGGAGATCTGTATCGAAGAGCTTATTCCTCTCCACTACTGAAGTGTCTGGTCCCGTCTGAAGCTGAATATGCTCTTCGGGAGGTCCATGAGGGTATCTGCGGTGATCATATGGCCGCGAAGTCGCTAGCTTATAAAGTACTTCGCCAAGGTTTTTATTGGCCGACAATCTTCAAAGAGGCTACTGATTATGTGAAAAGATGCCCCAAATGTCAGCTGAATAGTTCGATCCCACATCAGCCACCAGAGGAGCTGTACTCGGCTCTATCTCCTATACCCTTTGCTGTCTGGGGAGTAGACATACTGGGCCCTCTTCCAAAAGCAAAAGGCCAGGTCAGTTTTGTTATAGTAGCAATTGATTACATGACTAAATGGGTAGAGGCGAAACCCCTTCGGCTGATAACAGAACAAGAATGTTTGAAGTTTCTCAAAGAGTCAGTAGTATTTCGATTTGGAATTCCTATGGTGGTAATTTCAGATAATGGACGCCAGTTCGTGGGATCAAAATTTGAGGCATTCTTGAAAGAGTTAGGGATTCAGCATCGAAAGACTTCAGTTGCCCATCCACAATCTAATGGACAAGTTGAGGTAACTAACAGAATACTCCTGAATGGAATCAAGAAGAGGCTGGATGACGCCAAAGGCAGATGGCCCGAAGAATTACTTAGCGTGCTATGGGCTTACCGAACTACGCCAAGGACTACGACGGGAGATTCCCCATTTAGGCTAGCGTACGGTACTGATGCTTTAGTTTCGGTAGAAATTGGATCTACAAGTCTTCGAGTCAGTCAATTTAAAGAATTATACAATGATGAGGGACTCAGAGCTAACTTAGATCTGATCGAAGAAGTCCGAGAGGCAGCTTTGATAAAGTTGGCCACATATCAACGTCGTGTGGCTAAGTACTACAACAAAGGTGTAAAGCCTCGAAGATTCAAAGTTGGGGATTTAGTTCTCCGGGAAGTAGAAGCTTCTACCCCTCAGAATATGGGTAAACTCATGCCAAATTGGGAAGGCCCCTATGAAGTCATCAGTGTATCAAAACCCGGAACCTACCGGCTGCGAACTTTAGATGGGTCTGAAATCAAAAATACTTGGCATGCCGGGAGACTCCGCAAATATTTTCAGTAGGGATAGTATTAAAATATGGAAGTCTGTAACCACAACGACAGTTATTAATAAAAATGGCTCTCTTTGTCTCTCCAGTAAAGGTTTTTATTCACCAGATATAAGGTTGGATCCCTTCGACTCCTCGTAGCGAAGCGGAATATCTTTTGGGTTGAACCTGTTCGGCTCTCGGAGAGAACGAGGTTGCCAGCTCGGTATAAGGATGGATTCCTTCGACTCCTCGTAGCGAAGTGAACTATTGATGGTCCAACCCGTTCGGCTCTCGGAGAGAACGTGGTCACCAGATATAAGGTTGGATCCCTTCGACTCCTCGTAGCGAAGCGGAATATCTTTTGGGTTGAACCTGTTCGGCACTCGGAGAGAACGAGGCTGCCAGCTCGGTATAAGGATGGATTCCTTCGACTCCTCGTAGCGAAGTGAACTATTGATGGTCCAACCCGTTCGGCTCTCGGAGAGAACGTGGTCACCAGATATAAGGTTGGATCCCTTCGACTCCTCGTAGCGAAGCGGAATATCTTTTGGGTTGAACCTGTTCGGCTCTCGGAGAGAACGAGGTTGCCAGCTCGGTATAAGGATGGATTTCTTCGACTCCTCGTAGCGAAGTGAACTATTGATGGTCCAACCCGTTCGGCTCTCGGAGAGAACGTGGTCACCAGATATAAGGTTGGATCCCTTCGACTCCTCGTAGCGAAGCGGAATATCTTTTGGGTTGAACCTGTTCGGCTCTCGGAGAGAACGAGGTTGCCAGCTCGGTATAAGGATGGATTCCTTCGACTCCTCGTAGCGAAGTGAACTATTGATGGTCCAACCCGTTCGGCTCTCGGAGAGAACGTGGTCACCAGATATAAGGTTGGATCCCTTCGACTCCTCGTAGCGAAGCGGAATATCTTTCGACTTTTTATAGCAAAGCGAGATATTTTCTGTGTTGAACTTATTTGGCTCTCAAAGAAGAATGAAGTTATCCAAATTATTATAAAGCTGAATAACATTATAAGTTCTTCGGAACTAATATTCATACTAAAAAGTTGGTGGATCGTTTATCCTAACAATGATGTATGATATCCTCCGGTAGTGAGTAAGTTTCGTCTTACATTGTTGATTAATTTTACTTGAAGTGTTGAGCTCAAATTATATATCGTTTAAACAAAGATACAAATTCGACTTAAGAAAGGAGCAACAAGGAATAAGATATATCTCATTAAGCTTAATAAAGTCAGTACATTGTCATACAAAGGGTAAATTTATGTCACCATTACTCCTCATCTTCATCTTCGGAAGAATCAAGGAGCAACGGGTTTACAGCAACGGCTGCCAATTTAGCTTTACCCTTGCTTCGGGCTGCTTCATAACCCTCCGCGTACATCTGAATTATCTCGTTAATTAAAGAAGGAGACTTCCGGTATTCAGCCTGGATCTCCTTGCGAAGTTCCTTAGTGAGAGGAGGACCCATCGACTTCAGATTTCGAAGCTCCTTCTCAGCTTTTCCCCGAAGATCCAGATGATGTTCTTCAGATTTCTTAGCATCTGATACGCTTAAGGCCAGGTTCCGGTTATTCTCAGTCAATTGTTTATTGGACCGCTGAAGTTCTTCATTCCGTTGCATGATCGCGTTTTGAGAAGCTTCAGACACGGCCAGCAGCTCTTTCATTTTGGCGAGATCATTTTGAAGACCTTTACAGTTGAAGCGGAGGTTCTCATGTTCACTCCTCTCCTTCGCCAAGGCGGACTTTAAAATGGCATTTTCTTTTCGGGCCGCTTCTTCTTCGACCCCGGCTTCTTTATGTTTTTGGTGAAGACGCCCGAAAATCCCATTTGCCTGCAGACATTCTGAATTAATAAAATACTTGAAGAATATATATTTATGAGCAGAAATAATCGAAAACTTACTCTAGCCTGATGAGCCAAGCCTTCTTCCAGCAGATCGGCTATGGTACTGTTGCCGAACCTGTGGTTGTCTGTATCCAGAACGAAAGAATTATAGAGATGCAAGGGGAAGTCTTCATTCTGGTCAGGCCATAGACTAGGTGATCGAGGAGCTCCAGACGTCGAACCGAAGAAAGGAGGATTTACTCGTTGAGGAGAGGATGTTGACTGATTTTCAGGAAAGGTCTGGTCTTCTGAAATATGTTTTTTCTTCCGGATAAGAGGAGAACTAGGTTCAACCTCAAATTCGTCAGGTTCTGTGGGCGAGAGTGGAGGTAGATCTAGATTCGATGTGGAAGGAGGCACTCTCAATTCTTCGGTTGTGAGAGGTACAATGTTGACTTTAGCCTTTCGCTTCTTGGTAAGGAGAATTTTGGCACGATCAGCAGCGGGCATGTCAAGGAGGCTCTCGGTGGGGTTAGGAGCGGAAGTGTGTTTAGGCTTTCGGGCAGCTCTCTTTTTTCGGCGAGGCCGACTAACCCCTTCATCCGGGTTCAATTCGGCTATTGGTGGGTCGGTAGGTTGAAGCTCGAAGGCTTGTGCTTCGGTTTCTTGAGCTTCGGGAAAATCTTGAGCTGAGGGGGCTGACAGATTTTGCTCTATACCTCTTCGGTCAGAAGATGAAGGCCTGATCAAGGATACTGTACACAAAGAAAAATATCTCAAAATAATGATCAAAGAGAAATTGAGAAAAACATACAAAATTTGGGTTGGAAACTTACGTTTATGATCGAATAACCAAGCATGATCGCCTAGGAGGTTGAAGCTCCATTCCTCCCTGGGAAGCTTCCCCATGAGCTTCGCTATCTCCTTTATGCGATCGTCTGGAAGGTCGCCTAGGTCCGAAGTGGCATGTTCTGAAGTAGTCCAATCGGGAATGGATGATATTTCAGGTCCTTTGATGAAGAACCATTTCTCATACCATTTCTTGTTGCTCGAAGGGGTATCCATTAGGGGGCGTTTACTGAATTTAGAATTAGGTTTTGGGGCTTGTTTACCCAAAACCTTAAAACCCTGTTCGCGAGATTTGCCCAGAACGAACAGATTGAAAAAGAAGTCGATAGAGGGAGAAACCCCTGATTCGCTACAGAAAGCTATAAAAGCTAGAATGTGGATGTAGGAATTGGGGACCAGTTGGGCAAATCCCACACCCATAAACCCCAGAAGGGTAACGATAAAAGCATGGAGAGGAAATCGGATTCCTCTTTCCAAGAAAATGAGAGGCATGGCGGTCCAACCGTCGGGACGATGATACATTCGATCGGAGAGGGTAGGCGCCCTTAGATAATGTGTATCAGGAATAAAATAACGTTCTCGGATGATTTCAAGATCATTTTCTGTTAGTTTCGAAGGACTGTTGGCGATGGGGTGTTGTTCCTCGTCCTCGAATTTAAAAGGAGGGGGTACAGAAACAGGAGGTATAGGATTTTTGCCGGATGATGATACGGACTTAGGGTTTGGCACGGTCGGGATGGAAGATGAACGAATCTCGGAAGTCAAAGCAGCGTTTTCTTTGTTTTGGGAAGCCATTGTTGACAGACAAGTTAAGAAGAAAATCAGAGTAAGAAGAAGAAGAAAGCTGGTATATTTCGAACTCCAAATGAACGGGTAAAATTATCTGATTTGGGGGTTTGAAAATCTTATAGAATTGCCTTTCTGGAAATGCACGAAGTCCAAAGGCTGCACATTTAATAGAGATAATGATGGGGAAGGTTAACCGCCGGCGTGTCCTCTCGGAATTGGGAAATATCATTTACTTTTGAAATTTAAAAAGATTGGTGTTTGATTTTGGGTTCGAGAGGTCTGCATTTGAATATGGGCTTTCTACTAATTGGGCTTCGCTGAGTCTGTGGGGATTCTCCTTGATAATTGACCCAGGTTCCTATACTCTTTCATTAAACATTTTGTTTAACGAAAAACTAGGGGGCAATGTTGGGCCGTAAATATTTTGGGTCGGCCAATTTTAATTCGTTATGGGCTTTCCGGGTCGGACCCATTTTTACTGTTGGAGTATTGGGCTACTATCCAAAAGATCATTTAGATAAACTCTAGATTGAAGCTGGTAGTGGATGACAGGTGGCAGTTTATAGACTAAAGATTACCCCTAATCTGTGAGATTAGCAGGCGGCTGATTGAGGTGATGGGCCCAGCCGTCTTAAGCCACCTTCATTAATGAGGAGTTGACATAATGTTGACTGGGGGAAAAGCAAGTAGAAAAAAGCCTGCATGCAGCCAATTGACAAAGACATCGGGGGAAAACATGCAAAGGTGATGAGACAATAAGAGGGAAAAAGGCACTATACAGAGAGGGTAAGAAACATATTTTTCTCTCAGAACACAAAAAGCACACCACCTCCATTGTTAACCCAATTTCTCTCAAAATCTGTACTCATTCTCACACCGGAGCGATCCCCGGCGGCCCAAAACCGTCGAGATCCGGTGCTGACGTGTTCATTGTGCAGGACAAAGAGTGCTTTTCGTGATTGAGGCGCGTGACGAGATTGTGGCGTTAACAATAAGTATAATTGAAATCAACCCCTTTACTTTGTTTATAGTATATTGAGCTGTATTATTATTTTAAAAATAAAAATAACTTGATATTTTTTCACCGCTCGATGAATATTTGTGATATTGATCCACTGATTATCGTAAAGAATCTATTAGCATAGTTGGATTATTACTAACAAAAATATTAAGATAAAAAAAAAAGTGGTGCATGTATTGAATGGAATATAATGAATGGGCGGGGAGTCAAATTCTTGATCGGAAATTAGATCCTTTTAAGCACCAAGAAACATGAATTGCTTTACAATAGCTGATGACATATCGTCCATTGATTCAAAGGATTGAGGGGGGGGTGAGCAAGAGGCTATTAATTGAATCTAATCTCTGGTTTAATTGGCATATATGATTAAATCTCTCACTAGTCCTGTAACACCACAGTCCCACATCGAAAAATATACAAAAAATTTGTAAATGTATAAATACTTAATTATTAACACTTTTACTTTCGGTCATGTTTTTATGGGTGAGTCTGTGGTGGGCTAAGATGACTTAAGAAGATACTATTGGATTGGTAGTTTAAGGCCTTGTTTGGATGGATTTAATTCAATTCAAACTTAAAATTTGACCCAAAATTTATTCCGAACTCGGAATTTGACCCGAATTGTTTCAAGTCCAGTAAAGCGTAAATTAATTTTAAAGTTGCACAATATTCTTAAGTTTGACATCATAGTTTTGTTGTCATGTTATCACTTTTAAATTAATAATTTCTTATTTAAAAAAATATTATTTTATATATTTAATAAGTTTAATTATTTGCGTGGAAGTATAGGGGAAAAAACCTAAGGAGGCATTAAAAGTTCAACTTGAGAGACAGAGGCCTGGCCAAGTTGCCCAGCTGGACGTACAGAATTAGGCTAGTCCTATGTATATTTTACGGACTCGAGCTGGCTAGATATGTTTGCTAATCCCATTTTCTATTTAATTTATTGGAATATGGACAATGACTTTCTCTAATAACGACGACGATTCACAGTTGAAATAAATTTAAAAAACACACGTGTTGCCAAACACTACTTGTTTATTATGAGTAGATTTGTGGTTTGAGGGTAGCCCAGACCAGCCCAATATATATCTAAAAATCTAACAAATGGATTATCTCATTGCGGATCAATTACATTATAGCCCATTTGTATTTTACGGTCTAATTTACAATGAGTCTGGCGCAGTCCATGGAATGGCCGAATGGGCAGCAAAGCATTTTCTTTATTAAATGGAATCAAGGAACTGGCCAACTGGGAATGTAGCAGGATGGATGTTCCTCCCTCTAGGGTGCTGCCACTTTGTTCATGCTTAATTTATTTTTTTAACATATTATTTTTTAAGTTTGCTTAATATTTTTTTTTAAAATTTTAAAAAAAATTATGTCAATTTTGAGTTTAAAATTCTCTTAAGCTAATTTCAAAAGTCAATAATTATTAAATAATATGGAATGGAAGGAGTATTAAACAAAAGTTATTAATCAAATTTGGTCATTGTAAACATATATCATAAACAAAGATTAAGAAAAGGTAGTACTCTTTTTCACTGCATCGGGGAAGGGAAATAAATATTTGGTTTATGTTCTATAGTGGATTACAAATTAAATGGATATAAATTATTTAAATCAATATTTAAAAAAATGAGGAATGCTTGAAGTCGTCTCAAACTTGCATATTTCATGTCTATTAATTAATTAATATGTCATTTACCCTTTTAATCTACGTGGAATTACCAACGACAGGGCTATTCTTAAGATTTTTATGGTACAAGGGTGAAAAATGAAAATAATACCCTTTTCGAAATAGTGTTCACCAAAAAAAAAGTAAAAGTAATTTTATGTTAAGAGTTGGTTTTGTTTGGACTTCAACACTATATTATATAAAGTTGGCCCAATTGAGGACTTTGAAATTTACTTTTGTATACCTATATCATTATATTTTATATTTTTTATTTTACATATATATATATATATATATATAAATAAAAAGTGGGGCTCCTAATTGGGGGCTAGGATGGTCGACTCTGGTGTCTGTGCTCAGAAACGACGGCCCTAACCAACGGAATAATTTCATTTCATTTTCATTAATATTTCTTTCATAACTTTTCTAATCGTACACGCATACAATTTATCTTTAATTAACTTAATTAAAGCTTCTTTGATGTTCAATGAAAATGACAATAATGAAAGGTATATATATAAATATATAAAATTTGTTCCAAGTTGCGTTAATCAACCTAGAGTGATAGCACCGACGAGCATCTGATCTGATGGCATACAAGGAAGTTAACTCATGTATTATTGAAACAATTATATTAATCAATTGTTGGAGTAGACAGCAAGTAGTTGAAATGACATTAATTGGTGTTTTGCTCATTTAATTAAGGAATTTTTTAACATGTGTCTTTAGGGCACATGCTAAGTACACAGTTCAAGGGAATATTCTCTTGAATTGTGTGTGTATTTCTTTGAACTTGGTACATATATAAAAATCAAGAGAATATACACACAATTCAAGATAATATTCTCTTAAATTGTGTGCTTAACATATGCTCTTAGAGCACATATTAAAAGTACCCTTTAATTAATTTGTTGCGTGTAAAATTGCCTACTTTTGTGCGTCACTAAACTAGCTTGAGTTCCCTCAACTTAGTTTCAAAAGCAACAAATCATAACAAAATTTGGGTTGGGTTGGGGTTAGTATAGTCAGTCATATATAGATGTTATATGCAGAAGTCGTCAGACATTTCACTAAAGAGTTGTGATAATGATTCGCCTAATATGGATTAAGATCGAAACTTCACATCCTTAATTATATTTCCCTATCAAATGATTGATTTGATATTTGAGCGTGTCATAAACTTTGTATTTCATCATGATTATTATTATTATTATTGAGCTTGTGTATATTTATTTACACAAGCTAGTGTACGTGATTTGTTGAGGTATTATGTGTATATGTAGGTATCAAGTTTAATGAGTAATGATACTATCATATCAAATCAAATTGTTTATATATCGTTCACATATCGTTCACATATATTTAAATAGATATTAGTATGATTCATATGACTTGTTCTGTACGTAGGTCATACTAATATACATGTGAACTTTATGTGAGCGATTTTTATGTGATTGTAAACTTATTGGTAGTTCAATATACACACACGCACTCAAATGTTTTAGTACACGGGGGTTTAATTTGATATCCTTTAATAAAAAAATAGAAAAAAACGTAATTGATCAGTTATTAGTTAACTTTAGCTAGGTTGTATTTGGCGAATCGTCTGTATAAATTCCTCTATAAAATATTTTTTTATGTAGGCTAGGAACAACAATGCTACTATCACATAAAAAATGGTCACATAAAGCTCACATATACAAACATATATTTTTTTGGATCCCGCCGGTATGTGGTGCCCACAATATGCATGTAAACCTGGCAAACGGGCGGTCGGGTCGGGCCGAGAGCCGGCCGGGCCAAAAACGGACTGGGTCAAAGCGGCTTGCACTTTTCTAGGCTGAAATACTACGGCCCGTGGCCCGGGTTGGACCGGCCCGCCCTGCGGGCTTTTTCTTTTCTTTTTTTTTTTTTTTGCAATCATCGTCAATTCATAATGGTTTTATTGATTTCGTGTTCTTTTTCTTTTGCAAATTATGAATCTGTTCAACAATTTATTTGTATATGTGACCCAAAATTACAAAAGAATTAAAAAAAATTGGCTCGCCAAATTATTTATAACTTAGTGATAATTTTGACCCCACTGAAAAATGTTTTTAGCTTTTTGCCACTGCTCGATCTATATATACATTATCAAAATTAATTTATTTAAAAGAGTCGATCAATTAATCTGCACATAATATTTAATCAATAAAAACATAAAACCTTCCGTGCAAGTAAATATCCATCTAGCGTACGAACATCTCCAAATGAACTATATGCACGGAGCTGTAGAATATTATTCCAAGCCAATAATTTAATTTTCTTGCTAATTAAAAATGCTGACTTCATTTCCTATGTACTACCTTGTATCTTCATATACAATGTTGGTGTCTTGCCCCAGCCCTCTCTAAGTTATAAATGGCTATATAGCTCCTCATAATTTGATTGGTTCATTCAAAAGCCAGCCAAATAATTTATAAAAAAAAGGAAAGGGGAGGGGAGGGGGGAGGGGGGAGGGGGGAGGGGTGGGGGGAACCCGTGGGCCGGGGCGGGCCAAAACAGGTTAAGCCAAATTTGGACCGGGCTAAAATTGTCCAACTTTTCATGGGCTAAAAAATGAAAGACAAAGCTTGGTTTTTACGGGCCGGCCTGGCCTGGCCCGCGGGCCCGGACCACCTTTGTCAGGTCTATATACATGTGTGTGTATATATGAGTTTTATATGACCATTTTTATGTGATAGTAACATTATTTGGCTAGGAAATGTTGTTCTCGAGTAACTTCATCATGCACAGGCTACGGCTACGCTTTTTTAATATTTTTTTTCTTTTAATATTTCCGAAATTGTAATACCTAAGAATATTAGATGGTTGGTAGATTTTTAGAAATGGCTACTATAGGGCGGCCCCGTACGTCTGTTATGTATAGGAATTCTTGTGTGTACTTCTGGATCGACTTGTGTGCGCACAAATGAAACGAACGGAAATATAATTGATGCTAATTACTCTAAATCTTTTCTTTTAATTTTGTTCAAAATCATTCTGTGATTTATATATTTCATTTATTGTTGAGATATATGAGGGTAAACTTAATTATAATTAGCCATTGAATTTATTTAATAAAAACCTCTTAATCAGAGGGCCAAAGGAGCATTAATCTTTTATTTTGGTACTCGAATTTATATTATTTTTGTTAGAAAATCGAATAATTTCATATATAAATTAGTCACAATCAGGGCTGAGTCACACTTGGGCTGTGGTGGGCGGTAGCCCGGGTGAATCTGCCGCAAAGCACCCCACCCGCTCCTACGTCTGCGACGCTAAGGTTATGGCGGCGACACCCGCCGACATGAAGCGGTGAAGGAGTACCACTAATCACTTCTTCATTTGATAAATGGAGAGAGAGAGAGAGTCTATGAAATATACCTAAAATATTCTCAGACTATTAAATTATTTTGTTTTCTCTCAAACAAAGAATTAACCTAAACTCTTTAGAAACTGAAATTGAAGGAGAATAATTCTCTACGAATTGAGGTTAGTAAACTGAATTGGAGAAGGAATTGGAGCAAGGAATTGTCACGAGAAGGAAGTAAAAACAAATTTGAAGCAAGAATGCAAGGGATTGCATCAATTAAACTTCAAATTGAGAGGTAGCCATGTGTTTATGTAAGTTCATGGAAATTGAAAGTATACATATGATTGTTGATATAATTGCTATGCATGGGTTGTGAATTAATTTAAGGGGAGTATTGTTTATGTTATATGGAGTAATAAGGAAGAATTCCATGAAATTTTTTTGTTAGAACCCTTCTCAACTCTTATGAAATTCTGGAATCTAAGTGTTGTAAGTATGGTGTTTGAGAATTTACCTCAAAAAGGTTAAAATGTGTAAAATTGAGAATTAGTCAATGTTCTAGGCTAGGAAGTATGCGTATATATATTAGAAGATAACCTAAGCTATTTGTTCTGAAAAGGTCCTCTTTGATCCATCTCTTGGTAGTCCATGGCGAAAAAAAATACTGACTCCGCCCTTAGTCACAATGAAAATGAGTCGAGCATAAAGATAGGAGTAGCCATGATAGAGCAAAGCAAAATTAAAAGGACCACGCAACTGTAATGTCACATTAAGGGACCACGTACATTGGGGTTGTCTCTTTAGAATTAAAGACAATTGGGGAACAAAGAGAAATTATAACACTCGGATGGATGTGTCTATACATACGTGTAATTATAGCTAAGGAAATTAAACCTGTAGACACGAGCGCAATTGAATTCAAGTTGCGCCTTGGACTCGTGGTAATTATCATGCACAATCGCAGTCACCAGAGCTCAATCATCATGTTTTTTTAGTTGGTGCACCCTTTTACCTTTAATTTGATTCTTTTCCATGGCCATGCAGCCATCTGGATCAGAAGCTAGATTATTTTCATAATCATATACACTCAAATTTGTAGATATACAATATTGTTAATATTTAGCTCATTTCTTCAATATTTTAAAATTTATAACAAGTGCTCATGATAACTTAAACATAATACCATATGCATGTTGATCTTTCTACATCTTGAACTCAAGTGGTCTCGTTTTTTGCAATATGTTTGTGCCCTTTATGTTGTTAATTATCAGCTACTGATCGAGCTATATACACATACTGACATAAGATTATCCATGCCATTCGTTAATTTGCTAGCATAATATATATTAATGTAACATAAAGAGTAGCCCTATTACATTTTAATTTTGATCTCTGCTTAATTTCTCGATCGATTCGATCTAACACTTAATTCTGATTGTTCACAGCGTAAACATTAGTAAAAATCATTACATTAAATTCAAGCACGCAATAGGTGCATGAAAACTGAGCTAAAGCCCAAGAGACAAGTCAAGCTGGCCAAACTCCTCATGCACACTGTGATCAGCCTTGTAACCCTTAACCCAATGACCATTATCTTGATCTTCTCTAGAGTTATAATTCATCTCTCTCCTATCGTGGCTCATCATCATCTCGCTACCACTGAACCTTCCGGCATGCCCTTGATGCTCCGTCCCTGGCTGCACACGTCGAACATGGCTCGACCCACTCCAACCGGACCCCCCTGACCGCTGGTTCCACCCTGCATGATGAGGTCGAACTGCAGAACTCAGCTCCCTGCTTTTCTTGGCTAAGGTTCGTTCCAGCTTGTGAGCATTTTGGTGACCCCCTAGAGCTTGTGAGCTGTAGAATTTTCTCCTGCAAAAATTGCAGGAGAAAACTCGTGGCTCGTTCGGACTTATCGGAGATGAAGATGAAGATGAAGAGGAGGTGTCGAGTAAGAGCTCTAGGTTGAGCTCATTTTCACTTGGAAGATTAAGATTAATAGACATGTTTGGCTGGAAACTCATGCCAAATTAAGCTAGGAAAAGAAGAAGAATTAATTAAGAGCTAATATGTAAATGGTACAATTAATTTGGTGGTGTATAAATTTCAATCAAATAGCGAGGTAAAGTAACGGAAATATTTTAGAGAGAAAAGGAGAGGTGTATAGTAAAAGAGTGGAGATGAGAAGAAATATAAAGGGGAAGGGTGGGTTTTTATCAAGGAGGATATGAGGTAGTAAGGTAACTGTTCCCGCAACCACAAACACAAAAAATAGGAAATTATCAAGTGAGAAAAAAATAATATGAGGGAGTTGTGTGTGTGTGTGTGTGTGTGTGTGTGAGAGAGAGAGAGAGAGAGGTGCATAAATCAGTTGGGAATCAAAGGTTTTGTCCCCTCCAGTAATGGCAGCAATGGAGCCTCTTGTCGGTTCATGGAAATTTTTTGATTAAATATAATTTTGGCAAGATCAAACATATTAGACATTCTTTTTTCCCCTGTGCTTTTCTTTTGTCTTGTGAATCTATCAACTAATTTGGATCTCTCTAATCATGAGTCCAATCACACATTTTTTTTTGGCTACTACTCCCTGTCAATCTCTCCCGGACCCTTTATCATCTAGCAGACAAACAGTTTGAGATATTGTAATGATTTTCTAATTTAAGTACAAGATGTTGATCAAGATAAACCATCTTGACTAGACTAAACATGCAACACAAAATTAGACCATTGCCCAGTTTTTACTCCAATCAATTAGTATATATATATATATATAGTACGTAGTTCCTTGGGTCCTTCAACTCTCACAATAAATTAGTAATTTTTATTGTGGAAACGTCCCTACAATGATTCCCTATTCTACTTTACATGTACAATTAATGTACGTATAGTTAATCTGTTTAGGTATTAAACACAGACACTTCATATATATTTTTCTTCATTGTTTATATAATTTTTTATTCTTGAAAAGATTTAGTCAACTGATGCTGGCGTTCTAAGAAGGAACTAAAGAGTTTTACATTCATCCCCGGACCCCGGCCTTCTTAATTGAATACTCCAAATAATTAATTAATAATTATATACTAGCTAGGATATATCTTCTAGTAGTATTATTTTTATTGGAATTTCTTAACATGTGCCTTAAGGGCACATGCTAAGCACGCAGTTCAAGAGAATGTCTCATTGAATTGTGTGCTTATTTCCCTTGAACTTGATGCAAATGCAGAAATTAAGAAAATATGCACACAATTCAAGAGAATATTCTCTTGAATTATGTACTTAGCATGTGTCCTTTAGGGCACATGTTAAGAGGACCCTTATTTATTTATGGACTATATGGTGCCATGTCCAAATTCGAAGTTCATGCAAACAATGTCTGTGATAGACATGATAAGCTGCCTCCCTGCAGTACCTTTGGTGCACAGATCGATCTTTTACCATAACTAATTCAGTTATGGCATTGTACGTAGTAGAATTATGTAAAATAATGCTACTATCACATAAATTACTTCACATAACTCTAATATACATACATATATACTGCGAATTTCGCATGTCAGGCGAAAACTTATAATATGTATGTGTGTATATGTGAGAGTTATGTGAAGCAATTTATGTGATAGTAGCATTGCTCAATTATGTATGTATCTGGACATCAAACTAACTTGATGGTACGTAATATACAGTAGTAGTATAGTAATACATTGAGACTCAGTAGTATAGTAATACATTTTTAAATTATTATTTTTTATATGTTAATATATAATTTTATTATCACGCAATTGGTGATCCAACTATATATCATAATATGTACTTAATGATGATGCCAACTACTCCATGGATCTGTGAACTGGATCGATGGTCAGATCCAGAATTCTGGAGAATCATGGGGAAATGCATTCTCCAATATACTTATTAGTATTACACTACTTCCATCAAGTCCATATATAGTGGGACCCTATATTTCATTGCATGTACGCCACCGAGGGTTAACTCGTTTACCGTCTGTCACATCCCATTCAGTCTCAATTTATTTGACATTAGTTAAGCCACTAGTAATGAATATAACTGAGCCAAGCACATCATTTGGGCGTGGGAGAGGGGGTGGACGGGGGTGCGGGAGTGGGTGGCTGGGGACGAGGGGGGGGGGGGGGGGGGGGGTTTATCATCATATTTATGTTTTTTACAACTGTGGAAACATATATAAAATCCACTATATATATATATATATGCTCACTGACAAATGCAAAAATTTAATAATAAGTGGACAAATTTTTAATTATAAAATTAAAAATTAAGTGATAAGGTATTTAACCAATTTAATATAAATTTTCCACGTAAGAAATTAACCAAAAAATCTTAATCATTGATCTAAACAAATTTAAATATTCAACTTTAAGTAACTTTCAATAAATAAAAATAAGCATACTAAGTTAACTAACTTTAATACTCTCTCCGTTTTAAAAGTGAAGATCTAATACTCTTTTTAATTTATTTCAAAATTATATATTTATTTATTTTTAGACTATAAATTGAAATTAAGTTCCTAATATGCATTCGACAAAAAAATTCCTAATATGCACTACTTATATTTTAGATAGATTGAGTATTATTATATCGTCACTATTATGTACATTTCTAACAAATCTTAAGAATATGTTAAGAAAAATAAAATTTTTATTAATAATTATCATTTTAAAAAAAATTTATTCCAAATTTAGAATGGAGAGAATATGTGTGTGTATTATATATATATATAATATAATGGGTCCTCTTAATATATGCCCTTAGGGCACATGCTAAGAACACAATTCAAGAGAATATTCTCTTGAATTGTGTGCATATTTTTTTAATTTTTGTATTTATACCAAATCCAAGGTAATATGCACACAATTCAAGAGAATAACTCTTGAACTGTGTGCTTAGTATGTGTCCTAAGCACACATATTAAAAAATTCTTTCATCTATTTATATTTTTATCTTTTATTACAATTAAAATACAAATAAGTAAAATTTAAATGTACTCATATTTAATTTTTATATTCACATAGAGTCTTTGTAATAATTTAGAACAAGCAAATGGGCTTTCTGCTTCCACAATATATAATTAACATCATTCTTAATTATGATTTATGAAATGATCATAATCTTTGTAGTCAGCTATAATTGCGGTGAGTCATGTCTGTCATTTAAGGACACAACATAATCCGCGAAACAACCGATCAGTACCGGAGCAGATTCTCTGTCCTTAAATTTTTTATTTTTTTGTGTTTCACTATTTAAATATTGACACTTATCTTTTTTTTTTTAATTTTAGAGTTAATTAATGTTAAATAAGAGGATATGTGTCAATATTTAAGTAGTGGGACACAAGAGAACAAAAAATTTAAAAACTAGAGGATCTGCTCTCGATCAGTACTGTTGCACTATATATATATATATATATATATATATATATATAAGATTCGAATGCCAAAAAGACATTAATTCCTTTGTAAATTGATCACGTGTCTATACAACACTGTTCTTGTATATGTATCTAAATTATTTTTAAAATATTTTTTTTTATAAAAATTTTAATTAAAATAAATACTATATATTTTTTTGAGAGTCACAACAAAAACTAATAAAATAAAATAAATAAAAATGTCCAATTTAACTGTCCCGTAGAAGTACTCTAAATTTATATATCGATCATAAGCACTCCCCGGTCTCCCCCTATGATCATGTATCTCTCTGTGTACCCCTCAGCACATGAAGGAAAACCCTAACAAGATACGTAACCTAGTTTTCTTCATGGGAAATTAAAGGTGATTTTAATTTCCACCACTTAATTTAATTAATTGGTTGTGCATGTGAGCTAATTGGAGAACAAAAATATAATTAATTATTAGGTCAAACGACGATATACTAAACTTTAAATTGATTAAATTGATGTGAATTTATTTAATTTTAATTGATATAATTATTATAATGATATAATATGTATATAACATAAATTATTAATAACAAATTTATTTAATTCTAAATTTTTATGAATCATGTTATTTTAAAAGTATAATATATCATTATTTAATTTCAAAAATAAAACTATATCTCTAATTTTGAAACAGACAAATAATTAACCATTTGTCATCATAATTAAGATTTTAAGGGTAGAAACTTAGAGAAAGAAGAGAGAGACTCACATGGGGTAATGGCAGGGAAGCCCGAGGCCTGCGGCCTGGCTTTGGTCAGGTCAGGCCTAGGTCCGGCCTGGTCAAGGCCTGATTCGATCAGGCCTAGCCTAGAAGGCTTGAAAAAGCCGCTATTTTTAAACAAAAATATGGCTTGGCCTGACCTGCAAAAAGGTTTGTCCTGGCCTTGGGCCGTGCCTGGCCTGAGGCCTTATATGATTTTTTATCCAATTATTTATAATTTTTGAACTTTAAATTTATAATTATTCATCAATAAACTATAAATTTTTACTTATTCATTATTGTAATTTATAAATTATAATTAATATATTAGTTTTAATTAATACAGCAATAAAATTTAAAATTTTAATTATTCATTCTTGATTTCTTGTAGATACATTTAATTAATATACATCTTCAATGAATATAACTAATTAATATATTTAATATTAATAATAAGTTAGTTACTTAGTTGATTAAATATTAATAATAAGTTAATTTATTGTAAATACTACTAATATTTAACAATAAAATTTTATTAATATTTCTTGTTACTTTAATGTTAAATATTAACATTAATTAATACATCAATAAACTACGTTTAATATTAAATATTAACAATAAGTTAGTTTCTTGTAAATACTCAAGTTCTTCATTAATTTGGATATGCTAAATTCTTAGAGGGATTTATGATTTTGATTATTTTTCAGGTATTCTGTTTTACCAATTAAAAAAAATTAATAAAGCAATTAAAAAACTATTTGGAAATAATACTTGAGATATAACCATGTAAGTGTTTAATGACCATAAATGAAAAGATATATGTGTATTTAAACTTTACAAAATATATGCTCAATCGTTCCTAGTACTTAGACCTGGCAAACGGGCGGGGCCAAATTTGGCCCAGGTTTTTCTGGGTTGAAAATATGAGGCCCGTGGCCCAGGTTGGGCCGGGCCAGGCCGGTCTGCGGGCTTTTTTCTTTTTTTTTTCTTTTTTTTTTTTTGCAAAATTATGCTACATAATTTTTCAACTAGGCAGGTAACCAACATCACTTGCTGTCAGTGTCTTTCCAGAATCAAGAAGTAGATAATATTTTTATCTTATACTGCTTTGGTTTCCACAGATCTACATGACGGAAGCTGTCAGTGTCTTTCCAGAATCAAGAAGTAGATAATATTTTTATCTTATACTGCTTTGGTTTCCACAGATCTACATGACGGAAGCGGGAAGACCTTCAAAATTTTGCAAGATGGCTACGAACTTATTTTAATTTAACTCTCCAGTCATTTTTTATTTTATTTATTTATTTTACTTTAATTTTTATTGGGGGTGTGTTGGGAGAAACAAAGATCACTATTAATTGGATGTCCCCTGGGTACGTAGTACTCAATTCAGAATTAAACTTGTTAGGGCAGCAAATGAATTCGAGCGGTTAATGCATGAGCTTCACTTTAGCATTCTTTTTCAATAAAAAAAAGGAGATTTCATACAGTTTTTTTATAAAGCCAAGCATGTGTTCAGCCAGATCGAACAAGTCAACTTCTGCTTAATGAACTAAGGACAACAAAATTTAATATTAGTCAAGCCCAAACAGCTTAGAGCTTAGATGGGCCCTTTTGCAGCCCTATTTGTCTATGTTCAAATAAACAAATATAAATCCTTGTTCTAGGTGGACATATAAGGATTTTTATTGGAGCCTAGTTGATCACCTCAACCACGCTGACAAGCCTGACAGCAAGTGATGTTGATTTGTAGGTAACCAAGAAAGCTTCTGCACTATGCATCAATCAATTAAAAAAATAATAATAACACACGGGCCACGGACCGGCGGGTCACTCGCGGGCTGGGTCATAATAGATCGGGCTAAAATGGTCCAGTTTTATTTGGGCTGCAAAAAGTAAGCCCATGAGCCATGTTTTTGTTGGTGGGCCGGGTTGACCCGCTGGCCCGGGTCTCTTTTTGTCAGGTCTAGTACTATAAGAAAATAAAATAGAAACTAACTTTATATTCAAAAAATAAAAGTATAATCTACAGTATTTTCTACGAAGTGCATAGTAAACAACTATACATATATTTAAGAAATCAATTTATTTTATATTTCAATTACATCTAAATTATATTTTCTTTTAATTTAAGAGGAATATATTTATTTTTGTTCTAATCATTCGAATTATATTGGTATGTAGTAGAATGTTAAAATAAAATAAATCTCAAAAATCTTGCATCATTTTTACAAAATTTTACTATTTTACTATTTTATATTTTTAATATTTAATATGTAACATTAAAAAAAAATAGACCAGCCAAGGTATTGGGCCTGGTCTTAGGCCGGTATTGGGCCTGGTCTTAGGCTTGGCTTGGCCTGCAGGCCTAGTCAGGCCACAGTCTAACAACTAAGGCCTGGTCTGGAGGTCAAAAGTCAACGACCTAACTTGATCAAAACCCAAGGTCCAACAGACCTAGACCTAGACCAGACCAGACCAGACCAATAATAGGTAAGAGAGAGAGAGAGCAGTATAGTGATGAACAGTGGAGCCTCCCGAGGGTTTGCAATTCATAGATATACTATAGTAGTCTAGTAGATCAATAGAGTCGTGGATTTCATATATAATAAGAAGACACATGATTTATGGGGCATGGAGGAGCTAAGCTAGCCAGCTGATCCCTCAAATTGACGACTTTTGCTTCTCTTTTCTGGCTACACGTGGATAATGACTTTACTTCTGTGCTTCAGTCCTCAACAGGTATATAATAACTCCACCACCTTTTTACTTTCAATCCTTCTGGGCGACATGGCAGTGGTGATCGGTCTAGTGGCCGGTTAATTTTTATTTTTATTTTTATTTTTAAAATATTTATAATATTTATTAGAAATAGAATTTTTATAGAATTTAATAATTTTAGTGTAATTTGAATACATGTAAAAAATAAGATTGCACAGACTGTAAAATTTATTTTTTATGTGTATTTAAATTACACCAAAATTATTAAATTCTGTAAAAATTTCAGTTGAATAAATATTATAAATATTTTGGAAGTCAAGACAAAAAATTTGACCGGTCTCCCTAAATTTATTCTTTTACTTTACTACTACTAGATATGCTTTCATCTATATCCACTTAATTTATTTCAAACCCCTTACTTTTTAGTAAGGGTGTAAATGAGTTGAATCGAAGTGAACAATAAGCTGCTTGAATTCGATTAAAAATAATAAATACGTACTCAAATTCGACTCAAATTCAAATTATATTTGAAAAATTCTACTTATATTCGACTCAACTCGAATTCGATCCGACTCGGATCGAATTATATTCAAACTACTCGTGATGTTCAAATTTAAGCTCGAATTCGAGTCTCCACATAATAACTAATTTTATAATAAATATAATTATAAATTAAATTTGTTATTTTACTTAGAAATGAGAAAATATATTTACTCTTACATTTTACAAATATAAAATCACAATTAAAATGAAAAATAAAACAAAATGATAATAATTAATTATTCTAATTTGATTTAAATTTGTATATATTATAAGAGAATGTATCAAGTATCTAATCGAATCTGTATCAATCGAGTATGTATCTAATCAAGAATTCGAGTAGTTTGAATCTTAAACGAGTCGACTATAGCATTGCTCAGATTATACTCATATTTTTATTCGAACTATTTTTAATATTCAAATTTGAATCATATTATTAACAAATTTGAATCTCAATCGTATTTTTTTGAGTCAAATCCGAACTGTTCAGAACGTTTACGTACTTACTTTTTAGTGCTACCTTGAGGCTTAATCCATCGTGGAGTCGATACATTTTAGTTAAGATGGCCAACAAATATTAAATATTAAATAATCGTAGGCAAATTAATTATAGCATGTATTTAAAAAAAAAGAATTTTTAAGAAAAATAATACTTTTAATACTACTAAAAATTAAGGTGAGAATTGAAGCCAGCTTCCTCACAAGTAACTCGCAAGGCGCATCCGCCAAAAAGAGCAAACAAAGACAGTGGTTGATATAGGTGCATGGCGGACAAAAAGAGCAAACAAAAGTTGACATTGGATATTGACACGTCGGCTAATGGAAGCCTACGTGTCGCCACCACTCAACTCCGTCAAGTGGGGGAGATTTAATTATACAATAAGTCTACGCCGACAATTTGTGGGGACCAAAAAGTTGGACCGGTCTAATTTTTTATTTTTTATTTTCTTTTGACTTTCAAAAAAATTTATAATATTTATTTTAATTTAAATTTTTACAGAATTCAGTTATTTAAGTGTAATTTAAATATATGTAAAAATCAATATTGCACAGACGGTACAAATCTATTTTTTATATGTATTCAAATTACACCTAAATCACTTAATTCTATAAAAAGTTGAGTAAAAATAAACATTATAAATTTTTTGAGAATAAAAAATAATAATAATAAATCGACCGATCCAAGTTTCGGGTTCCAAAAAACTGTCCTGGTACAAGAACTCTTAATTATAAGAGGGGGCAGTTTGATGCTTCCCTCCCTTACTCGACTCTTTAGTAGTAATTGGAAAACAGTTGTGTAAAGGGAATTAAGGGAGTAACGTAAACGATGTTAATTCAAGTGAATCGAGAGTTATTCGAATGAATTTGATTTGAAAGATAAATTTTTTGTTTAAATTTGACTTGAAATCAAGTTGTATTTTAAAAACACTACTCAAAATTGACCCGGCTCAAATATTTATTACTCGAATTCGATTCAACTCGGATCGAATTATATTAAAAACTACTTGTGAACTTTGAATTCAAGTTCGAATTCGAGTCTCCACATAGTAGTTGGCTTTATAATACATATAATTACCAATTGAATTTATTATTTTACTTAAAAATTAGAAAATATATTTACAATTACACTTTACAAATAAAAAATACAATCAAAATTAAAAAACAATAATAACTAATTATTTTAATTTTATTAAATTATAAGAGAATGTATCGAGTATCTATTCGAATATACATCAATCGAGTATGTATCGAATCATGATGAAGAATTTGAATAGTTTGAATTCTAAACAAATTGAGTATATCATTGCTCAAATTTTATTCGTATTTTTATTTGAACTAATTTTTTTTAAATTTGAATCATATTATTAACGAATTTGAGTCTCGCTCATATTTTTTCGAATAAGTTAAGGGGGTCTTTCATATTCAAAATTGGATAAGTTAAGTGTTGGACCATTGATATCAACAATAGAAGGTACGGATGAACGTAATCCGCATAACACTTAGATGTAAAACTTTTTTTTATACTACCATGCATATATATATATATATATTTATAACACCTGATAATTGTGTTACGATATAGATTCAAACACCTATTTTTTCTCGAAAAGTTATCCATATTGACCTTACCGACGCCATATGACAAGCTCACACACGCTACTGATCCGATGCTTTTGCACCTATCAGTATTTTAATCTAGCCTCTAGGTAATCCTTTTGGCTTAACCGATAGTTTCACAGATCGTCTGCTCTAATACCAAAAATTACTATATAAGCTAAAACCCTTATTTCCTCTTGCTATATAAGAGGGGAGATCCAATCCTATATCAATGTGGGATCTGCTCTCATAATGTAATATTTTCACCTAGCGGATGTGACGCCCCCAAAATAGGTTCAATACTCAACTCATTTTGAGTCGCTAAATACACTCAATAAATTTTAAATATAATCTTTCATATTACACGGTCGTGCAAAATATGACCACACAACTGTGAGTGTCAATACAGACATGTAGAAAATATTAACATTCAAACTAAGTCCTCATTATATTTATTATCACATTATTTTAAATAAAAAAAATAGTGAGGACTTCTACAGCTCTAACTCGGACCATCACTCCATTTACTGACTAGTACCCGCAATATTCTCATTTTCTGAAGAGAACAATGAAAGAAAAGGGTGAGCTCAACTAGCCCAGTAAAGAATATTATGACTAAAATAATGAAAAATAAATTATCGTTAGCCTTCAATAAATCAGATAAAATATTATGGACAACAAGTTTTAGATCAATATTCGCAGCGGAAATAACAATTCATTAGAAGAGTTAAGTAGAGAATGATGTCTATTATCTTCTTTGATTTAAAAGTCCATCATCAATATTTTATCCCTGTAACATCAATCAATATACATCTTGAATCAAATATCCATCTTTGCACTACGGGCCAAAGATATTCATTTGTATCATCAGTTGGTCATGTTCATCTCAACATCTGTCCATCTTTGCACTACGGGCCAAAGATATTCATCAGATAATCATTCATCTTTGCACTACAGGCCAAAGATATTCATCACGTAATTATTTATATTTGCACTACAGGCCAAAGATATTCAGTTATATCACCATTTAGAACTGAGGATGATGAAAAATAATACGAATAACGAATCTAGTGAGACAAAGGACAAATATTAGAGAATTTATCCAGAGTTCAAGAATGAAGATCAAAACCTGGATCCAATCAAAGATGATTTGGAAGAAAAAATAATATATTTTTTACCGTGAATAGTAACTCGATATGAAACGATAAAAATTTCACAAGAAAAGTTCAGACCAATATTCCAGTAAAATAATATTACATGAAGCGCAAAACTCAAGTAATATCTGATCATTTCAGAAATTATAGAAGCAATACTTACCGTAGTAAGTTTAGAGTTAAGAATCTGAAATGAAACAATATACGAAACTGCAATAGAAATTTTCACCCGTCTGACGGTAGTCCGCTCAGACAGATTATTTTTATAATTTAATAACAACTGAATACGAAGGGTTATTCACCGGGCATGCGGTAGTCCGTGTAGACAGGTTATTCTCACAAAATAATAAAGAATAGAATAACAACAGGATTTCACCATGCATGCGGTAGTCCTGCGTAGACAGGTTATTCAAACAGAATAATAAAGAATGGAATACCAACCCTTACGAGTATTGAAAGAAAATAACTCTCTTCATGAATACGAAAGAAATAATATCTCTTACCTTAAAATTTAGAGACTGCACTAGCGTAATAGCAGAATACTCTTCTTCTTTCTCTCTTATTCTCTCTATACTTTCTCTTTCTATAGCTTTAGTGAATTAGTGAGAAATAATGAAGAAATGAGCTTCTATTTATAGGCTCGGCAGAGTAAGGGTAAAATAGTCTTTTTACCATAATTTATGACATCATCGATCTATGACATCATTGCTTACCTAATCGCTCCGATGACATCATTGCTTACCTCATCGCTTCGATGACATCATTGTTTACATCATAAGAGTTCAAATTCAATTTGCACTCTTCTACCTCGTTAAACTTTTATACCATAATTTACTATAATAATATTACCATTCAAATTATAAAAATCATAATATTATATAATCACATCATACTACTATAATGTAATATTATAATAATATATTTGAATGAATTATTTTATCGGACAAGATAAAATATCAACTTTTAACAAATAGTCACATGTTAAAAAATTCCTCCGTTTAAATCCACATTGAATAAATATTTTCATATCATATATATCAAAAATTAATTATTTACAAATAATATTACAGAACTACAATATTGACAACCAGATCGTTTCCAGAAAAGAGGGGGTCTTTCGATAAGAATTTCTCCTTACTGGCGCGCAATTAATCAACCCTTTTTCTAGACAGAACTTTCTTAGACATTGCCAATAATGCTATCTAATAATATTATTCAAATAATATGAATTATTGATTTGATAATTTGAATGCAATGACTATTATTGAATCACTAATATAAAATAGCAAGGTAGCACTTATTGATATAAAATATCAACGTAGCAAATATTGAACCAATAAAATACTATGCAATTATTGAATCAATAATATAAAATATTGAACAGTAATTACTGTAACAATAATTGAGTAAGTGCCTTCCTACGTAAGAATCAATAATTCAAAATACTGTGCAATACCGTGTGCTACCGTGCATCACCGCGTATTACTGTATTTTACCACCGGATATTTCAACAGTACTAACGGTAACAGTTTTGCCGTTATTTTTATAAAAAGGTTACTTTTGTCGCTTTCTATATCCGACATTCATTCCGTTGTGGGGTCCACCAATGACTGCGCCGTCATACGAATATTTTTCGACAAAAAGAATATTCTTTGACCAAACGAATATTTTCCGACACAACGAATATTTTATAACCACTTGCTTACTTTGTAAACTTTGCACATTTCACCCATAACTTATCACATTTATCAAATCAACACCTTACTATTTCAAAATAATATATAAAGAAAATTAAATCTTATTCATAAAATTTGGGGTCTTACAACATCCCATCCTTATAAAATTTCGTCCTCGAAATTGACATACGTACCTGGTATGTCGAAAAGGTGAAGATACCTCATTTTCATTTTCGATTCTAACTCCCAAGTCATTTCCTCGATCATGGTTCCTCCACAAAACTTTAACTTGAGGTATAACATTTGAGCGTAGGACATGTTCCTTCCTATCCAAGATCTTAACAGGTACCTCCTCGTATGTTAAATCTTCGACTATCTCGTCTGGTTCTAACTCAATAATGTGGTTTGGATCTTTTATATATTTACGAAGCACAGATATGTGAAAAACGTTATGAACACGAGACATGCTTGGAGGTAAGGCGAGTTTATAGGCCACATTTCCTACTCAGTCAAGGATTTCAAATGGACTAATGAATCATGGGTTGAGCTTTCCTCACTTTTCGAATCTCGTAACTCCTTTCCATGGAGCAACACGTAATAATACATGATCTCCGACATTAAACTCCACGTCTCTTCGATGAAGATCAGCATAACTCTTTTATCGATCTTGTGCAGTTTGTATACGTTGCCGGATCATTTGAATATTTTTCGTAGTCATACGTACTAACTCCGGTCCCAACAATGTTGCTTCACCCACCTCGTCCCAGCATACTGGAGAACGGCATTTTCGTCCATACAACGCCTAGAATGGAGCCATGTCTATACTTGCCTGATAACTGTTGTTGTAGGAGAATTCCACCAATGGTTGGTACTTAATCCAACTCCCTTTGAAGTCTTGAACACAGAGTCTCAATAGATCTTCAAGAGTTTGGATAGATCTTTCCGATTGTCCGTCCGTTTGTGGATGATATGCAGAACTAAATCGTAAATCCGTGCCCATAGCTTTCTGCAAGCTGACCCAAAATCGTGAAGTGAATCTTGGGTCACAGTCCGAAACTATGGATACTAGCATGCCATGCAATCTCATAATTTCATTCACGTACATACGAGCAAGACGTTCAAGGGAATAAGTCTCTCGTATCGGCAAGAAATGAGCAGACTTGGTTAATCTATCAACAATAACCCAAATTGCATCTATGCCTTGAGAAACCTTGGGAAGATTCTTAAAGAAATCCATGGTAATGTGTTCCCACTTTCACTTTGGAATCTCAAGTGGTTGCAATGGACCCTTTGGCATTTGATGCTCCGCCTTGACACGTTGATATGTTAAACACCTCGAGATGAACTCCGCGATCTCTCTCTTCATATTGCTCCACCAAAATGTATGTCGAAGATCACGATACATTTTGGTACTTCCAGGATGGATTGCAAACGGTGTGTTGTGTGCCTCCATCATGATTCTATACTTCAAATCAGAATCGTCAGGAACACAAAGTCTGGAGTTGACTCGAAGTATTCCTTCTTCATTAATCCTTGCTTCTGGAATAGCACCTTCTTGTACCTTCTTCCTCATATTCATCAGCTCCGGGTCTATAGCTTGAGCAGCTTTAACTTTATCAATCAAAACTGGTTCTACGCGTATACTTGATATCATCGCATGGGTCCCCGGAGTCTTGAACTCTATCTCCATCTTTTGTAAATCACACAAAATAGGTCTTGAAAGTATTGCATTCGTTCCCGCATATGATCTTCTACTCAATGCGTCAGCAATCACGTTCGCTTTTTCAGGATGGTATCGGATGGTATGATCGTAATCTTTCAACTGAATTGGTTACCTTTGTAAGAAGGTTTGATTACCAACTACATTATGAAAAAATTATAGGTGTGGAGGTGGATTGGTTATCTTGGTATGAAGGTTTGGTTACCTTGGTATGGAGGTGGATTGGTTACCTTGGATTGAATGTTTGGTTACCAACTGCATTATGAACAAACTGCAGGTGTGGAGGTGGTTTGGTTTTCTTGGTATGAAGGTTTGGTTACCTTGGTATAAATGTTTGGTTACAAACTGCATTATGAAAAAACTGTATATGTGGAGGTGGATTGGTTACCTTGGTATGAAGGTTTGGTTACCTTGGTATGAAGGTTTGGTTACCAATTGCACTATAAAAAAATTGTAGGTATGGAGGTGGATTGGTTACCTTGGTATAAAGGTTTAGTTACCTTGGTATGAAGGTTTGGTTACCAACTGCACTATGAAGTTAACCTAATAAAACTGAATTGGTTACCTTGGTATGAAGGTTTGACTACCAACTGTATGAAGGTTTGGCTACCAACTGCATCACATTCAAAATAAATTAGTAACCTAATAAAACTGAATTGGTTACCTTTGTACGAAGGTTTGGTTACCAACTACACTATGAAAAAACTGCATGTGCGGAGGTGGATTGGTTATCTTGGTATGAAGGTTTGGTTACCTTGGTATGGAGGTGGATTGGTTACCTTAGTATGAAGGTTTGGTTAGCAACTGCATTATGAAAAAATTGTAGGTGTGGAGGTGGTTTGGTTACCTTGGTATGAAGGTTTGGTTACCTTGGTATGAATGTTTGGTTACCAACTTCATTATGAAAAAACTGCATGTGTGGAGGTGGATTTGTTACCTTGGTATGAAGGTTTGGTTACCAACTGCACTAGAAAAAAACTGCAGGTGTGGAGGTGGGTAAGTAATATATTAAAGTGTATCCAGAAAATAATTTACAAAGGAATTATTAATTTCTTCTGAACAAAACAGACCCGTAGTCGAGGAGCAAGGCATATGAGCGTTTGAATAATGTGCAAAAGAAAGGGATGGATTACCTTTCTGAATAGCTGAATAAAGTTTCAGTTGATTACATGGACCCGTCTAAAAAGGGGGCACCTGAATGGCCTCCATTGTAGATGGCATCCAATGGTTAGTGGCTCTGCAACTTGGAGGGGTCTTCGGAATCAGGTAATGGATGGTGACCATACAAATCTAAAGGGCGTCCTCAGATAAGCAGGGGGTATGTGTAATACCTGAGATTTTTTTAATATTATTAAATGAATATATTAATGGGAATGAATATTTACTTAAATATAAATAAATTGTGACTTAACTCAATTATATTAAATTGAATGATTATAATAATTGAGAATATATAGAGTTGCGATAAACTCGTTGAAAGTCTTGTGTGGCACAGTGATGAGATATATTAATTGACGAAGGATTTATTAAGTGAACAATTAATTAATTGCAAATTGTTGTTAATTGTTATCGTAAAATATTAATTAATTGTTATAGAATATTAATGATAATTAATTGATGATGTGGGGATGATTATTATTGCAAATAATATAATAATAATAAGCAACGTGTTCATAAATATAATAAGATCTATATTCATGTGATAATTAATCCTATGATTATTAATTAAGTGTTATTAATAATTACGAGGAAGGGATTAAGTAATATTATTGTTAATTAATAAGATAATAAATTTATTAATTCATATGTGCAAGCATGCAATATTAAAAGTGTAACGTATAATAGCCAATTATATTATATAGTGTAATACAACATCTATGTGACTATATTATATATAGAAACCATATAATATGATTCATATTTATTGAAGCCATATGAATGCATCATGAAATGCTTATGTGACAATGTGTATATGAATATACATTAAAATAATGTACATGGGTTATATGTGTACAATTTTCTCTTACTATATTAACATATTACTTATTCGTTGGGAATACATTGTGGCATTTCATTATAGCCTAACCATACATTATACAACCTAAGTGGATATATACATGTTGAGCCTTAGTGTTGTATATATGCATAAATGCTGAGTTTATTTTTGGTTGTCCCTTATTATTAGTCTCATTTCCCTTTTCACGTTCATAGCATCATGAAGTTAAAGCCTATTTCCTCAAACTCACAAACTCAGCTTGCTAGCTATCATCATGAAGGAGAATGGCTGATTGCTACAGCTTCACTATTTCACCAATTAATCTACCTACTACTCCTTAACCCCCATGCAATTCACAAATCCCGTTAGTTCAATTTGATGGACAATTGTATTGTCTGGGTATGAATTCCTCTATAAATTGAACTCTCTCCCTCACAAACTCACTTGCTGAGATTTTGGTTAAGATAAATTGAGAGCATTTATATATCAGTGTTAGTAGTCTGAAGAGTAGAGAATTCCTTAACATCAAGTTCTTAATTCGTATTACAGAGGTATAATCCCTCTTTTTGTTCTTCATTTTCGTTTCTTGTAAAAATCTCATTTTTTGATTATACCAAATTAGATTGTGTTTGGGTTGTAGAACCCTTATATTGTTGTTATATGAACATACATATATGATGGAACCACTATATAGCTTTCTTGTCTTTCATTTTCATTTTCCTCTATAATTTCTGTAAAAACATCAAATTCTTGAATTTAGTTGGAGTTCATGAATTTGAGAATTGATAAATGGCGATTGACTGTTATCTAAGCATATATATGTGTTAGTAAGTTAAAGAGGTTAGTCTAATAGCATATGGGTATGTTGAAATCGATGAAATGGGAAGTTTTGGGGGTTTTGGCAGTAGCATGAACTGTAGGAACTGAGTCTGCATCGCGGCGCCGCAGCGCCGATGAGCAGCGTTATCTGCGCGCTGCAGCGCCACAGTGCCTCAGTCCCAGCGTCCCCATGCCGCAGCGCCAATTCCAGGTATTGTGTCTGCGTTACAGCACCTCCAGCGCCGCAGCGCCAGCTTGCTGCTGTTGTTGCCGCGCCGCAGCGCCGCTGTGCAGGCAGGCCCAGAAATGACTATCTGTTTGTCCAGTCCGCGAGCAGTGAAATTATAATTCATACTAAGTAAATGTAACATGATTTATGGAGTCCCTCTTGTGCAATACATGTTTCCATAGTTTACTTAACACAAAAAGAGAACTCATAATTTTGAAAACAACCCTTGACGAAGCATGTGTTATTTAAGTCCGAACTTACTAGCATATGCTCGTAACTTAACTAGGTGTGAGATATGATTTGAAATTGCCTAAATGAACTAGATTGTTTTGGCTTGGTTTAAAATAACTGTTAAAGGCTAACTCGGATATGTTTGCAAACTAAGTTTCATACACGTTGCATGGTTGTATTCTGAACTTATAGGGTTGCATGCTAGTATTCTTTATGTCGCTACGCATGATCTATATGAACACTCATATAGTTGGACACGACGTAAACTATTCAAGTATGATTTTCTAAGACAATTACAAGTAAGGACTATAGTTGATTATTAAACTATGTGGTTTGTTAATATATAGTTATACTATTTGATTGTGTAGCTAAGATAGAACTTGATGTATGTGCTCAATTTACATGTCAAGTATGTGAATCCGATGTGTATAACTAATGTGTATGTGTGTGTGTGTGTGTATATATATATATATATATATATATATACGTTAATAAGATAGCATAATTCTTTGAAGCAATATTAGGCTTTACGTGGATAAACTACGCTTAAACAAGTATCTTAACCGACGCATTTACTTTATGCAAGAAAATCTATGATTGTGCAAGTTTCCTGACTTACACTCATTTATAGTGCAAGTATCTGAACCCTACTTTTATTGTGCAAGTTTTCTGACTTACACTCATTTATAGTGCAAGTATCCTAACCCTTGTATTACTTTATTCAACGAATATTGTAAGCGAGAATCTAAACTTTATCTCTTTGAATGCAAGTTGTTTTACTCGTTCATTTGAGCTAGTATGTTTAAACTCTTGTGAAAGCTATTATTCATGTTGAACTTGGTATTGTTCTTGAATATTGTGAAAGTGTCTATGCCACTTGATTCGGCTATACTATATGCATGTTTATAAAACTGTTTAAACCTTTTTATCGGTGCAGAAATCTTGAAAACTGAGTTGAACAACCCTTATGGTAAGGGGAGTGTTTATTGTTGGAAGCCCCAACACACGCGTGAATATTACTGTGGTTATGCATAACATAGAGTATTATAGACTGATCATCTATTATACTTGTTTCTTTTGGGTTATCAGTTTAATATTGGTAATTCTAGTAGATGTTCAATTGTCCTTAGTGACTGCTCAGTATAAATTATTTTATCCAGTTGGATACGTTGATAGCCTTTGAATTCATATATATCTGTTGATCTATATTGAATTATCATTTCATATTCCAAAGATGTGATTCGAGGATTGTTGATATTTGTTGTTCCTGATATTATTCTGAAACTCTGAACTATCTTAGAGATTATACTTCGATATTTCAAACTCGTGATATAATACTCATCACCCTTGTTGTATATTACTTGCTGGGCAATTTGTGCTCATTCTTGCTTATTTTAAAACCTTTCAGATAAGGCGGAACATGGAAGTGTCTCTGGAAAAGACAAGGGCAAGGGCAAGGCTACCGACTAGCTTGTTCTTTTATGTTTAAAATTGTTATGTTGTATTAAGACTGTCTTCAGACTATGTTTAAGCTTAAGTAGGATTATGTAATAAGTCTTTATTCGATATCATTATGTAATCTATTAAGTACTGTTGGTAGCAAGACTTGGGGGAATAATTATAATAAATCATTGTATATTATTCTAAATTAGATCTTCCGCTGTGAATGTGTGATTTTAGTTATTATTATATTACCATGAGCACGTGACGAACCGAATTCGAGTGACCAAGTAGCGGTCCCGAATTTGGGGGCGTCACAGTATGTACTGGGCAGAGGAAACCATAGCCGAGGAGCAAGGCATATGATAGAGGAGGGAGTATAACATGGAGCTGATGGAGTTGGATAGGAAAACTGGATAGCTGAATTTTCGACCTTCATGTTCTTCTGTGGTTTCTGAAGATTTGACTAATGCAAATTTGAAGTCGGATAGTGCAGGAAAAATGTTGGACGTGGTGTCAATGAATCGAGAATTGGTTGTATTCGAGCAAAAAAAACGGGAACAGTTAATTACAAAACTAATTTGCCACATCAGCAACTCATTAAAATACCCACCTAAATTAAAGGAATACTAATTATATTAATTTTGCAAATAAACTATTAAAAATGTATTAATCTTTTAAATATTTTCTACATGCACTATTGTTGTATTTTTTAAAAAAATGTACTAGAAAATGTAATTGTTCCTTTTTGTTTTCACTTTGTATTTGGACTTCATACCTTCAACCCATTTCACAGAAACAGGTTTACACGCTACTCTATTTTAATAATCACTTCATTTAGGCTAAGGGGCTGTTTGATTAGCACTGGATGGTTGGATGGCTGACCGATTCAACTATTCAGTGTGTTTATTTTGGAAAAAAAATCGTCTGAATGGTTTAATCTCATTTTTGTGGCTAAATTGGCTGAATGAGTTTTTTTTTTTTACAATATTAAGTAATATTAAATAAATTTGTAACAATTTTTTAAATTTTTTCAAAGGGGTAAAATAATAAAAATATGTTATTTAGATGATTCAGACATGTCAATTATCAAACAACTTTTTTTATTTAAATTCAGATTCATTTAATTTTTATCAAACGCCTCCTAACTTTGTTTACAAAATATTTAAGTATGTAGTTGGATTAAGATGCTATATAAGTGCCAAGTTTTGTCAAATACCAAATTAATTTAGGTGAGTTTATTTCTTTTGTCCTTTTTATACGAGGTTTGCTTGGTTGTAAATATATTTTCTTTCTCCTTTAGTGAGGTTTGATTGGTTCTAGATGATGTACTTGATTATAAAATTATATTGTATTCTCAAAAAAATGGAGCTTTCAAAAAAAATATATATATAATTATAGTAATTAAATAAATAATTTGTTAATAGTCCCCTACCAGAAAGTATGCATCTAGCGAAGGGGACAGATTGAGTAAATTAATAAAAAGACATGTGAATGAGAGATGAAAGATAATGTGTCTAAAGACTCAACCCATATACATATGGGAGAGAAAATGACAACATATTTTGAACCATATGAGTGAGAGTATGTGGAAAGACAGGAGAGTGTTATCAAAGAGTAATACAAGGAACATTAAATTCGTTAAACTCAAACTCACAAGTTACAATAACAAAGATTTTCCTTACTAACTAAAATCAACCAAACAAATTCACATCAGTTTCGAGTTATTTAAGATTTTATAAATTAATTTTTCAAGAAAATGAGACTCTTTTGTGTAACATAAATAATAGTAATTAATAATTAAAGATTATGTATACAAAAATAAAACCAGACTTCTATTAAAAAAAATCCTTTTATTTAGTGTCATGTACAAATTACAATCCCTACGGGTAAACATCAAAAATAAACAATAAGAGATTACTAGATGTACCCACATCCTACTCAGGTAGATACATTGAGAATTTCACACCCCAAACAAATAGAAAGAAAAAAAAGTAGAGAAACGATTCATAATCCGAATTCGCACTCAAAGCGGGGGAACAAAACTAATGATCCAAATGTTGTCACAAATCAAGAGGGGGAGGAGGGGAGGAGGGGGAGGGGGAGGGGGGGGGGGGGGAATAAATAAATAAATAAATAATTAGGAGCTTACTCAGTCTTTCGTGTCTTTCTTGTCATAAATTAAAAAAATAAATAAAGTGTAGAGCAAATTGCAACGGAAATCCTCTCCTAAAACTCGGAAGACTCCATCACCAGAAAGTATGCATAAAATCTCGATCCTCGTGATCAAGCCAATTTACTATGTATGTACACACATGATCAGGGAGAATTGGAATCAAAAATAGCGTCCCTGCGATTATACCTTAGTTCTAAAGAAACTTGTCTTTCCATCCGAAGTTGATTTCTAAAATTAGCTATGAATATCTCAGCTCTCTTATCAATATCATCTTGATCCGATGGATGAGTTGGAGTCCTTTGAATCTGGCCACGTGAGGAAGAACCCGAATCATCGTCTTGATCAACATTTGATGATGATATTGAGTGCATGAATATGTCATCGGTCCACGCCCTCAAGCCCGGCCGGTCATTAAAACTAATGGCCCGCCTGCTCAACGAACCACCACCAATGATGGAGGCGATTCGCCATCTATTGAGATTCAAGTTCAATAAAAACTTCACCTTCTTCACTGCCCTCCTCAATCGCCCCAACAGCACCCACTTTTCGGTGCTCATTTAATAACTGCAATTGAGATGCGTTACGATCGACCAGCTGCAGCAGCACGTACGTAGGAGATATAGATATATAGATCCAAGAAACGTAGTCATATTTATATAGAGCGAGTGATCGATCAGGAGATGAAATGGATGATATATTTGTCAACTAGAGCACATTATGCAATGCAAGAAGAAGTTGCTGGGTACGTTATAAAGTTGACAAAACGTGGGGAAAAGGAATACCGTGTGTTGCGTACGTGGAATCACACGATTTATTAGACTACTTACTTGGCGGTCAAAAGATTGATCACTCTTTTTTTTTTCTTCCCGAAAATGATAAAAAAAACAAAAAAACTTTGACATCAGAGTTCGAACTTACGCCTCCAGAACTCAGACCTGGTCCTTATCCACTCGGACATATCGGACCTAGTCTTTCGTGTCTTTCTTGTCATAAATTAAAAAAACTAGATACTCATTTATCTATATTATTAAGTACATAGCAGGGTCTTTTGTCTCTACTCTCTATTAGTATTTGTTAATATCATAATTATTAACATAATTTAAACCTCTTTTATAATTGTCGATTTGATTTTTTTGATCAAATTCATTTAGAACTTTTTTCAATTCTCAATTAAATATTTAAATTAAGCTCATCCCCGAAACTTTTCTCCTGTCATATTAGGTGCAGTCTTATTTTCGGTCTAATATATGCACCATATTCCATTGAATATGTACATGAGATAAATGTGTTCGCAGCTTTCTTGTATGGCTGAAACACGCTATAAGATTTACAATGTCAATGGGAAAAAGTTGAGTCAATTTATCGATCCTACTTTTAAATATTAGTAATTGATATGCTTTTATCTTATTATTATATGCAATCATGAATCATATAACTTATCTTAAAGATATTATTAATTATATCATTTTTTTTCATAAGACTCAAATAATTCAATTTTAACTTTATATTTTAAAATTTCATAACGTTAATGTTGGAACTCCTTTGGTTAATGGATGGAGTGACATTTATTGCTATAAGAATGAATTACACATTTATTAGTGGGTGTTTTAGGTCTTAATTATTTTTCTAATATTCTATTCCTCCAATTCAAAATTTAAATGAGTAGCTCGTTTTTTAAAACATATATGGTGGATATACATATTATTGATAGATAATGGTAGGGATCTTACATATTTTGTATCAAATGGATCTTAAATATTGACATGGTATTAACGGTAATTTTTGACAAAATCAATTACAACCATGGATACTAATGATGATGAAAACTTGATCACTTTTTTTTTTCTTCTATGAAAAAATCTCGATGAAAAATTCAGTAACATAAATAGATCTTTTGTAATCTTTATTGTAACAAAACTAATAGATGAGTAAAGTAGTATTTTGAATGTATTTTTTTTATATATAGGCTTGGTAACAATATGAATAAAAAATTTATTATTATTTTTATATCAAATTTAAGTTTTTTATTATTTTGACTTCCTAAAAGGCTGATTGGTACTTCTGTCCCTCCAAATTATCACCCACTTTCAAAGTCGTCCCTAAAGTTCAATTTTCGTCAGTTAGGTCCTTAAAGTGACATTTTGTTGGCCTTTCCGTTCCTTCAATACAATTTGACATAAACCCGAACCATTTTGACCAATTTTAACCCAACACGACTCAGTTTGACCCAACCCAATTTTTAATATTTTAAAATATAATATTATTTTTAAAATAAGTTTAAAATAATAATTATATTTAACATTTTAAAAAAACTAATATTTAACATTTTAAAATAAATTATTATTTTTAAAATAGTTATTTTTAATATTTTAAAAAAATATATTAGTTTTTTAAAAAAATGTAAAATAATAATTATAGTTAATATTCTAAAATAAATATTTTTTTAATAATTATTATTTTTAATATTTTAAAAGTAAATATTATTTTTAAAAATAATATTTGCTTTTAAAATATTAAAAATAATAATTATTTTAGAATATTAAAAATAACAATTATTTTAGAATATTAAAAATAATAATTATTTTAGAATATTAAAAATAATAATTATTTTATTTTTTACAAATATTTATTTTAGAATATTAAATATAATTATTATTTTGATTTTTTTAAAAAACTAATATTTTATTTTTAAATATTTAAAATAACTATTTTAAAATAATTATTTTATGTTAAAATATTAAAATAGTTATTATTTTAAAAATAATTGTTTATTTTAAAATGTTAAATATTAGTTTTTTAAAAAAATTTAAAATAATAATTATATTTAATATTCTAAAAAAATATTTATAAAAAATTAAAATAATTATTATTTTTAATATTCTAAAATAAATATTTTTTTTAATATTTTAAAAGTAAATATTATTTTTAAAAATAATAGTTACAAAAATAAAATTTACTTTTAAAATATTAAAAATAATAATTATTTTAAAAATATTTTCTTTAGAATATTAAATATAATTATTATTTTATTTTTTTTAAAAAAAACTAATATTTTATTTTAAAATATTAAAAATAACTATTTTTTAAATAATTATTTTATTTTAAAATATTAAAATTATTATTATTTTAAAAATAATAGTTTATTTCAAAATATTAAATATTATTTTTTTAAAATGTTAAATTTAATTATTATTTTAAACTTATTTTGAAAATAATATTATATTTTAAAATATTCAAAATTTGGATTGGGTCAAACTGGGTAGGGTTGAATTAAAATTAATCAAAATAGATCGAGTTTATATCAAATTAGATTGAAGAAACAAAAACGTCAATAAAATACTATTTTAAAAATCTAACTGATAAAAATTAAATTATAAGAACGACTTTAAAAGTGTCAATCAGCCCCTTCCTAAAATGTGGTGCGAATGCGACGGTGGGAGTATCAAGCTTGGTGCAGTCATGCGCCCAAAGTAAAAACCGGAGGGAGGATAAGCCAACAAAAGCCAACTCACTAGTCACTACATAGTCCGGGGGCACAATTGTCAATTGAACAGATATATTGACGAAACAGATTATGCAACCTAGCTGCGACTCTGCGACACAGTTCGATCGATAGGTAATCTACGGATCGGCACCTCTGCAGCTCCGCCGATGCAACTCGACGTCATCTAATCATTCGTCGATCAGTTCGCCTCGCTCATCGGAGTAATACCTTCCCTCTCTTCTATGATATAGGTGTACTGTAATAGATACATATATATATACACGACTTACCTGAATTGGTGGCGGAGGCCTCACAGGATCTTCGCCGATCGGATCGGTCAGTTTTGGCCTAATTTTTCTCTGTAAGACTCTCTCACTCTATATACTTACAGTCACATATATGTCGTTGAAGCTTTATGGTTACATTTACTGAAGGAGCATAATTTGGCTGAGATTTGTTAGTCGTGGATGTATAAAGTTTGTGTTAACAGTAAATGTTTTGTTTTGAAGTTTATTGAACTGCTGTTTTACCCCAATTTGTTTTCTTCATGTATTCACCTTCTTCTAACTTCTATTAGAATCGTGAATGCATCACTATTAGAAATAAATTTTCCTAACACATTCCTTAACAGCATCATTATATATGAAAACATTACATGACTGAGATGGGCTCTTTTATAATTCCTAATACCGGCAGAGCATGAACTCCAACTTGAGAAATCATGGATTTTGTAGAAAATTTAAACTATGTAGGAGTAGTAACTTCTAAAGACTCAATAACCATGGCCATTGGTGGACTCTCATATGCACCTAATATTATTAGAACTTAATACTCCAACTTAGGAAATAATATGTTCAAAATTTAAACAATGTGTGATTTACTGCATCAATAATATATTCTTGTCCCAAAATAAGATCAGCTGGCCAATACTATAATCCATGTTGAGCAAATTTATAATTTCGAACACATCATTGACTTGAGAATATTTGAGGCTTTCATAAGAATGCCTATAAGCTTATTATGGTTATAAGCTTTTTCTCGTAATGGTAACTAAGCTTACTAAAAAGTTATAAGCTTAATAAATTAGCAAAAGAAAAATAACTCATAATATAAAAATGACTAAAGCCGGTGTTTTGACCTCACACAGTTCTTGTGCCCACATTCAGTATTATGTTTGAGCCTCTTGTTTTGTATTTTTGGGGTCAATGAGGTATACTGACTGGGGATCGATGATTTAGTTGTCTTATTTATTTCTTTTGTTTATTTCATTATTATGGACTTGTTTTACTTAGTTGGGGTATTTTAGTGACTTGTTTTAATTAGTTGGGATATTTTTGTCCTTTTGGTCTCCAAGTCCAATTTAGGGTTGTTTTGTTTAAATACCGATGTAATTCTCCTTGGGAGGACATTATTCAGAATATTGAGATTATTATTGGCTTTCTTTATATCGTAGAAATATCTTTCTAGAGTTAATACTGTTAATAGACGTCGAGTTGAAACTCTAAACCCTATAATTTAATTGTAGAGCTTAGATCCTAGTTTTGTATATATCAATCAATAGCAGAATTCAATTTATAAATTGTCCTACATCATATACCCTGGGTTTATAATGTATTTTGTTCATTTGTTGGTCCTCTTTGTTCAAGAGATTGCATTGGGACTGTAAAGGAACTAGTGTTTGGGTGTTAAGGGAATATATGTCCTCTTTGATACCACTATAAGCTTTTAAACATCGAGCGTAATGAGTGGACACAAGTTCACCCTCTTTTTTGCACGTTCTGATTAATTACCTAAAAGAAGTTTAAAGTACCGTAAGATTCAATCAGATAAACTTGATAATGCTAGGGCCCAAGGAGGGGTGATTTGAATTCAACTTCACTACAATATGTTTCTTTAAATACTCCCTCCATCCCACTTCAGAGTTCACTTTCAAAATCAATTACCAAATCTCAGAATATGTTAGTAAGTTTTAATCACGGTTGATCATCATGTTGAGACTTCACTGGAGATAAAATAAAATAAGGCTTGACCAGAGATAAAATTTGATAATGCTTGATCCCATGGAGGGGCTCTTTGAATCAACTCGATTCCAGGATTTTAATGTATTCCCTCTATCCCAAATTGAGAGGCCAATTTTCCTTTTTAGGATGTCTGAAAAATTTGGGTCTCCACTCCACTCTCAGTTCTTGATGTAAATATTAATATTTTTGAATGAGTTTTTATCATTTCCGTTCATCTTGTTAAAGTCAACTTTTTCTTAAATCCTTTGATTACAAACATGGACTTTTATTTGGGGACATAGAAAGTATTTATTAACATGTGATGTGGTGCCTGTATTGTTTGGTGAGGATTTTCTTGTGTTTGAAGAATGTGTCTAATTTTTTCCGCTTCGTAATCGCTTCTCTTTTTTTCTCTTCTTCTTTAGTTTCCCTTCTTTTTATTCCTTGAAACTGTTTTTTGGGTATTCGCAAGAGATTCTTGCCCATCATTTAACGTGGAGTCCCCTTTATGCTCGCTTTCTTTTATCACATTGGTTTTTTCTTTCCAAAACTGCATAAAATTCAAATTTTGTTTGCTCATACTAGGAGGTTATATCGATCACGATGTTGTAAGAATATTCTGCTTGTTAATTTGATAGATGCTTGAGATTGACCATACACTATCCAGATTTCCCAGAGTAATATGACATTAATGCCCATAAAGTACTCCTCATTTGATGATATTAGGAAGTTGATGGCCTTCTAAAGGGGCATGACAAACACACTAGGCTAATCCTTCTTCTTTCCCTTTTAGCCTTTTTAGTTACTTGGATCTGAAAATCTACACACATTTTTAGTGGGTTTGGATCTGAAAGTAAACTCAAACTCAAACAATTTGTTTCGCGAAAATTTCTCCAAAGTGGCTGTACCAATGAACTTTTATCTTAGTTAGTCAGTCCTTTTTTCACGATATATTGAGAATGCTCAAATTCCTTACCATCCTAATGTTTTCCCTTGCTTGTACTCTAATAGTCCCTCCGTCTTTGTAACCTTTTCTTGAGTGCAGCACAGATTTATATATATATAAAATACCTAAATATGATTTCAGAACGTCAAAATTCATCCACACACTCTAAAAGTTGCAAATAATGTGGGATGGTGTCGTAAACAACTCCGGTTAACCTTGTAATTCTTCTATTGCTCATCTCTTAGAGTCGGTCCTTTTTCTCCAATGTGATTTACATATATAAGGTTTTTTGATTGGGTAGACATTATTATTTTAATGAAAGATTCCTAATATATATCATTACTTTTAATTTTTTACCCTTTCTATAAGTGGTTCTTAAGAGGGCATTCAATATAAGGATGCTACAATCAAAAAAAATTATGTGATAATTTAATCAAATTCCGTCCGTGTTTAAGTAAGTTGGAGAAGGAAAGAGGAAGGGGTTGGATGCAATATTTGCTTATATATTACATAGTATTTCCTATGAGTAACTGTAACTTGAATATTTTGTGCTGTAGAATGTGCAATTTGCCAAGAGTTTAACTCGTATATCTTATCCTGAATGTGGCTTTTCAGGTTGTGATTTGGCATTTCACTCTGATCAGAATGGGCAACGGTCCTGCACTATATTCAGATATTGGCAAACGTGCGAAAGGTAATCTTTGAATCCATACTTTGCCTGTGTATAAGAGAGTTTTTTGGTTTGTGAATATAAGACAATAATTTCCTCCCTGAAGCATTGATTTATGACTGCATAATTGTTATTTTCTATTTTAGAGATACCATGTATAGTTATTATTTGTGATTGGATATTTGTTCTTTTGTATTAACTTAATTATTGTGTTCCTCCCTGAAATTAACCATTTTGTCCCTGCTGATGCAGTTTTTAAACTAATTGTTTACACTGTTGATTTTATCCCAAAATATGAGCTTACATTGTTGAAATTTCTCAGAAATTGGAAGTGTTTCCTCTTCAATGTGGTCCTCCCAATATTTTTTTAAATTATTTAAAAATTAGAATAATTATCCGAACAGAGATTTTATTTGAGGTATCTTGCTTTCAATAACACAACATTGATACACCACCTTCAACCTCTTACCCATAACCCGCCAGCTTGCAAGCCAACAAGCTTCTAGGCGACCAGTTCCAGCTTAGGTTTTAAACAATTCTACTATACTATTGATTTGTTTCAGCTGCCAGTTTCAGACTTTCAGTTGATTAAGAGAATTGCTTGCTTTTGCGCAGACCTCTTGACCAAAGATTACAACTATGATCACAAGTTCTTACTGTCTATTCCAAGATCTACTGGAATGGTATGCTCTTTCTCTAATTGAATATTGATTTCTCTGTCTTTCAGCTTTCCTTAGTAACTGTAAACCTCCATCTTGGTACATCTAGAAAGCTGTTTGGCTAATTTACTTGGACTTTATCCTTTCTTCTTCGACTCTTCTGTGATATGGTTTACCATTTACTTGGCATGGTTGGGATGCTGAGACTCTTCTCTTTCATTACTAATAAGATACCTGGAATGCTGAGACCATTTACTTGGCATGGTTGTAATATAAGCTTTTGAGTACTTCTCTAATATGTATGCAAGTCTTAAAATGAAATAGAACAAAATAATACAAAAAAAAAAACATATTCTGAGAAAAAGTGAAAAGCATAATGTCAAATTTTAAGAACATATTCTGGACAGATAACTTGAATTCACAGTAGCGTCGCATAGATTTAAATGACCGAGATGAATTTCTCTAACTAAATATAATACTCCCTCCATTCAGCTTAATTTGTCCTAATTGACTTTTTATGGTCAAATTGACCATATTTAGAATTAAAATTTATTCTTAAGTTTATTACATATAGACACAATTATTATCATAAGAAAATATATCGAATATGTTATCAAAGTCAACTTATTTGATTTCAAAATTATAATACAATTATTTAATTATTAATCTTAAAATTGGTCAATTTGAATGTAAAAAGTCAATTAGGACAAGTAAAGTCGGATGGAGGGAGTATCAAAGAGATTACTTTCTGATCATCTATTAAATGTGGCAGGGTAACTGGTTTAATGATGCAAATACCATTTAATTAGCAACCTCAAACATGAAAAAATGGTGGATGTGAAAGGGCAAAAATATAGTCTCTATGCCACTTTGATATAATCACGACGCATTTATTGTGTGCACTCTGTTGTTACTTCTCCACTCGTACGGTTTATCAGACTGTATAACTTCTCGAAAAAGAAAAAAAAGTATGACCATATAAGCTATTTGTGAGATTAAAAAAGAAAGGTAAATAACAGTTCTTGTGCTCCGGTTACCAGTATATCGATTACATACCTGGATTTCTGTGATATGAATAGGACTGTAACAAACTAAACAAAGACAGGCTTGGAGCTCATGGGTTGGGTGTCATATAGACATGCTTATGCTCAGGTTCAGCTCATTGGGACAGTTAAAAAAGATATCAACGTAATTTATGAACAATTAAGTCTTCAACAAAATCTATTCAGTTAGTGATATAAACATTGATTAAATCTTTGATGTGTGTAACGTATGTATGTGTTAGGCAGGCTATGTTGTTGACTTTACTTATATTCATCTTTTGTTTCTTAATTTGATTTTGTGCAGGGACTTACGGCAACTGGTGAGAAGAAAGATCAATTTTTTGTCGGTAACATAAGTACAGAGTACAAGAGTGGAAATACTACTGTAAATGTGAAAGTTGATACATATTCTAATGTAAGAAAGAAATCATTGTTGTTAAATTCAATAACTCTGACCTTTCACTTGTATTTCCTTGGAGGAGTCCTTTCCTCCCTTGCTGTCCTTTCTATATAATAAAACTTTATCATTTTTGCCAAAAAAAAAAACTCACCAACTCTGAGGCTTTGCAATTAAGTACTTGTTGGTTTCTGTTTTTGTGTATAGCCTTTTGGGCCGTTTGATTTCAGGTGCAGTTGTACATCTGAGTTTCCTTATTTTGCAGGTCTCAACAAAAGTAACCATCAGTGATGTATTGCCATCTATGAAAGCAGCTTTTGGCTTTGACATTCCTGATCACAAATCTGGAAAGGTCAGTGCTTTGCAACTTATGTTAGATACTTGGCTTATATATTATAGAACATTCTAAGCAACTTTATTTTGTAATTCGTTTCTTAAATAACAACAATTCTGGTCCAGTGATGTCATTTAAATTGCCAATATTTTCTTTTCTTACTTGGCGGCCTGAACAAAACCAATTGTTTTTTAATTGTAATTTAGACTTGAGAGGATAAGGTGGAAACCGAGAAAATAAAGAAGTGGAATATAGCTGCCAGACCAGACCCATGTTTTAAGGTCAATACGGAAAGACATCTTCTTATCTGATCCATTCTGAAGCTCTGTTGTTTTTAATAAATGGTTTGGATGCATTATTTTACTAAAATCAAGTCCTAATTGGGCCAGACTAAATAAATTGATGTAATGCCGGCACATTTTCTGTCTTGCCTAGGGGAATGCAATTCTTATGGACTCTCACTTGGATCCAAGGCATTAAGAAATGAATCTTATTCCTAAGCAAATTATTTGTTAACAAATCAACAACAATTAAAGGAATTGACCTTGGAACAAATTTTTATAAATTATATGAAGCCAAGTAAATACATGGAGAATTGCTAGTGTGATTTTATTCATTCGGTTTATCCTCAGCTGGATGTGCACTACCTTCATCACCATGCAGCCATCAATTCCAGTATTGGCCTGAATCCAGCCCCTCTGTTGGAGCTTGCTGCAGTGATTGGTGACAAAGGTCTAGCTCTTGGTGGTGAAGTTGGATTTGATACCGCCTCTTCTTCTTTCACGAAGTACAATGCTGGGATAAGCTTCAACAGGCCAGATTTTACTGCGGCATTAATACTGTATGTTTCTGCAAGTCTCTTTGTATTTGATAATTGATCAAGACGCTCTTTTTATTTTCCCAGTGTTTTTTTGATCCATGTGCCCCTATTACAAAGCTTTTCAACTGACTGGTATGAATAGAAGTATACTAGACATGTCTGCTGGTATTCCTCACTAATAAAAGGGATCCAAAATGACTGACTACCTTTAGAAATTGATTGTTTCAAGTTTAATTACTTAATAGAGTGTCTTGAATAGCTTTACATGCACTCTTATTACAAAGTTTACCCTGTTGGAGTTCTGTACGATCTCAGGTATAGAAAACTTTTCCAGAAACAGTGGTCAAGGAATTGGTATTAGTTGCCAACAATTTAACCTAGAGTGGGGATTGGTTTGGATCTTCGGTACTTGTAATGGTATAAAATTCAGTGCACTGCATACTCTTAAATAAATTTGACCTACTTCTATACATATACTAACATAGTACACCATTGTTAGAATGCTCGAGATGTCCATTCATTTATGGATATTTTTATCCAAAAGATGCCTCTGGAATGGATTGAATAAGCAAATTCTTAGCTTCCTTTTGATCAGTTACGGACTTTTTCTACTTATCCAAAACAGGTTATGGATAAGATAAATCACCTTCCAGAAGTTTCTTCAAAAAATCACCTTATTGATATTTTTCTTCTATTACTACGAAAGTATGAACATTTTCAATTATTTTTAAATAGTTTTGGTTTGTTTAATAGTTTGATAATTGAATCTGATTCTACGTCTGATGACCTCTAACTATTTACTACCGAAGACTGCCCCTTTTGGGAATTAAATATTGAAAGCAGACTTTGTTGTATTTTAATCAAGAGTAGTAGTGTAACACACCCCCTTCCCGAACTATCTAAAGGAAGTTTCGATTCCGCAGAACCTAGCAATTAAACTTCAAAATATTTAATAATTGATAATCCATCAATGTCAAATTAAATATAATTCTCCAAAAATTTACACAATAATCAAACCCTAAAATCAAATAAACTTTTTAGGTCAAATGTAATTATCTTCACACGACATCCTAAACCGACCTGCAAACCTGCCGGAAGGATAAAGATATACAAAAGATGTACAATTGAAATACGAAATCAATTGACAAAATACTGAACAAGGCTCAAGTATAAATACCGCTAATAATATAATCTCCAAAGTCTGAATAGAATATATCTGAATCAACAAAATTAACGAAATAAATAGAAGACCGAATCAAGGTGGCTAAGTAGTTATTTCATACCGAGCTCAGAACAAAACAAAACCTTGCCGCACAGACAAATCAAAATCATGTCACGCAGACAAATCACACATTGGACTGCAAATCCAAATGTATGCAAATCGAAAAGTATGTCTAGCACAAACATCACCAATCAGCAAAACAAAATAGAAACTAGGGCCGACCAATACACATCTTGAACAAACATCAAATGGCTAAAGCTAATACCTAGAGCAACATACAAAAGGATACGCCTTGGACTAATTACACCGCCACGGAAAGTGTCGTGCCTCGGTGCCAAGAGGACATGCTTGTGGTACCCCACAGGTGGTTATAGCTCAGTATATCCTATCGCTTATTCTACAAAAATATGATATCACAACACGTGACGTAATACCAATAAAAGGGATCTAAACGTATATGTTGAACCAAATCAAATCATAGATAAAATACCTCTAAAGTAATGTAACATGTACCGCTCTAAAAAGATCAATAAAGTTCTATGTGTGAAGAACAAATTCAAAATATTACAAAATATGAAGTTTGGAACATCTAGACCAAACTAAAACAAAATAAGAATTTGATTAGAAACGAAACAATTAAGCGATGACCAAATTCTAAACGATTGGCAGTAAATAATGATAGTATCGCTGAATAAATATGGTGGAATATGCTCAAATTATAATAGAAGGAAAATAGTTCAAATTACATAATAAAGTCAAGATATCTGATGGGGACAGGGTTTTGGGGAGAAAAGATAAATATCACACAGATAATCTCACACAAAACTCAATCAATTCTAATTATTTAATGTATCAAAATAATGAAGTACATTACTATTTATAGTACTCCTAGACAAATTTCCTAACCTAAATTGAACTTTAATAAAATAATCACAAATTAAATAAGATAACTGCAAATAAAAGAAATTAATTAAAATATAACTTCTATTCCATAGGCTTCAAAAGTCTCTTATATTGTTCTAACCAACTTTCACGGCCTCGGCCTACATCAGTTCTTCTCCGTTGAGAAAAACTCGACCATGTCAAGTTAAAAACATCAACACAAGAATAAGCACTCTGGATTACCAAAGAATTTTTTGCAAGCTTGAAATTTGGCATGTCGATAGCACAAGTAAGAGTGAACTTAGTATTACCTTTGATAATCGAATAGATATTAGCACGCGCATCATGTTGTGCATGACGATTCCATAGCCATGTATGCCCTAAGATAATGTGACAAACCTTATGTGGTAGAACATCATTCGTAACGATATCCTTAAGCTTGCCAACAGAAAATGTAACCAAACACCTCTGAGTAACCTGCAACTTTTTTTTGGTAATTCATGCAACATTATATGGTTCCGGGTGAGGCTCAATTTTTAACCCAAATTTCTTAACTGCTTCCTCAGAGATAACATCTGTACAACTCCCAGTATCAATCACAAGAAAGCACACCTTCCCCCTGCATATATAACTTATCTGAAAAATCTTCACACGATGGATTTTAGGATCGTTCTTATGTTTCTGAGCAAGAAGCAAATGTCGAAGATCACCTAAACATCCTTGATCCTTTCAAATGAGCATTAACTTCCAAATCTTGTTCATAGGGCTCATATTCGATGTCTAACGACTTGCAAATCTCTTCATTTAAGTCGGTTTTCCCGCACTCTTTGTCAACAATAGCAAGTTACCTAGAGGGAAAAGAGGCAACATTAACCTTTGGGGAAGGACACTCAAAAGACGTGGCAAAAACCACGACATTTATAGCAATATAGCACATAGACGCGTGGTTGTTGCTAGCATTAGAAGAACTTGGGTACGATCTTTTCACCGTCCTATTTAAAATAGGATCCACAAAAGTACACTCACTCCGAGTTTGGACTTGTATTGCCTGAAAGAATTCCTTTTCAAATTATTCTCTACTTGGATGGCAACTTGAACAACAGCATCTAAGAGCAATAGTTTACCTGAAGCTACACTACCTGTAATTCTAGATTCAATCCTCGACGGTACATGGAGATTAAAACTTCTTCAACCCAAGGGAATTCAAACCGTATAACCAAACTGTTAAACATTGAAATATACTCGGTTACAGATTTACTTATACCAACTCAGTTAACTGCAAATAAAATGTCGTGTCAATGCAGCTTTCATATCTTTCCATCTTCTCGTAGCTGTATATAAGTTTCGTTGATGTTGATCTCACCAAATATGAGATGTTCCTTTCAACTTCGCTTCAACAAAGAAAAGTTTCCTTTCATTGGATAATTCATGCCAACGAAAGAAGTTCTTCAAACTATGAATTTAATCGAAGAATGCTTCGGGACTTTTATTGCCATTGAAGTCTCTAACATCTAATTTCGCTCCTCTATCCAACTGTATTCATTCTAGGATCTGGAATATGAAGATTAACTCGTGGATTAGGGTTATGTTACTGTAGTCTTAGATTAGATCCGGGATGGGGTCTTCAAAATTCTTATGAGAATCTTCTTGTCTCTTATCGATGCGTTCTTTGAGTACGTCAACTTTTACTGCAAGTGTTGTAATAAAAGCTTGAGCATTTGTTGCATTTGCAGTAAGTGTTGTGATTAAATTTTCAATCTTTTTAAGATGCTGACGTTGATTTCTCCGGCATTTACCATGATTCTTGTAAATAAAAATATAGTCCCTCTTTTTTCTTTTTCTTTTTCCTTTTTTTAATCTAAGGACTTAGGTGTAGAAAATTTCAAGAAATAGGGTCTAAACCGAATATAATAAAATTTCAGGAGCTGAAAGTGCAACAGATGAAAGTGTAAGGCTAATATGTAAAATTTTAGGGGTATTTTAAAATTTAAGAAAACTTAGGGGAATAAAATAAAAAACTATTAAAACTATGTGGTACCTAACTTTAATTTTTCAGGAGATATTTATTTCCTTAAATCTGATCTATATTATATTTTGATTCCTCTGTTCTATTTTGTTCTTCACGTCATATGAGGTATGGATCAATTTAGGGATGAAAAAGCTAAACAACTCCTACAAAGATTAGGATGGCGGCGACAACACTAGCGGCAAGGGATGGCGGCATTGCTATTTTAATTATCCTTCTCTTCTTTTCCCCTTTTTTGGGCCTATGTTGGCTTCGATTTGGGACTGCTACTTGGGCTGTGTTTGGCTAGGTTTTTGGCTGAAATTAGGGTTGTGGTTGGTATATGTATAGCATACTGAGGTTGATTTTGGCTGTGTTTGGGTAAGACTTGGTGTGACTAAGGTTGTCATTATGATGTTAAAGCTTATGGGTTGGGCAACAAGTAATATATATTTTTTAAACTTTTCGGACAGCACTTGGTTGTGGGATTGTGATTGGTTTGTGGGCAATAGATTTGTAACCGCTTAGGGTGTAATTAGTCTGAGTGTAGCGGTGCAAGGGTTTGGTCATATTGGCAGTTTATGGCTTAAGGTGATGACACTGATTTTGATTTTGGGATGACTGATGATGGATTGAATTTAGCTCTGATACCAAAAATGATGGGGACGGGGTTTTGGGATAAAGGATAAATAACACAGATAATCTCACACAAAACTCAATCAATTCTAATTATTTAATGTATCAAAATAATGAAATACATCACTATTTATAATACTCCTAGATAACTTTCCTAACCTAAATTGAAATCTATTAAGATAACCACAAATTAAATAAGATAACTGCAAATAAAAGAAACTAATTAAAATACAACTTCTATTCAATAGGCTTTCAAAACATCTTATATTGTTCCAACCAACTTTCACGACCTCATCCTATAGCAGTATCAAAGATCGAACTCCTATTCAAGAGTGCCTACAAAAATATAATAAAAATGTAACGAATGAAGATATCATGATATATAAAGAATACAACAATAATCAAAGGAATGGAGAACGGAATCCGTACTTGATACTCAAAACCACTTATAGCACACCTCACAAAATCTTTCCCTCAAATGCATAGTTATCAAGTCGTCGACTAGTCGTCGCCTAGGCGACGACGAGGAGCCAAGTCGGGAAAAAAAGTCACGTCGTCTAGACGACTTGGTGAGAGAGCACAAAGTCGGGCGCTCAGTAGACGATTTGGACGAGTTGGACGACTTTCCGGCGACTTGGGCGACTAGTTTGAGAAGCGGGCGACTTTCAGGTATTCTTCTTCTTCTTCTTCTTCTTCTCCGCTTCTGTTCTTCTTCTTCTCCACTTCTGTTCTTCTTCTTCTCTTTCTCTCTCTTCGTCTCTCTGTTTCTTATTCTTCTCTCTCTCTTCGTCTCTGTTTTTCTTCTTTTTCTTCTTCTTCGTCTGTTTCTTCTTCTTCTTCGTATCAGATGGTCTCTGTTTATTGTCTTTCTCTCTCTTCGTATCATCAGATCTATAGAGATAATATCTGATGGATAATTTCAGTTAGGTATCCCATAGTCTTTATAAATTTTTAGTTTAGTCCCAAAAAATTTCTTAAATTTCAAAATAGCCCCTAAAATTTTACATATCAGCCCCTACAGTTTCATTTTCTTTCATTTCAGCCCCTGAAGTTTCAGAAGTTTCAGTTCAACCCCTATTTCTTTATATTTTCTGCACTTAAGTTCCTAGAGCGAAGAAAAAAAAACATTTCTTGAACATCTTAATGTAAAATTATAAATAGGATCCTTAATTATAAATTTATGGTATTCTATATATATAATATTAAAATTTAAAAAATTAAGCATAAATTTAAAAATTATATTAAATTAAACTAAATATTGCAAATATATCATCATTTATATAATTTGAAGTTGGTACAAGTTCAAAAATTTACAAGTTTACAACTATAATAAAATTATCCATTTTGACTTAATCTTTTTCACTTCTTGTTGTGATTTGATATGCTATAACATACATTATAAATATGGTAAATCATTAGAAAAATAAATATATCAATATTCATATAAATATTAAATATATATAATTTTATTCGTATAAAATTTACATTATTAACGATTTGTCGACTTGCGGACGACTAGTCGGGCTATTTGTCGACTAAGCGCTTAAGCTCCCGGCTCGGCTACCGCTTTGCCTCGACTTGGCGACTTAATAACTATGCTCAAATGTCAATGATAACAAATACGAAATATTATTCCCCACCTAAAAATATTCATCTCGAATTAAATATAATTCAATCTAATAATTTCATAATAATTTGTAATTCATTGAAAGATGCATTTAATTCGTAGATCACTATTTAATACTCTAAAACTTAAAAGTCAATAACAAAACTTAACAAATCTTAAAACCTTAATATGACAAATTATTCTTAAGACGTCAATCCATTATTCTGGTCTTATTACCATTAACTAAAACTTATTTATCAAATTAATTAATTTTAGCAGTAACTAGACTTTAAATACTCCAATTTAGCCTCAAGAATCATTCAAATCGGATTTAAAATCATTAAGTTGTACATTTTTAAATATTAGAACTTATTGCTAAAAATTTGCTTGAAAAAAATATCAGACCAGCCACTTCTTAAAATTCATGACAAATCATATGTTAATTTTTAACAGTTCAAAATTGGTGAACATAATTTTAGCTTATATATATAACATATCTAAAACTCATAACGTTCGAACGATCGTATTAAGAGATATAACCCACACAATAGACCTTAAAATATAGAAATTGATTTTTAGAATTTAATGTTGACATTCAATCAAATTATATTCCTTAATATAAATTTATCTCCTCTCTCTGATTTTCATGATATCTAATTCCATATCTATATTTTATTTAAAAATAATCTCTGATTTAAAAACCCTTATAACTAAACTTAAAATCAAAATACAAAATAATATTTACCTTTTTTGTTTGCCTTTCTTTAACACGCAGCAGTAAAAAATTTGACTTTCGGGTCTTCTAGAGTTTTCAAAATCTCTTCATATCTTCACAAAAATTGGAGCTCTTGAAAAGATATACGAAATAGGCTCAAGAATCACTTGATTCAGAGTAAATATGACTCATTTACAAATTTTCAAAACTAGGGTTGAAAATAGTGACGGGAATCAGGTTAAGTTACACTTTTCAGCAATTTAAGGCATGAAAATGATGTCAAATTACTTATCTTTCTCTTTATAATTGTAGAGAACGAAAAACTGAAGAAATAGACTTTGGATTCACTCAATTCTGACATTGGATGAATTAATTATGATTTTTCTCTCAAGAATTCAACTAATTAAATTAGAATAGGATTAGGATTACATCTCTACTCCTTAAATATAACAAAAAAACAATAGGAGTTACCAAAACGCTAATGGACTCTTTAATTTTAATTAAATCAATTATTTAATTATCTATTAAAAAATTTAACTTTCCAAGCGAAATAAAAAAAAATAGTAACTTACTTTTTCCAATTCAATTATGCTTTTAAGAAAAATAAAATTAATATTTAATTATTAACAAAAATCTGGGTTATTACAAGTACGCCTATGAGCAATTACTATTCATATGATGCCTTCATGATAGTGTGGAAAATTTTACTCCCTCCGTCCCACGAAACAAGTCCTATTCGAGTTTGATCCTAGTTACTCTCAAAATTCTAAAATTCAAATCGGGATGTGAAGTTATTTGAATTTTCAAAATGACTTTTTGTGCGTGGTAATATTTTCTCAAACATTTTTGTGGAAGCTTACCATTCATCACCATTTTGAGTTATTTTAAATTCAGATCTAAGAAGATCTGATCAGCCATATATTTTGCTATGTAGCAGAAGCTTTTATATATTTGTTCCAGAAATTGTCTGTCCAGTGCATTTCATGCCGAGTTGTTTTTGCAAAAGTTCCTTGCTTTAGGCCAGATATTCATTTCCGCGATTGAAATTTTTTTTAGGAAAGGATTTCTGCATCTAGGTCAGCTGGTAACAATAGTCTCTGAATCTTTTTACTGAAATCAAATGCTAGGAAAACTAGATTGTAATTTGAATTATATTGAATGATTTACTTTGTTTATTGAAATTTTTAACGTGTCGATGCACTTTTTATAAAGCTTAAACTATCTTATATAGGACGGACAGAGGACAGACATTGAAGGCATCTTATGTTCAGTCTGTAAATCCCTCAAGTGGAACTGAGGTTGCTGCAGAGATGATTCATAAGTTTTCTACCTATGAAAACAGTTTTAGCATTGGGAGTGCCCATGTAGTTAATCCTTTCACCGTGCTGAAAACACGATTCTCCAACGATGGAAAGGTTGCTATGCTATGCCAACGAGAATGGAGGCCCAAGTCTCTTGTAACTGTTTCGGCGGAGTGCGACACAAAGGCTGTAAATGCTGCCCCAAAATTGGGCATTGCCCTTGCTCTCAATCCCTGAAGTGAATTGATGCCCCTTGGTTCAACAAGTTGCAGCTCTTTTATGATTTTTTTCAACCCCATAAAGGTGGGTTACATTTTGCGGATATCAGTTTTTAAGAAAAACTTAAGTTTTAGCATATACATTTGATTAGTTTGTTTTGGAGACACTGGGAAACTAAATTCAATTTTGATTATAATTTCAAACTGATGGTATTTACAACTATTTGAAAGTTGTGAAATTCTACTCTTAATGCTACAGATTAATACTCTTAATGCTACAGATTGAGTATATTATTGACTATTGAGGTTGCCTGTTGCCCCTGCTTTGTGTGTCACACTATTCACATTGCATTCTCTTGGGCTCGCAGTTGTCACAAAGTGATACTCATACTTTTTTCACTCGTTACATTGTATTCCCTTGCCTTTTTATTTTTATTTTTATTTTTTACAGAGAAGTATTTGGAGCTAGCTAACACTTTTTGGCAACGACGTGTGAATTCATTGATGATTGAACTTGCCCATGTCACAATATATTTCAAGAGTTAATTTTATTTTAAATCTTGTACTATTGTCTAAACTTTTCACTCGTGCTTATTATATCCTAAAGTTCACATAGCTTCCAAATTGACAGTGGAAGGCAGCAGTAACATAAATTACAGGCCAGGGTGACAAATCAAGGGTTTTTTTTTTTTTTTTGGGTGGGGGGGGGGGGGGGGGGGGGGGTGGAGTGGGGGTGCGGGGGTTGTTTACATCAATTTTATAAAGGTGATGAAACATGGGGTGGGAATAAAATTTTGATTGACATTTTTTTTCTTTTTTTGTTTTCTATATTTTATTTGAATTAATAATAGGATATTCTTTTTATACGATTATATGTATATAGATAAATTATTTTAGCAATTAAAAGGCAATTTCTTTTTTATAAATATCTTTTTAAATGGTGATGTCTGGGTTTTAATTTTTTTGTTTTAAAAAATGTCTCAATAATGTTTCATCATAACATCGATTAGGCATATCTTATATGATTGGCTATGTAATAAATTATTATTAAAATATTCAATGTTATGTCATTTGAGATTAAAATTTTAAAACTCTTAACATTACTATTTTTTAAATGGTTACAAAAAATATTTTAAAAGCTTTTTTATACACCATATGCCACATAAGATTCCACATCATCGCTAGGAATCATGGTTTACCTCTGATTAATATTAACGACATATTTTGTCAAATTATTAGAATTGGAATATTTTTCCTAAAATAAAAAAATTTGTTAATTGAAACGTTTTGATGAAAAATAATAAGACCGTAAAAAAAACTAAGATAAAATAAATAAATTAAAGAATTGAAGATTTTAAGGGTCCGTTCCGCAACGATTTTATTTAAAATGACTTGAAATTAAAATTAAAGTTAATTTATAAATTATTTTAAGTTATGACTTATAGATAAACACATTCGATACCAGTTTAACTTATAAGTCAAAAATTAAGTTAAAATAAATTATAATGCTACATTTGTATTGAGAGAATGAAATAGAGGAAGAAATAAAATAAAAATAAACGTATTTGATTATCATTTTGGAGGATATATCATTCTAATGGAATGAAAATTCATTTTAAAAGTCCAATAATAATCTGGAAGGGGGGGTTGAATAGATTATCACTGTTTAAAAATTATCTTTGGCCTTTTTGAATTTTAGTGGATTAATTTTAAGAAATTAATAAGCAGATTAAAATTCAATCACACAATGCACAGATATTTATCTGGTTCACAACATACATCTTGGGTATATTGCTACGTCCAGTCTCAAGCTTCTCTCCAGGACTTGATATCCTATTACTCTCTGTAATAAATACTCCTTCAATAAACGGAGAAGCCTGTACAAAATTTTAAAGATAAACTTACAACTATCCACAACTAACTATCTTGGACAGCAAACTCCCAACTCCTTTCTCGAGCTTAGTTGAATCTTTTTTTGAGCTTAGTATTATTTTACACTTTGGTCTTGAAACAACAATCTTTTCTCACCTCACAAATACATTAGAGATCCAACTCCCAGCTGACATCTCTAAGACTCTGATCTTGATCAAAGAATTCTTGTTTTTCTCACAAGTATAAAATAAACTAACTCACCCTTTTTTTTTTCAAAAAATTTGTTTGAATTCTTGCTTCTAATAGTAAGCAGATAAAATTGTAGAACAAATACTTCTCAGATAAGCAGATATAGAATTTAAGTATATGATAAAAGTTTTAAAAAAATTTATGTGATGTGCTTCTGTGAAAGCAGATAAAAGATTAAAGGCACTTGTAATAAAGATTCTTCTTTTTCTTTAATAAAGAATATTTTTCTATGGATTAAGAAAAAGATTTTTCTTTATAAAGAGTGTGTTCCTATGGTTTTAAACAAACGTAACTTTGGATTAAGTAACCACACAGACTTATATAATGTAACAATAATTTATGAACAATTATATGAGCAGTATATTTGATAACAGTTTATCAAGTATGATAATATGATTCATTTAGATAATATTTGAACAAACTTATTTTCACCCACTTATATATATTATATTATATTATATTTGATTTACATTGTGAATAATTTGGCTATTTGGGATTTTAAAGACCGTCCAGTGTATTTCAAGAAAATAACATCTGAATTATATCGGTATCCAAGTACTGACTAAAATTTTCGATTCACAACTTGATAATCGTATATAAATATTAAAGAATATTTATATAGATTATTTGTATCAGTAAAAGGCCACTTGGAATTTTAAAGATCGTTTGGAGAATTTCAAAGAAATAACATCCAAATTATATCGATGTCCAAGTACTAACTTTTTACTTGATATGATAGATGAAATATAGATATATATATATAAATGTGTATCACAGTTTATATCTGATTATTTAAATCTATATATTGTTTATATCAATAAAGGGCCATTTGAAATTTTAAAGACCGTTTGGAGAATTTCAAAGAAATAACTTTCAAATTATATCGGTGTCCAAGTACTGACTCTTTATTAATATTGATATATAGATATATGAATGTATATAACAATTTATAACAGAATATCTATATGTATAAGCAAGTATGAGATGATATGAACAATTATAATTTAACAACTTATCTCAAATACTTTGACCAATTTTTCTCTTCCAATAGAATTATAACTTTGATTGGAAGAAGAGAGTAAAAGCTTATTTTAACAGAATGTAGGCAAGGAGAGTAAGTTTTTCAGTTTGTAAAATTGGTAAGTGAAAATGAATGAAAAGCTTCCTATTTATAGGATTTTTGAGTTTAGGGCAAAATCGTAATTTTGGATATTTATTTTTGAATTGGAAGGTCCGGATTGTATGATGGGATTTTTAAATGGCTCGGATCACTTTGATATAGCCGGATATAGGAAATTGTTGGCCCAACAATTTTTGTCAAGTACAAGTGACTCATCACATGCCCAACAATTTATGTTTAGTACTAGTGACTCATAACTTGCATAGGACTGATCATTCGATTATAACCGAACCGAATATACTATTCGGTTATAATCGAATACCGAAATAAACACAATTTTAGTATCCGAACTACTAACCGAATTTTAAAAATAACTGAATTACCGAATACCGAATTACCGAATTTACAATTTAGTAATTCGGTTAATAATCGAACCAACCTATGCTCCATGTTATTTATCAAGCAAAAAAAAGAATTATTAAAAACTCTTTCCTGAAATGCAACATAAATCTAAATTTTAATATAAATCCCCAACAATTATTCGACTAAAGTTGTGCGGTTGTGCCCAATATACATACTTTAATTGAAACTTGAATGAAGAACTGAAAGGCCGACTTCCCATGGAATCAGTATAAAAAAAGAATTGAACCCCTAGCCAAATAATTCCAGCCTTCAAATCCCGCTAAGTTTATATCAGAAGCACTGAAGCAGGTTTATAACCTTCATCCTTCATTAGCTTGCTTAACCTTAGTAAATCAGCCCGTATTTCCTTAATTTGTGGGCGGAGGCAGAGGCGGACGAGGGTCAGAGGGTGAGCTTAGGGTACCAGGGGTAGAGGAGGCAGCTGGCAGTGAGGAGGCAGCTGGCAGTGAGGAGGAGGAGGAGGATGACGGCAGAGAAGGCCTAGCCGCCTAGGGACTGAGATCTGAGAAACTGAGAGATCTTTGAGTAGTGAGAGATAGTCTGAGAGTGGGAGCAGTGAGAGAGAGATCTGAGAGTAGGAGACTAGCTATTCGGAGAGAGTGAACTGGCGAAGAAGCGGAGACCGGCGACGAGGCGGAGAAGCTTCAGAGTTCAGAGTTTAGAGAAACCAGAGAGAGAAATCTGAGATCTGATCTGATTATCTGAATTCTGAATAAGTGAATATGATAGAGTCATGAGTCAGTAAAGAGTAAAGAGAAAAGTACATGGAATATTTTAAGTGTCAATCCGGTTATTCGGTTAAACCGAATAATTAAAATTAAATCCCGTATACATGAACCGAATACCGAAAATAATTTCGGTTATAACCGAATTGCTAAAAATAATCGAATTATCAAAAAAATTCGGTTAAATTATTTTGGTTCGGTTCGGTAATTCGGTTATACTCGTTTTTTGCTCAGTCCTAAACTTGCATGCAATCATTACATTTTGCTTTAGCATTTGGCTGCAGCATACAAGCATTGCACTTCGGCACATACACACACATATGCCCAACACATATAAATTATAAATTAGGCATACACTCACATGCACATTTCTCATGCACACACATATGTTCGGCACACACCATGCACACACACACACACGGATTATATATATATATATATATATATATATATATATATATATATAGGAATACTTTTTGCCCATATAAGAATTTGAAAATCATTTTCAAAATAAAATAGGAATCTCATTGCCTTAGAAAATATTACTATATGAACTCATTTTATTAACACTTGATATTAAACTATCAAGGTCATAGAATAAATTCAAATGAGATTTTTAAAAAATAAATATTTTTTTGTCAAAATATTAGAGGTAATTAAAAAGCCAATTGTAATGCTTTTAATCCTATGGAAAGGATTTGTAAGATCCCGAATTTTATAAATAAAGATTTAATTTTTTTTATATATTATTTCGAAATAGTAAGGTGTTAATTTGATAAATGTGAAAAGTTATGGGTGAAATGAGCAAATATTTCAAAATAAGCAAATGGTTAAAAAATATTCATTGTTGTCGGGGAATATTCGTTTGGTCGTGGAATATTCTTGTTGTCGGGGAATATTTGTACGACGGCGCAGCTATTTGTGGGCCCCACAACGGAATAACTGTCGGATATAGAAAGCGACAGAAATAATTTTTTTATAAATAACAGTAAAACTGTTACGGTTAAATTGTTAAAATACCCGGTGATAAAAATACAGTAATACGCGTTGCACAGTAGCACACGGTATTGCACAGTATTTTGAATTATTGATTCTTACGTAAGAAGTCACTTACTCAATAATTGTTACAGTAATTACTGTTCAATATTTTATATTATTGATTCAATAATTGCATTATATTTTATTGATTCAATAATTGCTACGTTGATATTTTATATCAATAATTACTACGTTGTTATTTTATATGATTGATTCAATAATTGCTACCGTTGATATTTTGTATTATTGATTCAATAATTGTCATTGCACAGTATTTCACATTATCAACTCAATAATTCATATTATTTGAATAATATAAGTAGATAGCATTATTGACAATGTCTAAGGAAGTTCTGTCTAGGAGGGGTTATTTAATTGCGCGCCAGTAAGGAGAAATCCTTATCGGAATGCCCCCTCTTTACTGGGAACGACCTGGTTGTCAATATTGTAGTTCTGTAATATTATTTCTGAATAATTAATTATTGATTTATATGATAAGAAAATATTTATTTTGTGGATATAAAAGAATGAATTAGTGCTGATGTATTTTAATCAGTATTTTGGTGTAGAAAATCATCCGTTTGTAGATTTCGGCCATTTTCGATTGGAAATTTGGAAAAACTTCCTTCTACAAAGTGGTAGAGAATTAAATTTTCTATAAAAAGGACATAAAATTTATATTTTTCTGACAAAAGGGCTATTTATTATGAATTATTGAAGTTTCGAAAAATAAATATTTTTTTTAAATAAAATGGTGGGCCCCACTTTTGTCATTGCTTGGAAAATACTGATTTTTTTCTCACGAGGTGTGCTGGGTGAAAGCCGTCGGTAGCAAAAGTCTACTTTGACATCCTAAGCTTTTCCTATAAATAGGGTGCTTAGTTAGAAATGAAAATCACACCAGAATCAGAAAATTTTCTCTTTATAATATCGAGCGTATTTTTGTGAGTATTTCAATATTTTGAGTGTTGCTATTCAGTGCAAGTTTTTTTTCAGCCTTATATCCGATATTCCAGTCAGAAATACTATTCTTTTGAGGTAAGGGATGTTATTTTCTTTCGTAAATGATGTTATTCTTTTCAATATCATTATACCAAAATATTGGCATGAATTGTATTATGAAATTCTTACTTTTTCCGTCAGAGTTACTATTCACGTATACGGCACTATTCATGCATACGGCACTATTCACGGAAAAATTAAATTTTCTTCTATTTGTCCAAGTTGCTTGTTAAGGTTCCTATCTTTGATTGGATCTAAGTTTTGAGCTTTATTCTTGAATTTTGCTCCACAATTGATTATTACGAAGTATTTTTGAATTGGATAAACTAAAATACGAATCCTTAATCTTTGTCCTTTATCTCACTGAACTCGTTATTTATATTATTTTTCATCATTCTCAGTCCTAAATGGTGATATAACTAAATATCTTTGGCCTGTAGAGCAAAGATGAATGATTATCTGATGAATATCTTTGGCCGTAGTGTAAAGATGGACAGGTGTTGAGATGAACATGACCACAGATGATATAAATGAATATCTTTGGCCGTAGTGCAAATATGAATATTTGATTTGAGATGTATATTGATTGATGTTACAAGGATAAAATATAGAAGATAGTAGACTTCATTCTCTACTTAACTCTTCTAATGAATTGTTATTTTCGCTGCGAATATTGATCTAAAACTTGTTGTCAATAATATTTTATCTGAATTGTTGAAGACTAACGATAATTTATTTTCCATTATCTTAGTCATAATATTCTTTACTGGGCTAGTTGAGCTCACCCTTTTCATCTATTGTCCTCTTCAGAAAATGAGAATGTCGCAGGAACTAGTCGGGGGACAGAGTGATGGTCCGAGTTAGAGCAGTAGTAGTCCTCACTATTTCTAATAAATAGTGTGATAATAATTGGAATGAGGACTTAGTTTGAATGTTAATATTTTCTATATATTTGTATTGACACTCACAGTTGTGTGGTCGTATTTTGCACTACCGTGTGATATAAAAGATTGTATTTGAATTCTGTACCATGTATTTGACTACTTAAAATAGGTTGGGTTGACTGGACCTATTCTGGGGGGTGTTACAGTTGGTATCAGAGCTTAGGGATATGGTCTCTGGCGGAGATCTGGGAATAGAACTAGGAGGGGAGAGACGAGTAAATCCTTCGCTAGTGTGTCCTACCTAAGCTTATGTGATATTTAATTGGTTAGTCGGAGCATAGCTTATTATGTGATATGTTAATTTATTTAATTAACCCTTATTTTATGGCAGTATTTGAGAATGACAGCTGAGAATGTTAACAATAAAGTGAATGAGACCGTGGAGACACCTTTAATCACCAACCAAGAGAACTTTCAACAAGAAGGCAATGTTCATCCTGAAAACAACGCTGATCAGACGATAAACGATGAGATGTTTAGAAGTTTTTTGCAGTTCATACAAAACCCGACGAAGGAAACTCGTGTGCAAAATACAGGTGGAGATAATAACAACACACGAATTGTCACTGCCAAACAGTTCAAAGAATTGGTACCACTAGAATTTTTGGAGAAGCCGGATCCGATCAAGGCGGAGACGTGGGTTAAACAAATTACCAAGATATTTAATGTCTTAGGATGCACAGAGGAACAGAATGTTCCATTCGCCACGTTTATGTTCTGTGGAGAGGCAGATTACTGGTGGGAGTCCGTGAAGTGTACCCAGCCTGCCGCACTCAGGATGTCTTGGGAAGCGTTCTAGAAACTGTTCAATAACAAGTACTTTCCTGAAAGTATTCGTCATATGAAGGAGGTAGAGTTTATCAGACTAGAATAAAATAACATGACGGTGTCCCAGTACGAGGCTAAGTTCGCGGAGTTGTCCAGGTTTGCACCTCATTTGGTAGAAAATGAGGAACGTATGACGCGGATGTTTCTGAGAAGTTTGAAACTCGAAATTCTTCAATACCTCATTTCTCACAAATTTTCTCTATATTCGGATGTAGTAAACAGGGCGCAGTTGTTAGAATGAGATAGTGATTATGTTCAACCAAGGGACAACAACCAAGATCGTACCGGTGGCAGCAGTCATCGGAACAATGACAACCAGTGGGGAGAAAAGTATGACAGAAGCGGTAACCACTCCGGTGGTAATCGTGGGCATGATAGTAAAAATAGCGAATCGGGAGAAGATTTCAAGAAGAGAAGGTACAACAATGAGAACATGAAGACGTCAACATCAGCACCAGCATCAACTGTTTCTAGGGGAGGAGAACGACCACCAGTTGTATACTATAAATGCGGGAAAGAGGGACACATCAGCCCAAACTGCCAACAACAATTCAAAGCATGCTATAACTGTGGAAAAGAAGGACATATAGCTCGAGATTGTCCTGTAGCGAACCAAGTCCAGCGGGGGTGATGATTCTAAAGACGGTTTCAGACAAGTCAAAGTCGGTGATTCTTAGAAAAGCGTTTGTCGTGACAGCCCAAAACGCGAGGAACCCACACGAGGTGATTACAGGTAAGCTGATCATAAACTCTTGCGAAGTTTACACCTTGTTAGATACCGGTGCTACCCATTCATTTATTTCACCTGCTTGTGCTCAACGTTTGAACTTGACTTCTGATAAATTAGACTTTGACTTATCTGTTGAAACTCCGTTGGGAGAAATCTTTGTTATATCCATAGTTTACAAATCTTGCTTGATTCAGATTGGTACCCTTACCTTACCTGTCGATCTTATATCTTTGAAAATACTTGCATTTGATGTGATTTTAGAAATTAATTGGTTAACCACTTACCATGCCAAAATTAATTATTTTCGTAAGGTTGTTAGTTTTCATATTCCTAATCAACCTGTTGTGCGAATCCAAACCACCAAACCACTAAAATCAGTCAATATCATTTCAAGTCACAAAGCTATTCGTTTATTAAAAAACAGATGTCAAGCTTTCTTAGCTCATGTCACTGATCTAAACCAAAATACGTCAGATCTGAATAATATTTTCGTTGTTAATGAGTTTCCTGATGTATTTTCCGAAGAACTTCCCGGTCTACCCCCAGAACGTGAAGTTGAATTCTTTATTAACCTTGAGCCGGGTACAAAACTCATTTCTAAAATCCCATATCGAATGGCTCCTATTGAACTTCAGGAGTTAAAGGTCCAATTACAAGAATTGTTAGACATCGATTTTATTCGTCCTAGTACATCTCCTTGGGGTGCTCCTATTTTATTCGTAAAGAAGAAAGACGGGAGTATGCGATTTTGTATTGACTATCGGGAGTTGAATCATGTCACCATCAAGAATAGGTATCCGCTACCTCGTATTGATGACCTGTTCGACCAGTTGCAAGGAGTACAATTCTTTTCAAAGATCGATCTTCGTTCTGGATATCATCAGCTGAAGATTAAAACTAAGGATATTCCGAAGACTGCCTTTAGAACTCGGTACGGGCATTATGAGTTTTTAGTCATGTCTTTTGGATTGACTAATGCTCCCGCTGCTTTTATGGATATGATGAACCGTGTATTTAAGGAATATTTGGATCAGTTCGTTATTGTCTTTATTGATGACATCCTCATCTATTCTAAAAGCCGTGAAGATCATGAGCACCATTTGAAGTTGGTACTTCAAAAGCTTCGTGATAACAAGCTATATGCCAAGATAAAAAAATGCGAGTTCTGACTTGAGGAAGTAGCATTCCTTGGGCACGTGGTATCGAAATATGGAGTATCTGTTGACCCAACGAAGATTGAAGCAATACAAAGCTGGGGGCAACCTAAGTCGGTGACCGAAGTACGAAGCTTTTTGGACTTAGCTGGTTATTATCGGAGGTTCGTAGAGGAATTTTTTTCTCGAATCGCTATTCTATTAACTCAGTTGACTCGAAAAGATACAAAATTCGTTTGGAACGAGGAATGTGAGAAGAGCTTCCAAGAGCTCAAGAGAAGACTTATCTCGGCACCTGTTCTGACAATACCATCTGGTTCGGATAGATTTGTTATCTACTGCGATGCTTCGGGCAAAGGGTTAGGATGTGTTCTCATGCAACATGAAAAAGTCATAGCCTATGCCTCTTGAAAACTCAAAGAATATGAGAGGAATTGTCCTACTCATGATCTAGAGTTGGCAGCTGTCATTTTCGTGTTGAAGATCTGGAGACATTACCTGTACGGGGAGAAAATAGAGATTTATACGGATCATAAGAGCCTTAAATATATCTTCACTCAAAAGGAACTCAACATGCGACAACGACGTTGGCTTGAGTTGTTGAAAGATTATGATCATACCATCCAATACCATCCTGAAAAAGCGAACGTGGTAGCTGACGCGTTGAGTAGAAGATCATATGCGGGAACGAGTGCGATGATGTCAAGTATACGCGTGGAACCAGCTTTGATTGATAAAGTTAAAGCTGCTCAAGCTACGGATCTGGAGCTGATGAAGATGAAGAAGAAGGTGCAAGAAGGTGCCATTCCAGAAGCAAGAATCGATGAAGAGGGAATACTTCGAGTCAACTCCAGACTTTGTGTTCCTAACGATTCTGACTTGAAGCATAGAATCATGATGGAGGCACACAACACACCGTTTGTAATCCATCCTGGGAGTACCAAAATGTATCGTGATCTTCGACATACATTTTGCTAGAGCAATATGAAAAGAGAGATGGCGGAATTTATTTCGAGATGTTTAACTTGTCAACGTGTAAAGGCAGAGCATCAAGTGTCGAAGGGTCCATTGCAACCACTGGAGATTCCGAAATGGAAGTGGGAACACATTACGATGGATTTAGTTACGGGTCTTCCCAAGGTTTCTCAAGGCATAGATGCGATTTGGATTATTGTAGATAGATTAACCAAGTCTGCTCATTTCTTGCCGATACGAGAGACTTATTCCCTTGAACGTCTTGCTCATATATACGTGAATGAGATTGTGAGATTGCATGGTATGCCAGTATCTATAGTTTCGGATCGTGACCCCAGATTTACTTCACGATTTTGGATAAGTTTGCAGAAAGCTATGGGCACGGATTTACGATTCAGTTCGGCTTATCATCCTCAAACAGACGCACAATTGAAAAGGACTATTCAAACTCTTGAAGATCTATTGAGACTCTGTGTTCTAGACTTCAAAGGGAGTTGGGATAAGTACTTATCATTGGTGGAATTCTCCTACAACAACAGTTATCAGGCAAGTATAGACGTGGCTCCATTCCAAGCGTTGTATGGACGAAAGTGTCGCTCTCCAGTATGCTGGGATGAGGTGGGTGAAGCAACATTGTTGGGACCGGAGTTAGTATGTATGACTACGGAAAATATCCAAATGATCCGACAACGTATACAAACGGCACAAGATCGACAAAAGAGTTATGCGAATCTTTATCGAAAGAATGTGGGATTTAATGTTGGGGACCATATGTTATTACGTGTTGCTCCGTGGAAAGGAGTTACGAGATTTGACAAGAGAGAAAAGTTCAATCCACGATTTATTGGTCCATTTGAGATCCTTGACCGAGTAAGAAATGTGGCCTATAGACTCGCTTTACCTCCAAACATGTCTCGTGTTCATAATATTTTTTACATATTCGTGTTGCGTAAATATGTGAAATATCTAAACTACATTATTGAGTTAGAACCGGACGAGATAGCCGAAGATTTAACGTACGAGGAGGTGCCTATCAAGATCTTGGATAGAAAGGAGCAAGTCCTATGCTTAAAAATTATACCTCAAGTTAAAGTTTTGTGGAGAAATCATGAAATTAAGAAAATGACCTGGGAGTTGGAATCAGAAATGAAAGCGAGGTATCCTCACCTTTTCAACATACTAGGTACGTGCGTCAATTTCGAGGACGAAATTTTATAAGGAAGGGAGGATGTAAGACCCCGAGTTTTATAAATAAAGATTTAATTTTTTTTATATATTATTTCAAAATAGTAAGGTGTTGATTTGATAAATGTGAAAAGTTATGGGTGAAATGTGCAAATATTTCAAAATAAGCAAGTGGTTATAAATTATTCATTGTTGTCAGGGAATATTCGTTTGGTCGTGAAATATTCTTGTTGTCGGAGAATATTCGTACAACGGCGCAGCTATTTGTGGGCCCCACAACGGAATAACTATAGGATATAGAAAGCGACAGAAATAACCTTTTTATAAATAACGGTAAAACTGTTACGGTTAAACTGTTGAAATATCCGGTGATAAAAATACAGTAATACGCGTTGTTGCACAGTAGCACACGGTATTGCACAGTATTTTGAATTATTGATTCTTACGTAAGAAGTCACTTACTCAATAATTGTTACAGTAATTACTGTTCAATATTTTATATTATTGATTCAATAATTGCATGATATTTTATTGATTCAATAATTGCTACGTTGATATTTTATATCAATAATTGCTACGTTGCTATATATAATTGATTCAATAATTGCTACCGTTGATATTTTATATTATTGATTCAATAATTGTCACTGCACAGTATTTCACATTATCAAATCAATAATTCATATTATTTGAATAATATTAGTAGATAGCATTATTGACAATGTCTAAGGAAGTTCTGTCTAGGAAGGGTTATTTAATTGCGCGCTAGTAAGGAAAAATTCTTATTAGAAGGCCCCCTCACTACAAAAAAATGGACATTCGGTAACGATTTTTCGGGCAACGACTTTATAAGTCGTTGCTAAAAATACATGTTTAGCAACGAAATTTGTCATTCGTTGCAGTTTGTGAAAGGTTTTTATTTTTCGTAACGAAATTCATAGATCGTTGCAAAATTTCGTTGCCAATTCGTTGGCGGAAAAAAAAAATCTCGCTTATTTACTTTTTTGTTGCCGATATGTTGACAATCCGTAACGAAAGATTTTTTTGTTGCTATATTCCGTAGCCTAATATGGACCATATTCATTGTCAACAATTTTTCTTTCGTTGCGTATTTTGTACAATTTTTTGCAACGACTATTAAAATATTGTCCTAAATTAAGATAACCCCAATAAGCACGTTTCGCCCTTTTCTTTTATATTTTTCTCAAAAACGCATCGTTTTGCATTTAATTTTTTTTTTTGAATAACTCATTTTACATGAGACAAAGAGACTATAATTAATAATATTCACTCTTAATTTTTAACATACTCGTCTATTAATTTTATCATGAGATAATTTATAGAACAAATTAAATAAAATAAAATAATAAAAATATGATAGTAATATCATACGTATATGTGTGGATATGTATATTACATATATAATTCTATAATATATATTATCTAATAGATTATTCCAATTCTTAGTTGTAAAAAGTTTTTGTATTTTTGATCATATAAAGATAGATCAATTTTTATCTTATTTGCATTTGTTAATGAGATTCTAGTTTGTCTTCTTCTTACGGACACCAAGAAAGGTACTTTAATTGTCTTCTAATTACAGTTGATCTTGCTAAGTGGTTAAAGGGCAGCCAAATCAGCCGTCCACAATAGGAATTTGTACTATTTGTTTAAATACTGAACAAGTAAATTCTAAGTTTAAATAATCAAAACGACAATGGACTCCCAACACAACGAAAGCAACATAATATATATGTAACATCTATAAATAAAATAAAGTAAAATGTTAAAATGAATGCAATTTTAAGGTGCCAGACATAAATATACCCCTGAATGTACCTTGATACTAAAGGAAATTTCTTAGGAATAGTCTTCAACCATTTGGGACTTTTTGAAGTAGTTAAAATAAGCATAATAGCAGTTCTACAATATTGAAGACTTTAATACTACTTCGCCTAAGTGCCTTTTGAAAAGTCATATTGATAGTTTACTTATTGATAAATATTGTTCTAAACAAATAAAATATTGTTGAGAAATATTGTTCTAAACAAATAAAATCAGCATCATAGATTAGAAACTTGATAGTCCTACTACTTAATCAAGTTCTTACACGAACACTATCAAGCTTTACATTGTTGATCCATCACTAGTAGTCAACAAAATCCAATATTACAAACCTGGAAATTTTTACTACAGATTTTAAATTTGGACTATCAAACTTCATCAGATGACCAAACAATCTCCCGAGCTGAACCAAATGATCTATTTCTCCATGCCAATGTTATATATATAATATATTCACCATCTCCGCAAACAACAACCAACTCTCCTTGGGGTTGTGCTTCAAGCTCTGGCAAATAATAGATTATAGTAAGTGACGCATAAAAAAGGTTCATTATGAAAAGATAAATCTATTTAGCATTTGTCACATTGTCAGGATATCACAAAAAATGACACTAGATTCATACATTAAAAAATGATATTTAGCAGAAAATTTACAAGATGAACTTAAAAATACCAACTCAAAAAGAAGAGAAGTTTTATCATAAAAATACCTTAATTAGACTCTTATACAGAAGTTAAAGTACAAATTTCTCCCTTTTCTCTACTAAAAAGTGAAGTTCTGTCTCTGTCTTTTAATTTAGTCACCCAACATACATAACTGAGCTTAGCACATCGTAGACAAAGAAATACCTCGAAGGAAAAATTTATAAGAACAGAAGGCTGAGATATTATGGATGCACATTCGGTAGTCTCTATTTATTAATAGATAGAAGCCACATTGTTTAGCATTTTCAGCAGTAAAAGTTAATTTACACTCATATGCGTAGTGTATATACCCATATGATATCGACATGGGTATGGGCGAGGGTGAGAGCATGGACTCTGTGCATACAGTCTCAGATAGTTTCCCTTGCAAGCAGAAAAGAAATAAAGCAATATATAGAATATCAGTTATATCGGCTAATACATGGGACATAAAAATAAGTGCAAGCACGAACCCAGCAAAATTTAAATAACATCAAAATTAGTTGCAAAAGAACATATAATTTAGTTGAATTGAAGTAGCACGGTTCAAAGATTAAAATCAGGAGATTCTTAAAGCATAACATAATACAATAACAAACCAATAGTGAACCAACAGAAATAAGAAAAGTTCACACTTACAAAATATGAGACTCTAGCATTCCACAAAACAAATTTGCACAAATTAAAAAGGAAAAATAATACAAAATATAGATAGGTTTGTGTATATATTGTATACAATACCTGTAAGTGTTGGAAGGATAACATGTTATCAAGAAAACGTTCTGCAGAAACCATGCATCTTAATCCTCTATCTGCAACAAATGAAAAGATTTGATGTTGTTATTTTTAGAGTCTAATATATAACTCAAAGCATTCGCGTTCAAAATTCCCAACTAAACATGTACTTTTTCATATTTAACAACCCACTTTAATTTACTACACTTATTAAATTTATTCAAAACATTATACAGTAATTATACTTAATATATTAAGTTATAGGTATTTTATTAATTTATTCCTACATTACATGAGCAAACTATCAAAATGACCAAAACAAATCCAAAACATTCAACAAACCACACCTGGGCAGTTGCTGCAGTGGATGGCTGCTACTGCAGTTGCCTGCAGCAGCTGTGCAGTCTTGCTGCAGCTTCATGCTCAAATTGCCTACTTTGCCATTTTCCAGATTACAAACCGTAAATCCGATCAAGGAAAACTTTTAGAATGTTGTAAAGAATATATCAAACTATTTTTAGAAAATACTAACCAACTAAATCAAACCTCCTAGACCAGTTTTTTTCATGGCTTCAAACTGGCCAGCTGGGTTTTTTTTTATCCGAGTTACACATACAAGTTTCTTGAAAACAGACTTTAAACTCAAATTACCTTTCTCAATTTACTTGAATTACTTCATTAAACAAGTATAAAGAGTTTCTATATAACCAACTTGGCTAAATCCTTGCAAATCTACCCGACAGTCTCTTAGGAGCCTTAAATCAAACACCTCATACGCATTACATTAAGGAACAAAGTTTATATCTATTTATATACAAGTTTAGCCCAAAATTTCCTCCCTTGACCCTTTTTGCTCCGCACAACAACTATTCTCCTTTTCACTAAATCTCAATTACCACAGCAATAACATACTCAGTTTTTTCATAAAACAGTCGAATTTTGCTTCGTAAATTAAGAATTAGAACTTACTTTGCTATAGTGTTCAATGGGCTGAATACAATATTTGTAGTTTAGTTATTTCCCCCCTCTTTGCTGCCTCTGCTTTCCGAAGTCAATTCCAGCCCAGCTCACACCTTAATTTTCTTGCCCAATTCCCTAATGTAGCCGAACAAGCCAAGCCACTGGGGAGTTTTCGAAAAAGTGAAAAGGAATGCAATGGAACGGTTGAAGTACTAAGAATAGGAAGAACTTGATAATGACCATGTTCCATTCTAATTTCATTTCAAATGGTGATTATAATGGCCTCCTGACTCCTTAATCTTTTGACAGCTAAAGCTTATGCAAAGCTTAGTCATCCACTAATTCACCCACCTCCTACTTGCTTAGCTCAATGACTCACACTCAATTATTTAGCCCTTCCCTGTATTTACCTAAATTCGGATAATCAGTCCCAAAACTTTGTTCCATTACATGTAATCAAATAGATTCCAATATAATATATATATATATATATATATATATATATATATGTAAACATTACTCATTATTATTTTTTTATACTTCCATTTCTCATGATATACACAACTCTTTCTTTATTTATAATAATTACATATATTATATTTAAACTAAATTATTTATTTAACACATTTTATGCAAATCATTTACTTAGTTATATAACAAATATATTATTCACTATTTTCAATTAAGAAATTTATTACTACTTTTTCCCATCCTCTCTAGTGAATTTTTTGGGTATAATTTACTTAATAATATATTATGTTGGAATTGCATATTCAAATTTGATATTGAAAATAAATATAAATGCTTAAGTGTAAAGTCCTTCAATGATCATATGTACAAGGACTTAGATGATAGATCAAAATTGTTAAGTTGATCTGAGCTTTAATGTTTATCATTTATGTAAATAAATGTATAGAAGAAAAGATCAAAACTGTTAAGTTGATCTATTTGAGTTATAAAAGTTAAAACCTTGACAGAATCGTAGTCTGTCAAAGGTAGCATATAGAAGACAAGGCAGAATTATAGAGTTTCAATAAAAATGTCCAGAATCGTAATCTGCCAAGAAAACCAAGTCTGCAGAGGTCAAGACAAGATTCGTGGAGCTTAAGTGCAAGTATCAGAGAATCGTAGTCTGCCCTTGGAAGCCACACTGAGAAGCGTGGAGAAGATCCGAGCGCCTGCCAAGCTAAGTCAAGAATCGTAGTGTGCTCTCGGAATCGTGGAGTCTGCAAGACAAGCAAGCAGGAATCGTAGTTTTCCAAAGAGCTTAAGAGGAATCGTAGTGTTCTCTACGATTAAGTCTGAGTCAAGCCTGTGCAAGGCAACACACAACGATTATGGTACAATGACCATAATCGTAGCGTTCCTCCAGTCAACATCAAAGTTCGTAGTTCTGATGAAGGGAGGAAAGAAACAAATGAAGAAAGGCTTATAGTCGTTGACAAATTGATGGTCCCAATGATTCCATATTCATCCTTAGTCCAAATCGAAGAAGCGTATTGAAGAAGCTAAGGAAAGGACTAAACCGCCTGCTGAAAATATCTTTTCAGGTGTTAGGTGAGATTGCAGTCTGCTGTGGCAGTGGGCCAGTCGGCAGTGCAGTAGGAAAGCAGGATGTTAACATCAACTGCACAGAATTGTCTGAAGCATTAAATGCTACAACAGATGCATTCAAATGAAAACATTTTTATGATTTTTCTCTTACTTTATTATGACATTCATGCATTTATATATATCAAATTATAATTATATTCATTGAATTTGAACATATATTATTATAATTATGTACTTTATATTTCAAAATTATAAGTTCATGTCCAATTTACCTTTGAAATGTCCAATCAAATTAATTTGGATAAGATCTCATCTTGACTTGTTATATACTTGTTTTGATTTATCTAATTTTTAATTATACAATTGTAATTATTGCAACTATTTAAAAAATATTACTAATTATTCATTGGAATGAGATTAGTAATAAACTATACGATGTTAATTGAGGAATATGTTTTTATTTATTATTAAAAAAAATGTTACATATTATATTATATAATTATAAATGATATATCTAAAAACAAAGATAAAATCAATAAATAGATATAAGATCATACAATTTATGAGGTAAAACTGTAAATTTGTTCAAAATGAGTATTTTTTTAAATCTTAAATTTTTTATATCTGATTCGGTTACTCGGTTATATCCGTTGTTAGATTTAGAACATAAATCAAACCCGTGAAAAGACTCGAATTTGAGATTGAATTCGAAGCTCGCGTGTAGTTTAAATATAATTTGATTCGAGTCAAATAGAATTCGAGTAATGAATATTTGAGTCGAGTAAAATCTGAGTCGAGTTTTTTAAATACAATTCAAATTCGAGTCGGATTTGAGTATGAATTTAATTTTTCGAGTTGAATCCGAACAACTCTCTGTTCAGTTTAGTTTGACTTACTTAAACTCTTATTACTAAGTAATTGAAATTGCAGTTTTAATATTTAGAATTTCTGTTATAACTAATGAGTAATTTCGAGTTAAATTGCACTTTTAATATTTATTACTTAAACTCTTATCACTAAATAATATATTTGTTCTCTAACTTGTAATAGTGACATAATACGTGTGGAAGAAAACTTTTCTTTCTCTACTCCTTCCTCACCACTCTCCTTCCCATACACCATTTCTTACCCACTACCGTAGATCAAAATATCTAGCGTCTCTTCCTCTCTTCCTCTCTTCGTGTCCGTAAAGGCTTTACTTCTTCCGATCGCTAGTCAATTTCATCCTTACTCTTCATCGTAGCCAATCCTCTGTCAATCGGCTCACAATTAGTCAGTGTTTAGCGATTCAACTTCAATCAGATTCGAACGCCATCTCTCTCTTGATGCCCTAACTTCGCAGGTGAACTATATATCTTGATAATAACGAATAAAGGCCATGATTGAATTTCCTTATATAAATGCCAAATTGTTAGTTAGGGTTTACAAGATTTTAAAATTTCCTACTGAATGTTATATACTTGAACCAAATTAGGGTTCATTTCATTTTGGAGTAGTATTTATTGACTAATTGAAACCTAATTGTACTGGTTTCCCTATGATTTACCTTAATTGATTGCTTCTGGCTTATTTTCTTATAAAGTTCCAGTTACTGAAAGTAATCTCTTTTTTATCCTTTCACTCTTCCTTTTCTCCTACTTATGTTAGAGAAACATATATAAATTATAATACTCCTATTTTATTTAAAATTTTAGTTTTGGGTTTGTGACAGAGTTTGCAGAGGATGGTATTGAAAAAAATGGAGGAAATTCAAATGACAAAGGTAAAAAGTGTTTCTTGAGGGGCCAGTGGTTTTCTTTTACTCGGCATATATAAATTTCAAGAAATACTAATCATTTGTGTTCTCAATTTCTCATTATTATGCTGTGTCTGATGCCCTTCAGCTGTTGCACTCACACCGGTCGAAACAGAGAAGAGATTGGTATTGATTAAAGCATGGGAAGAAAGTGAAAAAAAGAGAGCAGGGAACAGGTATAAATCAAAGAGAGAGAAAAAACTAATTCTCTGATTTTACTGTTTTTGTTAGACAATTCAATTTTTTTTCCTGATTTAATAATTTAATTCATTATTTTCTACTATAATTTATATGCAGGGCATATAAGAAGTTATCAGCCATTGGAGCATGGGAGAACACTAAATGGATGACAAAGAAGATGGCTAATATCTACAAAATGGCACCCTATCTCCTTCAATCGTCCCTCCTCTCAGCGGCGCCTCCTCTTAGCAGCGCCTCCCTACCAGTTGTCTCTCCTCTAATTTCTCTCCAACTCATTCGCCTACCCTATATTGGTTCTCCAAATCAGTCGCGGACACCCAAATCCAATCCCTATGAATATGTTGAAGCTAAATTGAAAGTTTGGCAACTTCAACGAGTAACTACAGATTCTCTACAATTCTACTTTTGGGTTTGTTCTCAATCCCTTTATGCTTTCATGTGTTTGTTCTTTTTCTGTTTAATTTGTTGTTGGTATACAGTAATTCGAGCTAATATTCTTCAATCATTTTGTTTGTCGGACATTTTACATTTTTATTTAATCTTCCTCTTTGTGTGTGTTTTTCAAGAACCACAGTTTTACTTATGAAGTTTTATTCTTGATTGTTTGCCCCTTTTCCTTAAAACTTTAATGTTTTAAATCTAATTTTGTATTTTGTTGAAAATAATGTCTAAACTAGTATATGCTTCTACTGTTTCAATGGTACCTTTTCCCCTTCTCATTCCTTTTAATTTGATATTAAATTTGATTGCTCGCGATATGGCACGTGTAGGAGCAGTCATATTTTGGACAGGCTTATTTGAAACCACCATCTCCGTGGGTAATTGTCAGCTTGATGTGCCTCACTTAATTCAGTGCCGAGGTATAGTATCCTTTGAGTTTTAGTTGTGAACGTTCATTTTGAAATATGGGTGACATTTCCCATTCGGATTAGATGGTGCACAGGGATATATCTGACCTCATATTTGTTTTATTTGTTCTGTAAAAAGTTATAGAAATGTATACAGATTACTGGTCCTATAATATTATTTGTATTTTCCATGGATTATGTAATATTTAGTCTTTTGTTGTTTCTTCTCCTGAGCAGTTGTACCTTGACTTGGCAAATTCTTATAGCACCGGAAAAATTTTAGAACTCGAGACATGTATCCAGGGACATAGGGAGAAGTTTCAAATGGTGAGTAAAGTGGCCTATGTCGATCTTTCTTCAAATTGTAGTATTTAAGAGGAGGCATGATACTAAACTTTATTCGTATGAAGTTCTATAAAAATTGCTTTGGTCTACTTGAAAGGTTTTTTTTCCTAATAACATTTTCTTAATCAGGAAAACAATCTTGGGTTGGTCAGGCAGGTTGTATCATCCATGTACAAAAGAAATATACAGAGATCATACTTTACTCTCTCTCTTCAAGACATAGCCAACACAGTGCAACTGAATAGCTCCAAGGAGGCTGAAATGCATGTTCTTCAAATGGTAGTTACAACTTCTTTTAATATTGCATTCAGTTGGTGTTTTCAATACCAGAACTTTTCATTTTACTGTTTTTCTGCAATTTAAGATCCAAGATGGTGAGATATATGCAACAATCAACCAGAAGGATGGAATGGTGAGATTCCTAGAGGATCCGGAGCAATATAAATCATGTGAGATGATTGAGCGTATCGACTCATCAATCCAAAGGTATGATATGCTATACATGAGCTTGTAAATGTGTTTTCCATTACATGAACGAAAACTACAATCAAATGAGCTCATATTTTATTCAACGGACTCGAGAGGACCTTTCACTGGTTCCTCTATTTGGCAAGGGAAAGAAATGTCCTTGCGGAAGTTGTTGATTTAAATCTCTCTTCTCCATTACCTATGGCCTATAATTAAATGAGCAGTTTAATGGAAGACAACAGATGAGACAGGAAAATGGTAATGCAATTTATTGCTGTGTGCAAAGTATGAGTTTGGCAGTTCCATTATTTTTACTGCCAAATGCAATCGACTCTTGATGTTTCTTTCCTTATCTATTACTCTCTTTTTTTTCTTTTTTCTTTTTTGAAGGAGAACATGTAGGGTTGTTATATGGGTTTGGGTCCTTTTGGGAGTTTTTTTAATATTTCTATAATATCCCGCTAGAAGGATGGTTAATGTTAATGAAGATTACAACTGTTACTGGTCTGGTTTTATATTATTTCACAAGAATGGACAATTTGAGGTGTATATTGTTAATGTATATTGTACACTATTTATGGTATGAACTTTTTCTCTAAGACTAACCAGAAAAGTCTACATGCATTTCCTCCACCTTACTATGACTTAATTGGTAGCTGATTTGAAATAGAAGTTTAGGGGCTGTCTCATTGAAGTAGAACTTTGAACTTTTTGTATGAATTTTTGATAAAGTGTATTCATAATTTAGGACATGCCATAAACAAATATAACATTACTTTTTAACTGTTTGAATTCTTAGTTTGAACATATTGCAAGGGTATGAAATACTTGTTGGTTGATTTGGATGATGAGTATAACTTTAAGCTGAATTGAGTACTATATTGGAGGAAATCTATAGGGTTTAAGATCCTAACTATTTTGAAAGCTTTACTTATCAAACAAAAATTAAATTTGAAAGCTTGGTATTGTCAATTGAGAAATTGGGGCAGCAGTGCAACGCTGTGTTGGGAGAGCTATATCTCCCTTGCTAGCTAGTTATTCTATAATTCTCTGATGTGTTATTTTTTGGTTACTACTTTTCTTTTTTTAATACCCTTCTAAATCCCTTTAGTCTTTGGCCTCCATTCTTGTAGTTGTTGTAGAAATTTCCGCTACAACATATAACAAAGACCATGGGTACTATTTAATGCCTATTTTAGATATCACACTTCTCTTCCACAGTATTAAGTGGATTAATTCTAATGCACATCATTTTATTTGCTATTTACAGAGCAAACAGATGTGGAGCATTGACCCTGCAAATATTTCAAGATTGGTAAGTTGGCATTCCTGTTTATTGACTTCCCCTCTCTTTCTACTCTGAATCTCCAGCCATATGGTTTCAGTGCTTGTATGTATTGGACTAAACAGTTCTTTCCTAGTTAAGAAGTTATTTGGTATGGGCAGTTTGTTGAAGATGCCATCTTTGTACATGTGCTCGATAGTTGATTGTAAAGCTAATGAATATGTACCGGATGATTTTATTTAATTAATAATATTTGTGGTTTTTGTACTTCTGTTATAATTTGTTATGGGGTCATTGAGCTACGATTTATTTTATTTGTAAAATAATTTTGACATTTGTAACATAACAAAGAAAAAAACAACAATTTTATCGTTGCAAATTATAACAATTTTAGTTGCACATATAAAGTAAATGGCAACATATAGCTTCATTGCTAATCGACAATAATTTTTGTTGCTCTCAAAAAATAATCAGCATCAAATATTATTGTTAATTGATCATAATTATTCATAACAAGACCAACGACAACGAATAATCTCGTTGCAAAATAATATATGACTAATATATTTTGCACATTCAGCAACGAATATCGTTGCCAAAAAAGTATACAATTAGTAACGAAAATTAGTTAAGCCAACAATTTTCACACTGTTCAGTAACGACAAACATCGTTGGTAAAAGTGTCTCAACCGCAACGAAATTTCATCTTCGTTGAAAAAAAAGAGGTTATTTTCGTTGCCAATTACAAGGATTTTGCAACAAAAGTTACTTTTTAGTAACAATTTCTTAATAAATTTGTAACAATGTATTTCGTTGCTAAATGATCTATGCTTTTACACAAAAATCAACTTTCGTTGCGAAATATCTCACTTTCTGCAACGATCAAAATAATTTTGTTGCTAGACAATTAGCAACGCTCATTGCGCAACGAATGATCCAACGACCGAAAAATCGTTGCAAATGACATTTAGCAACGAAATTATATATCTTTAGCAACGAAAACTGGTTGTTGCCAAATCACCATTTTTTTGTAGTGCCTCTTTCCTAGGAACGACCTGGTTGTCAATATTGTAGTTCTGTAATATTATTTCTGAATAATTTATTATTGATTTATATGATAAGAAAATATTTATTTTATGGATATAAAAGAAGGAATTAGTGCTGATGTGTTTTTATCAGTATTTTGGTGTGAAAAATTATTCGTTTGTGAATTTCGGCCATTTTCGATTGGGAATTTAGAAAAACTTCCTTCTACAAAGTGGTAGAGAATTAAATTTCCTATGAAAAGGATAAATAATTTGTATTTTTCTGACAAAAGAGCTATTTATTATGAATTATTGAAGTTTTAAAAAATAAATATTTTTTTTAAATAAAATGGTGGGCCCCACTTTTGTCATTGCTTGGAAAATACTGATTTTTTTTCTCACGAGGTGTGCTGGGTGAAAGCCGTTGGTAGCAAAAGTCTACTTTGGCATCCTAAGCTTTTCCTATAAATAGGGTGCTTAGTTAGAAATGAAAATCACACCAGAATCAGAAATTTTTCTCTCTATAATATCTAGCGTATTTTTGTGAGTATTTCGATACTTTGTGTGTTGCTATTCAGTGCAAATTTTCTTCAGCCTTATATCCGATATTCCAGTCAGAAGTACTATTCTTTTGAGGTAAGGGATGTTATTTTTTTTCGTAAATGATGTTATTCTTTTCAATATCATTATATCAAAATATTGGCACGGATTGTATTATGAAATTCTTACTTTTTTCGTCGGAGTTACTATTCACGTATACGGTATTATTCACGAAAAAATTAATTTTTTTTCTATTTGTCCAAGTTGCTTGTTAAGGTTCCTATCTTTGATTGGATCTAAGTTTTGAGTTTTATTTTTGAATTTTGCTCCACAATTGATTATTACGAAGTATTTTTGAATTGGATAAACTAAAATACGAATACTTAATCTTTATCCTTTATCTCACTGGATTCGTTATTTATATTATTTTTCATCATTCTCAGTCCTAAATGGTGATATAACTGAATATTTTTGGCCTGTAGAGCAAAGATGAATGATTATCTGATGAATACCTTTGGCCGTAGTGCAAAGATGGACAGGTGTTGAGATGAACATGACCACTGATGATACAAATGAATATCTTTGGCCGTAGTACAAATATGAATATTTAATTCGAGATGTATATTGATTGATGTTACAGGGATAAAATATTGATGATGGACTTTAAAATCATAGAAGATAGTAGACTTCATTCTCTACTTAACTCTTCTAATGAATTGTTATTTACACTGCGAATATTGATCTAAAACTTGTTGTCAATAATATTTTATCTGAATTGTTGAAGACTAACGATAATTTATTTTTCATTATCTTAGTCATAATATTCTTTACTGGGCTAGTTGAACTCACCCTTTTTATCTATTGTCCTCTTTAGGAAATAAAAATATCGCAGGAACTAGTCGGGGGACAGAGTGATGGTCCGAGTTAGAGCAGTAGTAGTCCTCACAATTTCTAATAAATAGTGTGATAATAATTATAATGAGGACTTAGTTTGAATGTTAATATTTTTTACATATTTGTATTGACACTCACAGTTGTGTGGTCGTATTTTGCACGACCGTGTGATATAAAAGATTGTATTTGAATTTTGTACCATGTATTTGGCGACTCAAAATAGGTTGGGTTGACTGGACCTATTCTGGGGGGCGTCACAGGATTCTACCCTTTTAACCTAATTTGTTATCATCAAAATTAAACACTCAGATTTGGAGACCTATCACATTTCATCCTTTTGTTTTTTATTTTATGTGAAAAAAATAAAATAAAATTTATTCCAATGAAATTTGTTATAATTTTATCATTATATGACAACACCCACCAACAACAACAACCAAACGTACACTTAAAATCATTCAATTCCGACATTAACTCAATTCCTTCAATCCAAATACAACATAAAAGTGTTCAGCTGATAATGACTTATAAGTTAATATAAAATATAAAGATTTAAAAAAAATTAATAAAATGATACATTGATTCAATACCATATTATAAAAATTACTATTTTTTTCATTAAATAAAACACTAAACAAATAAATATATTATATTATAAATATAATGCATCTCAATAATATATATATATATATATATATATATATATATTGCATTATATAAATATAATATAATTAAAAGCATTTGCACCAAATATTTATTTATGTTGGAGAATAAATTATATATTAGATTAAAAAGATAAAGATGTAATTTAGTAAAATAGAAGAGGTGACACAATGAACATTACATTTGGTCAAATTAATTTATTAAAAATAATTTATAAGTCATTTTTAAATAAACTAAAACTTGTTATTTATTAATAATGATTTATAAATTTAAAAAAAGTTAATAATTAAGTTGTTTTCTAAAAAGCTTAAATGGTTCAAAATGACTTATAAATTAGTTTGACCAATTTATAAGTCATTGTCTAACACTCTCTAAGGTGGTGTTTGATTGAATCTTAATGTATTTTAACAGTTCTCTTCTTAATGCATCTTAAGAGCTCACATCTTTATATTAAGATATACTCTAAATAGTTTAGACTCGTATTTGTATCTTAACTATTAAGAGGACCTTTGAATACAAAAATATGGCCCATTAAAATGCATTAAGATGCAATTAAATATCATCTAAGAGCATGTTCGGGAATGACTTATTTTAAAATAATTTATAAGTTAAAATATAAGTTGACTTAGAAGTTATTTTAAGTTGTGACTTATAAGTAAAAGCGTTCAGCATCAATTTGATTTATAAGTTAAAAATTAAATTAAAACAAGTTATGAAAGTATTCGACTCATAGTGACTTATAAATTAAAATAAATATACAAATTATTAAAAAAGACATTAATAAAAAGAGACAAAAGAGAAGAGTATAAAATAGACATTACATTTGGTCAACTAATTTATGTAAAAATTACTTATAAGTTATTTATAAATAAGTCACAAATAATTACTTATTTTTTGACTTAAAATTGAATTTATAAGTTAAAAAATATTAATTTCATCCATTAATATAAGTTGTTTAGAGAAGTATTTTTATCCTTTAGTATAAGTCGTTTGAGAATTTCAAGTAAGCATTAATTGCTTAGTTTTAAATATTATTCCAAATAATAAATATAAATTTGGTTTTCTTCTATTTTTTGTTTAATAATTAACATTTTTTTTCAGTACAAAATTAATATAGATAATTGATATTATATTTAATATTATATAATTATTTGTTTAATATTTATGCAAAACTCTAATACGCCTCATATTAAGGGACGGAATGAGTAAATAATTGTCAAACAACTTAAGGCCAAAAATAGTAACTTTCAAACTAACTATTAAGTTATTCACAAAGGGAATTTTTTAACATTTGATCTTAAGGTACATGTTAAATACACATTTTAAGAATTTTTTTTTTGAGTTATATGCATATTTTTTTAAATTTGGTGTAATTATAAAAATTAATAAAATATGTACATAATTTAAAATAATATTTTGTGGTAGTGTGTGCTTAACATGTAACTTGAGTATCCTTCACAAAGAGGGTTTTATGTCCTTCCTTCTCTCTCTCTCTCTCCTTCCAACCTACTCCACCAACCTCTTCTTCTAATCCCATAACCGTTCCCCAGTGTTTGAATTTCCCTTAAAACTTCCCCCAGATCTTAATTTTCCCGGGAAACTCCATTCAGGAAAACCCTTTTTCCCAAGAAAAGAAGAAGACGAAAAATGTCACACAGCGACACAGTGCCCCTCCACCCATCTTCCCAATCAGACATAGATGAGATCGAAAACCTCATCAATTCGGCTCCCGCCACCGTCCTCCCGGCCCGCCCGCCCAGCCCTCCTCGAGCTTCAATCCCAGTTTCCTCATCTCCCTTCATGCCCTCCAATCTCCCTCTTCCTTCGGCCTATCAGAAGCCGATTCCTGTTCCTCAGGCCCCACCTCCTCCTCCGCCTCCCTCTTCGAATCATGGCCAGTCGAATATCGGGGCTACTGGATTCGGGTCGCCGCCAAATACGTTGACGGAGCCGGTGTGGGATACGGTGAAGAGGGATCTGTCTAGGATTGTCAGCAATTTGAAGCTGGTGGTTTTCCCCAACCCGAATCGGGACGATCCGGGAAAGGCGTTAAGGGATTGGGATCTTTGGGGGCCATTCTTCTTCATTGTCTTTCTGGGTCTCACCTTATCTTGGTCTGCTTCCGTCAAGAAGGTTCAGTTTTCACTTGCACAGTTGCATTGTATTTCTATATACACCTTGTGCTACTTTCGTAATGTATAGTTGTCTTGTGTAAATTGCAAGTGCAAACGGGTCTCATGTACATGCGTTAGTTTATCAAAAGTGGGTTTAGCTTAGTTGTGACTTGAGACTTGCTTGGTATAATACTATAATTTGGGGTTTTCAAGTTTCTTGGGAGTATTTAAGTTTTTTGTTCAGAAGATTTTATTTTATTTTTATTATTTTATATTTTTTTGGTTTAGGATTAACGGCATAAAGTTATTTAGTTGTAATGCATGGTTGGATCATGATCTTCAAAGCTAGTTATCTTCTCTTATTTATTTTAATAAATATTCAGTGTAATTACCCAAAAAAATTCATTAGGAAATAGCAATGAATCTATTAGGTGATTAGTTTTTTGTTCACGTTGGTTTTTTTTTGGTTTAGGATTAACGGCATAAAGATATTTAGTTGTAATTTTCATATGCATAGTTGGATCATGATCATCAAATCTAGTTATCTTCTCTTATTTAGTTTAGTAAATATTCGGTGTAATTACCCAAAAAAAATCATAGTAAATAGCATTGAATCTATTAGGTGATTAGTTTTTTGTTCACAAGAATTTATTTATTTTTGGTTTAGGATTAACGGTATAAAGTTATTTAGTTGTAATTTTCATATGCATAGTTGGATCATGATCTTCAAAGCTAGTTATCTTCTCTTATTTATTTTAGTAAATATTCGGTGTAATTACCCAAAAAAAATTCATTAGTAAATAGCCTTGAATTTATTAGGTGATTTAGTGCTATTTTGAGATGTAAATTAATTCATTCATGTTTACTAGTTTTCCTCTAATTGATTTAGGGTCTGATAAGACCATCAGATGTTTAAGGTAAAGTAAGTTTGCAGGTGGGGAGATTGGATCCCATAATACATGATGATATATGAATGTTGGAGAATGAACCTTGCATAAAACCAAACCCTTGATGCCAACGGGAGGTGTTTCTAAGGTAAATCGCCAGAGCCATTTGCCACCCACCACCAAGGTGATCTTCTTACATACCAAGTTACCCAATCCAAATCTTCCTCTTGCTTAGACATACTTTTTTTCGCTCAACCAAATGATCCATTCTCTCATCTCTTGCCCTTGCCCCCCTTCCCTGTTCAAAGAAAATGCTCGTCAAGTTTCTAGGAAATCTGAAACACTGAAGGGATCCTAAACAGGGACAAGTAATGCAACAGTATACTAGTTAACAAGTCTTAATTAAAGTAACTTCTTTTCACTTATCAAGTAGCTGGGTGCCTCTCTAAACAAATGGGTGCCAAAATGCTATGGACCTAGGATTACCACTAAAGGACACACCAAGATAAAAATAAGCAAAAAAATTTAGAGAGAAATATGTTAGAAGGTCCTCTGCATATGTTAATTATTAACTCTAGATGACTGCACTTGAGCAAGTTGAAATTCATCCCATAGATTGTACGACACCTGAAGAACGCATTATTAAATGCTTAAAACCCTCTGAAAGTAAAAGGATGGTATTATCAGCAAATTGAAGTTGAGACACAACCTTCACCCACCCCACTGCGCAGCCCCCCACTAAACTAAACTTCTCTCCTCTTTAAGCATTATACTCGATACATATTCCAATGAAGTATTGAAGTGAATAAAAAAGGCGATAAAGGATCTCATTCCTAGGACCCCTAGAAGTTCTAAATCAAGATTTAGGTTCCCCATAAACAATCATCGCAAAATGAGCTGAAGCAAAACAACCCTTGATAATGGGCACTGCAAATTGGCATACGGATTTGTTATGAGTCAGGCTATAGTTTCTCTGTTGATTTTAATTAATACTCCCTCCGTTCCAAAATAATTACTAAGTTTTGACTTTTTTTAGTCAAATTGACTATTTTTAAAATTAATAATTAAACATGTATAAATATATTTTTAACATTATAAAAATTGGTATTAGTAGTAAATTGTATATACTTTTTTTTGTTATAACCTCTGCACTTATATTCTGGCAAAAATGGTACAAAAAATAGTTTTAAAAAATAGTCAATTTGACTTTAAAAAGTCAAAACTAAACGGTTATTTGGGACGGAGGAAGTAATTTAGTACAATGCATTAGTAAGACTATTCTCCAAATTCAAGACATCATAATATGTTAGTATGTCCCTTTCGATTTTGTTAATTTGATAATTTCTACAAGTTGCTAATCGAAGAAAAATAATTGGAAGAATAGCAACATCCGTCATCTATATAAGTGATTTTTAGGTATCATCTGTTGGTCATTAATACATATTTTAGTGCAGGTAATTCTTTTCGCAGCTGTCATTTTTATTTTTTAGTAACAAAAGAGAGGATAATATGGGTGGGATGGATGCTTCCAGAGTTTTGTTAGATTGAACTCCATAGGGTTGTTAGTTTTATAAAGCATTTTATTGGATGATGCATATGAGAAATCCTATCTAGTTGTTAGCACTTATTTTCTTCTCTCTCTTTGTTTCTTTTCAGTTAGCATATCATTTAATTTTTAGTGTCAATGTCCTGCTTCCATTCCATATCTGCAAATAGTTTGGTATGCTCCTTATAAACTACTTCCCGTTGGAGAAGGCAGAATCTGCATCTTGTACTTTGAGCTCGTTTTCAATTTGTGTTACGTGAGACTGATCTGTCTATTCACTTATTAATGGCTCTTTTTTTATTATTTATTTGTGAGTTGCCTTTTTTCCAGCCTGAGATTCTTGTGTCTTGCAGTCAGAGGTTTTCGCGGTTGCATTTGCACTACTTGCAGCTGGTGCTGTAATTTTGACACTGAATGTGTTGTTGCTGGTAATTTCTCCATCTCTGGCGTAGGTTTTTAATTATATTCCTGCTAAATTTAGGGTTTTAAATTTGTCTGTTGTCGGAATACTTCTTCAGAAAGAAATGGAACTTTTGTGCTGTACACTTGAAACAGAAAAATGTAAAATTTGACATTTGACATTTGTTTGACTAAAGTTTTGTCATGTTCATGGTATTAGGGTGGTCACATAATCTTCTTCCAGAGCTTGAGTCTTTTGGGTTACTGCCTATTTCCTTTGGATGTTGGCGCCCTGATCTGCATGTTAAAGGACAACGTCATAGTGAAGTTGGTGGTGGTATGTGTTACATTGGCCTGGAGCACTTGGGCTGCATATCCATTCATGAGTACTGCTGTCAACCCTAGAAGAAAAGCTCTTGCACTTTACCCTGTTCTACTCATGTACGTGTCTGTTGGTTTTCTCATCATTGCCATTGATTAGTGGTTTGATTCGTATAGGAATTATGGAACCAATGAATCTTAGGGCATATAGTGTGGTTTTCATTTGGATTCTTATATGGGATAATCATGCGTTTTTGATTGGCTTGGCTTGGCTGTCGACTTTGATGAGTTTGAGGGTTCATTCTAGAAAATTGTACACGAAGAAATTTCTAGTAGAGTTTGTTACATACACGTCTAACAAACTCTATTAGAATTTTTTCATGCATGCATCTCTAACCTACGCTTGTAAAAATCCTTAATAATAGGAATTGGAAATTGTTGATTTCCTCTAATTTGCAACATAGGAGTGACGCTGTGCTTGTTTGTGTCGAGATTTGCATAAGGGGACAAATAAATCCCTCGTATGTATGTCTTGTCCCAAACCAACTTTGGCTCTATGCGATCCCTCTTTTTCTAAGGTTGTGAACACCCGAGGAGTCCTGGGCTGAGATTCAAGGTGCCTGTGTTTTTGACAATCGCTTCTTGACAAGTATTTAATCTCTGATTATGTTTGGTTGTTATACTACTTAGAGCATTTCCACCAGTCTTTTTAACCACTTTGATACTCAAATAGGTGAGTCACGTCAGAAAAATCTTTTCCAACAGTCTCTTCAACCTTAATAATCAAATTTGCAATCTCCTTTTCATTTTTCAAATCAGCAACCTTCTTCTCACTCTTTAAATTTATAATTAAAGGCTAAAAATATTTATTATGCTTGTTGGATTTGATGTATAGCTCATTAAATTAAAGAGACTGATGAGGCACAAAATATGAAAGTAGCAAATAATACTTTTCAAATTGTCACGTAGGTTAACAAATTTTAATTTGAAGAGTTTTTTTTGCTATTACTCTTGGAGATATTCTTAGAAGCTTTAAAAGAAGTTGGATGTTTGTACAAGTTTAAGGTCAACTCGTTTAATATTTAACTGGTTAAAATAATTAATTTTATAAATGTGATTAATAGTAAAACAAATTTTATGTTTCAGTGAAAATATGATTACCCTAAAGCTGGTAGCGTGGATTAAGGAAGTAGTATTATTGGGATTCGATTACCATGAAATTAATTTCATAGTAAATTGGTCAATTGATGATAACACGTAGAAGGAGAGATATCTCTCGACTTGCGTGTTAACATTATATTTAATTAATTAATTAAAATTAACTTCATATTAACCAATTCGGTATTATTAATGGCAGGCCAAAAAAATTTATTTGAGTGCTACTGATAGTAGTAGTATTCACAACAATGATAGAGGCCTGAATTTAAGTTGTACAGTAAGATTGAATTAAGGAGCAAGTGTGAGTGTGAGTGATAGTAGTAAGTAATGTTAGTGCGCGTTTGATTACATCTCTTAATGTACCAATCTCTTCATGCATTTTAATATGTATCTTAATATATAGTATTATTTAAATAGTTTAGATTTATATTAGTATTTTAATAATTTAGAAATATTTAAAGAATTTTTTATTATCTCAATTTCAAATATTAAAAGATGGAGGGTTAAGATGCAAAGACCACCGGTCTGATCTACGAGAAGCTTCAATATATTTGTACCACTCGATGATCACTACTTCATCTTGATCTTGGTGGCTTTTGGCGGGCGTGGGGGTGGGCGAGGGGGCGAGGGGGCGGGGGGGGGGGGGGGGGGGGGTGGCTCTCTCTCTGTGTCCACCGACTCTGGGGGGAGGAGGTTGCTTGGGAGGATAGGTTTGCAGTTTTACTTTACTTGCGGTGTTGTTACCCCAACTCTGCAGACTACAGATTCTCCCTCTCTCCCTCCCTCTGCATCAACCTTGGCATGTACTGCAGACTGCAGACTGCAGACTGCAGACTGCAGACTAGCTAGTAGGAGCAGGTGGAGGATCAAACGATTCTCCCTTCTATACATAAATCTCTATGTACACACTCTAATGTTTACGTACGTACATAAATATGCATGTCGGATATGTACAATTTACAAAGTTTACATATTTAGATGTAAAATGATAGTAGTAATAAAATATTTATTTCATTCTTTCTTTTCTAAATCATACTACTCATGCGCTTCGGTTTTATTCTAGTTAATTTATTACTATAATTTTCAGAAATAATAATTTTGTACTAAATATTATTTTTTATGTAATTTATAATACTATGAATTATTTTCAATGCGCTTGCCTTGCGTCAACAGTATGAATTATCGTGTGTTTTTTGGTTCCTTTGAACGAATGGCTTCTTTTTTCTTTTTCTTCTTTTCTGGATGCGTTTTTAAGATCTAAAAGAGGTCCGTCCCTCCGTCCAACAGTTTGTTAATGTTATCCGCTTACTGTTTCCGTGTCATTTATTTACAGCACCTTCACTTCCCTATCCTTATATGCTTCTAAAGATATATTGCGTCTTTTTACAATTGTTATTTTTCTAAATAAATATTAGTAATCATTTTTAATTTTTAAAACGATATGTAATCATTGAGATCCTTTTATAGTTTTTATCATCATTTTTTGTATTAATAAATTTCACAATTATAAATTCGACATAAAAATGACAAAGAACTTGTGTTTTGTTTTCTACAAGTGACGATACATAAAGAGAGTGCGATCCACGTGAACTAAAAGCTCGTGAGCATGCAACTTGAAAGATTAGTACTAGTACTATTTGATGAGTCCTAATAAATTCCCACCTTAATTATTAGTAAAATGCAATTCATTATCTACTACTTAATTCTCCTCCCCCTATCCTTTTCTTTAGGCTTTAGCTGAGCTTAGTGGAATATAAAAATCAACTAATTAAGAAAACTAGAGGAGGGGGGTCTGAGTCAGACCCGCAGACCGCAGGCTATTACTATATATATATATATATATATATATATATATGAACAAGATCACACATGACACAACCCATCATCATCATCACAATTAACAAACCTGTACATATAATCCCTCTGTCCCAAAAACATAGAGAGATGTAGTACGTACACTTAATTTCTACGCATATATATATATATATATGAATTTTTTAACATGTGTCTTTAGGGCACATATTAAGCACACAGTTCAAGAGAATATTCTCTTGAATTATGTGCATATTTCCTTGAACTTAGTATAAATATAGAAATCAAAAAAATATGCACACAGTTCAAAAAAATATTCTTTTGAACTGTGTGCTTAATATGTATTTTAAAAACATATATTAAGAGGACCCTATATATATTATGAAACTTAAAATAAAGGAGAGGGTACTAAATAAGTTTTATTAAAAAGTTAAATTATTATTATTATACAAGCTACATATTAAAAAAAAAAAAGGAATAAATTTTAAGGGTATATAAAAACAGATGAAAAAGTACTGCTACTAGTACATTGCTCGATGAAGGAACAGGCTCAGATTATGATGATAATAGGAGGCTAGGCGCCTACGCCCCAGATTAATCAAAACAATAAGTTCATGGCGGACAGCCGAATTGAACATTTTTAATTTTTTTTTAATTTTTGTTATGACTCTTAAAAAATATATATTATCTTCGTCTTATAATAAATATTTTTTTAGTTTAAATTATATAAATTAATACACAAATTAAAATGGTAAAAATATCTTTAATATAATTTCTTTGTTTTGTTTGACACTTTTTTTATTGCCTTTTGGTCTCTCTCTCTTTCTTCAACCAATAAATACCCAATAAATACTATTGGATGCATAAGAGCACATATGAGAAAATATTATAAAAATTATATTGGAGTTCTAACACATCACTTATTTTGGAAAAAATTGTTAAACCTAAAAAAGCACTTATTGTGGGACGGAGGTAGTAGTATTTATTCTAATTGGAATTTTTATAAAAAAAAATAAATTTTTTAAGTATAATTTAGATACATATACAAGAACAGTGTTGAACAGACTTTACAACATTGTTCTTGTATATGTATTTAAATTACGCCTAAATTTTTTTTTTATATAAAAATTCAATTGAAATAAATAATATATATTTTTTGGGAGTCGCAACAAAAACCAAAAAAATAAAATTAAATTAAAAATATCCAATTCAACTGTCCAATTCGACTGTGTGCATAAAAGGACTCCAATCAAAAAGTGTAGGGGAGACATTAGTTTTGTGACCGGTCTAGGACCATGTTTTTTTTTTTTAGTAACTCTCAAAAAATATATAATATTTATTTTAATTAATTTTTTTTTTTACATAAAACAGTGATTCAATACTTTATCTTCTTCCTTGGGCTGTTTGTTCATCAACACATACATCTTCTACTTTATTCCTTCTCAACTCCAACTCCAATCTATTATACATACATACATACTGCTACAGTGGTTGGATGGTTGGAGTGTAAACATCTATGAAGGTAACTACGCACTGCTGTACATTAATCTGTTTTAACCTCATTCATTTAAATAATACTATTATCACATAATTTTAGATCACATAATTTTTATATACACACATATAATATTGTGAGCCCTGCGTGTATTTGAGTTTTATATAACCAAAATTATGTAATAGTAACATTGCTCCATTCATTTTTATCTTCCCAATACTTTCTTCATACATCAATTAACCCCTCTCCTCTGATCTCTGTCACACACCTACACACACACACACATATATATATATATATATATATATATATATATGGGATTATATCCACAGCAATCGATTGCTGGGAGCAACCACTTTATCTCATTCCGTATAAGAGTTTTTGACTCAATTTATTCCCAAATACAGTGGATCCCATTATAATAATGATTCTTAAATCTCATATAAAATAATTGTTCTCAATAACTGGTTGCTGTGGATGCAACCCCATATATATATATATATATATATATATATCACAAATTCACAATCTCAGTCCTAGCTTTCTTTATGCGTGACAGCATTTTGGATTTTGGATTTTTGGAATATCCTCCATTAATGGGTACAATAAAAAATAAACCGTGAATTATAGGTATAAGCCCAGTAGAAGTGGTAGGGGAGGAGGCCCCCCAATCTCTCATCTCTTTCACAACCCAACTCACCAAATTAATCCAAAAATCATTTTTGTCTTTTAGCCCTTTATCTCAGGCAGCTGTTCTCCTTGTACTTATAATATCTCCTCGCCAGCCAATATCTTATATCCATCCGGACCCTCCCCTCCCCTCCCCTTACATATACTAGTCCGTATTTTGCATTTGCTTTATCTCCCGGCTACCCCGCACCCAACTCTCTCTCCTATTATAATAATAATCATAATTATAATCATAATTCTTCAAATACATAAACTTTTTACTGTTTCGCCTGAAAAAACGTTAAGAAAATATTACTCACTTTATAAGTCTCATTTGACGCATTTTAGATTATGAATCATTTATTAATGGAATACATATATGATCCCTTTCGCTAATTTCTTAAGGATTTTTTAGAGGTTCAAAAAATTATTAAATGATTGAAATATCTCGGCACCTGTCGGTCCAAATTATTGTATATATCATGCCTACCTTAAATTAAAAATAGTTATAAGGTTCAATACATACTAGCATAGGACTAATCTTGTTTAAGCTAAAATTATGGTCAGGTACAAATATGAGGACACTTGACACCGTACTTAGGATGTACTCCCTCTCCCTTTGTCTTTTTAAAAGGATGAATAAAATACAATTTGAACACATGTTAAAAAAAAATACAATTTGGACACAAAATTATATAAAGTGATTAGTAATTTTATTTTGAAAATTCATAATTTCACAAGTAAAAATGTGAACATGAATAATAAATACTAGGAAAAATATGAATTCCCTTTATTTTAGTATTTTGAGAATAAAAATATTTGTATATATCACGCCTAGACTAACATGCAATTATTTTATTAAAAAAAATTGGAGCATTGTCATCCATTTCCCTTTCCACACATGACACACAAACACCACTTGGAAGTTTTTTCCCAAGGCCTTATTAGAAACAACACCACCACCCAGTTCTTATTACTACTTAGAATTGGGGGATGAAATGATAATTAAGAATTTGAAATGATAATTGTAATATACATTGTGATTGTGAATGTATTATACAATAAAATCGTACAAAACAAATCTAAAAAATATCAGGTCAGGCCTGTATGTATGTATGTATGTATGGGGCGTGAATATATATATATATATATATATATCAATATCCTTGAGAAAAGAAAAGACCGTACTCTTAAAAAATACTACTACTACTACATATTCCAATATCCAAGTCAAAAAGGCCAAATTTTCTCTATAAATCCAGCGACGACACCCCCCATATCACTTATTATATTAAAATTTAAAACCCAAAGACTTGTTGCTTTGCATTCCATTCCATTCCATTCAAAGCCCCACCTAACTCTTCCATTTCAACACTCTCTCTGTCGTCGGTCTTCCTTCCCCTAAAATAATCTTCTGTTGTAAACTGTAGATTAGAGCGATTTATATCCTTCCTATTAGAAAGATAAGAAATTAGTATCCTTAGCCATGAAGGAGTTTTGGACCTCATTGGCTTCTCTAATGGGCGTTTGGGCCTTCTGCCAAAGCATCCTCCACACCGTCTTCCCGCCGGAGCTCCGGTTTGCTTCTATCAAAATCTTTCAACGTATCTTCCACTGGGCCTCTTCTTACTGTTACTACGACATCACCGAAATCGACGGCGTCAACACCAACGAGCTGTACAACGCCGTCCAGCTCTACCTTTCCAGCTCCGCCTCCATCACCGGAAATCGGCTCAGCCTCACCCGCGGCCTCAATTCCAGTGCAATCACCTTCGGCTTGTCCAACAATGACCGTCTCATCGACGTTTACGACGGCGTACAAGTGGTCTGGGAACACATAGTCACGCAGCGCCAATCCCAAACCTTCTCCTGGCGCCCGCTGCCGGAGGAAAAAAGAGGGTTCACTCTCCGCATCAATAAAAAGGACAAATCCATCATTCTGGATTCTTATCTCGATTTCATCATGGAAAAAGCTAATGAAATTAGGAGGAAGAATCAGGACAGGCTTTTGTACACGAATTCTAGAGGTGGGTCGCTGGATGCCAGGGGGCATCCGTGGGAATCCGTCCCATTTAAGCATCCCAGCACGTTCGATACGTTGGCAATGGATCCGTCGAAGAAATCCCAGATTATGTCGGATCTTCGCGATTTCGCAGATGGGCAAGCGTTTTATCAGCGGACTGGGCGCGCCTGGAAGCGAGGGTATTTGCTTTACGGGCCGCCGGGAACTGGGAAATCTAGTATGATTGCGGCTATGGCGAACCATCTTGGGTATGATATATACGATTTGGAATTAACTGAGGTTCATACTAATTCAGAATTGAGGAAATTGTTGATGAAAACAAGTTCAAAGTCTATCATTGTGATCGAGGATATCGATTGCTCTATTAACTTGACTAACAGGAAAAAGAGCGGTGGCACTAGTAATTCCGGTGGTCGGAGCCCGTACGATGGGGCTGGGCCGCCTGAAATGAGAGGCGGGGCTGGTGAAGATGGTGGGAATTCGATAACTCTATCGGGTTTGTTGAATTTTACGGATGGGTTATGGTCTTGCTGTGGGAGTGAGAGAATATTTGTCTTTACTACTAATCATATAGAGAAACTTGATCCGGCATTGTTGCGAAGCGGGAGAATGGATATGCACATTTTTATGAGTTATTGTTCATTTTCATCATTGAAGATTCTTTTGAAGAATTACTTGGGGTACGAAGATGGGGACATTGAAGAAGATTTGATGAAGCAGTTGGAAGAGGTGATTGATGAGGCTGAAATGACACCGGCTGATATCAGTGAGCTTTTGATCAAGAACAGGCGGGATAAAGAGAAGGCTGTTTGGGAATTGATTGAAGCGTTGAGGTTAAAGGCGGAGAAGAAGAAGAATCAAGTAAGAAATGGGGGTTTAAGAAATTCAAGTGAAGTTGAAGAGGAGGAGCAAGAGAAGAGGGCGTTGGAGAGTCCAAAGGGAGGTGGTGAAGATCAGATGCAGGAGAGTATCAAGAAAGCTGAGAAAGAAGATGACGATGATGGTGACAAGATAATTTGATACAGATAAATGAAAAAGAAATATTGAATTAATATAAGTTTTTTTTTTTTTTTCTCTTTGTCCATACGTCTTGCTATGGCTTTGTGGTGGGGAATAGATGTGGAGAAGTGGAGATTTGTAAGGAAAAACCATCATTTTTTACATAGTATTTCTCATTTTTAGCTATCTATTAGTATTATAAACAAATTGCATGTGGGGACTGGCCATGTGGGTTTCTGTTTAGTCCATGTAATAGCTACTAATGTTATGAGCTATTAAAATGTAATGTAAGAATAAACATCACAATTTAGATTTAAGAATTTTATAAACGAAGTGTGGTGAAAGCTAAATAAATGGTACACTTTGTATGGAAAACTGTATCATGTAGAGGAACAATATGATATATTATGCGATGAAAGTAGTAGAATTTTTTTTGTTTATGAGTCGAGTTCTAGCTGGCCAGAGACCCACATGGGCGGGTTGATAATACTTGTTGATTTGAAATGTTTAGAATTTAAGAGCCAGAAGTTGGGAGGTGATGGATGTACCAACAAAAGGTTCAATTCAATACAATAATTGTGGCAGAATATATAGTCAGTCAGTCTTTCTTTCTTTCTTTCAAACCTGTGTTTTGTTTTGCTTTGTTTTGTTTTGTTTCAGTTTTTCTTTTATGAACATCAATGGAGTAACATTTAAAAACAGACTTGCCTCCTAACAACATTACTCGTATTTTTCAACTAAAATAAAAGGAAAAGTCTACTGTCTGTCATCTTCATTTGAAGTTTGAAAAATGGATACACTAGTTGAATGATGATGAGTAAAGGCAGGCACTGTTGAAGTGGATAATCAAAAGACAGTCGCGGGGGGTATAAACAAAGAAAAACATGGGAGGATTTTATGTTGGAGAAAAGGAGGATGCAAAAGTCTCATCCAACATAGAATATATAATAATGAGAAGAAAAAAAGAAGAAGAGAAGGTGGCATCATCATTTCATTTCATTTCATTTGTTTGTGTGTTGTTGAGGTGGAAAGGCTAATTGGACTTTTTACATATTAGGCCCAGAGTTCGATGTTGGCGTACGTGGTGATAGCAACCATCCAGTCCAGGTAAAATAATGCAAGGCGTGAAAAAGGTTTATTCTTCTTCTTTTTTAATTACTTGGATTTTTCTCTAACTGGGTTGGGTGGTTGATGTGGCTAAGCACAACCTTCACTTTGCTGGTTTACACAAATTTGGAGTTTTGACCAAATGAATAGCCCGTCTCTATCTTTCTCTTTCACACACACACACACATCATGGTGATTAGACCTGGCAAAAGAAGCTTGGGCCTGTTCGGAAAAAAGCGGGCTATAAGTTTTATTCTTTCAGCCCATGTAAAGTTGGGCCATTTTGGCCCGGCCCGTGGCCCGTTCGTAAGTTTTTTATTTTTATTTTTTAAAACAATGATACTTGTGAGGGTTGAACACAAAACTTTCAATTTATTAAATAAGAGCTAAACCAACTGAGCTACAACAACTGCTTATTTGAGACTAAAATTTTTTAGATCAAATTAACCTCAACCTCTTATATCACTATTATTAGTTTCATTATAATAATATATTAGTTTCATTATATTATATTATAACAGTGCTATAAAAACATGAAATTAATATCGAATATATTTAATATTATAATGAAACTAATATATGAATAAGTGATAACAGTGCTACTGAACAATTATGTTATTATTGGTAAGGTATAATAGTCGTCCAAACGTTAATCATACAAATGTTAAATCCTACTCCATCTGCTCCTAAAAAAAAGAGTCCATTTGCCTTTTTTTGTTATTCCAAAAAAAGAGTTCGATTTATTTTAATTGTAGCATTAACAAACATCCTTAACTCATGAAGCTAAGAAAACTTGAATTTTGCAAAATTATGACATAAAAAGATTGTGTAAAATAAATTTTGCACAAAAAAAAAAAAGGCAAAAGCCCGCGGGCCGGCCTGGCCCGGGTTGAGCCACGGGCCGTAATTTTTCAGCCCAAAAAAAGCCTAGCTGTTTTGGCCCGGCCCGCCCGTTTGCCAGGTCTATGGTAAATTACAATTTTTTTTGTTCTGGAATGCTGGCCTTTTGAATCGGTTCTAATTTACGAAGGCCGGATATTAAAATAAGAGTATTATTTTAAGTATAATTAATTAATAAATAAATAAACATACTCCATCTGTTTCATAATATATGATGTTTTATGTGATTTTATTTGTCTCAAATTATTTGACGTTTTAGAAAATCTAGGACAATTAATTACAATCTTTCTAAAATTATCTCTTATGGAAAAATGTTACAGATGAGATACAGTATGAAATAGAAGTATGGTAATAAATGAGAATTTAAGGGTACAATTGATACAATATTTAATATTTTTCAATCATTTTCTTAATTCTTGTGCACAACTCTAAAACGTCATATATTACGGGACGGATGGAGTATATACATACATAAACAAGTAGCACAAATACTAAGGAAAAGATTGTAAAGCATTAAATATAATATCAATTGTCTATATTGTCTTTGTATTAAAAAAAAGAGTGTTATTTATTAGATAGAGAATAGTGACAGAATTAATTTATATTTAATACTTGACGTAAAATTAAAAATTAAATAATTAATACTTACTTGAAATTCTAAAATAATTTATGTTAAGATATAAAAATATTTCTCTATAATGAATTATATTAAGAAACGGAGGGAGTAAGCGAGATTAATACCCGCCGTCCTTTTACGTATCCATTTCTGCATCTATTCCTTCTTTTTAACTTTGGAGTTTGGACCGTTGAAATGTTTTGAGCAGCCTAAAAAAATTAACAACAACAGACGGTTTGCCGTTTGCGGTTTGCCGTTTGGTACTAAATGGATAGCAGGACAAAGCCAAGACTTGTATGAAAGGTAAATATTTTGTTTATTTTCTATAACTATTATTTACGGGACTTTAAAACAAATATCCTATCCTCTTTCAGAAGGATCAAGCAAATTGGCAATTCTATTTGGGTAGTTACATATATATATATATATATATATATATATATATATATATATATATATATATAAAACAGAGCGGCTTCAATATTCAACGGTTTCAATTAAAATTTCATCATCCAACGATTAGTAATATAATAACAGTTTTTAAAAAAATTAATTTCTCGCTCAGCCTATTGAAAGATCCCAACAGTCCAAAATTGGGATAAATCTAACCCTTCAAATCTGATGAGTTAGTAAATTGCAATATAAAAGCAACTCCATTCTCTCTGCTCTATCTTCATCCGTTCCTTTTCTCTCTCTAACACTTTGTTTCTGAGTTTTGGATGGAAAAGAAAAGAATATAAAACTTAAATTAGAACAGAAAAGAAAAGAATAGAAAACTTGAAGTTTTCCTTTGTGTTGTTTCTGAGTTTTTAATAGAAAAGAATAGAAAATTTTAAAATTGGGGACATGAGTTGTAATTTAAAATTTATTATATTGAAAGTTGAGGATAGTATGGGAATTATAAAAATATTACCTATTCCAATTTCTTTTCCGTCCAAATCAGGCTAATTTTGGACGGAAAACTTTGACAGGAAAAGTGGCCAAGTTTTCTATCCATTTCTTTTCTTTCCGTTTATTAAAAAACTCAGAAACATAAGAATTGAAAAAGAATAGTTAAATTTTCTGTCTATTTCTTTTTTTTTCTGTCCATTTTAAAACTCAGAAACAGAGCGTAAAGGTTTGAGCCCCCATATTCCCACTCTCAAATTACCACCAAATTTCAAAGAAATTGAAGTTAGAAACTGGGATTAAGGAAAAATTGAAGCTAATGCCACCCTAAAGAAGAATTAAAATCGAGTTTGAAGTAAACAATTGAGCAAAACAGAACTTCATAAGAGGTAAGTTTTGTATTTGCTATGTTCTTAAGAATTGGGCAAATAATATATGTAGAAGTAGAAGTATTAAACCTCATTGATTTTGGAATTGAACGGCTAAACCCCGTGAAATTAGATTAATAACAACCAGAATTTATGGCACAATTATTTTTAGCGGTGTCCTTTCATTCCTCTCGCCCTCGGCTAGCTCTCTTCCCGCAAAATCATTGACACCAACCAGGAAGAAGGTACTATCTCGTACCTATGTTTTTCTAAACGCTTAGCCTTAAAACTGAACCCTGAACAAAACCTTAATCTTGCTAGGCCTTCCAAAAAGGAGGAGTCTCAGATATGATAAAAACTGGAGACTTAATTCATATTTGATAACAAAAATAAATTATCATTTGGTGAAGAAATAAAGGTATTTTGTTTGTTATTGCTAGAATATCTCCTTCCTTACTATTTGGTCTGCAATCATTTAACGGGACTAATTAGGGAAAGCCTCTAAAGTATTTTTGATAAATAGCGTATGGGGGAAGAAGCCATCAAAGGTATTTTTGTTTGTGGTGTTTCAAGGAGTTCGATTTGCAAGAATATTTCCTTTCATTATATTAATTGGTCTGTTATTATAGATGAGAACAATTAGAATATGATTGCTATGTTTGGATTGTGAAATTTATGAGATGAAGGTTCAGCACAATCAAGGAATTGTTTAATTTATAGTTGCCTTAATTTAAGTAATTGTTGGTGACATCAGAAAGATTCCGGAGATATAGGGTTTTTCTTTCTCTATCCTGGAGATTGTCTGTTTGTCTATTTCATTAATACTTACTAGTAATTTTCTCTCTCTAAAATTATTGATTAAAGGACCGAGTACGACAGAAGTGTGAATACCTTCTCTCCTGAAGGCCGATTGTTTCAGGTTGAATATGCTATTGAGGCTATCAAGGTAATAATATCTGCACCTTTGCTATTTGTATGTTGGTTGTTATTCGCTTGATTTAGTTGCTGGATTAGTAGAAATCCTTTTGCAAGTGAATTTTTTTTATATGTGGGGCTTGACTACTGTTGCAGTTAGGTTCAACTGCAATTGGATTGAAGACTAAGGAAGGGGTTGTTCTTGCGGTTGAAAAGCGTATCACCTCACCACTCTTGGTATGCATTTCCTCCCCTTCCATTTTCTGTTCTCACCTTAAAATGTTTAAATCACTCGGTGACCCGAAAAAATTAAAAGCCAATAATTATACCGTGATAACTTGAATTACAAATTTAGACGATTTAACATCTAGATTTTACATAAGTAACTCAAGTTTGGAAGGACATTTATATAAATTTTTGCCCAACCCCTTGTATGATGGTTGTAATATATCTTCATCATCCAACAGTTAGTAATATATCTCTCATTTCTCCCCCCCCCCAATTCAACCCATCGGGCATGCTTGTAATTGTTCAGCAAAATTAGAGTTTGAGGAGAGAGAAAGGAACCTTGAATTTTAATCTAATTTTTCATTTCGCCGTGCCTACAGGCACAGGCAATTACTAGTATACATATACACACGCACACGATTCTTTTTGTCCATTTTACCCACATTTTTATCTGTTTTGTATGACTTGCATATTGTCCCTGCATGTCAAAACTCAGGATTGTATTATAAATTTATAATTATTACTACTTCTTTTTGACATTTTGCCCAAATACACCCAACGATAAAATGTGAGTAACACGTGTAGAGTTTTGAACATTTTTGTCCTTTCTAGTAGTAATAGTCTGAATTAGGTCTGTAAACGGGTCCTTATCGAATCGGATCGGGGGTGATCTGAATCCGAACTGCCAAGGAATTATCGAATTCGGATCGGATCCGATAATCCGACGGATCTCATATATTAAGGACCGAATCCGAATCCGATAATGATCCGATAATCCGATCCGATTAAGCCAAGTAACATGCACACATTCAAGCAATAAAACTCCAATAAAACATTCAAGGCTTCAAGCGACCAATAACAAGCAATAAAACTCCATCCGATTACATTTTTATACTAGAGGTAATGAAGCTAATGAAGGCATTAATCAGAAGTCGTAGTAAACAAATTAGCATACTAAAAGTAATATGCAAGTTTTGAACTCTAAAATAATTCTAAGCAATAACCAAACAACTAATAAAACTCCAAATTTGAAAGTGATTCCCCAGCAAAATCCAAGCAAACCAACATAAACTGCATGTCTACCCAACAAACTTCAGCACCTATAAATAGAAAAAAAAATAAAAACAAATTATAAGTATTGCCAAGATGAATTAGAGCATGTATGTCATGATACAAACAGGTACAAACTGATTTGCATACCTGTTTGCAAACAATCTGTAGCTGTTTTTGTTCTTCCTCAAGATTCTGCAACATCTATAAATGAAATTTAAGCACAAATCAAACTTTACCCAAAACAAAGAGCAGAGAAAATAGATTGAGATTGAGACGTACGATCTTGAGATCTTCACAGCAACGATCTCGAGACTAGGAAGTAGGAGGGAGAGGACGTGGTGAAAATCGCGACTAGGAAGGAGAGAGGGTTTTGAGGAGGCGGCGGCGTGGAAATAGACTGGGGAGGAAGGTAGGGTTTTGAGCATTAAAATCAACACGTCATATTTTTATCGGATCGGATTATTATCGGGTCGGATCGATATGTATCCGAATCCGATCCATTTACTTATCGAGTAATCGGGTTTTAAAAATGAATCCAGATCCGTCTAAATGGCTCGGGTTCGGATCTAGTTCGGGCCAGGACCCGACCCGTTGACAGCCCTAGTATGAATTTTGGAAACCACCCCCAAACAACATACTGATCTATTCACGTTAAAAAAGAGTTTCATTACCAGTAAGCTTTCAAATTTTCAATTATTTTTTTCCCTTCAATTAATAATGTGTTAGGTTAGCACATAATAATAAAAGAATGAATACGGTTATTAAAATATTGTTATTCGGTTAATCGAATTATAAAATAAATAATTCTCTGCATTGGGGGATATTTGCATTAACTTTAATAAATAATTCTATGCATAAAGGAATTCTGTCATAATAAAGATATTGTATGAGTTACAAGATATTCTGTCTCCACACACACACACACACACACACACACACACACACACACACACACACACACACACACACACACATATATATATATATATATATATATATATATATAAGACAAAAAAGGGATTAAATATGTGGCGAAGCATGTAAACGCATTAACATGGATGTCGTATAGATATATTAACCGAAATAATCGAATTGTAAATTTGATAATTCGGTATTCGATAATTCGGTTTTTTCAAAATTCGATTAGTTATTCGGATAGAGAAATTTAAAATATTTCAGTATTCGGTTATATTCGAATAAGCTATTTGATTCGGATATAACCGAATTGCTCACTCCTAGATGCCTACAATGATCAACACATCAAACAATATTTTTATAGTAACTAGAAAACTCTAACTTCTATAACATAAGCTCATTAGTCAAGAGACTCGATATATTAATAAAACCCTTGTCCGGACTACTAATAAATTTTGCAAGCCCAATTGCACTTTGCGCTTGCTTCCAAGGGCAGCCGCTCGGTCACGGGAGAATGAGAACCCCGACTACCTTGTTGTAGTGGTCCTTCGTCGAACCCGCAAAAGTACGAGTCAATCCTAACACCAAACAACTAGTTGTATCCAAAAATTGCATGAACTCTAATTTGTTCTTCATCTTTGTTGTTGTCATCATCCTGATTCGTTTTTCGTAAAAAAATCAAAAAGCGAAGGAAGTAGAAGTTCCAAATCGCATTAGTCTGCATCAAAATCCCAATCATCATCGATCTGTATTACTTCCTTTTCTATAAAGAATTGAATGGATGTGATTTTCCTTCATGGTATTGCTAATTGTAAGCTCAATGGATATTTCATGGATGAAGAAAAACTGACGGTTTCAAAGATCGGGAATCATTTTGCAGGATAGAAAGATGAGCAATCATTACGTATTTTGTTGCAAAAGATCAAAATAAATCCTCCCTGATTTGAGAATTGAAATAGGTTCATTGAATGACATATTGGAAATGAAGGGATTCACGGATTTACATAAGCACAAAGAATTTGCATTTTACTAGTTTACTTGAAAACACAATTTAAAATCTTCACATATTTCAATGCTAATTGGGAGAAATTGCATGACTTGAGGAAGTGGTGGGAAGGTTTAGAGGCAATGATGAATGCTTGCTTGATTTTGGTTATTGAGTTGCATAGTTAGGGACTTGATCGATCGATTCTAGGCGTGTGAATATAATAATTGAGATTTTTGCTTTATTTAGAAATTTGTTTTAATGTTGTATGACAATTTTATCTTTTTTAGTATAAAAAATTAATTGAATACATGTTAAAATGATACTCAATATTACACATAAATATTTCTTAGTCACGTGCCGCTGTCATGTTATTAATTTCTGACGTGCCATTATAGATTATACGTAATAAGAAAAAAGTAAAAGTTTAATCCCTTAATTTAAAAAATTTAAAGACAATCCCTAGAGTGAAATAAAAATAAAAGTTCAAAGTATTAATCTATATTTAGGACAAAAATAAATAAATATTATTAAAAAGGAAAAGATTCTGTGCAATTACATTGTTTGCAGATAACAAAATGGGTTCCTAATATGAAGTGCAGCCGGAAAAAATGCTTGATAAATTAATACTTATACGAAATCAAGTGTACAATTTTACCCTATAATTTTTCTTATATAGAAATTGTTGGGAAAGACAAAGTCCAACTTATACTTTACAAGCATGAATTACTTGTGGAAAGCATGAATAAACTTAAAATTGACTTATTGTATAGTTTTTTATTTTATTTTTTTTACATAAACGTTACGTAGTTTGAAGAATTACATAAATGAGAAAAAAGAGGGGTGAATGGGATTTGTAGTGGAGAAATTACGGGTCAATATAAAAGGGAAACAAAAGAATTGTTGGCGACATTTTTCTGTTTATGTATATACTTTTATATATTATACGATATTATTAGAAGTATTTTTGTTTGGGGAGTTCTTTAAAGGATTGGAGTAATAGTTAGGTATTCTTTTCTTCTTTTTTATGTATTCGTTACATATTAATCCTTATATATAAAGGCATCAAGACCGATCCACTAAATTTAAGAAATAGGTGAGTTAACTCACTTTATTTGAAAATTAATGCATTTCAATTTGAAATCGAGGCCGAGTGAAATCAATTAATTAGAAAATTAGAAAATTAGAATTTTAACCCACTTCATCTTCTCACCTCCACTTCATCCGCTTCATCTTGTCCTTCGCTTCATCTTCGGTTTACTTCTCACCTCTTCCTCTTCCTCTTCCTCTTCTTCCACTTTCTGTCGATTCCTTTTCCGGATTTCCGATTCTTTCAGTCATTTGTCGTTTCCTTTTTCGGATTTTCGATTTTTTCCGTCATTTGGTTTCAAGAATTAGATCTCTTAAAAGCAAATCCTCATCAACTAGATTAGGAGCTATGCAAGATGGAAAAACAAAAGACGACAACAATGTCGAGTGAGATGGAAAAGCTTAGAAACGGATCAAAACCAGAAGAAGTTTACGAGGTACCTCCAAACTTCTTTTCTGTGAATTAATCCCTATATTTTTTTGTGAAATTTAAATATTGATAGATGGATTAAAGATTTAGGGATCCCTGTAATCAGTTGTTCTATGTTAATTACTGTCGTATATCAAAACACATCTGTATCCCAATAATTGTTAGTGTTGATCCTCTCACTTATCTCAACTCATATTATCATTTTCTCTGAATTATTGATGTACCCATTTGTAATTTGTGGCTGTGTTGTTGAATAGTTTATATATTTTTTTATGCTTTTAAAAGATATCTTATCAAGTGTCTATAAATTTTAGTTTTTGATCACAAGAATTAACTGAGTTCACTCGGAGTCATTAGTCTACTGGCACAAATACCAAGGAGTGGATTTTACTTGAACTCGATGTATGTATGCAATTTAATTCAACTGCTGATGGGTCGATTTCTTTTTTTGATTAGCATGATGGGTCGAATTTGTTATCTGGGATTTGTTCAATTTTCTCTTCTAGGTTGTTTGAATGTTGGGTTTTGGTTGACATTTGACCAATTAATAACATTTGCTCAAGTAAATGTGAATTTGTTTGTTTTAGTTTCTTCTTTTATTTAGTCTCTATGTATACATTTTAAGAAGTTTGTTATTTTCACATTTAAATCCTTATGTATAAAGGCATCAAGACCGATCCACTAAATTTGAGAAATAGGTGAGTTAACTCACTTTATTTGAAAATTAATGCATTTCAATTTGAAATCCAGGCCGAGTGAACTCAGTTAATTAGAAATTAGAAAATTATAATTTTAACCCATTTCATCTTCTCACCTCCACTTCATCCGCTTCATATTTTCCTTCGCTTCATCTTCGGTTTACTTCTCACCTCTTCCTCTTCTTCCACTTTCCGTCGATTCTTTTTCCGAATTTCCGATTCTTTTCGTCATTTGGTTTCAAGTATCAGATCTCTTAAAGAAAATCCTCATCAACTAGATTAGGAGCTATGCAAGATGGAAAAACAAAAAACGACAACAATGTCGAGTGAGATGGAAAAGCTTAGAAACGGATCAAAACCAGAAGAAGTTTACGAGGTACCTCCAAACTTCTTTTCTGTGAATTAATCCCTATACTTTTTGTGAAACTTAAAGTTTGATAGATGGATTAAAGATTTAGGGATCCCTGTAATCAGTTGTTCTATGTTAATTACAGTCGTATATCAAAACACGTCTGTATCCCAATAATTGTTAGTATTGATCCTCTCACTTATCTTGGCTCATATTATCAATTTCTCTGAATTATTGATGTACCCATTTGTAATTTGCGGCTGGTTGTTGAATAGTTTATATATTTTTTATGCTTTTAAAAGATAACTTATCAAGTGTCTATAAATTTTAGTTTTTGATCACAAGAATTAACTGAGTTCACTCGGAGTCATTGGTCTACTGGCACAAATACCAAGGAGTGGATTCTACTTGAACTCGATGTATGTATGCAATTTAATTCAACTGCCTCTTCTGGGTTGTTTGAATGTTGGGTTTTGGTTGACATTTGACCAATTAGTAACATTTGCTCAAGTATATGTGAATTTGTTTGTTTTAGTTTATTCTTTCATTTAGTCTCTACGTATACATTTTAAGAACATTTGTTATTTTCACATTTAAAATAACAATATTGGATTGATATGTCAATTTTTAGTTAACTCTACGAATGAGACTCTAATTGTGGGACAGAAAAAATGTAAATAAGATTCATTTTTGGACAGAGGGAGGTGTGTGTTCTGCTTACTCATCTGGCGTGAAAGTCTTAAATAATTTGTCTCAATTTTAGATTTAATTTTCGTTAATTGTTGAGGCATAATTGTGGTATTATTTTCCAATGATTAAGTTGCTTGAACTATAATGCTTTGTAGTGACTGGGAACTTTGATTAATTACTTAATTTTCTGTTGAATAAGTAATTTCACTGAGAATTTTGATTTTGATGTACTGTTTTTATTGATTGAACTTTCGGTCGTTACTTGGTTTTGAGGGTGAAGGATGAGTTATTTAGTTTTGAGTTTTTGATTTTGATTGTTGAAGATGATTAGCGTTGTTATTGGTTTAATTGCATAATTGTGATGTTTCAATTCTGCATACTCATCTAGTGTGAAAGTTTTGAATAATTTATTTCACTTTTAGATTTAATTTTCGTTAAACGTGGCCATAGGCGTGGTATGGCCGAAATGAAGAATATTAAAAAAGAGTAACTTAATGACTTGAGTAAACAGGTTCTCAATCGTGATTTCCTTATTGGGAGATTAAAAGTACAAAATAAACTTTATATCAGGATGACTCATATATATTATTTTGAAGTCATAGTTGATGGTGTTTTCAGGTGGCTAGGCTACTAAAGCTATACCAAAGTTGGAAAAATAACCTAGATATTGGCTTTGAAGGTAATTTTTTAGAAATGGTATTCATTCTTGGTTTTCCCAAACTAATTACTGAATTATGCAATGTTTTACTTCATAATTTATAGTGTGTTGATTGTTGTTTTAAATTGTATTGTTTTCTGAATGTTGTTGATGGAATTCATCAATCTCTTAATTTTATGCTTACAATAATTTAACTAATTTACATGGTTTTAAACCGTTGAATGACACTTCTGTCCCTTTAAATTGTCACATATCAAGTAATTATATGGATTGTGTACTTCGAGTCTTTTTTTGACATAAATGTCTGACAGATTATTAAATTTATTATTTAAACTAGCCCGTGCAATGTCCGTGCATTGCACGGACTATCAACTAGTATATATAATAACAACGAAAAACGTAAATTTAAAACCCTAATTAATTCATTAGAAAAAATAAAAAGGTAATGGTAAAGAAAGTGGGAATACCTACAATCTATGTGTGTTGGGTTGAATATGATTCGGCCATGATCAAAGCTAAGGATTTCGAAGAGATGGATTGAGATATATAAAGGCTAATGAATTGGTTTTTCTTTTTGATTTAATTGCAATTAGAAGTATGATATGGTTTTTTGTTTTGGGAGTTCTTTAAAGGATTTGAATAAAAGTCGGTGTTTTCGGAGTTCTTTAAAGAATTGAAATAAAAGTCATGTATTTTTTTAGGTTCTTTACATAAATATATATACATATATATATATATATATATGTGTGTGTGTGTATTTCTGAAGTTTGAGATGTATTGGAATACCAAAATCAAGAATGCATGAATGTAGAAGTGTAAATCAAAAAACTTGAGTTGTTGATTTTTTTTTTTTGAGAACGTCAAAATTTATAACCATGAAAAGTTAACAAAAGAAAAAATAATAATAATAAATATTAAACTTTTAGGCTACCGAATCATCAAAATTGGACTGTCGAGTTGACTCGGAATCAACCAAAATAACTCGATACGTGTCTTATTATATTTTGGTATTTTTTATAAGTAATCTTTGTGACACACTGTGTGTTCAATAACAAAATATTTAAATAAAACTTTTAAAATATGAAAAAAAATATAGGAGAGAAATTGGGGATAAAGAGTGGGAGAGATGTTTTTAGTTGTCGTATTTTAAATATTTATCTTTGTAAGGATAACAGGTCATGAGGATCTTAGGATTTTTACCATATACTCTCTCCTTCCTCAAAAATATGTTTTCAAGTATAATAAATTTTGGAATTCTATTATATATTACGATAAATTTATGTTAAATTACAATTACGAAGTATATCAATACATAAAATTGACAAAAATTATAAGTGAGCCCGTTTATTTATTTTTTTAATTGATGATGATGGGACATGTGTCTAATCATTTTTTTAATTTTTACACAATGCTAAATATTTTATATATCTCAAACAGAAATTCAACAGATTTGGATTTTGAGTACATGTACCTCTATTACGAAATATCTAAAATACCCTTCTTTAAGATAAATATTTGAAGTATTCCTCTTAAAGCAACACGTTACCTTAATATCATCGGCTATATTTCTATATCCTCGCAAGTCGCAAGTATGATAATTAGTAATTACACTCCACACATACCAAATTCGAAATATAAATGAATTAAATATGAGTAAATTTTAAAATTTGATAATTTATTCGATATTTTTTAAATTATAAGTTTTTATTAATACTCAGATCATATTCATTCGAAAAGTTCAGTCTGATCGGGTTCGATTTAAGATCGTGCTCGACTCGGAAGCTAAACGAATTTCAATCAAACCATATTTTATACTCGATAAATTTTGTGAACCAAATCTAAAAACTTAATATTTAGATCGACTCAGTTCATTTACACATTTACTTTTGATTAGGTGGTCCAAAATTTGTTGAATAGAATAGTGGGCTGCTGAGACAAGTCCATGGAGGGCTTCAGCTTTGTTAGTTCAGATTGTGTTCATGCGGATAGACGAATAGTAATATGAAATATTAATACTCTTTTACAGTACTATACAACAATTAAAAAATAATTACACTATTAGTATATTCACAAAATAATTACAAAAATAAAGCAATAAATTCAAACTATTCAATTTTACATTAATAAGGAAACCTAAAATCAAGACTGCCATAATTAATAATTCAAATTCAAATATTTGGGATCTAACAACAAAAACAAATTCAAAATTCAAGTCAAAAGGATGAATTTGTTTTTATTTTCTCGTCATCTTCCTCCTCCGCCACCGCGAATCTCCGTCGCGAATCTTAAGCTTGCTACAAACAGAATAGAATATAACAGAACAGTACCTTGGGTGAAATCGTCCAAGGAATTAGGAGGAATGGAGAGAGAGGTGGATATTTGATTTTTCATAATTTTCTTCATATCCGAAAATTCCAAGTCCAATTTCATGTCCAAAGGAAAATAAGAACACTGTATAGGAAAGAGAGAGATAAGAGAGTAATGTGTAATATTATAATGTTGATAACCAAACCTTCATACTAAGGTAACCAAACTTTTATATCAAGATAACCAAACCCTTATACCAAGGTAACCAATCTACCTCCACATGCACCTGCAGTATGAATTGGTTACCTTGGTCTGAAAGTTTGAAAACCAACTGCATGAAGGTTTAGCTACCAACTGCATCACATTCAAAATAAATTGGTAACTTAATAAAATTGAATTGGTTACCTTGGTTTGAAGGTTTGACTACCAATTGCATGAAAGTTTGGCTAACAACTGCATCACATTCAAAATAAATTGGTAACCTAATAAAACTGAATTGGTTACCTTGATATGAATGTTTGGTTACCAACTGAACTATGAAAAAACTGCAGTTGTGGAGGTGGATTGGTTACCTTAGTATGAAAGTTTGGTTACCTTGGTATGAAGGTTTGGTTACCAACTACATTATGAAAAAACTGCAAGTGTGGAGGTGGTTTGGTTACCTTGGCATGAAAGTTTGGTTACCTTGGTATGAAAATTTGGTTACCTTGGTATGAAAGTTTAGTTACCAACTGCATTATGAAAAAACTTCATGTGTAGAGGTGGATTGGTTACCTTGGTATTTAGTTACCCCCTCTCCCTCTGCATTTGGGAAAGGCCTCCTTTTTCTAGTTGTTATTATTCTACTACCCCTTGGGAGCATTCTGGACTTCCTACACCAACAACTAAGGACATATTGGTAACTTAACCACCATCAAAGTAAGACCTTTACATTTCAAGTTCCACAAAATATATCTAGAATTAGAGAGAGAATCAGACCAAAGTAACAGATCATGATTTCAGAAATGCATCCATCTGTTTTATAGAAAAATAGATTGAGATTGATGTGCTTGGTGAAGCTTTGGAGAAGGCTGAAAATGTGAAGAAAGTGGGGATTGAAGAGAAGGAGAAACTAAATGCCGTACTAAAGGTTGAAGTTAATGATTTACAGAAGAAACTGGAATGCCAAAAGGAATCCTTGCTTCGTGTGAAACAAGAAGTAGAGCAGCTCGAAGCTTTACTGCAAGCACACAACTGTGAGTTGGAAAAAGTGAGAAATCAATCTGCATCTGAGAGGAGGCAATTAGAGGGTCTAGTCAATGAGCTTGAGTTTCAAAAAGGAGCTTTACTGGAAGGAATCATGAAACTATCAGCGGATAGAAGCACCCCAGTCAACTCTGCTCAAGAAAATGGTGGTCTTCTCAACCTTTGAAGATGAAAACAGTGGCGCAGTGTTTGATAGTACCCAAAATCAGGTTGTGGGTAGAGAGAGGAAGGATAGAGAGAGGAAGGGGAGAGAAATTGAAGAAGAGTGAGCAATGACAGATTCAACAAACACGGAACACTATTTAAAATATATTAAATAGAAAAAAATGGTAACAGTTTTTTAATTATAAAATTGATTTGTCATGTCAGCACCACATTATTAATCACCTAAATTAAAAGAATTCTAATTGCATTAGTTTTGTAAATGAATATGAGAAAGTGTATTACTTTTATAATTATTTTATGAATGCGCCATTATTGTAATTATTTTTAAAAATATACTAAAATATGTAATTAATCCATTAAACTATGGGCTCAACTTTTGGTCTCGATAAAGTGTGTAGCGTCAATCCTCTAAAAATTAATAAAGTAGTAACTAGTAATACATAAAACTATTAAGTTACCGAGCTTTTGGCCAGATGATAGCAACACACTTTTGCAAAGTAAATGATGTTGAATTGACAAGAAATGGGAATGTGAGTGAGTTTAATTTTAATAGAAATTAGCAAAAAAAAAAAAAAAGTTTCATATTCTTTCATTAGAAATAGACATAGCGTTCATTATATATTTATATAAATATTTCCAGTATCAAAATTTAGGACGAAGTATCTTCTAGTATATTTTTGAACTAGGTTGTAATTCTTATGATTATTTACGCATTATCGCACCCAGAAAAAAAAAGATTATTTACGCATTAATCTTTTTGCAACTTTAAATTGATTTATTGTTGAAAAATATGAATATCTATGATATGAGAGTTGTAGCTGAACAAAAGTGAAAACAAATAATAAAAGGTTAATGTATTAATTGCAAAAATTAAAGTATCGATCCTTGAATTTTTATAAAAAATAAAATAAAAACTAAGACAGTAATTAGTATTTAGGTCTATTATTAATACTTCAGCCACTTCAACAAGAAAGAAGAAGCTTTATTTGTAAAATTTAAACATTTTAAGATGTTCTCTTGTTCCGTGTTTAATACTTAGAGCATCTCTGGCAAATGAACTATTTGGTGGACTATATTTAATCCATATGACATCAGCAAATGTCTTTTAATCTTCAATCCTTTCAACAGATCTACTATCCTGTGGACTATTCCGTGGACTATAATATAAAAAGATTAAAATAATCAATAAATTCAAACTATTATTAACAAAATACTTACAATTGTTAAATGTTGAAGTAATTGATTGAGAGATGGTAAAATGTATTTATAGATTTTCCAATTTATATTTTCAATTTTTATTCGTTGGTATCTTATTACCGCTCTGACCAAAAAAAATTTGTCGTTCTAATTTTTTTATATCCGTTGGAGCAACCAGGCCCTTCATCTTTTTTATATCCGTTGGAGCAACTTGGCCTTCATCTTCTTCTTCAGCTGTTTCTCCTTCAGCATCCCTATTTTCCTTCTTCTTCTTCAGTCATCTCTCCCATTTAAATATATTAAAATTTATAGTCACAATTATAGTTCACCCACTCTTGTTCCTTGATATAGTCTTTGTGTCTCGCCGAAAAATTCGATGGACTATTTAGTCCATCTGCTGCAGCGAGATCTGTATTTCTAGACTAAATATAGTTTAGAATTTATGCACGCCGACACTACTGGAGATGCTCTTACTGATCGGCTTAATTGATCCAATCCCCTTATACTTATAGTCACATAATTACATTCAAATAGAGTTTACATTCAAAATATTAGATAGGTTCATGACTAAACACAGACCAAGCAGCATGTTATGTTGATTGTTGGTATGAGAATAAGATATTATAAGTTAGCAGTGTTTGATTGCATCTTAATATACGTTAATGTTTGAAATTGGGATAAAAAAAATTCTCTGAATATCTCTAAATCATTAAGATACAAAATTAGATCTAAACTGTTTAGAGAACCACATTAAAATGTTTTTAAGATTTATTAAAATGCAATCAAACACTAGTAGATAAGCTCAACTTATCATTTTAATTATGATAAATTAGAACTATTTGATTCGTAGGACACAACTGAACGTGCTTAGTTGCTTCGAATTGGGTTTGTGTTCTCAGATACATAAGACCCAAATGAATGTTGAAATTATGCATCAAGCTAACACAAAACCTTAACAACCATAACGCATAGAAAAATATCATAATTCAGCCCATACTACTCGGCCGGTATAGGACAAATATCAACGGAGTTGGACACACTCAACTCATAAACCTCCAAAAAACTTCTCGACATTGCTTTCAATTCCCAAACCCACAAAGGTGTACGCGTGTAGCAAGAGTTTTCCAGAAATATATTTCTCCAAGGACAAAGGAGTGTGGATGATTTGGAAGATCAGGCATTGGCGGCCGACACAGAGACGCCAATATCGATGATGATGTGCTGGAGGCGGCTTTAGTGGATGTGCTGGATTTCGGAGATTCACGTGTCGACGTAGGAAGGGGTGGCAGGTGACATTTGTGTCAATCCAAATTATGGGCGTGGCGGAACCACGAAGGGTGTATGGACAGTGGCGAAGCTAGAGATTTTAAGCCAGGTGGTCCTGCGAGCGAGCGTCAGCGCAACCGGCAGCAGTGACTGGCGGCAACGGCTCTCTTCTCTCCTCTCCTCTCATCCTCTGTTTCTACCAGACCATCCAATATATAGACCTCCTCTCATCCTCTGTTTCTACCAGACCATCCAATATATAGACCTCCTCTGTTATTTACTTCGTTTCACAAATAAAAAAATATTGAAAAGGTCAAACACGTCCATTACTTCTTTTAAAAAGAGTATAAAAATAATTATTTTTGTAATGATGAGTATAAATTATCATCACATTTTAATATAGTGTGGTTAATGTTAACCTAACAACTTATTCACTTGAGATAGATATAGAACAAAAATACATATTTAATATTCATAAATTTTATAAATAAAGTTCTTTTTGTGAAACGAAGTAATTATTATTTTTAAATAACACAAATACTCCTTTTGATTAAAAATAAATAAATTCTATCATTTAGTTATATTCATGTATATAATGCAATTATTAATGAATAAACACCTTATTATTTTAAAAAGTATACATATATAAAATGAAAAGTAGTTAGTGTTTGCAAAATTTATGAGACTTTTTTTTTTTACAAAATAGAGAGATTATATAATAAAGTTTGTTAGACGACTTGCCTCCAAAAAGTGTCAAAAAGATGCAAAAAATCTAGATAAATTAGTACTTTTTCTTTTTTAAATTAGAGATTCATTTCTTTGACCATTTTAAAATTGCAAACGGATAAAAATTTATTAGTATGTCAGTATTTATATTATGTGTAGGCTACTTAATTATAAAGTTATATATTTTTTTAAAAAAATTTCTTTTTCTTCTTCCCTTTCCTTCTTCTCTCCAGCGCACATAGAACTCCCCGGACCATCCGCTATTGCCGGATTTCAGGCTGGGCCCTCCCACATACCTACTACATACTAATTTTTTTCCTGCGCCCCCCCCCCCCCCCCCCCCTCCCCCCCTCCCCCCTGTGTATGGATAGTGGATCTACATTTTTTCAATTCAGCATATAACTAATTGATTCATTAATGATCAAGAGATAAATAGATAAGATTCTTATCATAGAGGAGGATGAGATAAAGGGATGGGCAGATAATTGAGCAATGGAGAAATTCATTGTATCCTCCCAAAATAAATAACACGATAGAGTGAACTGAGTAACTATCCCAGACAATTTAATAAAATTTGTAATTAAGTGGATATACATACAGGGGTTGATAGTACTTTTATGATTCTTATCCATATTATATACTCTCTTCATTCATAAAAGATTATAGTTTTAGAAGAAAAAATTTGTTCCAAAATATTTATCGTTTACAATTTTCTAGAAGAATAAATTATTTACTTTCCTATATTACCATTATCTTCTCTCATTATCCTAATAAATTCTCTCCTTATATTAATAATTTTCAATTTCCATAAAAGGGCAGTAATAAAATTTTAAACAAATTTTACTGTATTAAATGATTTTCCAAGAAAGGAATATATTGTGGCCTATTTTTTATAAAGTAATTATTATTCTCTTCGTCCCGTGATATATATCGTTTTACATGTATGCACAAAAATTAAAAAAATAATTATATAAATTAATTATCTATAACATCCTTACATTTTCATAATTACTATACTTTTCTTATTTTCTCTAGTAACATTTTTCCAAGAATGATAATTTTAAAAAAATTATAATTAATTCTTCTAAATTATAAAGAAAAAATAAAATCACCTAACTTACACTTGTGAATCTAATCTAATTACGATGCACCTAAACTCACAACGCAATAGACGCAACCCTCAGAACTCGTAAATCAGCACCGTCCACTCTATATAAAACTTGTTTGATGGAAACGAAGGTCAAAACTGATCAGGTACACTTACGATTCATGAAGTAATTATAAGGGCTTTCTTTCACTTCACATTCTTCACCCTCCCAGTAGCCTTTGCCGCTCAAATTCACTTCCTCTTTCTCTCCCGCCTTCCCCTTTAATGGACAATAATAAGGTGAACCCAATTCAATTAGTTTTTCTTTCTTTTCTTTTTTGGTTATTTTTGTTTTTCGCTGTTGGATTCTTGCTCTGTTAGAATATAACACACAACTTACTCAGTATTTACAGTCTTAGGCTAACATGTATGTGTGTATACATCTGTATGTGTTTTTGTTTATAAATATTGCAAGCTGGAATGATATTATTTGTTCAATTAATTCTTATTGGTTAGTTACATTCTTATTCATTATTATTCTATTTAAATTTCAAATGTGAAATGAAATAGGAGAAGTAGAATTAGGGATTGCTGTTTGGGATAAAGATGATAGTTTAAGTTCCCCTTTATTTAATTCCCTCTTCCTGAATATGCAGTTTGTAAGTTTTGATTTAGGTAGACAACTTACGGTATCTAGCTGATGAAGTAAGACAACTGAATTTGTGGTTTTTTTTTTTCTTCTTTACAATATTATGTAATCATGTAAAGAGCTGTGAGTGTGAGCATGGTTATGTGCGAATGCCAGTGTATATTCTGTTTTGTTGTACTACTTTGTCTTGAAATGAGAGCCCCGCTTATTCTATTGATCGTTTCCCGTCAAATATTAAGATTTGCATTTGACAAGCTAACTAATTTTTTCTCTTTAAAGATTAATACTGAAACTAAATCATCTAAACTATTATGATTTGGAAAAGAAATTAAGAGATGATAAGATGAAGAATAGAAGGATGAAAGGATTATGAAGGATAGAATGTGTGGGAATATCAGTTTCAAAAGATTCAGCCATCGAAGGTGTGATAAACCATAGAAATAAACATTAATTAAATCCATTCATAACTCATAACTGCCCAAGAAAAATTACATGAAAACCTTTATGTAGATCTTAGATCTTACTCGACTTAGATAATAAATATAGACCTTGGATCTAATGATTCTAAACATTGACATTTGACTGACTGCAATTTTTGGCTTACTTGAATTACTAAATGAGTCTTAACCTTTCTAAAAACTCAAATGACTTAAATTTAAAATACTATAATATAAATGACTCATTGAACATTTTAGAGACTCTAAAATATAGATTATAAGTAAATTATACTTCAGAATGTAGATCCCTCCAAATCTTTTAATTTTATTTTTTATTGAATAACCCAACAGTCTCCATCACATTATGCTAAAGTGTGTCCAAAGCAAATTCTAAAATTTGGTAAAAAGTCAATTTAATAAACATTACTCTCATTTATGGACAAGGGAGTATAAATTTTAATATTGAAGTAGTTTAACTTGTTTGCTATGAAATGATTAAGAACCATTTTGCAAAGACTGATGCTAATAATATATGTTGCAGCTCATAACTTGTAATTCTACTTTGATTGACGATGAATACCCATTGCTCCTTGAACTATCTGGAAAGGATCCTCTCTTTGATAAAAAGAAGGTTAGAAGTTCTAAAAGAACTGTAATACAATTGATGCTAACTGATATTTCATATTAGATATAATATTTTTTCATTAACTTCTTGGTTTTCTAGTTAATTTAAACTACTCTTCCTTATTACCTCATTTGATAGAAACTACTTGAAGATGTGGGTATCGATCCCAAAGAATGTATATGCTTCAAAGGCACCTATAGCACTAGTACACTAAACTCAATAATGGAAGTATTGCTTCAAAAAGCAAGAATCATATGCTTGGATGAGGTAAAATGCATTTCTTTTCTGAAAGCTAAAAGTACGTACTGCTGTTGGATATCATTTAGAATGATCCACCGCAATTTGTTAAAGCGAAAAGGTGGTATATACCTTAAATTGTTTTTATTTTTCATGGGATTGGGGCCAAATGTTTTGGCTGATTTGCTTCTTAAGTCTCCTGCTTGCTACAATGCTACTGGTTATATTAGTTTAAACCTTGCCTATCTGGCATCAAATCAACTCTAGCATGACTAGTGATCTCATTGTGGTGCAGATAGACCTCTACTTTGCTGCAAGTGATGTAATTCTATCAGTATCATTTCACAGTCCTAGGAATGAACTGGATGCTCTCCATTCAGTCATATCACTACTTGACAAGTCTATCTTGAGTTCTAAACACGTACGGGTAGATGTCCTACAAGACTTGCGCAACATAACTCTTGATAAGTTCCATGAATTGGGGAATAAAATCCGAGAGGAGACCAAAATTGTAGGAAACTGTCGCCATGATAGGGAGACCTCTTTATTACAGTGGGGTGAAAGTGAAGGTGTTAAGACAAAATTGGAGATAGCTTGTAAGTCTTTGTTTTGATAAGGATTCTTATTTATCGTCCCACTAATGAAGAGATGAGAAAGTTAACATTTTTTATGCTCTATTTCCATGGCATTATTTGACTTGTAGTTGTTGAAGGAGCTGGAAGGGGGGCCATAGCCAGGGAACATCTGAAAGTGGGAGACATTGCTTTGGAGATCCCTGTTACAATCATTATTTCTGAGGAGCTTGTGCATGAATCGGACATGGTACATTTCATCCTGAAAGCATTGTGTTACTTCACAAATCACAATAACCTGAATTTATCTTTCTAACATCTTGATTCAACCTCTTCATCTATATTCTTTCTTGAAGAACAACTGCATAAATTGAATGGAGAATACTGTGCTACAAAATAGAAGTTCATGTATTGACTATTGAAATTGACCATTGACATGATAGTGTAAGTAGATCTGCCTTTTAAAACACCATGCTAGACAGACAAAATAATCTAGCTGTTAGATTTGGAAGCCTAGTAGAGATGGATATTTTTAAACATTTCAAACCAGGATGACAATTTTTCATGCATACTGGAATGATTTTAGCTTTAAATATTATGTAGGTTGAACATTATGCATCTAGTCATGATGGCTTCTGGTCATCCCTTTTGCAATTTGTTGTTTCCTTTCCTTTCCTTTCCTTTCCTACTCAAAATATTACTTACACGAATGCTAGTTAATTTAGATTACTCTTTCCTGATTACAGTTCCCTATATTGGAAATGATCGACGGTATTACCTCTGAAACAATGTTGCTATTGTGGAGTATGAAGGAGAAGCACAACCGTAATTCAAAGTTTAAGTTCTACTTCGATACACTGCCTGAAGTATTTAATACAGGTTTGCCTTTTGCTCTGATATTATTTTGTTACATTCATCTGGTTGTTAAGTACATTCGAGTGGCTTTTCTTTTCATCTTCTTTCCTGCAAAGACTAAAATTGATCAGAGTGGTTATCAGTGCTTGCTCACTTCCTATGAACATTTTGAACATCATCAATGAGTTATGTTCAAGTGATTTTGTATATGCTCTTTTGTCACCTTTTCTTGAAAACAATGCATGCATTAAATACGTTTTTTAACTATTATAAACAACATTGACCTTGTTTACTTAAATAGTTTACATTTCTCAAATTATGCTCCTACACATGGATATGAATATAGTTTTTTTGGTTTCAAGTTCCCTCCTAAAAATAGTAAAATCCATCAATGTCCAAAAAAGGTGATATAGTATTTGTATTGATGCTCATGTCAAACCTTCACCCCCCCCCCCCCCTTCCATCCTTGGATTTCTTCTATGTTCTTTTTTGTTGAAAAAATGTTCTTTTTGTTGACATGGTTAAGTGAAAGAGATGGAAAGTCTGGAGTAAAGGAATATAGAAAAGATCTGGATTGCCTTGTGTTTGAAGGGGAATATAATCTTTACTTGAAGACTCTTGACTAATTCTGAATGTTTGTAAGCCACAGGCTTGAGCTTCGGAGTTGACGCAATTATGGAGTTAGATGGTACCTTGTTGCTAGAAGAAATAGTGCAAGCCAAAGAGGTTATCAAGCCTTTCAATACTCTTTCCATGAAAATTCAAACTATGTGATATTTAGGCTTTGTATCCTTTTAGAAAATGAGGTTACAGTAAAAAAGATGGTCCAGCCTTATTAATGAGGTATTTATGACTAAATAATAATGAATATTTTTGTGTGAAATAATTGCATAATACGAGCGGTATTTGGAGAACCCCCCTCCTTTTTCAGCTCCAAGCCCCCCCCCCCCAACCCCACCAAAAAAACAATTTCATATCGCTTCCTACAGAATACAAAAGGAATTCAAAATATACAAAACTAAGAAACAAGGATATGAAGTCACCTTTTGTATTTGGTTACTTATAGTAGCTTATATTTCCAATATTTTCTAACAAATATTGCTGCGTTAGTTAATAACCAGGAGTTGAAGGAGATAGGAGAAACTATTGGATTCATCTCTGAAACTTTTTATTTTTATTTTCTTTCATTCCAGTTTAAAATACAGTCCTACTGAACCAGTTTCTGTCACTAGTTTCCTATACTTTCTAGAATGAGTCTGAAAGAGAGTAAGATTTCAAATTTATCATCCACTAGGGGGTTTACTGGTTGAACTTTTTACAAAACAGCTTCTTGCAAATTTTCTTTTTTATTCCCTTAGCTGTGATATATGCATTTCACTATGAAATTAGCAATCCATTTTCTTAACGCAACGTTGTTTTATTTTCTGGCAGCACTTGCGCTCTCAGTATGCTGAGTTGTTTCCCTCACTTTACAATGATCACCCTGATATATTTCCTCAAGATCTGTACACATGGGAGCACTTCTTATGGGCGTGTGAGCTGTGGTACTCCAATAGCATGAAAGTTATTTTCCCTGATGGAAAACTAAGAACATGCTTAATTCCTATTGCAGGCTTCCTCAATCACTCGGTTAATTTCCTTCTTGCTCCCTTTTCTCGAGTTTCTATTAGACCATTTTCTACATGTAACCCCTGATAGTCAATATAGTTACATCGTGGGACTCCCAAAGAAGGTATTGTTTATTAGAAAGCATAGTTTTAACCTCTGTTCAAAAGAATTTAAAATCGGGATGGTTGGACCTCAAGGGCAATAAACCATCATTATATCTCTTAATACATGTACTTCCTAGATTTGATTCACCAATAAAATAGTCTATTTATCTTTGTCTCCTTCGTGTAGAACAACACAATCACTTGATCATAATAATCTGCTAAAATGTTTTTCCTAGATTATGTTACATATTCTTCTGCATCTTTCAAAGATGTAATTTACTCTCGCGATCCTTGTTATTAAGTCAATTTGTAGTCTTGGTTGATTGATTGGAGTCTGACAGGTAATTAATTAATCACTTGGGTGTTCTCATTTTGAGTAATATTTTAAATGATTACTAATTACTTGAATTTCTTCCCATCTAACTTGTGAAATATTTCTATGAGCTGTTTTGCCTTGCTCATGTTCTCGATTGTGTCCATTTCACAGATGTATCCGCACATAATGCACTATGGCAAAGTAGATTCTTCTACCAACTGTTTAAAATTCCCTCTTTCAAGACCATGCAATGCTGGAGAACAATGCTTTCTAGGTTATGGGAAATTTTCTAGTTCTCATCTAATTATATTCTATGGTTTTTTACCACAAGCGGACAACCCCTATGATGTCATTCCGCTTGGTAATTCTCGTGCTTTTTTTCATCTCTCGGCATACTACTTTTCACCTGCTTACTGATTATGCGTATGAATCTTGCAAGTGCTTACTGCGTGTGTATATATGCTGTGTTTTGTGTATACATGCTTGTATGTTGATTTACAGTTTAGGCATCGGTTCATTTGGTTACATTTTGATTCTATGTATAATATAATATCCTCTTCCTCCATCTACTGCAGATATAGATGTTCCCGACATTGATGGTTTGGAAAATGGAAGCCTGATGTCTAATTGGACAACTCACATGGTACGAGGTACTTGGTTCTCAAAGAATCACGAGATCTTCCATTACGGTTTGCCGTCTCCTTTATTGGATCAATTCCGTAGAGCTCGGGCTCCTACTTTGCATCCTAATACCCTTGTACTTATTCCGTACTACTCTGCTGTGAATGTTTTTGTTCTTCATTCATTTGCTAATGGTCTCCTTGATTTGCAATTGCATCAAACTGAATCGGAGGTCTTTTATGTAAATGATGTTAGACGCAAGAAAACTTGGAAATTGAATTGGAAATTCTTAAAGATCTTGTTTCTACCTTTGAAGAAATGATGATGCAAGTCCTTTGCGAGACTAACGATGACGATGATAAGTAATAGATTGTCTAGGCAGCATGCAATATTTTCCTTTCCTCAAAATCCAGCAATTTCTGATTATAAATGTCTCTCTTCTTAGCAGTAGGGAAAATGGCAGTTGGGATGTAAAGCTAGCATTGAAGTTCAAAGATTCACAAAGAAAGATTTTCTCCTCAGTCATAACTTCTAGTAATGCTGGTTGCAAGTTGGTGGAACATGAGTTGTCCAAATGCATGGCCTAGGGCAGGCTGTAGGTGGATGGTATCTTTTCTTTAAATTGAAACGTACATACTGTTGTGTGTGTGTGTGTGTGTGTGTGTGTGTATATATATATATATAATATTCTGAAAGTAAGACATTGATTGGAAACTGTATACAGCACATATTTTTTGTTCCTATAATGGGACAGTAATCACATTCTCTGGTTTATATCAATGTTAGGTCAAGTTGTCGGCAAGGGCATAAAGCATGGGGAATAAATTTGGTTTACTATTATCTCAACAGATTGATTGAGATGCTAAGAGCATTATAGCAAGGTAGCTACTAGTATTTCTTGTTTTATTTTAATTTTAATTATAAAGATGGTGACGCCATTAGCACTTCTGAAGTGGATATATGAATATCCGAATTGTTTTGCCTATATATAGGCTGGCTATAAATAAGCTAGTTTTCGAGTTTTCTTGATGTTATTGTTCCAGAAAAGTTAGGTTTCAGATTTCTTATATATTAGTATTTAATTAGACTGAAGTGTTTGCCTATTGTTAATTTTGGAGTGTCAATATATTGAGTATCCAGTTTACTGGACTGTTGTTTTGTTTATGTTAGGTTTGTAATTGAATAATCTCTTATGATAGATTCATACGACTCTGTCGCTCCCTTAATATAAATTGTTTTAGATTTGTGCACAAATATTAAAGAAATGATTGTATAGCATTAAACATAATATCAATTGTCTATATTGTTTTTGTATTGAAAAAAAGAGTGGTATTTATTGGGCAGAAAATAGTAAAAGAATCAAAGTTATATTTAATACTTTTAATTGAAATTTTCAAACGACTTATATTAAAGGACAAAAATACTTCTCTAAAATGATTTATATTAAACAAAGTCATTTTTGAATTTTCTTAATTTCTCATCAACCATTTCTATTTCGCAAGTCTGCAGTTGGGATTAGGTAAATATCTAAATATAGTCACAGATGTTATATATTTCCTTCATCCAAAATCAGTGATGCATTTTGATTTTTTTGAGTCAGAATTTTAAAATTCAAAATTGATATGAAGTTATTTAGTTATATTACAAATAAATATAATAATTGCAAATTAACTATAAAATATTATTAATTATATTTTTGTTCTTTTCAAAATTATATCAATTTTGAATTTTAGGTTTTATACATCATTATTAAAAAAAAGAATTTTAATTTTGTGGAACATTTTTATTTTTATATTTTCTTTCAAATGTCTCTTTTTGTGGAACAAAAGGAGGTAAGAAACTTTTGATATGCTGAAAATTAGATTTTTGTTTTTTTAAAAAAAATTCTGTTTATAATATTTAGTCTGTTTGAAAGTTATATATTTAATTTTTTGTCAAATACTTAAAAATATTTTAAAGACATGCATTTTGAGGAAATCGAGTTATAGTTATGAACATGGTTGTGAGTTGTGAGTGTTTTTCGGACGCAGGAAGAAAACCTGCAAATTGTTCCTAATATTGGTATTACTCTTTTATTTACGAATAATAATATACTCGAGCAGAGCAAAAAGAAGGAAAAAAAATCCCACATTCTATTATGGAGTATTTATATTATCAATCACTGTCCAACCAACCCCAACCCCAACCCCAATTAATAAATAAATAAATCCATCCCGGAAATTGGTCAAATAAAAGCTAATATTACTATGATAACTGTAGGTGTAGGCTAACTACGGTGGGATTTGTGGTGGTCTCCACCGCATACGACCCGACCCGACCAACATGGAAGACTGTCACTGGAGGAACATTCACTCACTAGTCTCTCTCCTCATTCCGCCGACGCTTTTTTTTTTTTTTTTTTTTTTTTTTTGGTTTTTTGGGGTCCTAATCTTATCCTCTTGAATTTTTTTATCAGCTACACAACCCATTACATCGCTTATGTTGCTTCAGCCACCCGAAACACAACACGTACCAAATGGAGTTTGTATTTGACAGAGTTTACATAATAATTTAGCACTAAATTTATGTGTTTAAGGAAAACAAATTATTATATTTAAAATTAAATTAAAAAATTCAACTGTACAAATGTAACAAAAATGAAAAAAACTTGGAGGGCTCATAAAATGTTAAACCGGATTGTCATATGGAAGTCAGGACCTTAATAATAATAATAAACATATGCATATATTTGAGTCTCTTAATATTTATAAAATTATCAGAAAAACAATAATAACAAGATCTAACAATAAATATAACTCTATTTTGTTGATTTTTGTAACCATTCATTTCCCAAACCTCTTGCCTTTTGCTTTCAAAATCCAGTATTGCAAATCTTTTTTTCTTTTTCTTTTTTACAATAGTAAAAGCTATATTTGTATAAAATTTTAAGAATTTAGTATTTTTATAAAAATTAAAATTTTGAATAGTAAATTAAAAAATCCAATCCTACTTACATTGGAGATATTTTTATGGGTCATATGATGGGGCCTGAATTTGAGAAATTATTATTTTTATTTGTGTAAATAAATAATTTTTGAAACAGTACAAAAATGGACTTGAGTAATGTGCGCAAATCCGGTTGTAAAATATTTTGGTCAGTGGGTACCTACTACAGCAGATAACAACCCATTTTAGTGCCCAACAAAAACCGAAAAAATTTACAAGGAAACCACAACAGTTAAACACGCGTACATACCCAAAACAATTGCAGATATAAATAAAAAGGCTGAGAGAGTCGCTTATACGTCTCTCTCCTTCTTCTGCTCTCTCTCTCTCTCTCTCTCTCTTCCTTCTTTGCTTTCCTATTAGCAAAGAAGAGAAAGAGAGGAAGCTTGTTGTGTATTAATATATATATATATATATATATAATTATACATATCAATTGTACGATACCTGTTCGGTTGTTTGTTGAAGAAAAAAATGTTGGTTGCTAGCAGTTTTGATCTATGGCAAAAGGACGTCTTTTTCTCAGCGGCCGAGGAGGTTCAAGATTCCGCTGATATGTATGTTCCTTATAATTCAGTTTCCTTGATCTCTTTTTGAATGGTTATGAGGGTATAATTAATTTTGTGCTATTTGTCTTGATTTATTTGTACCTTATAAATTGTTTCTCAGTTTTTGTGGGCAAGACTCTGGCTTTTTGTCTTAATGGGTATTTGAATGTTATTGTAGTGTGGCTTTCTATGTGAATAAAGAATTAAAAAGCCAGAAAATCGACTATTGAAAATACATAGATTCATAAGGATGCCATAGAATTCAAAATTTTATAGATTCATAAGGATGCCATAGAATTCAAAATTTTAGTTCTGTGATTTCATTTTTATAGATTTTTTTTTTGGAGATTTCTTGAATTTTGGTAATTGAATTCTTTTGCTATGTAAGTTGGGTAATTTTTTTTTGGTATTTTACTAGTTTTAATTTAACTTTTTTCTTTATGTAATTATAAAAATGTTTTATTCCAGAATGGAGTCAGCTTATAGGACTTGGGTAAGACAGAGGAGAGAAGGGCTGGCACCGCAGTATTTGAACGAACTATGCAGGGAGCTTCAAACTGCTTTAGGTACTTCAAAATGGCAGGTTGGTTTCTCCTTTTTTTCTACTTTTTTTGGTCCCTACAAAAGTTTCATAGTTCTTTCTATGCTGATAGTTATCATTGAACTTTTGTTACCAAGTTGGACGAGTTTGAAAGAGCTGTTAGATTGAGCTACAGAAATCGTGCTGATGATATTACAACAAACAGACATAGACAATTTGTTGCTGCGATAGAAAACCAAATTTCCCGTGTAGAAGCAGCGTTGAGGGAATCTTTTAATGAGGATGGAAAGCAACCCCTTCGATGGGTGAATTTAGATGAAGGAGAACGCAATGACTTAGCCATGTTTCTTTCTGGAACTCCTGGAACATCACAAAAAACAGGAAATGGATCTGATGCCAAGTTCGGAGCATCCACAAAGAGTAATATTTCAGGAAAACAGTGTATATTGGAACAGAATTCAGATCTTCTTGTAAAAGTTGACTCCAAGAGAGATGTTTCAAACCAAATTAAGGGTTTGAAACATGTTGAAACTAGAAATATGGATGGTAGCTATGTCATAGAACTAGTAGCAAATGAATCTCCTGGAACAAGCGATGATTCTTGCTGTCAAGCTGATACAAAGATTGGTACAAGGAGAACATGGAGTTCACCAAATATTGGTGCTCTGAAGATTACAATTGATTCCAAGAATGATGATCAGAATGCATTGATGTTAAGCATTGAGGCCACACCCAAAGAGAAGGGCTCCAAACCTGTCTTTGGAAAGATGAGATGTGGAGATCATCCTCAAGCAAAGGGAGGAATATTATGTCTGACCCAGTTGAGAGGAATTACTGGGATTAATCAGGTAAGTTTTATTGTGTACGAATAACTATTACTCAATTGGAAAGAAATAGCTTCTGTACCATATACTTGTGTTACTGTTCTATATTTTTTTGGGGGTTTGTGTAAATAAAACTAGTATTGCATTTGTGTTTTGTCAATGCAAAAGGTGTTTTATTGGTAAAAGATGGTTCAGTTTGTCTAATATCTGGTTTGTCTATCAAATCATGGTTCTGCAGCTTTTCAGAATGGTCCGTGGAAGTCAGAGACAACTGCAGACCTTGAACTTGCAAAGAAATCATTCTTTCCAACTTACTCTTGCTATATTGATAACTGTTCTTTTAATTGGTAAGCTCCTTTATTACTGCAGAAATGGGACACCACAGTTAAAAAAGTAATTGTAAATTCCTATATTTGCTTCCTCCAGTTCTCTGTCCTATTTAACAATAAAAATATTTGCACATTGGAGATTAAGGTATAATGCGTGGGGAGTTCTTCTTTCACGTATTTCACTTGATATGTTAATACATTGAATTATATTTATAGTTTGTACACAGTTGTAAATATAAATGTTTTAGTCTTCTATCCTAACGACCTTCCCCAGATCCTGCTATTTGCGGGAGCTCTGGGTACAACCGTACAACCTTTAGTCTTTTATCCAGATCCTGACATAATTAGCCTGAAAGAACTTGGGCAAAATCCTTGGCAGTTTTTTACAAAAATTAAAGTTTCATTTTAAAGACGCCCAAGAAGTGCTGTTTAGGGGGGAGGGGGGAATTTTGTTACCTGCTTTTGTTTGAAACCACCCAAAAGGATTTAATGTTGCATATGGATGAAGCACCATGATGATGCATTTTTTTAATTGTTTTATAATTGTTTACTGGACTCTAAATGCTGCATATATATCTACTATCTAGATAAAAAGTTATGATAATATTTACATTAATAAATTGTGAACTTGTTCAGAAAATAATGTTCAGTACCTAAAATAAGTTCTAGGCAAAAGTGTCAAACTAACTAACTGGAAGTGTCAGTGGCCCCATGTTTTAGAGGATATCATGCTAATTAATATGTAGTAGTGTCCATGCCGGTTGCAACTTAGATATCAACTTTACATCTTCATGTTTTTGCTTGATATCTTCTTCCCTTTCTTCTCATTAAGATGGTTTCTGCTTCTGTTTATTTTTAAACCATTGTGAGAATGTATCGAAGTAACCTTAAGGAAGATATCCTTTTTAATGGCCACAAGAATGATCTTAGTAGGGTCAATTGGATAGGACATCCAGATTATTTTTAGCTCGTCCACCTAAATAGATTACCAGATAGAGAAGAGCCATATAATTACTCACTTGCTTTTGCAGTCATTTCAATTAGCTTTGGAATATGTCAACTTTAGTATATGATGTTATCACCTTAACCACTGATTGTTTTGTAGCATGTAGACCTCTCACATGAGCAATTTAGTTCTTTTTTTCCTTATGAGTTAGCATTTTCAGTTTGGAAGTTATGTTAAATTTTCTTCTGACTTTGCAGTGGCTTTTATACTCTATTTAACTTGAGGGCTGGTTGTTTTCTATCGGTTCAGAGGTCAATAAGAGGTATGCAGTTAGCCTTTGATACTCGTGATAGTTCAAAAAAATAATAAATGAAAAAAACAGCAACATGAGAACTAATAAGGAGGTCTGCTAAGCACGTTGAATTTTGTTCTTCATATCAAAGGAGTTAGCAAGACTCTGTCCCTTGTATCTTGAACATCTTCTATATAATCCAAATGTTAAGTGACAGTATTCCACCACTTGATTTGGGTGTAGAAAATTTCAATAAGAAATTGTAAAATGTTCCTCTCATTTTGCTACTCTTCTTTGATCCGGTGTTGTCTCCTTATGAATATTTGTCTTTTTCAGATTTTTGTCTACAGTTGCAAGTACGTCGCGTGATTTCTGGGGTTATAAGCCTCTTTTTTTTTATCATCGTCATATGGTAGAATTTATGAGGCATGTTCACGGGTTCTTTTACCCAACACTTTGAACTCCAAACAAAAATTAAAAATTTCCTGTTAGACATGTTTGAGCGTCCACTTTTCAACTCTGATCCGAGCCCTATTAAACGTTCTGTTGAAGTTCAACATGGGAGTAGGGGCAGGCAATGGTACTCAGTCATGAGGGATGGTCCTTGGTTGAACCATCACAGAATTTGGCAGTCATGGTTCCTCAAACTGTATGGTTGTAGTAAAAACACATTTTAGTTGAACCAATAACTCAAACTGCTTTATGATATCAAGATTTATTGAACATGCAACCTGAGTAAATTTTAACAAAACCCAAGACATCTTTCGTCTCTCGAGTAGTTCACCCACTTGAAATGTTGACCAACATAAAATTTTGCATAATTAATTACGGGGTCCCGCTATACGTTGTGACAAAAAACTTTCTTGTTGCAAATAGAATAATAACATGGTCTGTATATTGATATTAATACATGGGAATTGATTGACGTGTTTACTTGCAACAAAAACCAACATGTTTTGGTTCCTTAATTATGACTTGGACACTAGGTTTTCCTTTTACTGTTGAGCAGGAATGTAAGTGTTAGTTTCAGTTTCTTTAGAGGTATTAAGCTTCAAGCTATGTTTGGAAACTGAATTCAAGCCTTGAATTGGAATTGACGTCAAATTTTAACTAATCTAAATTTTTATGGAATTACAAATGTGCAGATTGTGGAGCAGTGTTTGTTAGTGGAAAAGTCTGCCGACAGGAGGTTTCGAAGTGAGTTAAACAACTATCAAGTTTACTGGCCGTCTGAATATTGAGTTATTAGAAGATGATTATATACTCTGTATTAGATAAATTGGAGCAACAAAGGATGAAAAACGAGCTTAACATTGATTAGTGTCAGCATTTGATGAAGACATTTTGTACTCCATGAAATCATAAGAGACTAATGGGGGAAGGTGTACAGGGTGGTACAATAATGGTATATCTGTGCTCTTTACTTCCTTTGGGTTCTCTCTTCAAACTTGCAAATGGCGTCTCTGGCTTGGCTTTCTGTAGTAACTATGCTGTCTTGTTTCTGTTCCTTGGTTCTTTAGAGAACTGCATGTACTTTCTTTTCATAATGCTTTTGAGTTTTCCGATTGTTATGTTACACAAGTAGTAAACTAAAATTAGGAACATGATGATTACAGACACAGAAAGATCCTCGTATTATTCTAGGACTAGGATTTGTTACTTTTGACTCTTCTTGGTGCTGCATCAAATAAGTACTATCTCCGTTCCTTAAAGAGTGCAATTTTAGCAAAAAGCACACAAACTAATAAGTGGGATAAAATGACAAAGTTAGCATTTCTCTTCCTTTAGTGCATTAACTTTTTCATTTAGTGCATTAATTAAAACAATGGCATATTTGAAAAAAGAAGGTTTTGGGTTCTTAAAATTACATTCTTTAAGGAATAATTTTTTTTTGCTAAAACTGTACTCTTTAAGGAACGGAGGTAGTATAAACTCCACCATCTCATCAAGCTCATTATGAGCCTGTTTAGGTGCTTTTAAAATTATATTTAGGTACTCCTCATTTTCTCATTCAACACCCCATAGTTAAAAAATTCCATTAAAAATCACATGATTCTGAGTACACTCTTTTTTCATATTTTTTTAAAAAAAGTCAAAGACACCCTAAACACAGCAGAACTATAAAACAGAGCAAAAATCCTTTATATGAACTGGGAATTAAGATTTTACATGAACTGGGCATTAGAGCAAAAATCCTTTATATGAACTGGGAATTAAGATTTTACATGAACTGGGCATTAAAGCCTAAGCATTCAACAACAAAAGTAAGCTAAATAACTAATAACTAAACACTTGCATCAATCGATAAACTCAACAGTTGCTGTTTCGCAATTGGTGGAAGAGGTAAGAATCTTGAACTTCTCTATCCTTGAAGAAAAAAACTCTCTCCATCCTGAGGCACTTGCATGGTGATGATCAGACAACATTTTCGAGATCGGAGGGATTGGACAATCTGGAATACTCCATCCTTACAAAGTGTGATCCGTTTATGCAGCCAAATACCAACATCCTCTGGTTGATCTCCATTGGTACATCACTCCATCTCTTCTAGATGCTCCATCTCTTCGTCAGTGAAGTTCCTATAGTCTGGATCGACCTGGTAATCCTCTCGTCCATTGATACTAGACCTGGCAAAAGAAGTCTAGTCTCGTCGGGCCCGCAAAAAAATGGGCTACGGGTCTTAGTTTTTCAGCCCACGAAAAGTTGGGCCATTTTGGCCTGGCCCAGCCCCGCCCATGAACTTTTTTTTTCCCTAAAAAATAATATTGCTTGTAAGGATTTCTTTCCATTTCTTCATAAAATTTTTAAAAGAAAGGCAATGTAAACGTTTCAAGATATACTCGCTTAGGTCTCTATAACATACCACCATGATCTCTCCTCCAAGATGATTTTGTCTATTTTCTTCAGTTGGGAATAATCATCCTCTCTGCTATGTTCCCTTCAGTTAGCAACCACCATGTGTTTATTTAATTTATCCTTTTTATTAAATTATGAAATGGAACTTTGAGCACAGACCCCCGTATACAAATAGTTTAGTAAAATTAAATAATTGTATATATGTAACTTAAAAATGATTCATTTACAGTAGACTTGATAATAGTTGAAAATCATATAGTTAACTAAAATCACTTGGATCTATTGGATTGGTTAACTAATTTTTAAGTGATGGGTTGGTTTAGTTTTAGAACCATATTATTATTACAAATATGGGTTGGATCTAGTTTAACTAGTTTTGACCCATATTAGTCTATAATAATTTTTTGCACTTTGAAGAACTAATACATCAATATGTATGCATTATTACACTACATTCTTATATAACACATATACATTATATACATATTACATACTTTTGTAATTTATTCACTTGTAATTATGTATAAAAATCATTTCACTAATTATGAAATTAATCCATAATAAAGTTAACACTTTTAATATAACGAACTACTAATTTAAATAATTAATATATACTCCCTTAATTAAATAAAATAACCCATTTAAATTATACAATTTATATTATATAATTGAATTTTATTTCCTCCTTCTCTCCATAAATTATTTTATAATATATTATATACTTTAATTTAATTTCCCTCACCCCACCCCCCACCCCCACCCCCCACCCAACACCACCCCCACCCCCACCCCCCACCCACCCCCAAAAAATAATATTTATTAATTATGTATACACCCTCACCCTACCTCGCACTCCCCCACCCTGCACCCCCACCAAAAAAATAATATTTATTGATTATTCAAAATATATGTATACCCCCCACTCCCCCGGCCCCCCTGCCCTGCACCCCCATTAAAAAAAAAATATTTATTGATTATGTATACACCCCTCCCCCCCACCCACCCACCTCCACCCCCAAAAAAAATATTATTTATTGATTATGTATACACCATCACGCCCCCCGCCCCACCCACCCCTATCCCAAAAAAATATTTACTTATTATATATACACTTCAAAAAAAATACTACTTCCGTCCCATAATAAGTATTTTTTTAGCTTAAATCACATATACCAATACACAAGTTAAAATGGCAAAAATACCCTTAATATACTTTCTTTGTTTTGTTTGAGACTTTTTTTATCGTCTTTTGGTCTCTCTTTCTCTTTCTTCAATCTTTCAACTTCCCAATAAATACGCAATAAATAGCATTGGTTGCATAAGGGCACATATGAAAAAATATTATAAAAATTGTATTGGAATTCTAACACATCACTTATTTTGAAAAAAAATGTTAAGCCTAAAAAAGCACTTATTGTAGGACGGAGGTAGTAATATTTATTGATTATTGTAATAAAATTCTCAATAATTTCATTAATTTTAATTAACATAATAATTATTAATGTAATTTTTTTTTGAAAGTGCCTATAATCACAAAATTAATATTTTTAATAATCAAATTAGTCACATCAATTAAAATTTTTAATTTCAAATTTGGATCTAAAAAATTAAAATAAGACTCTTTTAGTATAACATAAATTAAGATTTTAGTGAAACTATCATTTGAAAAATAAGTCGACCTGGATTCGACCAATAACCATTTAAATTCAAATCACATAACCCATATTAAATATAGGTAATATGATTTTGGTTCCAAAACAAACCCAAACCTATTTTATGTAATCCAAAACTAACCTAAATCTATTTTTTACCAGGTCTAATTTACAGGATATATAGCTATAGAAACCAAATTTTTTAGCATGAATAAATGACATATTATTGTATCAGCAGGACATGAGACTGACCAAAATGAGTTGATCAATTTATAAAATTATTATTGATTTGAATTGAATTATAAATATATAGAATAGAATGGGGAATTAGGTATGTGGAATCGACCGACCCTATTGATGCTTAATGAAGATGGTTTTATGCCTAGTACAACAAGTACAGTGTCTCTTCTTTTAATATGATATGAAGCAACTAAATATAACACCTTGTTGACTTCTTGTTATATTTAGTTTTAACTGAAAATTGAGATCTCCTGTGAAAAATATGTATAAATATATATATTTCTTTTGAATTAAATTAACAAATTGTGTAATATAATTTTGAAAAAAAAAAAGAAAAAAGCCAGCGGCCAGCCCGGCTCACGGGCCTCACAATATTGGCCCAAAAAAAGCTGAGCTATTTTGGCCTGGCCCAAATTTGGCCCGGCCCGTTTGTCATCTCTAATTGATATAATGTGGTGCTGGTGGGGGAGAGAGAGGAAACAGAGAGCAAAAGAGAAGAATAGTGAGGAAGGAGGGAGTTGAGCAAATGTTCACGTCATAAGGTGTTTATTGGCCTAGGATTTTTTGGTAAACTATGAGGTGTGAATGGGAAAGTAAGGAATGCAACTAGCTCCCACCTTAAACTTATGCTTTGGCATAAGCATTTGCATTTTTGGCCAAAACGCTCATTTTATTATCATTAGGCCTATTTATGTATATTGAATCATTAAGAAATATAATTAAGATTTTGTGTGATTGACCAAAATAGTTATAAAATCTCATTACTATCTTTCTAAAATTTACTAAAAAAGATGAAAGAGAAACAAGTTAATATTTAACATAAGAATAATATGAAAAATTCAGTCATTAAAATAAACTTCATTGCCTAAAATGGTGAGTAAAAAAAATAGAAGGAGTATATAAGAAGAATCTTATAGAAATATCATATTTACATGTAAATTATTAGAATATGTTAATTTAATTGTGTGGTTTGATAAGGCAATTATGATACTAAACTTGATAATATTATTTCATTTTATAATATGAGAAAGGGTTAAGAGCACTCTCCTTATCTAGCACTTCTCCTTAAATAGCACTCTTTTATTAAAATTACGTCGTTTTGGAGATTCTTTTAAAAAACAAGTGGGGCCACGGGTGGCATTTTATAAATAAAAAAAAAGCAAGTGGGACTACTCTCTTTTAAGAATCTCCAAAACGACGTAGTTTTAATAAAGGAGTGCTAGATAAGGGAAGTGCTTTTAATCCTTCCTCCTTATAATATTATCACTAAAATTTACAAATGCTACTCTTTTTTTTTTTTGTAAATTGGATGGAGTAATAAAAAATAAGAAGCACACCATAAATATCGAACTTAATAATACACTTACAAAAATTAGGGAAATGATCTTACAATTCTTATATCCGCATAACTCTTATTCTTCAATTTTTATTTTTATTTTTATTTTTACATAAAACATAACCTATGCCGAATCAAAGAAGTTTAAATTCCAATATTTGAAATTGGGCATCACAATTGTATCTCCAATTTCGATAGATACGTCCCAATCATAAATTTGGCAAAAAACTTTTGGAATGTATAATATAAATCTTTTGAAAATTCTTTGTGCGAGTTTAATATGAAATTGCCAGTTGTTATTCTTAGTCTCCTAATATTTCTTCTGCACCCTCCCTTTAACAAATTTAAAAAATAGAAATCTGCTAGCCACAGAGGGAGAGAGAGAGTTGTGATTAATTTTTAAAAGACCAAATAGTGGTTTTAAAAATAAGAATGTGATTAATTTTTGAAAGACCAAATAGTGGTGAAAATGTGTGGAAAGATGGGACAAAACCGTTCATATAATTTACGTGAAATTTATTCTTAATTGATCACTATGATTATTTCTTTATTACTCATCATTTAAAGGACTAGGCGCATGCAACACAGAATGTTTTTTTTATTGAATACATTAAAAAAATTAAAATTTTAGTAATTAATTTAATTATATACAATTGTGAATGTTGTAAAATACTTAAAAATTATTGTTAATTACTCCCTCCATCCCATAATAACTGTTGTTTTAGAAGAAATTTTTTCCCCAATTTATTTGTCGTTTGCAACTTTCTAGGAGAATAAATTATTTACTTTTCTATATCACCCCTACCTTTTCTCATTGTTCCAATAAATTCTCTCCCTTCTATTAATAGTTTTCAACTTCCCATAAAAAGATAGTGATGAAATTTTACACAAATTTTAATTAATAAATGATAGCATTAAATGACTTTCTTAATCCATGTGCATAAAGTTAAAACGACAATTATTATGAGATGGAGGGAGTACAAATTTTGAACATTGTGAACTATTCACATCTTTTTATTAATTACATTTTTAAAAAAAATTCAATGAATTTACATCAACATTGGATTTATATTTTTTGCAAAATCATTTTTCTTTTTTATCGCAAGATATATCATTTTTCAAATCAAATTAATTTTAAAAAATCAAAAAGAGAATATTATTAAGATTTTATTGAAAAGAATATTATGTTTACTTATGTATTTTAAAATTTTTAATACTGAAATAATTCTAAAAAGGTGATAGCCTTTTTCTATTTTATAAATGTAACTGATTGCAGTCTCCATTTGAATATGCATCCGTAACTGTCGTAGGCCTAAAACAGTTTATACTTACATACGCCCATTTACCCGAGTCTCATCTGCAATCGTCATTTCTCTCCTCTCTACGCCAAGCTCATATTTGCAGAAAATGAAGATTCAAGCATCAGGCAGGCAGGAACTGATTTCCCAACATTTTACACACCCATAGTAAGTACAACCACATCCCGTTCTCACCTTTCTCAGTGTTTCTATATCAAATTTCATTCAATTTACAATCTTTTCATCTCAATTTTAACTTCCCTCTATTACTCTTGAACGTCATATCTCTCACTAGATCTAATGCCCGAAACTTCCTGAATCTTTAACAGCTAACCCCAGATTGAAACTACACTCTGATCAGGGTTACAAGATCTGACACCAATTTAATAAAAACCCTAGATCTAAAAGAGACTAGGGTTAGCAATGTCCTGTTTAGCTCTCTCCCTCCAACCCAATAATGGATCTGATATCTTGCTCCAAACCCGTGAATGGTTCCCACCTGCCCGAGCCCTCGTGGCACTTTCTGCCTTTCGTCAAACCCGTCTCGCTTTTGCCGCTGGCAAGAACCATTCTGCTGAGGATGGCGACACATCACTTGGGGATGATCCGCTTGCCGCCTCAAGTGGCCAAGTCATTGTTGGCGTAGAGAGCCGGTACCGTGTTATTTACCGATTGGTCAATTCAATTTATGTATTGGGGATCACTACTGTTGATGATGATTGTGTGAACAATGTCTTCGAATGTATTAGTATTGTTAACCAGGCTGTGAGTGTAGTTGTAACCGCTTGTCGTGGAGTTGATGTTACCCCTGAGAAACTAAGTAGGAAATATGCCGAAATTTACATGGCACTAGATATAGTTTTGAGGGGTGTTAGTAATATTAGGCTAGCGGCAATGCTGGCATCTTTGCACGGGGATAATCTTTCCAAAATGGTGCATTCAGCTATACATACAGAGAGTAAGATTAGGGGGGCGGATAGTTGGACTGATGTTGAAATTCATTCTGTTGAGCATGAGGCTAGTGTGCAATCGTTTTCGATGGCTAGTTTTGAATTGCCTATGGAGACGTTGGAGGCAGGTGATGAGGTTGCGGCAACACTTGTTTTAACTGGACAGGGCGTGTCTGCTGAGACAGATCAGAAGGAAAAAGTGGAGGAGGATGAAGTGGAGAAGGATCCTTTTGCAGCTAGTGAGAAGCTTAATAAGCCCGAGGAGCTTGTGGGTGGGTTTAAGAAAGATAAAGAGCAGGCAGGTTCTGATTTGTCAAAGGCATTGGCGGGTCTGGACGTCACCACATTACCACCAGCAGCGGCCACACAGTCAACACACATTGGGGTTGAAGGATTTGAAGGGGAGTATGGTGGTATCGAGTTTGGTCATGATAGCTCCACCCTGCCGGAAGATTTTGAAGGGCTCAATCAAGCTTGGGGTGGTGGTTTGGATGCATCAGAGTTTGTTGGTCCAAAGAAAGCTGCAAAATCCCAGGGTCTTGGTGGGCTTGAATTGTTACACACCAGTGAGGCACCCAAAGCAGTGGCAGATGGTGCTGCCAGTCCTCTTGAAAATAGTTTGGTGACTAAAACTGAAATGAAAGGACCTGAAATGTACATAGTGGAAGAGATTAGTGCAGAGTTCAGGGAGTCATTGCTCGCCAGAGTTGGATTGATGGGCATTGTCTACCTTAAAACACTTCCCCCGAAATCTTCTGATGATAAAGAAACTGAGTTTTCCTTCAGGGTTGATGGTACAAGTGGTGTGAAGAGATTTGCTATGCAAAACTCTCGTATCAGTAGCCTTGGGAATGGGATGTTTCACGTGAGGACTGCACCCTCCACTGACCCTATACCCATCTTGAAGTACAGTTTTCTACCCCGGTTAACTCCGTTGCCTTTGAGAGTTCGGTTAATCGTACGGCACAGTGGGACTTTACTTTCTATGATGATTCAGTATGTTTCCAACCCGGATTTGGCAGTCCCACTTAAAGATGTGACATTTATTCTGAAGCTACCAATGGACCCAAGACTATTAAAGGTTTCACCAAAAGCCATCTTGAATAGGTCTGAGAAAGAATTGAAATGGAATGTTCCAGAGATTCCTCTAAAGGGTAGTCCTGGGAGGCTTAGAGCTAGGATGCCCGTGGATTCTAGTGCAGAAGATGGTTTGGAAGAAATTGAGGTTGTTGGTTACGTGAAATTTTCTTCACAAGGTACTGGATCGTTGTCCGGGATTTCTCTGCGGCCTGCATCTGAGAGTAGCACGGACTTTTATGAGATTGATCACAGGTATGAAAGTGGGGTTTATATGTGCAATTAATGAAGTCTTGTTCATGGTTCATTACTTGTTTTTCCTTATGTTTTCTGTCCATTTTCTGGGGGGTTTGGAAGTGTCTGTAGCATTTTTTGGGCTGTAGCCTGTAATTTAGGTCTTGTGTTTGCTATGAGAAAATTGTGTCTCTCTGTTATCAGCCATTGGTTTCATTTATGGATAGTAAATTTGGTTGGTACATATTCTACCGTCTGTTGTTTGAACTTTTAAAATGAGTGCCAAATTATTCGGGTTCTTGTTGATACTTACCGGTCATAGTATTACGTATTACCTTTCCTTTTTGATACTCTCTCCTTTCGGTTATATAAGTCGTTTAAGACATAATCACACATATTAAGAAATCTCATTAATTCTAATGTTAGCTACTTAATGTTGTTTTGAAATTTTATTACTGTCCATACACTAATTAATTACTACTATGCCTCCTCTCTCAATTACTTTATTTTTTAGGGGCAAAGTAGAAAATAATTAGTTTTTTTTCTTATGTAGAACGTCTTATATTATGGAAAACAAAATTTCTTTTAAAACGACTTATATAACGGAAAGGAGGGAGTAGCAATTAGTTTTATATAACATAAATGTAATTTACTTGGGCCATACTCATTTAAATCATTAATTGTGAAGTTGTGATCCAAATAAGACATTTATTTTTTCCTTTTTTTGATTATGCTTCTTGTGAATTTTTAATAGTCAGCTTATCTCTTTCCCTTATCATGGGCGAAAATCAAACGGGAGGACTCTAAATTTTATTTAAAGCATTTTTCCAAAATTTTATAAAATGCGGTTACACAAGTAAATAACAAAATGTAGGTGTACATTACATATATTCTCCCCATTGTTACCACTCGAGTACTGATCCCATACATTAAAGCAGTTAAATTATATGCTCTCCCCTAGCTTGTAATAAGAAATTCCTACATTTATATATGTTTTCTTTCCATTTTTCAGTAAGTAATCTACCAGTAGGTAGGTGCAATCAATCGTCCATCAACTTCTAAAAAAATATATATTCCTATAAAATTACTCCAATCCAATCTTAAATGTCCTTCGATCGCCTACCAAACCTTGTCTCGCCATTCAAGTTTCAAGTGCACTTCTGTCAAATGAAAACTCATGTTGGGAGACACCTGACCTGAGGTAGCGCGTGATGGTGGGTTCCAACTTCCCAATCGAGTTATCAAACTCGTCGCATGCGTGCAACCGACGTCGTTACATGAACGCTAGCATCGTCTCTACAGCTCAAAACCTTGAGTATTCCCCAAGAACTTTTCCGGTTAACCGGCAATTTCTTGACCACCTCAACCGACGGGAAAAAATCCGCCGACGGGGTCCGACGGACCTGACGGTTCTTGATATCTTGGAGATCCATCTCCGGCGGAAACTTTACATTGCCGAACAACATAAAATACCACTTAGGTTTAGGTATCTTTACATTCCCATCAAATCTTGCCGAACCCCTAGCCGATGACGTGTTCCGATGAATTTCCGGTGAATCGGAGCTCGTGCTTGAGGTTCTACTCAATTTTTGATAATCGTCGAGAGAGCGGTTGTTTCTCATTCTTATTTGTGTGCTGTTGGATGGCGAACTACTTTTTAAGTCGGATAATGATTCGGAGCGGCGTCGATGAAAGTTTTGTAGTTTATTATAATTCTGGGTTGGTGTAGGGCGGTTTGGGGTATTTTGATAAATGAAGGGTGGAGATTGGTATTGCTCTTTGAAGGGGATCATGAGCTTACCGCAAAAGATGATATCTTCAGCATGGGACATATTGTAGGAATTGAGATCGCTGAAGAATTCGAAAAGATCGGTTTGATCGGACGGTGATCGGAGATCTTGGAATGTTGACAACTCTTTTCTATATTCGTCATCTTCATGGTCATCAGGGGTTAAGGGAAAATCACTGAGAGAGATTGTTTCTTCTTCTTCTTCTTCTCGATCATACTGGAAAACAAAGTTGTCCATTTTAATTTGTTAGGGAAGGGGAAGGGGATAGAATATAGATAACAGGTGCAGTGGGGGTGTTTATTTTGTGTGATAGATTAAGAGAGAAAAGAAATCTAGCTACAAAATATGTTTTGAAATGGTAATGTAAGGGAATATATATATATATAGAGAGAGAGAGAGAGAGAGAGAGACAGAGAGAGAGAGAGAGAGAGAGAGAGAGAGGGTCGTGTTTTTTCTCGAGTGAGATGAAATTTATGTTAAAGAGACAAAATAAGAAAGGGGATATGAGTATGACAATAGGTGGACCTATTTCTTTGTTTCAGAGAAAGATGAAATCTATGACATACTCCCTCCGTTTTAATTTTATTTTCGTGATTAAAATTATTAATTAAAAATATTTATATATAATTCTTAAATTATGAAACTCAATATTAGTAGTAAATTATTCATAGTTTATTATGATTATAATCACTTGACGTGTATTTTTATATTTTTTAGATTTATTAATTTAAAAAATAGTTAATTTAATGATAAAAATTAAAATATGATGTTTATTATGTGAAGGAGGAAGTATATAATTCTAGTGTAGAAAACTGAATCTATTTTTTGTCATATCTTATGATAATAATATTAGGGAGCGGGGTTGGGTAGCAAGAGAGAAAGGGAAGGGACAAAGATGAAGGGAATATGAATATGACAAAGGCTTGAAGCTCGATGAGTTGGATGAATTATACTATCAGATCGATATATATATATATATATATATATATCACTCCATTCTTTTTGAAATTAGATATAATTTTTTGGCCAAGTGATTTTTCATTTCAAATGATTTGAAATTTTTAACGTGCAATATGATTACTTACTTGTAAGATAGAGTGAATAATAATATGCCAGAGCTACTGCATATCTACTAGTATATACTATTAGTGACATACGTGAAAAAACAAAATTTGCTTTAAAATAAGTCTTTAAAAAATGCAGGTATAATTTTAGAAGGAGATTAATATTTGGACGTTAAGATTATAGTAGTTAATATAAGCACATGTACATAAGTACATTACTACATTTTTATGCAATGATGTTATTATCACATAAAATAAGGCTGAATGACACTTATGTCCCTTTAAGTTGTCATTCACTTTTAAAGTCTTCTTTAAAGTTCAATTTTCGTCAGTCAGGTCCTTAAAGTGGTATTTTATTGGCGTTTTCGTTCCTTCAGTCCAATTTGACCTTAACCCGATCTATTTTGACCAATTTTAACCCAACCCGGCCCCAGTTTGACCTAACCTAAATTTTTTATATTTTAAAATATAATATTATTTTAAAATAATAATTATATTTAACATTTTAAAAAAATAATATTTAATGTTTTAAAATAATAATTATTTTAATATTTTAAAATAAAAGAATTATTTTAAAAGTATTTATTTTTAATATTAAAAAAATATACTATTTTTTTAAAAAATAAAATAATAATTATATTTAATATTCTAAAATAAAAAAACGTTAAAATAATTATTATTTTTAATATTTTAAAAGCAAATATAAATTTTAAAATAATAATTATATTTAATATTTTAATGTAAAATAATTTTTTTAAATAATTTGACAATAATAATTATATTTAATATTTTTTAAAAAATATTATTTTTAAAAATTTATAAAAATAATTATTATTCTAAGGAAAAAATATTAGAAACTTTATTTTTTTTTTAAATGAGTAAAGTTTCATAAAATATAGATTCAAAAAAATTACATAAGAAAATAAAATTTTATTCTTTAAAAAATAAAGTAGATTTTTTTATTTTTTATGTAAAACTTTATTTTCAGGAAAAAAAAGTTAATATCTTTACCATTATTATATGTATTCTAAATATTAGAATTTTTAAAAATAAAAACTAAAAATAGAAATTTTTAATGGTTAATATCTTTACCATTATTATTTATTTATTTATTTAAAAATTATTGAATCAATTTTTTAATCTTTTACAGTTTTTTGTATTTTAATTTCTTTTTTTAGTTTTTGTTTTTAAAAATTCTAATATTAAGAATACATATAATAAAAAAAGATATTAACTTTTTTTTTCTGAAAATAAATTTTTACATAAAAAATAAAAAAATCTACTTTATTTTTTTAAAAAATAATTTTTTATTTTCTTATGTAACTTTTTTGAATCTATATTTTATAAAACTTTACTCATTTGAAAAAATAAAAGTTTCTAATATTTTTTCCTTAGAATAATAATTATCTTTAAAACTTTTTAAAAATAATATTTTATTTTAAATAAAAAATATAGTTATTATATTTAAATATTAAATATAAATATTATTTTAAAATTTAAAAAATAATAATTATTTTAAAATATTAAATATAATTATTATTTATTTTTTTAAAAAAAATTAAATTTTAAAATATTAAAAATAACTATTTTTAAATAATTATTTTATTTTAAAATATTAAAATTATTATTATTTTAAAAATAATAATTTCTTTTAAAATATTAAATATTATTTTTTAAAATGTTAAATATAATTATTATTTTAAACTTATCTTAAAAATAATATTATATTTAAAAATATTAAAATTTGTGTTGGATCAAACTGGGTTGAGTTAGGTTAAAATTGATTAAAATGGATCGGGTTAAGGTCAAATTGGGTTGGAGAAACGGAAACGCCAACAAAATATTACTTTAAGGACTTAATTGACGAAAATTGAACTTTTGGTATGATTTTAAAAGTAGATGGCAACTTGGAGGGACAAAAGTGTCAATCAATTCATAAAATAATCACATACTACTGACGTGGCAGTATGTGATTTGTTGTTGACATGACTCATTTAACTCAATAATAAATCACATACACCATATCAATATTATGTAATGTTTATATTATCCACTTTATGTTATAATAGCATTATTTATTTTTATGAAAGAGAGAGAAAGGGGATTCTAGAGAGATGGTTATTAGTTAAGTTTGCGTTTCATTAATTGTCCACGGCCATGGCTTCTAGAAAGAAGAAACAAGGAGGAGCATATATACAATTATACAGAGAGATAAATGGGCAATTAAGTGATGAGCTTCCCTTCTAGAAGAGAAAGAGACCTGGTTGGTTGGGATAGCGATATACGTACGTACAAATGGGGACGGAGCCATTAGGGACCCTGGGCCGAGCTAGGCTACCTGGCTGACTTTTTTTTATTATAAATAAAATAAATAAATTAGATAATTTGGATTATTAGTAGTGTTATATCAATCACAATTTAATTTCCATCAATATCTTATTGCAAACAATTATACCAACACAATATAGGAAATGATACTAGTATTACTATTACTATAACTATTTCTATTACTATATATATATATATATATATATATATATATATATATATATATATATATGGTCCGGATCTTAGGCTTATTCAACTAAAAGTTTACTCAAGCTCACCCCCTTTAGCGATGGACCGGACGACGGTTTGGTCCGTCGCTATATATATATAATCGTCGTCTTAACTTTTAGCGACGGACAACATATAGACGACATTTGTATATATAGCGACGGACCAAACCGTCGTCCGGTCTGTCGCAAAAGGGGGGTGAGTTGGGTGAGCTTTTAGTTGAATGAACCTAAGATCCTTATCGTATATATATATATATATGTCAAGTTTATATATTTTCCATAGTATATTTATGAGAGAAAATTATTGTCAAGCGCGTAGAATATTATTAAAAAAATTAATATTTTTACATGATTTTTTGATATTTTCAAATAAAATATGTCGTTATAGATATATAGCGACGGTTTTCATGTGAAAATATCAAAAAATCATGTAAAAATATCAATTTCTTATTATTAACAACGGTACAAAACTAAAAGTAAAAATTTATTATTTGCACATTTACGGGAGTGGTTAGCATAAAGTTCATTTTTTGATAAGTTGGTCAATTAATCTATAGAAAGTTGACACGCAGACAAAAAAAATATTCTTTCTCCTTGCGTATCAACACTCTATAGGCGATTGAGCAACTTATCAAAAGCCTCGTATACTTTTGATTAGTAATGTAGTAATACTCGACCATTACAATTAGGAAAAGTACTAGGATAAAGGAAAACGTGACATTAATATTCCTGTTAGGAAAAAATTAAAACTCTGTTACTTCATTCTTCTAGAGGGAAAGTGACACATATCCGTCTCAAAATTTAGTAATTAATTAATATATCACGTACGTACGTTCACACCTTCAACTCTTTAAGTCACCAAAATTAATTTGAAAAGACGAATCAAAAGATATATTGCATGATAATTAAATGTTTATCTTGAAAAAAAGAGTGGGACAATTATATGTGAATTGAAAGAAAAAAAAGAAAGAAAAAGCTGTGCCTGTTATAATACTACTCATCGAATGCAGATCCTGTAGTACAGGGGTCGAATGAGGTGCAATTATTTAAATATGGTTTCATAGATCTAATTAGTTAAAACTACATTTATTAAATGCAAATTTAGTACTTCAGTTAAATTACTTAACCAAATTATATATGTAGTCGTGGTATAAGTTTTGACTTATTTATTGATTCAAATGACATTATAGTTGTTAGAGTATTTCACATGAATTTCACGTCGAATAAATTGAAGAGTGTAGATGAATTAATAAATATATTGCAGTCTCAACCTAATAGCTTAATCTTTTAGGTAGGAACAGAGGCGGAAGGGAGGGGGAGGGGGAGGGGGAGGGGGAGGGGGGGGGGGGGGGGGGGAGGGGATTGTGACGCCCCAGAATAGGTTCAATCAACTCAACCCATTCTGAGTCGCCAAACACATGGTACAAAATTTAAATATAAATTTTTATATCAAAAGGTCGTGAGCAGGACGATCATACAAGCTGTGAGTGTCAATACAAATCTTATATAATACAAAATATAAACACTCAAATTCAGTCCTCAATAGTTACAATTATTTTCACACTATTATACAAAAATAGTGAGGACTACTACTGCTCTAACTCTGCTCATTACTCTGTTCCTCGACTAGCTCCTGCAACATTCTCATTTTCTGAAGAGGACAATAGATAAAAAGGGTGAGCTCAACTAGTCTAGTAAAAAATATTATGACTAAGATAATGCAGAATAATTTATCGTTAGTCTTCAACAAATCAGATAAAATATTATGGACAATAAATTTTAGATCAACAACTGCAGCGGAATTAACAATGAATCAGAAGAGTTAAATAGAAAATAATGTATACTATCTTCCATGATTTTAAAGTCCATAATCAATATTTTATCCATGTAACATCAATCAATATATATCTTGAATCAAATATTCATCTTTACACTACGGCCAAAGATATTCATTTGTATCACCGGTTGGTCATGTTCATCTCAACACATGTCCATCTTTACACTACGGGCCAAAGATATTCATCAGATAATCATTCATCTTTGCACTACAAGCCAAAGATAATCATCAAATAATCATCCATCTTTGCACTACAGGCCAAAGATATTCTTTTGTATCACCATTTAAGACTGAAGATAATGAAAAATATTTTAAAGAACGAATCTAGTGAGATAAAGGACAAAAATTAGGGATTCGTAATTTAATTTATCCAAGTTCAAGAATACTCCATAATAATCAATTGTGAAAAAAAAAATCAAGAATGAAGATCAAAACATAGATCCAATCAAAGATAGAAACCATAATAGCCAATTTGGACAAAAAAAAAATTTAATTTTTTTGTGAATAGTGACGTATACGTGAATAGTAACCCCAATTTGAAAAGGTAAAAATTTTATAAGAAAAATCATACTTCATGAATAGTACTCGTGAATAGTACATAATTCGTGAATAGTGTCGTATACGTGAATAGTAATTCCAATATGAAAAGGTACAAATTTCACAATAAAATTCATACCAATATTTCGGTGTCATGATATTGAAAAAAATAACAACATTTTTGAAAAAAAAATAACATCCTTTACCTCAAAAGAATAGTATTTCTTACTGGAATATCGGATATAACACTGAAAGAAACTTGTACTGTATAGCAACACTCAAAGTATTTCAATACTCACAAAAATACGCTCGATATTATAGAGAGAAATTTCTGATTCTGGTGTGATTTTTAAATTCTAATTCAGCACTCTATTTATAGAAAAAATGCTTAGAACGCCAAAGCAAAAAATTTAATAAAATAATAATATTTTAAAAAACAATTCCTACGCACACCACATCACTCTCATCAGCACACACAAGTGGGTCCCACCAATATTAAAAACGTTTTTTGTGAAAAAAATATTTATAACCCCAAAAATTAATTATTTTGGAACTTCAATAATTCATAATAAATAGCTCTTTTATCAGAAAAATACGAATCTTATGTCCATTCCATAGGAAATTTAATTCTCTACAATTTTGTAGAAGAAAATTTTCCAAATTTCAAACAAAAAATGACCAAAATTCACATACGAATAATTATTTCGACAAAATACTGATAAAACACATCAGCATTAATTCTTTCATTTATATCCACATTAAATAAATATTTTCTTATCATATAAATCAACAATTAATTATTCACAAATAATATTACAGAACTACAATATTGACAACCAGATCGTTCTAAGGAAAGAGGAGGCTTTTCGATAAGAATTTCTCCTTACTGGAGTGCAATTAGGTGACCAAACCCCTTTTCTAGACAGAACTTCCTTAGATATTTCCAATAATGCTATCTAATAATATTATTTAAATAATATGAATTATTAATCTGATAATAGAAAATACTGTGCAGTGACAATTATTGAATTAACAATAATATAAAAATAATGTGCAATACCGTGTGCTACTGTGCAACAACGCGTATTACTTTACTTTGACTATCGGGTATTCCAACAGTGTTAACGATAACAATTACGCAGTTATTATTAAAAAACTCATTCGTGTCGTTTTCTTCATCCGACAGTTTTTCATTATGGGGCCCACAAATGGCTGCGCCGTCGTACGAATATTCCACGACAAAACGAATATTTTCTGATAACAATAAATATTTTATAACCACTTGCTTATTTTGAAATATATGCGTATTTTACCCATAATTTACCACATCTATTAAATTAATCTCTTACTATTCAAAATAATATATAGAGAAAATTCAATTTTATTCATAATAAGTTGGGATTTTACAACCTCTGAGACGCCCCCAAAATAGGTTCAATACTCAACCCATTTTGAGTCGCCAAATACACTCAACAAAATTCAAATACAATCTTACATATCACATGATCGTGCAAAATACGACCACACAACTGTGAGTGTCAATACAGACATGTAGAAAATATTAACATTCAAACTAGGGGTGCTCATCGGTAAAAAATTGAACCGGTACCGAACAAAAAATACCAAAAAATCAAGAACCGGTACCGAAAAATTGATTTCGGTACCGGTTCGGTACAAAGTCGATTTTAATTTTTTCGGTTCAATTTTCGGTTATACCGCAAAAATTAAATAATTTTTTTTATATTAATAATTTTTTTTAAAACTAAGAATTTTTTTTATATATATTAATAGAATTTTATTTTATAATCTACCATTTTCATTTTGTAATCTACCATTTTTTTTAATCTACCATTTTTTTTATTATTATTATTAATTTATTATTATTATTATTATTGGTGTTAGTATTATTTATTTTATTTATTTCAAAATCTATACTGTTACAATTTGTTCAAAGAGGCAACATATTGGCAACAAGAAATGCAACTGTTGCAAAGATGTGATCAGTATGGAATTGATTGATTATTGGATAATGGTATCTAGTTAATTTAAGTTCTAAAAAGATAAAATGAAAAGAAACTTCAATATCTTCTTGCTGCAGAACATTTTCAGGTTATGCCTAGGAGTGATAAGTTAAGTTAAAAAAACTTGACCAGCCTAAACTAATAACAAATAGAGATCAGGTGCCTTACAATTTCATGCATGCTAGAAATTTTAGATAGCATACATTTTTAATAGTTGGGATTAGTTGTATCAATTAAAATTGAATGATTTGTATCAATTTTAAATTTTGGTTTTTTTTTTTCAATTTTTCGATTTTACCGAATTCAAAAATTTAAGAACCGGTACCGAAAAGTATAAAAAAACCGAAATAACCGGTACCAAAAATCGATCTCAATAGATCTTCAAGAGTTTGGATAGTCCTTTCCGATTGTTCGTCCGTTTGTGGATGATATGCCGAACTGAATCGTAAATTCGTGCCCATAGATTTCTGCAAGCTGACCCAAAATCGTGAAGTGAATCTTTGGTCACGATCCGAAACTATGGATACTAGCATACCATGTAATCTCACAATCTCATTCACATACATACGAACAAGACGTTCAAGGGAATAAGTCTCTCGTATCGGCAAGAAATGAGCAGATGTCGTTAATCTATCAACAATAACCCAAATTGCATCTATGCTTTGAGAAACCTTGGGAAGACCTGTAACGAAATCTATGGTAATGTGTTCTCACTTCCACTTTGGAATCTCAAGTGGTTGCAATGGACCCTTTGGCATTTGATGCTTCGCCTTGACACGCTGACACGTTAAACACCTCGAGATGAACTCCGCGATCTCTCTCTTCATATTGTTCCACCAAAATGTATGTCGAAGATCACGTTATATTTTGGTATTTTCAGGATGGATTACAAACGGTGTGTTGTGTGCCTCCATCATGATTCTATACTTCAAATCAGAATCGTCAGGAACACAAAGTCTGGAGTTGACTCGAAGTATTCCTTCTTCATCAATCCTTGCTTCTGGAATAGCACCTTCTTCGTCATATTCATCAGCTCCGAATCTGTAGCTTGAGCAGCTTTAACTTTATCAATCAAAGCTGGTTCTAAGCGTATACTTGATATCATCGCATGGGACTCCGGAGTCTTGAACTCTATCTCCATCTTTTGTAAATCACACAAAATAGGCCTTGAAAGCATCGCATTCGTTACCGCATATGATCTTCTACTTAACGCGTCAACAACCATGTTCGCTTTTCCAAGATGGTATTGGATGGTATGATCGTAATCTTTCAACAGCTCAAACCAACGTCGTTGTCGCATGTTGAGTTCCTTCTGGGTGAAGAAATACTTGAGGCTCTTATGATCAGTATAGATCTTCACTTTTCCCCCATACAGGTAGTGTCTCCAGATCTTCAACGCGAAAACGACTGCTGCCAACTCTAGATCATGAGTATGATAGTTCCTCTCATATTCCTTGAGTTGTCGCGAGGCATAGGCTATGACTTTCCCATGTTGCATGAGAACACATCCTAACCCTTTGCCCGAAGCATCGCTGTAAATGACAAATCCATCTGAACCAGATGGTATTATCAAAACAGGTGCCGAAATGAGTCTACTCTTGAGCTCTTGAAAGCTCTTCTCACATTTCTCATTCCATACGAATTTTGTATCTTTCCGAGTCAGCTGAGTTAATAGAGTAGCGATTCGAGAAAATCCTTTCACGAATCTCCTGATAATAACCAGCCAGCCTAGAAAGCTACGTACTTCGGTTGCTCCCAATTTTGTATTGCTTCAATCTTCGACGGGTCCACAGATACTCCACGTTTTGATACTACGTGCCCAAAGAATGCTACCTCCTCAAGCCAGAACTCGCATTTCTTCAGCTTGGCATATAACTTATTTTCACAAAGCCTTTGAAGTACCAGCTTCAAGTGGTGCTCATGATCTTCACGGCTTTTGGAATAGATGAAGATGTCATCAATAAAGACAACCACGAACTGATCCAAATATTCTTTGATCACACGGTTCATCATATCCATAAAAGCAGTAGGAGCATTAGTCAATCCAAAAGACATAACTAAGAATTCATAATGCCCGTATCGAGTTCTGAAAGCAATCTTCGGAATATTCTCAGTTTTAATCTTTAGCTGATGATATCCAGAACGAAGATCGATCTTTGAAAAGAATTGTGCACCTTGCAACTGGTCGAACAGGTCATCAATACGAGGTAACGGATACCTATTCCTGATGGTGATATGATTCAACTCCCTATAGTCAATACAAAGTCGCATACTCCCGTCTTTCTTCTTTACGAATAAAATAGGAGCACCCCAAGGAGATGTACTAGGACGTATAAAACCGATGTCTAACAACTCCTGTAGTTGGACCTTTAATTCTTGAAGTTCTATAGGAGTCATTCGATATGGGGTTTTAAAAATAGGTTTTGTACAGGGTTCAAGGTCAATAAAGAATTCAACTTCACGTTCCGGTGGTAGACCTGGAAGTTCTTCGGGAAATACATCAGGAAACTCATTAACAACCGAAATATCATTCAAACTTGGCGTATTCTGGTTTAGATCAGTGACATGGGCTAAGAAAGCTTAATATCCGTTTTTCAATAAACGAATAGCTTTATTACTTGAAATAACATTGATTGATTTTAGTGGTTTGGTTGTTTGAATTTGCACAATAGGTTGGTTAGGAATATGAAAACTAATAACCTTACGAAAATAATCAATTTTGGAATGATAAGTGGTCAACCAGTCAATTTCTGAAATCACATCAAATGCAAATATTTTTAACGATATAAGATCAACAAGTAGGGTAAGGGTACCAATTTGAATCGAGCAAGATTTGTAAACTGTAGATGTAACGAAGGTTTCTCCCAACGGAGTTTCAACAAATAAGTTAAAGTCTAATTTCTCAGGTGTCAAGTTCAAACGTTGAGCACAAGCAGGTGAAATAAAATAATGAGTAGCACCAGTATCTAAAAAAGTGTAAACTTCGCAAGAGTTTATTATCAGCTTACCCGTAATAACCTCGTTCGGGTTCCTTGCTTGTTGGACAGTCACGACAAAAGCTCTTCCAAGAACCACTGACTTTGACTTGTCAGGGATAGCCTTTGGAGTCACCATCCCTGCTGAACTTGGTTTCGCTACAGAACACACTCGAGCTATGTGCCCTTCCTTTCCAAAGTTGTAACATACCTTGGATTGTTATGTGCAATTGGGGCTGATGTGTCCCTCTTGCCTGCATTTATAGCATACGACCGGCGATCGTTCTCCTCCCCTAGAAACAGATGATGCTGGTGCTGCTGTTGACGTCTTCACTTTCTCATTGTTGTACCTTCTCTTCTTGAAATCTCCCTCCGACTCACTTCTTCTATTATCATGGCCACGATTACTACCAGAGTGGTTACCGCTTCTGGCATGATACTTTCCCCCATGCTGGTTGTCATTGTTCCGATGACTGCTGCCACCAGTACAACCTTGGTTATTGTCCCTTGGTTGAACATAATCATTATCTCGTTCTAATGACTGGACCGTGTTTACTACATCCGAATATAGAGAAAATTTATGAGAAATGAGGTATTGACGAATCTCGGGTTTCAAACCTCTCAGAAATATCCGCGTCATACGTTCCTCATTCTCCACCAAATGAGGTGCAAACCGGGATAACTCCGCAAACTTAGCCTCTTACTGGGACACAGTCATGTTGTTCTGTTCCAGTCTGATAAACTCTACCTCTTTCATGTGACGAATATTTTCTGGAAAGTACTTGTCATTGAACAGTTGCTGGAACGCCCCCAAAGACATCTTGAGTGCGGCAGGCTGGGTACGCTTCACTAGATTCCCACCAGTAACCTGCCTTTCCACAGAACATAAAAGTGGCAAATGAAACCTTCTGTTCCAACGTGCATCCCAAGACATCAAATATCTTGATAATTTGCTTAATCCAATTTTTCGCCTTGATTGGATCAGGCTTTCCCTGAAACTCTGGTGGTCCCAACTCTTTAAACTGCTTGACAGTGACAAGCCGCGAGTTGTTATTTCTACCTGTATTATGAACACGAGTCTCCCTCGTCTGGTTTTGCATGAAGTGCAAAAAGCTTCTAAACATCCCGTCATTTATCATTTCTTCGGTAGGGTTGTTTACAAGAGGAATATAGCCTTCCTGTTGCACGTTCTCCTCGTTGGTGATTAAAGGTGTCTCAACGGTCTCATTCACTCCATTGTTTAGATTTTCAGCTGCCATTCTCAAATACTGCCACAAAACAAGGGTTAATCAAACAAATTAACATATCACATATTAACCCTATATTCCAACCGACCAATTAAATAATAATTAAGTTTAGATAGAATACACTAGCGAAGGTTTTACTCGTCTCTCCCCTCTTAGTTCTATTCCCAGATCTCCGCCAGAGATCATATCCCTAAGCTCTGATACCAACTGTGACGCCCCCAAAATAAGTTCAATACTCAATCCATTTTGAGTCGCCAAATACACTCAACAAAATTAAAATACAATCTTACATATCACATGATCGTGCAAAATACGATCCACACAACTGTGAGTGTCAATACAGACATGTAGAAAATATTAACATTCAAACTAAGTCCTCATTACATTTATTATCACACTATTTTAAATAAAAAAAATAGTGAGGACTTCTACAGCTCTAACTCGAACCATCACTCCATTCTCCAACTAGTACCCGCGATATTCTCATTTTTTGAAGAGAACAATGGAAGAAAAGGGTGAGCTCAACTAGCCCAGTAAAGAATATTATGACTAAGATAATGAAAAATAAATTATCGTTAGCCTTCTATAAATCAGATAAAATATTATGGACAACAAGTTTTAGATCAATATTCGCAGCGGAAATAATATTTCATTAGAAGAGTTAAGTAGAGAATGATGTCTACTATCTTCTTTGATTTAAAAGTCCATCATCAATATTTTATCCCTGTAACATCAATCAATATACATCTCGAATCAAATATCTATCTTTGCACTACGGGCCAAAGATATTCATTTGTATCATCAGTTAGTCATGTTCATCTCAACACCTGTCCATCTTTGCACTACGGGCCAAAGATATTCATTAGGTAATCATTCATCTTTGCACTACAGGCCAAAGATATTCATCACGTAATTATTCATCTTTGCACTATAGGCCAAAAATATTCAGTTATATCACCATTTAGAACTGAGGATGATGAAAAATAATACGAATAACGGATCCACTGAGATAAAGGATAAATTAGAGAATTTATTTAGAGTTCAAGAATGAAAATCAAAACATGGATCCAATCAAAGATGATTTGGAAGGAAAAAAAATTTTTACCGTGAATAGTACTCCGTGAATAGTAACTCGTGAATAATAACTCGACATGAAAAGATAAAAATTTCACAAGAAAGTTCAGACCAATATTCCAGTGAAATAATATTAGATGAAGCGCAAAACTCAAGTAATATCTGATCATTTCAGAAATTATAGAAGCAATACTTACCGTAGTAAGTTTATAATTAGGATTTTGAAATGAAACAATATATGAAACTGCAATTGAATTTTAATCCGTCTGGCGGTAGTCCGCTCAAATAGATTATTTCTACAATTTAATAACAGCTGAATACGAAGGGTTATTCACCAGGCATGCGGTAGTCCGCATAGACAAGTTATTCCCACAGAATAATAAAGAATGGAATAAAAACATAATTTCATCATGCATGCGGTAGTCCGCGTAGACAAGTTATTCCAACAGAATAATAAAGAATGGAATAACAGCCCTTACGAGTATTAAAAAAAATAACTCTCTTCATGAATATAAAAGAAATAATACCCATTACCTTAAAATTTGGAGACTGCACTAGCGTAATAGCAGAATACTCTTCTTCTTTCTCTCTTATTCTCTCTATACTTTCTCTCTCTATAGCTTTAGTGAATTGATGAGAAATAATAAAGAAATGAGCTTCTATTTATAGGCTCGGCAGAGTAAGAGTAAAATAGTCTTTTCGCCATAATTTATGACATTATCGCTTACATCATCGATCTATAACATCATTGCTTATCTTATCGCTCCGATGACATCATTGCTTACCTTATCGCTCCGATGACATCATTATTTGCATCATAAGAGTTCAATTTGCACTCTTCCACCTCGTTTAACTTTTACACCATGAATTTACTGTAATAATGTTATCATTCAAATTATAAAAAAATTATACTATTATATAATCACATCATACTACTATAATGTAATATTATAATAATATATTTGAATGAATTATTTTATATGACAAGATAAAATACCAACTTAAAATAAATGTCACATGTTAAAAAAAATTTCGTTCAAATCCACATTGAATAAATATTTTCTTATCATATATATCTAAAATTAATTATTCACAAATAATATTACAGAACTATAATATTGACAATCAGGTCGTTCTCATGAAAGAGGGGGCTTTCCGATAATGATTTCTCCTTACTGGCGCGCAATTAATCAACCCCTTTTCTAGACAAAACTTCCTTAGACATTGCCAATAATGCTATCTAATAATATTATTCAAATAATATGAATTATTGATTTGATAATTTAAAATAATGTGCAATGACAATTATTGAATCAATAATATAAAATAGCAAAGTAGCACTTATTGATATAAGATATCAACGCAGCAAATATTGAACCAATAAAATATTATGCAATTATTGAATCAATAATATAAAATATTAAACAGTAATTACTGTAACAATAATTGAGTAAGTGTCTTCCTACGTAAGAATCAATAATTCAAAATACTGTGCAATACCGTGTGTTACTGTGCAACAACACATATTACTGTATTTTAACCATCGGGTATTTTAACAGTACTAACGGTAACAATTTTGCCATTATTTTTATAAAAAGGTTACTTCTGTCGCTTTTTATATCCGACATTCATTCCATTGTGGGTCCACCAATGACTGCGCCGTCGTACAAATATTCTCTGACAAAAAGAATATTCCTCGACCAAACGAATATTCTCCGACATAACGAATATTTTATAACCATTTGCTTACTTTGTAAACTTTGCACATTTCACCCATAACTTATCACATTTATCAAATCAACACCTTACTATTTCAAAATAATATATAAAGAAAATTAAATCTTATTCATAAATTTGGGGTCTTACAAACTCCCCTCCTTATGAAATTTCGTCCTCGAAATTGACGTACGTACCTGGTGTTTCGAAAAGGTGAGGATACTTCGCTTTTATTTTCGATTCCAACTCTCAAGTCATTTTCTCAATAGCATGATTCCTACACAAAACTTTGACTTGTGGTATAATCTTTGCGTAGGACATGCTCCTTCCTATCCAAGATCTTGACAGGTATCTCCTCATACGTTAAATCTTCGGCTATCTCGTCTGGTTCTAACTCAATAATGTGATTTGGATATTTCACATATTTACGAAGCACGGATATGTGAAAAACGTTATGAACACAAGACATGCTTGGAGGTAATGCGAGTCTATAGGCCACATTTCCTACTCGGTCAAGAATCTCAAATGGACCAATGAATCATGGATTGAGCTTTTCTCACTTTCCAAACCTCGTAACCCCTTTCCACGAAGCAACACATAATAATACATGATCCCCAACATTAAATTCCACGTCCTTTCGATGAAGATCCGCATAACTCTTTTGTCGATCCTGTGTCGTTTGTATACGTTTTTGGATCATTTGGATCTTTTTCGTAGTCATACGTACCAACTCTGGTCCCAACAATGTTGCTTCACCCACCTCATCCCAACATACTGGAGAACGACATTTTCGTCTATACAACGCCTCGAATGGAACCACGCCTATACTTGCCTGATAACTGTTGTTGTAGGAGAATTCCACCAATTGTAGGTACTTATCCCAACTCCCTTTAAAGTCTAGAACACAAAGTCTCAATAGATCTTCAAGAGTTTGAATAGTCTTTTCTGATTGCCCGTCCGTTTGAGGATGATATGCCGAACTGAATCGTAAATCCGTGCCCATAGCTTTCTGCAAACTAACCCAAAATCGTAAAAGTAAATCTTGGGTCACGATCCAAAACTATGGATACTGGCATGTCATGCAACCTCACAATCTCATTTACGTACATACGAGCAAGACGTTCAAGAGAATAAGTTTTCCGTATCGTCAAGAAATGAGCAAACTTGGTTAATCTATCAATAATAACCCAAATCGCATCTATGCCTTGAGCAACCTTGGAAAGACCCGTAACGAAATCCATGGTAATGTGCTCGCACTTTCATTTTGGAATCTCAAATGGTTGCAATGGACCCTTTGGCACATGATGTTCCGTCTTTATACGTTGACAAGTTAAACACCTCGAAATAAATTTCGCGATCTCTCTCTTCATATTGTTCCACCAAAATGTATGTCGAAGATCACGATATATTTTGGTACTCTCAAGATGGATTGCAAACGGTGTGTTGTGTGCCTCCATCATTATTATATACTTCAAATCAGAATCGTTAGGAGCACAAAGTCTAGAGTTGACTCGAAGTATTCATTCTCCATCGATTCTTGCTTCTAGAATGACACCTTCTTGCACCTTCTTTCTCATCTTCATCAGCTCCGGATCTGTAGCTTGAGCAGCTTTAACTTTATTAATCAAAGTTTGTTCTACGCGTATATTTAACATCATCATGCGGGTCCCCGGAGTCTTGAACTCTATCTTCATCTTTTGTAAGTCACACAGAATAGACCTTTGCGTTGACAGCAACGCACTCGTTTTCACATATGATCTTCTACTCAACGCGTCAGCTACCACGTTCGTTTTACCAGGATGGTATTGGATGGTATGGTCATAATCTTTTAACAGCTCAAGCCAACGTCGTTGCCGCATGTTGAGTTCCTTTTGAGTAAAGAAATATTTAATGCTCTTATGATCCGTATATATCTCCACTTTCTCTCCATACAGGTAGTGTCTCCAGATCTTCAACGTGAAAAATGACTGCTGCCAACTCTAGATCATGAGTAGGATAATTCCTCTCATATTCCTTGAGTTGTCGCGAGGCATAGGCTATGACTTTTCCATGTTGCATGAGAACACATCCTAATCCTTTGCCCAAAGCATCGCTATAGATAACAAATCCATCCGTACCAGATGGTATTGTCAGAACAGGTGGCGACATAAGTCTCCTCTTGAGCTCTTGGAAACTCTTCTCACATTCCTCGCTCCATACGAATTTTGTATCTTTCCGAGTCAACTAAGTTAACGGAGTAGCGATTCGAGAAAATTCTTCCACGAATCTCCGATAATAACCAATTAAGCCCAAAAAGATACGCACTTCAATCACCGACTTTGGTTGCTCCCAACTTTGTATTGCTTCAATCTTCGTCGGGTCAACAGATACTCCATGTTTTGATACTACGTGCCCAAGGAATGCTACTTCTTCAAGCCAGAACTCACATTTCTTCAGCTTGACGTATAGTTTGTTATCACGAAGCCTTTGAAATACCAGATTCAAGTGGTGCTCATGATCTTCGCGGCTTTTGAAAAAGATGAGGATGTCATCAATAAAGACAACCACGAACTGATCCAAATAATCCTTGAATACACGGTTCATCATATCCATGAAAGCAGCAGGAGCATTTGTCAATCCAAAAGACATGACTAGGAATTCATAATGCCCGTATCGAGTTCTGAAGGCAGTTTTCGGAATATCTTCAATTTTAATCTTCAGCTGACGATATCCAAACGAAGATTGATCTTTGAAAAGAATTGTACACCTTGCAACTGGTCGAACAGGTCATCAATACGAGGTAACGGATACCTATTCTTAATGGTGACATGGTTCAACTCCCGATAGTCAATACAAAGTCGCATACTCCCGTTTTTCTTCTTTACGACTAAAACAGAAGCACCCCAAGAAGACGTACTAGGACGAATAAAATCGATGTCCAACAACACCTGTAGTTGGACCTTTAACTCCTGAAGTTCAATAGGAGTCATTCGATATGGGATTTTAGAAATGGGTTTTGTACCGGGTTCAAGGTCAATAAAGAATTTAACTTCACGTTCTGGGGGTAGACCGGGAAGTTCTTGGGGAATACATCAGGAAACTCATTAACAACAGAAATATCATTCAAACCTAACGTATTCTGGTTTAGATCAGTAATATATGCTAAGAAAGCTTGACATCCGTTTTTCAATAAACGAATAGCTTTATGACTTGAAATGACATTGACTGAGTTTAGTGGTTTGGTGGTTTAGATTCGTACAACAGGTTGATTAGGAATATGAAAACTAACAACCTTACAAAAACAATTAATTTTGGTATGATAAGTGGTTAACAAGTCAATTCCTAAAATCACGTCAAATACAAGTATTTTCAAATATATAAGATCAACAGGTAGGGTGAGGGTACCAATTTGAATCAAGCAAAATTTGTAAACTGTGGATGTAACAAAGGTTTCTCCCAACGGAGTTTCAACAGATAAGTCAAAGTATAATTTCTCAGAAGTCAAGTTCAAACGTTGAGCATAAGCAGGTGAAATAAAAGAATGGGTAGCACCGGTATCTAGTAAGGTATAAATTTTAAAAGAGTTTATTATCAGCTTACCCGTAATAACCTCATTTGGGTTCCTTGCTTATTGGGCAGTCACGACAAAAGCTCTTCAGGAACCACCGACTTTGATTTGTCCGAAATTGCCTTAGGAATCACCACCCCTGCTGGACTTGGTTTCGCTACAGGACACACTCGAGCTATATGTCCTTCCTTTCCACAGTTATAGCATACCTTGAATTGCTGTGTGCAGTTGGGACTGATGTGTCTCTCTTGCCCGCATTTATAGCATACGACCGGCGGTCGTTCTCCTCCCCTAGAAACAGTTGATGTTGGTGATGATGTCGATGTTTTCACGTTCTCATTGTTATACCTTCTCTTCTTGAAATCTCCCCCTGACTCACTCATTCTATTATCATGGCAACGATTACCACCGGAGTGGTTATCGCTTCTGTCATGATACTTTCCTCCCTGCTAGTTGTCATTGTTCCGATGACTGCTACCACCGGTACGACCTTGGTTGTTGTCCCTTGGTTGAACATAATTATTATCTCGTTCTAATAACTAGGCCCTGTTCACTACATCCGAATATAGAAAAAAATTGTAAGAAATGAGGTATTGACGAATTTTTGATTTCAAACTTCTCAGAAACATCCGTGTCATACGTTTCTCATTTTCCACCAAATGAGGTGCAAACCGGGATAACTCCGCAAACTTAGCCTCGTACTGGGACACCGTTATGTTGTTCTGTTCCAGTCTGATAAATTATACCTCCTTCATATGACAAATACTTTCTAGAAAATACTTGTCATTGAATAATTTATGGAACTCTTTCCAAGACATCTTGAGTGCGGCAGGCTGGGTACGCTTCACAGATTCCTACCAATAATCTGCCTCTACATGGAACAAAAACGTGGCGAATGAAACCTTCTGTTCCTCCGTGCATCCCAAGACATCAAATATCTTGGTAATTTGCTTAATCCAATTTTCTACCTTGATTGGACCTGGCTTTCCTTGAAACTCTGGTGGTCCCAACTCTTTAAACTGCTTGGCAGTGACAAGCCGCGAGTTGTTATTTTCACCTGTATTATGAACACGAGTCTCCCTCGTCTAGCTTTGCATGAACTGCAAAAAGCTCCTAAACATCCCATCATTCATCGTTTCTTCGTTAGGGTTGTTTACAGGAGGAATATTGCCTTCATGTTGCACGTTCTCCTGGTTGGTGATTAAAGGTGTCTCAACGGTCTCATTCACTCCATTGTATAGATTTTCAGCTGTCATTCTCAAATACTACCACAAAACAAGTGTTAATATAACAAATTAACATATCACATATTAACCCTATGTTCCAACCGACCGATTAAATAACAATTAAGCTTAGGTAGGACACACTAGCGAAGGTCTTACTCGTCTCTCCCCTCTTAGATCTATTCCCAGATCTCCGTCAGAGATCATATCTCTAAGCTCTGATGCCAACTGTGACGCCCCCAAAATAGGTTCAATACTCAACCCATTCTGAGTCGCCAAATACACGGTACAGAATCCAAATACAATCTTTTATAACTATACGGTCGTGCAAAATACGACCACACAAACTGTGAGTTTTATTACAAATCGTATATAATACGAAATATAAACACTCAAATTCAGTCCTCTTTTATTACAATTAATATCACACTATTTTACAAAAAATAGTGAGGACCACTACTGCTCTACTCTGACCATCACACTGATCCCCGACTAGTTTCCACAATATTCTCATTTCTTGAAGAGGACAATAGATGAAAAGGGTGAGCTCAACTAGCCCAATAAAGAATATTATGACTAAGATAATGAAAAATAAATTATCGTTAGTCTTCTACAAATCAGATAAAATATTAGGGACAACAAGTTTTAGATCAACAACTGCAGCGGAAATATCTATTCATTAGAAGAGTTACGTAGAGAATGAAGTCTACTAACTTCTATGATTTAAAAATCCATCATCAATATTTTATCCCTGTAACATCAATCAATATATATCTCAAATTAAATATTCATCTTTGCACTACGGGCCAAAGATATTCATTTGTATCACTAGTGGTCATGTTCATCTCAACACCTGTCTATTTTTGCACTACGGGCCAAAGATATTCATCATGTAATCATTTATCTTTGCTCTACAGGCCAAAAATATTTAGTTATATCACCATTTAGGACTGAGGATGATGAAAAATAATATAAATAACGAATTCAGTGAGATAAAAGACAAATATTAGGGATTCGTAATTTAGTTTATCCAAGTTTAAGAAAATTCTATAATAAATTTTGTGGAGCAAAATTCAAGAATAAAGATCAAAACTTGGATCTAATCAAATATAGGACCCATAATACCCTAACTTGGACAAATAGAAAAAAATTTAATTTTTTTCGTGAATAGTGCCGTATACGTGAATAGTAACTCCAACGGAAAAAGTAAGAATTTCATAATAAAATCCATGCCAATATTTTGGTATAATGATATTGAAAAGAATAACATCATTTACGAAAGAAAATAGCATCCCTTACCTTAACAGGAGAGTAATTTTAACTGGAATATCGGATATTATGTGGATGAAAACTTGCACTGTTATCAACACTAAAAGTATCTAAATACTCACAAGAAATACGCTCGATATTATAGAGAGAAAATTTTCTGATTCTGGTGTTATTTTTATTTCTAACTAAGCACCCTAATTATAGAAAAATGCCAGAACACCAATATTGACTAAATTTACAAACGAAAGAAATTTTTTCAGCATAAGTTTTGAAAAGGTTGGCAGGTTGGCAGCACACCAAGAAGGAACAAAAAAAATCCCACATATTTTATATAATATAATATAATATATATACATATATATGTATATATATTAAAACATTTAATATTTATTAAAAGAATCCAAATTCAATTTTTCTTTCCTCCACCTCATTTTATTTTTATGCCATAAATTTATTATAACAATATCACCACTTTAAATTATAAAATTGTTCTATCACATTATAAAATTATAATGTCATATTATAATAATATATTTGAATAAATATTTTATCGGAGAAGATAAAATGTCAATTTTCAACAAACGTCACATGCAAAAAATTCTTTCTTTTATATCAAAATTGGACAAATATTTACTCATCATATTTATCAATAATTTAATTATTCACAAATAATATTACAGAACTACAATATTGACAATCAGGTCGTTCCTAGGAAAGAGGGGGCTTTCCAATAAGAATTTCTCCTTATTGACGCGCAATTAAATAACCTAACCCCTTTCCTCAACAGAACTTTCTAGACATTGTCAATAATGTTATCTAATAATATTATTTCAATAATAAGAGTGATAATTATTGATTTAATAATGTGAAATATTGTGCAATGACAATTATTAAATCAATAATATAAAATATCAACGTAGCAATTATTGATATGAAATATCAATGTAGCAATTATTGAACCAATAAAATATTATGCAATTGTAGCAATTATTGAATCAATAATATAAAATATTGAACAGTAATTACTGTAACAATTATTGAGTAAGTGCCTTCTTACGTAAGAATCAATAATTAAAATTTACTGTGCAATACCGTGTGCTATCGTGCAGCAACGCGTATTACTGTTCTTTTATCATCGGGTATTTCAACAGTAACAGTTTCGCCGTTATTTTTAGAAAACTTTTATTTTTGTCGTTTTCTTCATACGACAGTTTTTCGTTATGGGGCCCACAAATGGCTGCGCTGTCGTACGAATATTCTCCGACAATAAGAATATTTCACGACCAAACGAATATTCTCCGACAACAATGAATATTTTATAATCACTTGCTTTATTTTATAAAATTTGCACATCTCACCCATAACTTATCACATTCATCAAATCAACACCTTACTATTTTAAAATAATATAAAAAAAATTAAATCTTTATTCATAAAAGTTAGGATCTTAGATAAAACGTCTATTATTTTAAAAAAAATAAAAATCCCTTAAACATCAGATATAATGGGATGGAGGAAGTATTAAACTTAAAAAAACTAAAGCTCATCATCAGATAACCTCTCTATCTCAACCATGAGTGATGATCATACTTCATTATATTTATTTTAAAGCTAATTATTTTGTTATACTTTATTATAATTATAAATTAAATTTGTTATTATATTTTTTCTTTCTAAACAAAATAACAAATTTAATTTATAACTTATATTTATTATAAAGCTAATTATTTTATCGAGACTCGAATTCGAGCTTAAATTTAAAGTTTGCGAGCAGATTGAATATAATTCGATTCTCGTCGGATCAAATTCGACTAATAAATATTTGAGTCAAATCGAATATCAGTAAAAATATCAAATACAATTCGAATTAAGTCAAATTCGAGTATGAATTTAACGTTTCAAGTCAACTCATTTACACCCTTATTTTCGTACACAAAATTGAAATTTATAAATTTTATGCCTATTTTATCCTTTTATTCAAGCTTAATCCATCTCTTTTCCCCACTATTAGCGCTAGTGTAGTTCTTGACAAATCTGGACAGCAAAAGCAATTTATTAACATAACCTCTCGTATCTCAACCTTGAGTGATGATCCATTTCTTCCCTCCTCTATCAAAACCCACCTTTCAAGTTCCAAAGTTACAATTTGCTCCTACCAAAATTACAATTTGCTTTATGATTGAAAATATTATTACTAGGGTCTCCTTTCAATTCTCTCACATATGAGATCTTCATTAACGTGTTATTTTATATTAAATGATTAATTTCATATGCAAAGTAGAGCATGTGGGTGTTAAAATTTGTAGGGCAGAGGATATGGGACAAATTATATATAGGTAATTGGATTATCTTGTGCATCTATGGGTATGCTTTTAAACGAATGCCATCCGATAAAGAGACGATGACAGATTTTAGGCAAAGAGATGACATGGCCAAGGGTTTATAAGTAGTCAGTAGAGTCTCAACGAACTGATGGAGAAAAAAAGGTATTAAGCTTGTATCTTGTCTTGCGAGGGGCATATTGAGTAAATATATATCTAATAACTCTAGTTAGTTTACTATGGAGTAGGATGAATATGATAAGGAATGGGGTCTATTTGCGGAAATATCATTTTTTTATTTTTAAATTAAAGTAGTACTTCATTTGTCTCATAATAAATGTCATAGTTAGTTGGACTTTAATAATTAAATTGTTCACTTTTAAAATTAATAAATCTTTTAAAAAAATTCATGATATACACTTGAAAATTATGATCATAATAAATTACGAAAATCGTACTAATGACAAGTTTCATAATTTAAAATTTGTAAATAAATATTTTTAATTATTTATTATAAAATGGTTAATTTAATCATTAAAATTAAATTAAGAAGTTTATCAATCCTTCTACGGGGACATTATGGGGGCCGGTCCAATTTTTATTTTTATTTTTTATGATTCCCAAATAATTTATAATATTTATTGAAACTGTACAACTTTATTTTTTACATGTATCAAAAAGACACCTAAATCACTAAATTTTATAAAAATTCTAGTTTTAATAAATATTATAAATTATTTAAGAATCATAAAATAAAAAAAAATATTGGACCCGTCACTAAAAGTCGATCCCCTAGACTTTGTCGATGTTTATTATGGGACAATGAGTAGTACTACCTCCATCCCATAATAAGTGATGTTTTAGAGTTGGGCACAACCATTAAAGAAATGATTGTATAGCATTAAATATAGTATCATCATCATACTATATATAAAAGTAGAATACACTTAATTTTAATTGCTTAATTTTTTCCTCCAAAACACAAAATAATTCCCTCCAAAACAAAATACTTTCCCCTTTCACTTTTTCCCCCCAAAAAATCAGATTATCCTTTTACAAGTTTTTAACAAAACACTTCCCCCCCCCCCCCCCCCCACTTTTTTCCCCTAAAAATCAAATTATCCTTTTACATGTTTTTAACAAAAAAAAAACTTCTTCATCATCTCACTCCCCTTCTTTAATCCTATTTATCATCATCAATAACAAAAAAAAAACTTTTCATTATTTCACTCCCCTTCTTTAATGTTATTTATCACCATCAATAATCAATAACAATTCTCTACAAAACAAAACACGTATAAATCCAAAAATCAGATTATCTTTTTACACGTTTTTAACAAAAAAAAAACTCTTCATTATTTCACTCCCCTTCTTTAATGCTATTTATCATCATCAATAATCAATAACAATTCCCTCCAAAACAATACTTACACGCCCAAATATGTAGAAGTGATTGAGATTCCCGTAAAAATGAGAAACCATGTTACAATTTCACTGTATCGATTTTACCCTTGAGTTCTATAAGAAAGAAAATCAGTTGTCAAAGTCAAGCAAGTACACCTTTAACACTATAAATATAGTAATATTACATACTCTATATTGTAATCTAATTTAATCTAATTACGAAAATATTTTGTTATACATTATAAATATCTAAAATTAAATTAGGTTTAAGTTAAAACTACAATAAGTCTATGGGGACATTGATTTTGTGACATTCTAGCAACTTTTTTTTTAGTAACTCCCAAAAAATGTATAGTATTTATTCTAACTGGAATTTTATTGAAAATAATATTTTAGGTGTAATTTGGATACATACAAAAAATAAGGTCTGTATAATCAATTTAAAAAATAAAATAAAATAATGTTACGTAACTTTATTTTTAAACTGCTCATATTTCTTTTTTGGAACTAATTAGACGCACTAATTTTTTGTCTATTAATTAATGTATATAAGTTGTCTATTAATTAATGTATATAATGATTATTTATTTAATCTAACAATTAAATGTTATATAGACTTGTGAGTACTTAAGAATCTCAATCCCAAAGGGTTAGCCAATTGTCTGGACCATCTACCTATTTCATTGCTGATGATTTTTTGGTCCTCACAAAAAAAAAAGAACAATTGATGAGATTCTAGAAAGCAAAAAGGTAGTTATAATCGATTTTTTCTAATCTACAAATAAATGGTTACTAAATTGTTATATTTTTAACAACAGGTTGGAACATTTGTAACATGTGCAACAATAATTGAAACTGATAGTACATATGGATGGTTTTACAATTCTTGCAAGAAATGTCCAAGAAAAGTTGAACCGGTTGGTCGTACTTGGTATTGCGACAAGTGTGAAAATTTTGTACATTACCCATTGCAGAGGTTTGTATTAAATTTGTTTCTTATATTATTTTTTGTAATTAAAATATTTTTTTATAATTCAAATATGAATCTATGATTTATATTTGCAATTTACCGGTTTAAAATTCAAGTCAAGGCTATTGATGAAACTAGATCAACTTTTTTTTTTGTTTGATCGGGAGGCTGTCCAGCTTTTAGGAAAGACAGCAACAGATGTCATGCCAACTGCTTTGAAAAATGTATATATACTATTGTTTAGTTTGTTAGTCAATATTACTTATTAAGAACACTAAAGAATTTTTTTATATTGTAGAATCCTGAAAAGAATGAACGTAATTATCCTGTTGAATTGGATCATTTGCTTGACAAGAAAATGTTGTTCAAAGTTAAAATTAAGGAAGCAAATTTAAGTGACAGTTGGGATATATATGTTATTCAAAGGGTGACAGATGATGGTACTCTCATTGAAAAATTTATTTCTTCCTTAATCACTGAGCAGGTTAGATTATTTGAAAATATTGGTGTTGTTTATATATATATATATAGTATGTTGATATTGTGAAAATTAGTGCTTATAAGATGTCTTTATTTGTTTCAGGAGCCAACAGATTGTATTGAACGTAATCAGGAAGTTGATGTCACAAGGTTGAGTTTTGAATAATATTTTTCATATAGTGAAAAATATTGTAAGAACTAAGGCCCACTTGCGATGTGAGATTATATTTGTGCTTTGTGGTAAGAACTAATTTGTCATTTTCTCCCCCCACAGAATAATTTATTTCATTATCTCCACTACACACTAATATCCAAACTCTTATTTCGGCCTAACATCTCGGCTACCTCCTTGGTTTCCAGCTTGAAGATAAAAGTAGAGATTCTTTTCTTTATTTAATTTATATATTCAAGTCTTCATCTATTTTTTACAGGTACTAATTTCTTTTCTTCTCCTTTCTCTAATTTGTGTGTGTATATATATATTATGTATGTGTAAAAATAAATTAGGGTTTAAAATTGTTGATAATTCGATCTATGTTTATTTCTGTGTTATAATTTGTCATTGCGTTGTTAGATTTGCTTTTATTATTGATTATGATAGTATGCAACATCTGAACAGTTTTCGAAAGCTACTCAGCCATATCCAAGATCATTGAAAGAAATTTTGTTGTTAAGAAGACCTGTCATCTTTGCCTATTTTGCTATGACATGAAACAGAAAGTAGAGAGCTAACAGAAATTACATTTACTTTACATTTGAGTTGACATATGACTACTTTAATAATTCTGAACGTATTCTTTATCAACAGGAATGGATCAATATTACTCTTTTTGAGTTTTGAAGTATTATTAGCGAATATTTGATTTTTAAGCACAAACTAAAATAGTACGTATTATATTTTCTTTAATTATCTTAAAGAATATTTATATTTCTTGATCCATGTTTGAATGGCCAGATCATGAATAAATTATACTTTGGTAGGTATTGAAACAAGATGTGAAATTGAACTTTGTTATCCATATAATTTATATCAACATGAATGGATCATTATTAGTTTTTTTTTGTTCTGAAACACTATTAGCCAACATTTATTTTGTTAAATACAAACTAAAGTAGTAACATCTTTTCTTTAACGATATTGAAGAATATTTATATTACTTGATCCATGTTTGGATGGTCGGAACGATTTATAAAATCTTAGAACATGAAATAAAATGAATAATGTATTTTAATTTGATACTCTAAAAGATTTTTATATTCAATTATTTTGTTTATCTTATTAGTCAAATGAAATAGTTTAATTTTAATTCACGTGCATCGTACGGGTTCAATTACTAGTTTGTCTATAATACCATTTGCGTTAATAAGAAGAGAGAGTTAAAAGCATTTGAATATTGAAGTAGGAGTAATGAGGGGTAATTTTAAAAATATTGTAATTAATGATCCTAGATTTTCTAAAACATCAAATAATTTGAAACAAATAAAATCACCTAAAATATCATTTATTATGAGACGGATGTAGTATGATTTAAGTCGTAACGAGTAAAAATGTAAAGGTGTAAATTAGATTTCAGCGGCTAGAGATTTGAGAGCAGATCCTCTGTCCCCATTTTTTCTGTTCTCTTGTGTTCTCCTATTTAAATATTGACACGTGTCCTTTTATTTAACACCAATTAACTTTAAAATTAAAAAAAAAGACAGGTATTAACATTTAAATGAAAAGAGACAAAGAGACAAAAAATAGAGACAGAGAATCTGCTCTCTAGAGATTTGACCTTTCGAAGTAAATTAAGTGAGGGCTCTAAAATTTATGTTTTTTCACTGCAAGTGGAGAGCACTGCAGGCTATAAATTTATGGAATGAGCAGCCATCGGATAGGCATGGTCTATAAGCATTAAAGTAACAACAGTAGGTATATTTGTACCTATGATATTGTACTGGATTTAATCACATATGCACAACCCATTATTAGCTTAGCTAGACTCCCTGTAACATTCAATTTAGTCCACAAATCAGCTACATCAAGCCCAAGAAATTGATACCCCCTACTCCTATTTTTTTAAACTGAATTTTAATGAAAATTTATTCTTAAAATCTATTAAAATTATACTCCTTCCGTTTTAAAATTAAAAATATTAATTTAATTTTTGAAGTCAAACAACAGCATCTAAAACTTTAAATATTTTCTCAAATGTTTTCGTGTAAGGACACTAGTACCCGGTTACATACTAGTTATGTGGAGTTAAAATAAAAAGTATAAAAAATTTAGAAGACAAAATAAAAAGATATAAAAAACAAAATAGTAATATAAATTAAATTACAAGGGTAAAGGAGTAAAATAGCAAGTGACAATTTCACCAAAACCTCCCAGTAGGCTTTATAATATACATATAAATAAAAATCCCATTTCACTATTCTTACACTAGCAAGGCCTCCAATGCAAGGATCCCAAATTATGAGGAATTGATGAATTATTAACCATCAAAACTCTAGATAGAAAGAAAGAAGCCCATCTCACATGAACTGTCAAGTATAAACTATATTTGAATCATGTACCCAACCACTTCAGAAAAGCACACTTCCCGATATTGCCCCCATTAAACTAAATTTTGAATCAAAACCAGCCATTTTAGAAAGCTCACTTTGTCAATCCAAAATACGGAAATAATTCATTATAAGAGTCATTTCTAGAATCAAACTCCGGGACTGAGAAGGGAAAAAACAAAACAAAAAAAAAACCTCTTCTTTCATGGTTCCGGCGACAAATTATAAATTATTTTTGACTGTAATAATAAGGATGCGCTGGACCTCAAAAATTAGACTCAACTGTGCACATGGCACATAACCCCCATCAAGATCCATGATTTCCTTTTGATAGAGCTACCAAATTAACAAAATAATTTCTCCACAACATTGCGCCCTCTATCTAGAGAATTACTTGCAACAACCAATCAGTAAGTACAAGAATATAAAGATACAGTAACAGAAATTGGAAGTACATAACTTGATTAAGCTTTCATAAGATTTGAACATTAGCCACAAGCATTCAATTACAATACAATGAAAAACATATAATCACTAGATATTAGCAAAATAAAACATAGTAATACCCAATCCTAACTAAAAACAATTCAATCGCAGATGTGAAACACATCAATTCCCGCACCAAACCCTAATCCTAACCGCCAAAGCCATAAAGGGTACGACCTTGCCTCTTGAGAGCGTAGACGACATCCATGGCGGTGACAGTCTTTCGGCGAGCGTGCTCGGTGTAGGTAACGGCGTCACGAATAACATTCTCAAGGAAGATCTTGAGGACGCCCCTGGTTTCCTCATAGATGAGGCCGCTGATTCGCTTTACGCCGCCACGCCTGGCTAAGCGCCTGATGGCCGGCTTAGTGATTCCCTGAATGTTATCCCTAAGCACTTTCCGGTGCCTCTTTGCTCCACCTTTTCCTAGCCCTTTGCCTCCCTTTCCTCTTCCTGACATTTTTGTATCTCTCTCTCTCCTTTTTATTTTTCCTCACGGGTAGGTAGATTTTTGTTCGGATGACGGTGAATGAATGATTGACAAGGGTGGAGGGTAATATATATAAAGTATTTTGCGTTTTGAGTGTGTTGCGTTTAGGGCCGTTGGATTAGAGTTTTTCATTTTTCTTGAGTTGATCCTTGTGTTTTTTTCACACTGGCGAAGTTGAATCCGTGTTACAGAAATGCTGTATTCTGATTGGTTACGAGTGTCACCACGCGGATCGTCTCTCGCTTTTCTCGTTGTGTGGACCACTGTGTTTATTTGTGTAAGCTAAAAAAAAATTCCCGAGTACTGTACCAAAATGCGAAATTTGACTTATGATTAATGGTTTTTTATCATAAAAATAAAATGGGTTTTTTTAACATGTGTCTTAAGACACATGTTAAATATAGAATTCAATGGATGGACACTTAATTCAAAAGATGGGATTTATTAATTTTAAATGCATATTTATTTTAATTATATTTTTGTGAACCCCATCCTATTAAATTCGTACCCATCTATTAAATTCCGTACTTAACAAGAACACATGTTAAGAAGACCCAAATAAAAGAGCACACAGTACACAAATAAAAACTATGTAGCTACAGTATTTTTCCATACAATTATGCGATAATTTATATAGATAGATTATCTCATCTCGATAAGAATAAGAAATAAACAACTACTTACGATTCAGTACTGATTGGAAAAGAAAAAAAAACATGTCCAAATTGCGTATCACCGTAGTAACATATATGCATCTTGTTTTATGCATTTTGAATTATCAAAAATAACTTTTCGTTAAATTTGTATATGAGGTGTCTTTTCCGTTAATAAGAAAGGAATTTCTTAATATGAGTCTTTAAGGTACATGCTAAACACACAAGTTCACGAAAATATTCTCTTAAATTGTGTGCATATTCTTTTCAACTTAGTGTAAATTTAGAAATTAAAGGAATATATACACAGTTCAAGAGAATATTCTCTTAAACTGTGTGCTTAATATGTGTACTTAGGGCACATGTTAAGAGGACCCAACTTTTTATAAGTATGTTTAAATAAGGATATTTATGTCCAATTTACTAAAATTTGATGCTTGTTTTTGTCTATAAAAAGATCTCAAGATGACCAAGATGCACTAATCTATTATTACCACTTATTTTTTAATTATCCAACTACTCATTTCATGTGAGAATCTGGCACGTTATTACCGGGTATTTGATTAACGATAATATAAATTTATCATTGTAACAAATACAATTTATTCGGATGATCAACTCACAGTTATTTGGTATTTAAGATAATCTGTAACAAACATTCCCTCAAATTCTACTTATTTTCCAACTCTGAAAAACTAATTATAAATGCAAAAGATTGAAAATAAAAATAAAAACTAAATATTAAATTTGTAAAAAAAACAAAATACTAACACTCAATTATGATTCTTTGATAATTGTTTGTTTGTTTGAATACAATTTATAATCATTTTAACAGTAATAGTAAATTAAATTCAAATTCAAATGAATATTTATAATCATCATATATATAAAAAATTAAAATAATTTTATTTAAAAAAGAAGCACGAGGCACTTAGCTACTTTAGATAATAAAAAATACAACAATAATTTATAGCATGTATTTACTATGAATTATTATAGAATATACACTATTTATACCATTAAAAACAAGAAAAAACGGTCAAAATTAGAAATTGAAAATCGACTTGGATAATAAAAAATAGGACAATGATTTATAACATGTATTTACTATAAGTCTTTATAGGACATACATCATTTATACATACTGAAAACAAGAAAGAATAATCATGATTAGAAACTGAAAATCAACGTTCAGACTGTAAAAAAAAACACATCTCATTCACTACTAATAGTAGTCGACACTAATTAACCGAAATTTAGAATTTATTAACCAGAGTTTATAATTTATTAATCAAGATTTATGATTTATTATTCAAGGTTTAGGGTTTATTAACCAAAAATTAATAAAGTATGGTTAATAAACTCTAAACTCTATTTATAAACCCTAAACATTTATTAATAAGATCAAACTCTTATTCTAATTAGCGTTCGCCACTATTAGTAGCGGATGATATGTTTTTTTATCATCCGCTAGTAATGGTAACGGACGTCGATTTTCAATTTTAATCATGAATGTTCGTTCTTATTTTCAATGGTATAGATCACATATACCTTATAAAAAATTATAGCAAATAACATGTTTTCAATGGAATAGATGACGGAATCTATAACAAATACATGTTATAAATCATTTCCCTAAAAAAATAAATGCTTCTTTTGTATTTGGATCTTCGAATATTCATGAGGTTTCAGATTTGTTCTTAGAAATTGCAACTGAAATATACTGGTAGGATTTTTTTTCACGCACCTATTTGGGGATAGAACAAGTAAAACAGTCTCCTAATCAATTACACTCACAATTACAATATAATTCATACTCTGAGAAATTACAATAATCAATCAAGCCTCACATGAAGAAAAAACAAAATTCAATCAAGAAAAAAATAAACTCGAACAAATGTGAGAACTGGACCTCAAACCTAAACCCACATAGCCTCAACCACCTCATTGGCAAATTATAAATATTACAATATAAGAATGGGGACTTACTATTCTACATAAAATAAGATTCAAATTTGGTCTTTTAAGTTTTAAGAAATCAAAAGCGCTGCTGTAAATGAGACTTGGGCTTTTAGAAACTATTCTAAATATATGCCATTTTATGATTCTCTTTTATTTTTCAAGTACAAACAAGAACGAAGTTAAACCTATACACCCAGTACACTAGACTTTAGCACCATAATTTATTTTATAACAAGAAATATGCAGAAACACCAGGAAAAAAAATGAAAACTGTTTGTCAACTTTGCAACTCCATATATCTATCAGGTTTTTATCACAACAAAACTCCTACAATCCCATATGCTACAGAGTCTAATAACTGCTTGCCTAATCTTATAATGTCTATATGATTTGCAAGAACAATAGAAATCCTTGAAACAAAACAAAACAAAAAAGAATATTGGCACAACCACGTGCACCCTTTCCTCTTTTAAAGTTGCCAGCGGAAAGAAAATAAGTTCCAAATCTTGCATTTCCCAAGTCTTTGTACTCCCCAGTAAGTTGGACTCGGCATAATATACGATGATACATATAAAATATATTTATAAGTATTTTTTCCCCTTCCCCTTGTCTTCCAAGGGGGGTGCACTAAAAGAACAATTACCATACATCCCGCAGATACCTCCCAGTCATTTGAAGATTTTTCACCAAGCTCTCAGCCTTGCTGCTGTCTAGGGCTCCCTGAAATCGGAATTTAAGCTACTGATTAGTCCAGATCCACTCACACCAAGAGAGAGCGAGATGGAGATAGATGGCTAGATGCATTTAAGAACGGGAACAAATGGGCACAACAGGCACAACCAAAGACAATCAAGGTTGGGAAAAAATAATTTATCTTTATATAAACTTCTCATTCTTCAGATCTTTGCAATCTTCTCATCAGTATGCCGAAATAATTTGGTACGTCACAATTCTAGTGAACATTATAGGCTAGATTGCTAGTTGCCCAAAAATAAGTTGATATATTTTAATTATAGAAAAATTATTGACATGCAAGACCCACTGGTAGTGCAAACTTCTGGGAGCAAAAACTTTGGTTTCTTCCTGTTAACAGTGAAGATGGGGGTTAGGTGCACCTGTGCATCAACCAAATAGAGCAAAGGCTGTACAAACGACACAGCAGGTACTGATGGATCTTTACCACAAAATGTCATTTGTATCAACATACCTGCTCTTGTGCAATCGTGTGGAGCATTCGGTGAACATCCCTGGCCATGCCTTTGGCATCGCCACAAACATAGATATGTGCTCCCTGAGATATCATGTTCCAGACCTCCAAAGCCTGGGCAAGCAAAAAAAAAGGTCAAACATCTTAAAAGTGAACTCCCGGCTAAGTCCTTAATTTAATTTTAACTAGCCAAATGGTAGCAAATGGTAGCATACTTTCTGGCTCATCTTATGTTGCACATATTCCTTAGTAGGGCCCTCGCGTGAGAAAGCCAAAACCAGCTCAGAAATAACACCAGTTTCAACAAAGTTGTTTAGCTCGTCTTCGTAAATAAAATCCTAGGATAACAGGACACATTGGATTAAGATTTTAATAATTGAAATACATTTACACATAAATTTGTAATCTATGAGCAATGAATCACTTACCAATTTTCTGTTCCTGCACCCAAAGTACAATACAGCAGGTCCCAGCTCTGCTCCAGCTTCTTTCAGAGCTAACCTTTCCTGGAATGAAACAGACATAACTCTATTAAGTTTGATTAAACAATAAGCAAATAAGAATGGTGTATATCGACATAATGGCTGCCAGATCAGACCTGCAGGAAACCCCTAAAAGGAGCCAATCCAGTGCCAGGGCCAATCATAAGGATAGGCACCTTGGTATCAGAAGGAAGCTTGAAGTTAGATTGCCTAACAAAAATAGGTGCCCAGCTGCAATCATTGTTTTCCTCCAACGATACAGCATTCTGTAAAGTACCAAAATTAAATGAGAGAAAATAGTGAATATTATAATGGCCACTGCCTCCATTTAATCTGTATCAAAGAATCTGGTCATAATAAAAGCTAGTACAGGCATAGAAATGACTCTTAAATCTCAGATCTAGGAATCATGCTAATTCAAAATCTAAATGACCCAGGTAACGTAGGATTTCATAAATTAGGATTGTTTGCATTCCCATGGAAAAGAAAGAAAACACTTCTTTTCTCTAATGTAGAAAGTCTGCTCAAAGTGGAAAGGTCTGCAAGTTGAGTGGAGAACATCATGAGATGATATTTGTAGGCATTACTACATTTTACCACTTGAGCACTGTCTATGTTGACTGCAACATTTTATGTTTCATGCAAGCAAGGAAAGATAAGGAAACAATACCTTCATCCAAGTCGAACAGACCCCTTTGTGAATTCGTCCTGTAGGTGTTTTCTCATAAACTAATGCACAAGTAACATGAATTCTTGATGGAGCCATCCTGTATCAAGTACCGAAGATGGTAAATATATGAAATTTCAGAAAAGAGAGGAGTTAGGTCACATGAAATATATATCTTGCTACACAAAAACTGAAATGCAGCACAAAGATATAAGTTTAAGCGAATTGAAAAAGCATAAAAGTTATGATTTCTTGAGATATCAAGATAAGTACTGCTAGTAACCAAATTAGTCCCAGATGTGTTTTATATTACACATCTAGATGTAGCCAACCAACGCAATATTGACGCATCATTTGACACACCAAAGTTTCGAGCCCTAGCATGATTCTATTAAGATACTCTCTCAAAACATCCAAGGATTTCCTATACTACTACAAATGAAGATCAGAAATGCAAGTATCTACTTACCTTTGATGAAGTAGTGCAAGCTGCATTAGTAAGCTGTAAATCAAACTCCTAAGAAAAAAGGAGAAAAAATGGTCGTTGTGCATATTAATTTACCTTGGTGAGGAAGAGATGGAATAATATCTGGGCTGCAAGCGTGGGGCGACTGATGCAAAGAAAACCCCAAGTGGGGGCTTGGCTGATGGGAATTCAGCCATGACCTCAAGGAGGCTTCTCTGGTTTGCTACTAGCCATTGTGCATATTCATCCTGAAGAAAAAATAGAGATTAATTTCAATAGAGCACAATATAGGGCCACTTTAAATGTGAAATTTTTGGAAGGAATCCAAACCTTTCCAGCAGGAGAAGCTAGAAATCTTAATCGATCAGCTTCACTAGGATCAGAAGCATGCGCTGCCAGCGCAAGTAAAGCAGACTGGAGAGAACATATATGCAATTAAGCAAGCAATCCTTAACTAAAGGTTCGAATGTAAATTTTGATGAACGATGAATTAACACATGAAAAAGGACCTACCTTCTTGGGAGAACTCAGAAGATCTGCATATCTCGTCAGTGCTGTTCTTAAAGTGCAGGGCGGGAAGGGAGGTGGCAGGGAGCCTCCGCTAAGTGGCGTTCCATCCTCTTTATCAGTGTGGACAGAGAAATAAGTAGCTGGTGATATACCTAATAGCCTTTCAGCCTCCTCAACAATTTCAATCAGATTCTCACAGTAGACTCCAACGTGGTCCCCAGTTTCATATCTGAGCAGAAACTAGCAAATATAAATAATCAATAATAATTTAGCATCAGCGCAAGATAAACTTTTTGCCTCAGTTGTCTCTGATATTTAGCCAGAACCCAATTACCAAAGAATACTACAAGAAAATTAATCTACTAATATATATTTAAAGGCACCAATGATATTTTAGAAAAGCTACGTACGAAAGTCCAATGTGAGAAATGTCAAACTCCAGATGAATGCAGGAACGATCAGATGCAGGGGTATGAAGCTCTCTTTTTACAGCGACATTAGATCTTCAACAGAGAACAATACATATGTTAGGCCATTGAGAGATAAAACATATCATATGTTGGGAATTTTTTTAAATTAAATTTGGAACAAATTTCGATACCTGCATGGATGTTGAGCATCATAGACAGTATGACCATTTAATGTACTCAGGTTCCGATCCAGTAGAGATGTATCAGTTTGTTCATGAACCACAACCCGGTATTCCAAAACTGCAGCGGTGTAAGGCGTGGCAACAGCTGCATCCTCCTTGTCGAGAAGCAACTGATCCAACTCGGGCCAGACCAACTCCCGCCTGTATTGACAACAGTTTATAAATGTGGTCGAGCTTTTCAATTTAATAAAATTATGAGGAAAACAAACTGTTCATTATGCTTCCCAAATCCCAGATAATGTTTCTTAATTTGGTTATACCATGCAGTAAAGTCATCTTCAATGCATTGATCATCATCTCCCATACCCACTGGAACAAGACGCTTGGCACCTGCAAATGGTGGAAAAGATCAGGTCATCTCGATAACATCTATTTTATTAAAGGAGAATAATGAAAAAATAACTGCTTTCTTGAGGCTGTGTCACAAATCTCTTTCTCCTTTTGCCCCTACAAGTTTAATTTTATCACAATTTTGTCCTTAACTTTTTTATTTTTTATTATATCCCTATATCTTTACAGTAATTGCACATGTAACGTGTGCGTCACTGAGACTAGTAAAAATAAAATCAAAAACGAAATTGCACAATAACAAGGAGACAGCTGTTCCACCATAAACATAACCTAGAGAAAAACACTTATGTTTCCGAGTAAGCTGTAATTTAACTTTTGTCATCAGCACATGAAACATAATACCACAATAATCACAAGGAGACAGCTGTTCCACCGTAAACATAACCTAGAGAAAAACATTTATGTTTCCGAGTAGGCTGTAATTTAACTTTTGTCATCAGCGCATGAAATATAATACGACAAGAATCTCAAAATGCATATACAAATAAACAAATTTCAGCTGCTACATATAAAATCAAACTAAATTCCCACTTCACCATATATTGCTCAGTAAAATTTCAATGTCACAAAAACAAGCAGATAATTGAGCTCTAACATAATTTATTCCTTGGTAGATTCAAGACATAATACAACAAGAATCTCAAATATGTATATACAAATTTCCCACTATACAATACTATCTCCTTTCCAAAAAAAGAGTTCCATTTTGACTTTTGATGTCAATTTGCAACATTTTCAAGTTTAAAATTGATATTATATCATTTGATTTAATTCAATGCAAATAAACAATCGTGAATATTGTAAACTATCTAAACATGTAATATTTGTAAATGTTGTTATTTTCAAAACTTCTATTCACATCAAAATTAAATTTTAGGATTTCAAGTATTGAGTTCAGAAGTTCAAAATGGAAAGGTCTCTCTCTCCGTGGAATCGAAGGAGTATGTTGCAGGTGCAAGGGTCCACTCTTCATTAAATTTTCAATATCACCAAAAAAACAAATAAATCTATCATAATATCTTCCTTCATAGAATACGAAATAGAATACTGCAAGAATCTCACAATGCATATACAACAACTTACCGAAATGAAGCAGCTAATTTGTTTCAATAAATTTTCAATCTCACCAAAATAAGCAGATTATTGAGCTCCAACATAATTTCTTCCTTCATGGAACAAAAAACATGATATGACAAGAATCTCAAAAATGCATATGAAAGATAATGCAGCCTAAAGAAATCTACAGTTCTCTGAATTGTCAATCTCACCAAAAAAACCAGATTACCAAGCAATAACATAAACAAAATACAAAATGCACGTATGACAAGTATCTAAGAATGCATATATGACAAGAATCTCAGAATACATATATGACAAGAATCTCAGAATGCATGTACAACAATTCAAAGAACTGAAGAAGCTACCCATGTCCCAGTTTATGTATATGTCCCAAAAGGCATCTATGATTCAATTAATTTTCAAACTCATCAAATATAAGAAAATAAATTGAGATAAGCAGATCAGATATAACATAATTTCTTCCTTCACAGAACTCTATACATAATACGAATAGAATCTCAAAATGCATAGCACCCACAAGGAATCTACTGTAGGACTAGAGAAGGACTAAAAAGTAGGAATTGTAGATCATTAATCATAAGCAGATAATTGAGCCCTAACATTATTTTTGCAATCAATAGCTTATCATATCACTAACTAAGCATCGTGCTATCAATTTAAGCAAAGTACAAGCGGTAATATGGGAAACGTACATACCCTGCTCAGCAAGGCCGTCATCCACAACTTTAGCAATCTATTTGCCAAAAAGACAAACACAAATCAGACTTTAGTAACTATCAAATAAACAAACAAACAAACTGAATACATAGCAACAAAATGATTATTGATTAATTAATATGACATTTATTCCAAACCTTGTTGAAATGCTCATATTGCCTGTTCCCAAGACCAAACACTCCATATTGGAGATTCTTAAGCCATTCGTCTTTCTCTTCTCCCTGATTCAAACCATCTAACACAATATCAACCACATATCTTACTCAAGACTGCAGTTCCATACTCTTAATTACTAGGCTAATCAAATTTACCTCTGAAAACCACTTATAGAATCTCGCTGCATTGTCGGTTGGTTCACCATCACCATATCTGCATAGCCAATCAGTATACAGCGTATCTAATTAATGTCTGATATTGATCAGATATAAATTGGCAAGTAATGATACTCACGTAGCTAAGAAGAAAAGTGCCAATGATTCTTTCTTCAATTTCGCTTCATACTCATCATCATCTTCAGCATAATCATCCTATTAAAGCATCCATTCAGGATTCACTCCCTCAATTGATCAGAATCGTTAAACAATTACAATTCAAGTGCATCAATCAATTATACAAACTATTAGAAATGAACCAGTCAAACTCACCAAATCAATGACTTTAAATTTAGCCTTTTCATATCTTGCTTTAGCTTCCTCAGCAAATGCCTGAACAAGTCACTCAATACATCACTTCACTAAAAAACAAAAATTAAACAAATAAAGTAAGGATACGTTGACTCAATTGATTTTAAAATGTCACAAACCTTGGCAAAGCCTTCCGCTGTACCGGTTTGTGTGCCGAAGAAAATGGTGACCTTCTTCTTACCGTCATCGACTTCCTCTTCCGGCTCAATTTTCGGTATAGCCAGCTTCGGTGGCTCGAAGCTTTTAGCCGATCCCTGGCTAGACGATTTCCGCCACGCCAAAACGACGACGCATCCAATCAAAATGGCAATTGAGGTAGTGATCAGCATCAACAGCTCCCGATTCTCGAAGAGCAACGCCATCGATGCCGGGATCGACAGGTCTATGCTCCCTCCCTTCAAACTTTCAGCCATCAGATCGATCGCAGAGAGGAGAGATTATTTTAAATAAAAAATATGTTTATATTTTTGTGTTTTGGTGGTTAGTAGGAGGGGCACCGCCTCACCGCCCCTGAGGATTATTACAAGAGAAAAATAGGAGTTTAGCCTGTAGTTCCAGTTATATTGTCCGGCAGCGACTTTTTTTTTGTAGGCTTCGAGGCTTAGCATTTTATTGGACCAGAAAGGACTACTGTTGCGAATGTCATCCAATTAAATTAGGGTCCTTTACATTACTATACAACATCTAGAAAATAATTACAATAATCATACATCAAAAAAATAATTACAAAACTACCGCAAATCTTAATTTTGACAATTAATACGTACCTACAATTAAGGACCATTAACTTTATACACGTCAGTTACCGAACTTTATGATATTGACAATCAACTAACATCCCAGATTCAAACTAACACGAAAACAACGGAACGAGTTTTGCAGATCGGAAAACGAAATATGCCGAACATTTGAGACCGGCGAAATCAACAGACGACACAATTGTTTCCAAACAAACCTTCGAAGTTTCCATAACAGCATAACATTCACGAACAAAATCAAATTTGAGATATGCGACCAGTGATTACGAAATTTCATAGGTAAGTAAACAAGATGTTTATGCTTTCAAGTTATGATCGGTGACCAGAAACATTAATACTATAAATTTTCTTGATTGGTGATTGATTTTTTACAGATTTGTATACTGCTACATTTGTTTTAAAGTATATTCTCATATATTTACTCGTAGTTACTAAATTATCATGTATTGGTTACCTTCAATGATTTGTTCGGACTTTAATTAGTCATAAGGTCAATATACTGAGTATTTTGATTGTAAAATTCATGTAACAATGTGTTTTATGTTCTGATTATAATTATTTATATTGGCTACTAATAACAATATATTTAGTTACTGTAAAATTATGATTTGGTGTCTGTATAATACTAATTTGGTTACTGGATTTTTTACTGAGTGTACTGGTTGTAAGCTGCATGGAAAAATATTTGATATTGCTGGTTACTAAGTAGACACATATTGGTTACTGTCTACATTGGATTTGGTTGCTGTATAATGTGTTTTAGGTTCTGGTTACTAAGCGTATAATGTTGATCTGTAAAAATGTAGTTTATTTTATGGTTACTAAGTATATACATTTTGGTTACTGTGTAATCTGAATTTGGTTGCTGTATAATGTTGATTTGGTTATAGATTTTTTTTTATATTAATGGTTACTTAATATATACATTAGTTATCTTTATACAACTGTTGGATTTCTAATTGGTCACAAAGTAACGTATGGAAAAATTGGCTATATGATTTTGTTACTAAGTATATATGAGTTGGTTACTGTCTACTATATATTTGGTTACTGTATAATGTTGATTCGGTTGCCAGTTACTATTATTGTCTTTTAAACTGACTTGTTTTATATAGATGGTTACTGATTAACTACATTGCTTACTACACTGGTTGTTTTGACTGTAAAATGTAATGAAACATGTGTTTTATGTTATGGTTACTAAATACATGTATGTTGGTTACTGTCTAATATTAATTTGGTTATTGTATAATATTGATTAGTTACTGTATAATATTAGTAAGTTTTATACTTATTTATTTTATATGGATGGTTGCTTATTGACTAAATTGGTTACCTTCATACAACTGTTGGACTTAAAATATGTAACAAATTCATTGTTCTGATTATAAAATGCATTTAAAAATGTGTTTTATGTTCAAGTTACTAATTACATGTATATTGGTTACTGTCTAACCTATATTTGGTTACTGTTCAATGTTTATCCAGTTGTCAGACAATGGAGATGATTCCAGTTGTACTTTATTTCAACGGAACGTGGACTGACAATAACCAATACAACAATTTTGAAGTTACCGGCTTACTAGTTCCATCAACTAGTTCGTTCAGAGAAATGCAAAGCTTGGTATGCAGTGCAATACGGCTAGACACGAACACAACAACGTTGTCAATCAAATGTCAGATTAGAAGCGACATTCCACCGATCAGTATATCAGATGAAACTACCTTTAGCTTCTTTATGGAAGTCAGCCGAAAATCTGATGAACAAGGTAAATTCCCACTGATTATAGAGAATGAACAAAGCAGGGGACGCACAACAATCTTTCATAACTTGATAAATGTAGAAGAAACTAGAATTCACGATGTAACGCCTATCAGATCAACACAGTTGAATTCAGAACTTGTACCGCTAGCAACACAAGATTGCCAAATTGGAACGCAATATGCTGATCAGCTTGCCATGGAAGTTATTGAACAACAACAAGACAGACAAAATGACATATCATACACACAAGAACGATCTGATGATGTCATAACAGATCCGAATGTACGTGAAGTAAAGGTACATCAAACTTACAAAGACAAGAAAATCCTATCACAAGCAATGAGGCTGCATTCAATCAAGAAAAACAGACAACACAAAGTTGAACGAACAAGTTGTAGAGACCTCGTGCTAGTGTGCATAGACAATGAAAATTGCAGATGGAAGATGAGAGCATCAAGGTTTCGAAAAACCAGTATGTTCAAGGTGAGAGCATTCAATGACATCCACACGTGTTCAGTCAACGTACTGCTGGGAGACCACAGACAGGCAAATAGTGAGCTGGTTAGTGAATGCATAATGCACAGATTAACAAATCTGAAGAAAATATACACACCAACCGATATTGTGGAGGACATGATGACAGAGTATAATGTGTCTATCTCTTACCAAAAAGCATGGAGATCAAAGGAGAAAGCATTGGAGAAGGTGAGAGGAAGTCCACATGACTACTCACTGATCCCATCATGGTTACACATGTTGGAGAAAACAAATCCAGGTAACACACTCTAAAACACTTTATTTGTTTGTCTAATTAGTTAGATACCCAATACAAATGAATTGGTTACCTTATTATGTATGATTAGTTACCAGCTATATTCCAACATATACATTTAACAATTGATAACAGGCCATAAACAAACTTATAACTATCCGGTTACTAACAAAAACTAAATTGGTTACTGTATATGTGATTTTTGAAACTAACATAACGTTTCAACTGAAATAGCTGATGGAAACTGTCTGAAACATATACATGTATAACAGTTTGGTTACTAACAAAAAATAACATGATTACCATTATGTACAGAATTGGATACAATGATATTAGACAAATCATAAGATAACAGTAACCAAAATGTAATAAATACGTATCCAAACAGTTATATGACAATAAAGAAAAGAGTATAACAAATCAGTTTTTGGTTGCTATCATATAACCATACCATAATAAATAAGTAACCAAACCATTGTTGTTAGTAACCAGAACATGTAAACTAAACAATTACATAATATCAACACTATGTAAAAGTGACCAAAATCCCACATTGAGTGCACAATAACAGTAACCAAATCATAAGATAGCAATAACCATAACATGATAAAGAAGTAACCACACAATAATGATGACAATAACATAATTTAATTACATTCTGGACACTATATGCACTGTGTTGAAAACAATATTATCGTAATTAGTTGCACACAATTAAACATATAAATGGTTACCATCTGCTACTAGTTTGGATACCGTCTCCTACTTGAACTATAATGACATTGCTAAAATTTCATACCAGGTTCCGTCACATCCCTGGAGTTGGAAGCAAATGGTCGTTTCAAATATCTATTCTTTGCCATTGGAGCATCCATTCAAGCATGGCACCATTGCTTTCCAATCATTGTAATTGATGGCACGTTCATACAATCAACCTACGGGGGCACACTCCTGATAGCAAGCACGCAGGATGCAAACAGAAACATTGTTCCGGTTGCTTTTGCAGTAGTTGACAGCGAAAATGAATTATCTTGGAGATGGTTTTTCGTAAATTTGAGGAATGCTTGTGGAGTTAGGGAAGGCCAATGCATTGTTTCAGATAGACATGAAGCCATTGTACAGGGACTGAATTTTGTGTTCCCCGATGTCATGCATGGTTCGTGTACATATCATGTATTGAAAAATATAAAAAATAGATTCAGAAAGAGAGGAGAAGAACTCAAACAGGCGTACAATGGGGCTTGTAGAGCTTATACCATTGAACAATTCAACAAACACATGGTTGAACTTGATGCAATTGATGTTCGAATAAGGACATATTTGGAGGAAGAGGTCAAGTTGGAGAAGTGCACGAGGCTCCATGGGACTGTAAGCAGGTACTCGACAATGACTTCAAACACAGCGGAATCTATCAACAATGCAATCAAGGGGATCAGGGAACTTCCAGTTACAACAATGATTGAATGCATCCGTTGTATGATTCAAAGATGGTATTTTACAAACAAACAAGCAGCCATATCAACATTCACTACACTTTCCACGACAGCTGAGTCAAAGTTGCAATCAAATATCACTAAATCAAAGAAATTTAAGGTAACAAATACAAATTTTAAATTATTACAACTGAAGATTCATTTATTGGTTACTGTCATACTATGGTTTTGGTTACTGCTCTATTATGGTACGGTTACCTTTATATGCTTAGAATATTCTGCTGGTAATATTATACTGAGGTGAGCCAGGATTGTATATGGGTCTGGTTTGCTTCACTATCATTTTGTGCATTATAAACTATTATTGTTTATTATCATGTCATTTTAAATTATGTTCATTTTATGGTTACTTTTATATTTTGTTATTGTTACTCTGTAATTGTTTGGTATACATAAGTTACCTAAACTATGTTTGATTACATGTGTGTTTCTGTTTTGGTTACCATTAAACTCTCTTATGGTTACTATCATATTATGTTTTGGTTACTGCTTAATTGAGTTATGGTTACCTGTTTATGCTGGTAATGTTACCAACATTACGTATAACTGCCATTCTTTAGATGTAAACAAACTAAACATTTATACATACTAACGACACACTTAATTTGTGTTATAGGTTGAGACATCAAACCTATTGATCTTCACTGTTTACGATGTCACCAAACAATATATTGTCGACATCGAACAAAGGTCATGCACATGCCGTAAATTTCAGTACCATGAGATGCCTTGTCCGCACGCTGCTGCTGTTATCAGCAAGAGGAATCTGAACTGTTATGAATTTTGCTCAAAAAACTATTTAAAAACAACTTTGGTAGACACATATTCAACGTCCGTCATGCCATTAGATGACAAAGAAAACTGGGATGTGCCAGAAGAAGTAAAAAAAATATGTGTAAGACCACCAAACTCAAGAAGACCAGCTGGAAGACCAAAGCTAGGGAGGTACAAGCACGGATCTGAAAATAAAATTCAAAACAAATGCAGCAGGTGCCAAGAAAAGGGACACAACAGAAAAACATGCAATAATCCACCAATTTTAAGACCAAAATATGTCTGATATATTACATTATCAACAAGAGTATAAATACAGGAATGTATTGTTGTTTACTGTCAGTAACTATTAACCAGATATTTGGTAACATTTTTTATGATGTACAATACCAAGACTTGTGTTGCACAATATTAACTAATATTTTGATTTCTGATTCCATCATGATTTATCGTTATAAAGCAAACATATACATTAAACAATTGATAAGAGTTCTGAAACATTGTTATGTACATTTGGTTACTCATCAAAAATAACATGGTTACCTCTATATAAATATTTAGTTACCGACTGACCATTTCCAACATACCTTTTATACCTATGTAATTTATAAGTATCCATCAGCTGGATAAATGATAACTCTCACATGTACATTTAGTACTTGATAAATTTTCCAATATAAGCTTTCAATAATATGGTTACCAACTTCACATCTCAAACTATCTTTTTTTTAATGATATCTATAAGTGACCATCATATATATAAATGGTAAATCTTAATTGGAGTTTCTGATTCAGTCATGATGACATGGTATAAATAAATTATATGCATTTAATACTGATAACAGGCCAGAAACAAGCTTTAACAATCTAGTTACTAACAACAATTAAAATGGTTACCTTATATATAAGGTTTGAAAACCAACATAACATTACAACTGAAATAGCTGATGGAAACTGTTCTGAAGCATTTATATGTGTATTTGGTTACTCACAAAAACTAAAATGGTTACCTATACATGCATGTTTAGCTACCAACTGACATTTTCCAAATAACTTCTATAGCTATGTAATTTATAAGTATCCATAAGCTATATAAATGGGGCACACTCACATTACTTTTAACACTTGATATTTATACTGATACAAGCTTATAACTATCTGATTTGAAACAAAAAATAAAATATTTACCCTTCTATTCATGTTTGGTTACCCCACGGCATCTTTCAAACAAATGTATCAAACAACTTATAAGTAACAAATACGAACCAACAAACAATGTCAAACATCTGGTGATATAATCAAAAACTGTAATAACATTTACATAAGCTGCACAAAGCATTAAAAACTCACTAACCATAACAAATGATTATGGATATCCAATAAAATCAATGTACGAAACACATTTTATAAGAAAAATACAATGACAACTGAACTAATCATCAAAATCTGGTACAAATCTTCCTGGAAATTCCCTATCAGACTCATATCCCTCTAATTGTTTATTTCTAACATGCATGTACAGGTTTGTGCACAATTTCTTTCGATACTTTGGAATGGGGAATGGAATAGGAATTTCAGCAAACTTCTGGTGAATGACATGCTCAGCAAAACAAATTGTGAACATCCCACAATCACTGCACAAACAAACAAAATAAAACAAACATCAAAACTAAAATCATGCTATATGTTAGTAATTAAATAAAAGTAAACCATGTAAACCTTACCCCTCAGTTTGTTCAGGTACCCCTTCTGCAAATTCCAATTCAATTATATCATCTTCATCCTTGTTACGATACGGTTCACTACCGAAGTCAATATCAGACCTATCCCTCCAAAAACCACTCTTACGCAGTATTGTGGGTAGGATGAAGATATAGGGCTCACAAACATCTGAAATTTTTGTCTGCATTGTTTTCCTGTTTGGCTGCAGAGAATTATAAACTGTTAAACGTCTGCGATGTACGTCAAATGTCAGCAAAAACCAGTGATCCGGCGATGACATATGAATGGGGAACAACACGAAATCAACGTTGACCCAAGGTGTGTTGACATCCATGAACAACCCATGGATGTATTCGGCAACATCACCCTCCCCAGACAAGATACTCTTATCAGCCTTTTTACTAATGTATTCCTCAAAAAGAGCAGTCATCTTGCCGTGAAACCAACAGTCAGTGGTCGTTGCCCTTATATGAACGCTATCGGAGTGTCTGACCAGTTTACGGAAGTAGTATAATGCAATATTTATGTGCTGAACCAAAACAAAAAAACAAAATCCAAAAGATATTAACAATTGCTGAAAAAATATAAATCTGTAATATAGTAACCAGTACTGTTAACACTAGTAACTTAACCAGATGAATAAGGTAACCATAACTATCTCAACATCATTTGAAACAAAAAAAAAACTCACATCGTCATCTAACCACTGTCCAGGAGTCTTCAGTTTGTAAAACCACATTTTTGATGATATCGGAATAGATCCAAATAAAAAAGCAGGTTCAATTTGGTCATTCTTTCCCGGGAATTTGTCAGTCCATCAATATAAAATCATACATAATATTAGTATACATGCTAACATTATAAATTACAATATTACTATACACTACCAAATCAGACTTGAACATTAAATAATATCCAATCTAATCAACCACTGTATTATAAACAGTTTCATAGTAACCAACAAATAATAACGTAATAACAATAATTTAATAGTAACCAATACATAATTTAACAGTAACCAAAACATAATTTAACAATAACCAACACATACACATCATGTTACCAACCCCCATTTAAGGAACCTGAATGTACTAAACAGTAACCATAACATCATAAAGCATTAACCATTGATCATAAAAAACACATACTGGTAGCCGACTCATAACATAACAATAAAATAACAGTAACCATAACATAATAAAGCATTAACCAGAAAACAACATAATAGTAACCATAACATTTATGTAATAGTAACTATTTGTTTATAAATGAAAACAAATTTATTTATTTTATAAAAAACTATACCATTTTTAAAAAATAAATACAGACCTTTTCCTGTTGTTTAGTCCAATCCTAAACCATTGATCAAACAATGCCTCTTCGTACTTTGAGGGCATGGCCATGCATACGTTGGGGAATGCATAAGTGCCTGCACGTATTTCAGTATCAACCACGGAAGTAGAAGGTGAACCCGCAGATCCAAACTTTATCGTATATGGAGTCCTCAACGCGGCACTCTTTACGGGTTCACGAAACGGTCTACCACCAGGTTTAAGGACATTTAACTCCACCTCATCACACTGCACTATGTCTTGCGTGGTTAATAACATATTATCAAGTACAGAACTGCTGTCTGCCTCCAATTTATCCACCTTTATCAATTAACATAAAAGAAAACAGGTGCAATTAGATTTCAACCCAAACACATGCAGTTAACTAAATATGCAATAACAAACAGAATGAACAATAACATAATGACTATAATGGACATTATAATAATAACCAACAGATGATATAACAGTAACCAAACAATATTATTATAGTAACCAACACATTCAAATAGTAACCAAACAATAATATAATAGAAACCATAACATAAATAATAGTAACACTAACCTTATCAGAAACATAAACAACCATCTCCCTTCCATTTAATTGGCTTAATAAATCAAAAGACGGCATGTCATTGTTCTTGCCAATCTGTGAAAAATAAAAACAACTAATTAATATTTAAAACAAAACACATAAAAAAATAAACAAAACAATAACCATAAGATAATAAAGGAGTAAACAAACAATTATACAATAGTAACCAAAACAGGTTGTAATGATAAATAATTACATAGTAACAATTACATAGTAACCATAACAAAATATACAAGTAACCAAACTCCCAAATCATATGATGACAGTAACCAACACATAATAAAAAGGTAACCAACATTTATATGATAATTAAAATAACAGAATTCAAATTAGCTAACCTTGACATTATCTTCTTCATCAATATTTTTTATTTCTTGGGCCTCTTCCATCGTAACATCGTGTTCAACCTCTTTAACAATCTCAGCTTCATCCTCATCCTTAATCTCGTCGACTTCATTCTCCTTTTCTTTCAAAACATAATCACCCTCATCAGTCAAATCATGTTCAACCTCTTTAACAACCTTCTCAATCACATCTGAAACATCGTTATCATCATCATTCTCCTTTTCTTTCAAACCATCATCGCCCTCACCAGTCACATCATGTTCAACCTCTTTAACAATCTCAGTTTCATCCTCATCCTTCTTCTCGTCAACTTTCAACCCAACATCACCGTCATCATTCTCTTTCACTCCTGAACCACCGTCATCATCGTCATCCTCCTTTCCTCTCAAACCATCAGCATCATCATCAACATCATCAGAACCATCAGAGTCATCACCATAGTCATCACCATTATCATCATCATCATCAGAATCATCATCACCATCATCTTTTTTGTTATTTTTGTCCTCCTCACCTTTGTTCCGACGTAGCTCCTGTCTAATAATGGACCTCAAGTCCCTGCATACCTCAACTTGTAAAATACGCATTTCATCTCTAAGATCAGACCCCAACTCTTGAATGTTTTTCTTTAGTTCAGACACTTTCTTTTCCAACGGCCTAAACCGTGCATCAATTGCATCTTTAACATCATCAATTGAAAATCCAACGTCTTCAACCTTCACATTTTTTTCCACCTTCCTATCAGCATCATTCCCATTGAAAAAGTGAACGCCGCCCAAATCCAAACGATCCTTCTCCTCAGCAGTAGGAATCAAATTTTTTATCCTCAGCTGAAAATAATTAATCACACCTTAATATAACATCTACCAACCATTATACAATTAAAGTAAAAAAAACAAGACATAAAAAATCATAAAATACAATAAATAACCAACTTTATACATGATGGTAACAAACTACAAAGTCATTAGAACCTGCATACAATGATACCAGTAACCAACTGTATATATAAAGGTCACCAATTATATTATTATCAGAAAACTACGTAAAATATAATAGTAACCAATTGTGTATATAAAGGTAACCAATTGTGTATATAATGGTAACCAACTGTATATATAAAGGTAACCAACTATATATTATTATTAAACTGTATAAAGTATAATCAGTACCATCTGGGTATATACAGGTAACCAACTAAATTGTTATTAGTATGATACATAACTATAATAGTAGCCAACTCTGTATCTATAGGAAACCAATTATAGTGTGATTAGTAATCTTAAAAATATAACTAGTAACCTATTGTCTATATAAAGGTAACTAACTACATAAACTGTGTATATAAAGGTAACCAATTGTGTATATAAAGTTATCAACTGTATATATAAGGTAACCATCTATATTTTATAAGTAAACTTCACAAAGTATAATCAGTACCAACTGTGTATATACAGGTAACCAACTAAATTGTTATTAGTAATATACAAAAATATAATCAGTAACCAATTGTGTATATAATGGTAACCAACTGTATATATAAAGGTAACCAACTATATATTATTATTAAACTATATAAAGTATAATCAGTACCATCTGGGTATATACAGGTAACCAACTAAATTGTTATTAGTATGATACATAAATATAATTAGTAGCCAACTCTGTATCTATAGGTAACCAATTATATTGTGATTAGTAACCTTAAAAATATAACTAGTAACCAATTGTCTATATAAAGGTAACCAACTACATTGACTGTGTATAAAAAGGTAACCAATTGTGTATATAAAGGTACCAACTGTATATATAAGGTAACCAACTATATTTTATTAGTAAACTGCACAAAGTATAATCAGTATCAACTGTGTATATACAGGTAACCAACTAAATTGTTATTAGTAAGATACAAAAATATAATCAGTAGCCAACTCTGAATATATAGGTTACCAATTATATTGTGATTACTAACCTTAAAAATACAATCAGTAACCAATTGTCTATATAAAGGTAACCAACTACATTATTACTGGTAGCATGCATACCTGTCCAGAACCAAAAACTAGATCGTTTAGCTTGTCATTTGTAGGGGGCTTCACTAGTTCTTTCCATCTAAATACTCGAACATTCGAAGGATGCTCATCATTACATATACCCCGAGCTTTGAATGTAGGAATGGTCTCAAACAAGAACACTTGGAATACATAAGGAAGGCCATTCAACTTATAAGATTTAGTGTAATGATCCTTATAGAAATTATAAATCCAACCACCATTCGTTCCTTTCTTCAACCGTCCTTTCAAAGCATTGGACAAAGAGTACTTTGTCAGCTCAAAGGCCACTTTCCCCCAAGGATAACAACTAACATTACCAAAACATAAAAAGTTAATCATTGCACCATCCACATAATTATCAGAAACAGTGGATAGTATAAAATTAAACACCAACAAAATCATCGACATTCTCAACGCCTCATCATCATTGTCAAAAATTGCCTCCCGATATACCCTCCCTATGCTACTACGCGTCACAGCCTCGTCCCCAAAAAACTTTTCCACCAACAAATTTTTCATACCTTTGTATGCAGAAATGTCTTCCTCACCTTGCCATCTCAAACCAGAAATCAAACTAAACTCTGGCAAACCAAACCGGATCCTTTTCTCCCCGAACAGAAACCACATTTCCCCGTCATCCCTTTGGTGAACCTCTCTAACAAGAGCGTGATGAATAATTTGAGAATACATTTGATGTTCACCAAAATCAAGAAAATTTCCAAAACAAGAAGTCTTAAACTTCTCCAACTGACTTTTATTCAGCTTCTTCATAATAATACTAGGGACTTCCATGTCACACCAGTATATTATTTTTCCGGTAAAATTTCTGTTACGTTCCTCGTAATAAAGATCCCATATCTGCAAATAAACAAAATCAGAAATAAACAGTCATTAGTAACCAACATGGCAACATATAACCAAACAGTATCCAAACAATTATATGATAATAACAATAACAGAATATGTTATCAAACCCATTTCAGACAAACCATGTATACTAAAAAGTTATATTATATAATAGAGCAGTAACCAAACAATTATATGATAGTAACCATAACATGATTTGTTGGTGACCAAACATAAACATGTTGATCAAACCCAGTAACCAGACACCACATTGAGGGAACAAATAATAGAGCCAAATCATAAATAACATTAAAAAAAATATAATAAATCAGAACCAAACAAATATTTTATAGTAACCTGAACATGATTTCATGGTGACCAAACATAATAACATGTTCATCAAACCCAGTTCAGGAAACCCATGTATACTAAACAATTACATAATAACCAGAAAATATATAAAAGTAACCAAACTCCCACCTTAATAGCACATTAATAGTAAACAATTCATAAGATAACAGTTAACATATATAATAAAGCAGTAACCAAACAATTATATGATAGTAACCAGAACATGATTTGATGTTTACCAAACATAAATATGTTGATCAAACCCAGTAACCAAACCCAACATTGAGGGAACAAATAATAAAGCCAAATCATAAATAACAGTAAAAAAAATATAATAAACCAATAACCAAACAAATATATTATAATAACCTGAACATGATTTCATGGTAACCAAACATAAACAACATGTTCATCAAACCAAGATCAGGGAACACATGTATACTAAACAATTACATAGTAAACAGAAGAATATATAAAAGTAACCAAACTCCCACCTTAATGGCACATTAATAGTAACCAAGTCAAAATATAATAATAACGATATATAACAAAGTATTAACCAAACAATTATATGATAATAAACAAAACATGATTTGATGGTGACCAAACATAAACATTTGATCAAACCCAGTAACCAAACCCCACATTGAGGGAACAAATAATAGAGGCAAATCATAAATAACAGTACCAAAATATAATAAATCAGGGACCAAACAAATATATTATAGTAATCTGAACATGAATTCATGGTGACCAAACATGAACAACATGTTCATCAAACATAATAAATAAGTAACCAAACAGTTATATTATATTACCCAAATCATAATAGGACATTAACCAAAACATAATAAATAAGTAACTAAACAGTTATATAATAATAACCAACTCAGTTTTTAATGGTTACCATTACAGAAACAACATTTACATCAAACCAGTCTAGGCAACACATATATATTAAACAGTTACATAATAACCAAACCTCTATATAACAGTAACCAAAACTTCACCTTGAGGTCATAATAATGGTAACCATATTATAAGTCAACAGTAACCAAATCATAATAAAGACGTATCCAAACATTAATATGATGCTAACAATAACATAATTTGAGTTAACACACCTTTAGACTTTTTTGTCTGGGGATTATTTTCTTGCTTTGAACTTCAACTTCACTTTTTATTGGCTGAACGTCAAAATCAGAATCCAACTGTATTTCGTTCGACTTAGAATCACCGTGTATCACCAACTTATTACATTTCTTCCCCTTCCTCACCCTAGCATACTGCTTCAACTCAGTAACAGAATCACTCTCGGTGATTCTTTTCCTCTTTCCATCATTCTCCCTTGTATCGACCATCCTGTACAACACATACATATAACACAAACAACAACAACAAGTATTAAAAAATATACATTACACTATTAAGCCAGATAATCAAACAGAAATACTCAAAACTCTATTGTGTTAACAAAATCATCCATTACACTATTAAGCCAGATACTCACCTGTAACGATGAACCAACAACAAGTATAATATATTTCGAAACTCAGAGCTCCAACCAGTAACGAGAACCAAGTAAGTTCGACAATGAACAACAACTAAATCAGTGCCGAACCGAGTAAGTACGACAATGAAGAACAATTAAACCTGTAACGATCACGAAAATGGTAAACAAATCACCAGTACCGATCACTGTAGAAAAATATAACACGGGTAGAAGAATGAAGCAATGGTTTCCAATATGCAAAACAAGGGTTACTAAACTGAAGAGTCCTACCCAAACAAATGATTAAGGCGGTTATCACGCGTTTCAAAAAAAAAACTCCCGACCGAAAATACGGGAACAGTTTTCTAATTGGGACACTAATTTGCCATGTCAGCAAATCAATCCTAATGTCCTCAATTAAATGAATTCTATTTGTAATAATTTTGTAATTAATTATGTAAAAATATGTTATTTTTGTAATTATTTTATTTATGTACTATTTTTGTAATTATTTTTAAAAATGTACTATAATATGTAATTGTTCCATTAAATTACGTTTGTTTAGACCATTTAGAATATAATGGTTAAAATAGTTTTTAATTTTTTTTAGATTAACTTAAAAAAAATTAAAATAAAATAAATAACTAGAAAAAAAATACTAATTTAGATTTGCTTGCTTAAGATCAATTTTTATATAAATTCGAAATGAATAATTCAAATTTTGAGAAACGAATCATATCAATTTGTTTAGATTTAACATCTAGAGTTTGCCTTTTAAAATTTAAGAATCATTACTACGGCTAAAATCAAATATTTGTAACACCTAAGTATTACATTTAAATATATGACAAAAATTTATTTGTATATAAGAAATTAATTTATTAATAATAATATCTTAAGTCATGACCTTTTGGGTGAGTTTGTGGTGGACTTAACAGCCTAAGAAGACTCGATAAGATATTATTGGACTAAAATGACCCAAAAAATACTATTAATGTGACGTCCCAAAATAGGTCCACACAACTCATCCTGAGTCGTCAAATACATAGTACAGAATTCAAATACAAATATTTATTATATTAAACGGTCGTATAAAATATGACCACACAAACTGTGAGATTAATACATATCGTATATAATACGAAAATATAAACGCTCAAATAAGTTCTCATTACAATTATTATCACACTAATTTACAAAATAGTGAAGACTACTACAGCTCTATCTCGGACCATCACTCCATTCCCCGACTAGTCCCCGCGATATTCTCATTTTCTGAATAGAACAATAGAAAAAAAGGGTGAGCTCAACTAGTCTAGTAAAAAATATTATGACTAAGATAATGTAGAATAAATTATCCTTAGTTCTCAACAGGGAAAAATCTGATAGAATACAATAGACAACAAGTTTTAGATCAACAACTGCAGCGGAAATAACAATCCATTAGAAGAATCAAGTAGAGAATGATGTATACTATCTTCTATGATTTAAAAGTCCATCATCAATATTTTATCCCTGTAACACCAATCAATAATATTTTCAACCAACAAATTATACATGCACTACGGACTAAAGATATTCGTTTGTATCACCAATGGTCATGATCATACCAAACACCTGTCCATCTTTACACTACGGACCAAAGATATTCATAAATCAACTGTTCATCTTTGCACTACGGACCAAAGATATTCATCAATCAACAGTTCATCTTTGCACTACGGGCCAAAGATAACTTTCATCACGATTTAAGACTGAAGATGATGAAAAATGATATAAAGAACGAATCAAGTGAGATAAATGATAAATATTAGATATTTATAATTTAATTTATCCAGAGTTCAAAAATGTTTTATAATAATCAATTGTGAAGCAAAATTTAAGAATGAAGATCAAAATATGGATCCAATTTCAAGAATAAGATCCATAAAAGATAACTTGGACAAAAAAAAGAAAATTTTAATTTTGTCGTGAATATTACTTCGTTAATAGTACTCGAATGAATAGTATCCCGACATAAAAAAATTTAAATTTCAATAAGAAGTTCAGACCAATATTTCAATGAAATAATATTAGGTGAAGCGAAAACCTTAAGCAGTTTTTAATCATTTCAGGAATTATAGAAGCAATATTTACCATAGTAAGTTTAGAGTTAGGAATCTGAAATAAAATAATATACGAAACTGCAAATGAATTTTCACCAGTGATGCGGTAGTCCGCATAGACAGATCATTTTCACAACTTTAATAAAAAATGAATGCGAAGGATTATTCATCCGGCATGCGGTAATCCGCGTAGACAGGTTATTCCCACAGATTAATAAATAATGAATACGAAGGGTTATTTATCATCCATGCGGTAGTTCGCATAGACAGATTACTCCCACAGAGTAATAAGGAATGAATACGAATGGTTAATCACCATGCATGCGGTAGTCCACGTAGACAGGTTATTCCCACAGATTAATAAGAAATAAAAAGACAACCCTTACGAGTATTGAAAGAAGATAACATCCGTTACTAAAAATAATAATATCATTTACCTTAGTATGAACTAAATTTGACTGGTACACCGGATATTATTCTGAGAAAATTTTGAACTATAAACTATACTCAAAGTATCCTTATACTCAAAAAAAATACTTGCAATATTGTAGAAGAAGAATTTCTGCTATTGAAATGATGTACCTCATCTGCTGAGGAAGTATTCCTTTTATAGGCACTCGGAGAAAGCAAAATTCAAAGTTCATCAACCAACTTTGCAACCAATTCAACAAATTGCATTTATTGCAACCACCCACCAACCATTCATCATCCACCAATTAGTGGCCCCCACATGTCTACCACTAACCACCCATTAATTTTAATTTAAAAAAATAATTCAAATACACTTTAATCATCTCCACCCCAATTAATTCATATGTAAAAATTTATATATATTTAATAGTATCATTATATAAAAAATATTATAAAATTATACTATTATTATCACCTTATATTATTATAATATAGCATTATAATAATATATTTGAATAAATATTTTATCGGAGAAAATAATTGCGATTCCTCAAAAAATATGTCAAATTTTTAACAAATATCTCATTCTAAATTCCTCCATAATCGAACTAATTATCATACTTTTATTCATCAATTATTATTCAAATTAATATTAAAGAATCACAATATTGACAATGTAAGAACCCGAATTTTTAGAATTATTAAAATAAAAATTTAATAAATAAAAATTCTTAAGGCATGAAAAGGGTTCGAATAAGAAAATATATATATGCGTTGTGAGAGATGTGGAATGGTGTTGCATGAGGTAATATAAACTATGCAATAAGTGATTTATGTGTTTAATAAATATGTTATTATTATATATTTGTTAGGAATTGTAGAGATGAATTAGTAAGAAGATGGATACGATTTATCTATCGATATTAAATAATTTATAAAATTATTTTATCATAATAAGTTGGTGACATTAAATATCTTTAATGTATAATCACTATCTTCTTGAATATATATATACACTAGTGACTAGTATGATGATAATATATGTGACGCCCCCCAGAATAGGTCCATTCAACCCAACCCATTCTGAGTCGCCAAATACATGGTACAGAATTCAAATACAAACTTTATATCATACGGTCGTGCAAAATACGACCACACAACTGTGAGTGTCAATACAAATATGTAGAAAATATTAAGATTCAAACTAAGTCCTCATTATAATTATTATCACACTATTTATCAGAAATAGTGATGACTACTACTGCTCTAACTCGGACCATCACCCTGTCCCCCGACTAGTTCCCGCAACATTCTCATTTCCTGAAGAGGACAACAGATGAAAAGGGTGAGCTCAACTAGCTCAGTAAAGAATATTATGACTAAGATAATGGAAAATAAATTATCGTTAGCCTTCAATAAATCAGATAAAATATAATGGACAACCAATCTTAGATCAATATTCGCAGCGGAAATAACAATGCATTAGAAGAGTTAAGCAGAGAATCAAGTCTACTATCTTCTATGATTTAAAAGTCCATCATCAATTTTTTATCCCTGTAACATCAATCAATATACATCTCGAATCAAATATTCATCTTTGCACTACAGGCCAAAGATATTCATTTGTATCATCAGTGGTCATATTCATCTCAACACCTGTCATCTTTGCACTACAGGCCAAAGATATTCATCAGGTAATCATTCATCTTTGCTCTACAGGCCAAAGATATTCATCAAGTAATCATTCATCTTTGCTCTACAGGCCAAAGATATTCAGTTACATCACCTTTTAGGACTGAGAATGATGAAAAATATTTTAAAAAAATGAATCCAGTGAGATAAAAGACAAAGACTAAGGATTCGTATTTTAGTATATCCAATTCAAAAATACCTCGTAATAATCAATTATGGAGTAAAATTCAAGAATAGAGCTCAAAACTTGGATATAATCAAAGATAGTAACCTTAACAAGCAATTTGGACAAATAGAAGAAAATTTAATTTTTTTCGTGAATAGTGCCGTATACGTGAATAGTGCCGTATACGTGAATAGTAACCCCGACGAAAAAAGTAAGAATTTTAACATAAAATTCATGACAATATTTTTGTATAATGATATTGAAAAGAATAACATCATTTACGAAAGAAAATAACATCCCTTACCTCAAAAAGATAGTACCTCTGACTGGAATATCGGATATAATACCGAAGGAAACTTGCACTGAATACTAATACTCAAAGTATAGAAATACTCACAAAAATACGCTCGATATTATAGAGAGAGAAAACTTCTGATTCTGGTGTGATTTTCAATTCTAACCTAAGCACCCTATTTATAGGAAAAGCTTAGGATGCCAAAGGAGACTAAATGAATAAAATATTATTATTTTTTTTTAAATTTACTCCGCCGCCCGCTGCTGCCCAAAATCAGATTTTCAACAAAAGTGGGGCCCACCCATTAAATAATATATATATTTTCCGAAACTTCAATAATTCATAACAAATAGCCCATTTGTCAGAAAAATACAAATTTTATGTTCTTTCATAGGAAATTTAATTCTCTACAACTTTGCAGAAGGAAGTTTTTCCAAATTCCAAACATAAATTATCCGAAATCCAAAAACAGATGATTTCTCACACCAAAATATTGATAAAAACTCACCAGCGCCAATTCCTTCTTTAATATCCACAAAATAAATATTTTCTTATCATATAAATCAATAATTAATTATTCACAAATAATATTATAGAACTACAATATTAACAACCAGGTCGTTCCCAGGACAGAGGGAGCCTTCCGATAAGGACTTCTCCTTACTGGCGCGCAATTAAATAACCCCTCCTAGACAGAACTTCCTTAGACATTGTCAATAATGCTATCTAATAATATTATTCAAATAATATAAATTATTGAGTTGATAACGTGAAATACTGTGCAACGACAATTATTGAATCAATCATATAAAATGACAACGTAGCAATTATTGAGTCAATAAAATATCAATGTAACAATTATTGAGTCAATAATATAAAATATCAACGTAGCAATTATTGAGTCAATAATATAAAATATTGAACAGTAATTACTGTAACAATAATTGAGTAATGGCTTCTCACGTAAGACTCAATAATTCGAAATACTGTGCAATACCGTGTGCTACTATGCAACACCGTGTATCACTGTATTTTAACCACCGGGTATTTCAACAGTACTAACGGTAACAACTACGCCGTTATTTTGTAAAAAAAAGTTATTTCTGTCGCTTTCTATATCCGACAGTTATTCCGTTATGGGGGCCCACAAATAGCTGCGCCGTCGTACGAATATTCCCCGACAACAAAAATATTCCACGACCAAACGAATATTTCCCGACAACAAGAATATTTTATAACCACTTGCTCATTTTAAAAATATTTGCACATTTCACCCATAACTTTCATATTTATCAAATCAACACCTTACTATTTCGAAATAATATATAAAGAAAACTAAATCTTTATTCATAAAAGTTGGGGTCTTACAACCTCCCCTCCTTATGAAATTTCGTCCTCGAAATTGACGTACGTACCTGGTATGTCGAAAAGGTGAGGATACCTCGCTTTCATTTCCGATTCCAACTCCCAGGTCATTTCCTCAATTGCATGGTTTCTCCACAAAACTTTAACTTGAGGTATAATTTTCGAGCGTAGGACATGCTCCTTCCTATCCAAGATCTTGACAGGTACCTCTTCGTACGTTAAATCTTCGGCTATCTCGTCTGGTTCTAACTCAATAATGCGGTTCGGATCCTTCACATATTTACGTAACACGGATATGTGAAACACGTTATGAACACGAGACATGCTTGGAGGTAAAGCGAGTCTATAGGCCACATTTCCTATTCAGTCAAGAATCTCGAATGGACCAATGAATCGTGGATTGAGCTTTCCTCTCTTCCCAAACCTCGTAACTCCTTTCCACAGAGCAACACGTAATAACACATGGTCTCCAACATTAAATTCCACGTCCTTTCGATGAAGATCCGCATAACTCTTTTGTCGATCTTGTGCTGTTTGTATACGTTGTCGGATTATTTGGATCTTTTCTATAGTCATACGTACTAACTCCGGTCCCAACAATGTTGTTTCACCCACCTCGTTCCAACATACTGGAGAGCGACACTTTCTCCCATACAACGCTTCGAATGGAGCTACACCTATACTTGCCTGATAACTGTTGTTGTAGGAGAATTCCACCAATGGTAAATACTTATCCCAACTCCCTTTGAAGTCTAGAACACAAAGTCTCAATAGATCTTCAAGAGTTTGAATAGTCCTCTCTGATTGTCCGTCTGTTTGAGGATGATAAGCCGAACTGAATCGTAAATTCGTGCCCATAGCTTTCTGCAAACTGATCCAAAATCGTGAAGTAAATCTGGGGTCACGATCCGAAACTATGGATACTGGCATGCCATGCAACCTCACAATCTCATTCACGTACATATGAGCAAGACGTTCAAGGGAATAAGTCTCTCGTATCGGCAAGAAATGAGCAGACTTGGTTAATCTATCAACAATAACCCAAATCGCATCTAAGCCTTGAGAAACCTTGGGAAGATCCGTAACGAAATCCATCGTAATGTGTTCCCACTTCCATTTCAGAATCTCCAGTGGTTGCAATGGACCCTTCGGCACTTGATGCTCCGCCTTTACACGTTGACAAATTAAACATCTCGAGATGAACTCCGCGATCTCTCTCTTCATATTGCCCCACCAAAATGTATGTCGAAGATCACGATACATTTTAGTACTCCCAGGATGGATTGCAAACGGTGTGTTGTGTGCCTCCATCATGATTCTGTACTTCAAGTCGGAATCGTTAGGAACACAAAGTCTGGAGTTGACTCGAAGTATTCCCTCTTCATCGATTCTTGCTTCTGGGATGGCACCTTCTTCTTCATCTTCATCATCTCCGCATCCGTAGCTTGAGCAGCTTTAACTTTATCAATCAAAGCTGGTTCTACGCGTATACTTGACATCATCGCACTCGTTCCCACATATGATCTTCTACTCAACGCGTCAGCTACCACGTTCGCTTTTCCAGGATGGTATTGAATAGTATGATCGTAATCTTTCAACAGCTCAAGCCAACGTCGTTGCCGCATGTTGAGTTCCTTCTGAGTGAAGAAATATTTAAGGCTCTTATGATCCGTATAAATCTCCACTTTCTCTCCGTACAAGTAATGTCTCCAGATCTTCAACGCGAAAACGACTGCTGCCAACTCTAGATCATGAGTAGGATAATTCCTCTCATATTCTTTGAGTTGTCGCGAGGCATAGGCTATGACTTTCCCATGTTGCATGAGAACACATCCTAACCCTTTGCCCGAAGCATCGCTGTAAATAACAAATCCATCCGAACCAGATGGTATTGTCAGAACAGGTGCCGAAATAAGTCTCCTCTTGAGCTCTTGGAAGCTCTTCTCGCATTCCTCTCTCCAAACGAATTTCGTATCTTTCCGAGTCAACTGAGTTAATGGAGTAGCGATTCGAGAAAATCCCTCTACGAACCTCCGATAATAACCAGCTAAGCCCAGAAAGCTTCGTACTTCGGTCACCGACTTAGGTTGCTCCCAGCTTTGTATTGCTTCAATCTTCGCCGGGTCCACGTGCCCAAGGAATGCTACTTCCTCAAGCCAAAACTCGCATTTCTTCAGCTTAGCATATAGCTTGTTCTCACGAAGCTTTTGAAGTACTAACTTCAAATGGTGTTCATGATCTTCACGGCTTTTAGAATAGATGAAGATGTCATCAATAAAGACAACAACGAATTGATCTAAATACTCCTTAAATACACGGTTCATCATATCCATGAAAGCAGCAGGAGCATTAGTCAATCCAAAAGACATGACTAAGAACTCATAATGCCCGTACCGTGTTCTAAAAACAGTCTTTGGAATATCCTCAGTTTTAATCTTCAACTGATGATATCCAGAACGAAGATCGATCTTTGAAAAGAATTGCGCTCCTTGCAACTGGTCGAACAGGTCATCAATACGAGGTAATGGATACCTATTCTTGATGGTGACATGGTTCAACTTCCGGTAGTCAATACAAAGTCGCATACTCCCGTCTTTCTTCTTTACGAATAAAACAGGAGCACCCCAAGGAGACGTACTAGGACGAATAAAATCGATATCTAACAACTCTTGTAATTGGATCTTTAACTCCTGAAGTTCAATAGGAGCCATTCGATATGGGGTTTTAGAAATAGGTTTTGTACCGGGCTCAAGGTCAATAAAGAATTCAACTTCACGTTCTGGGGGTAGACCGGAAAGTTCTTCGGAAAATACATCAGGAAACTCATTAACAACGGAAATATCATTCAAATCTGATGTATTCTGATTTAGATCAGTGACATGAGCTAAGAAAGCTTGACATCCATTTTTCAATAAACGAATAGCCTTGGGATTTGAAATGATATTGACTGATTTTAGTGGTTTGGTGGTTTGAATTCGTACAACAGGTTGATTAGGAATATGAAAACTAACAACCTTACGAAAACAATCAATTCTGGCATGGTAAGTGGTTAACCAGTCAATTCCTAAAATCACGTCAAATGCAAGTATTTTCAAAGATATAAGATCAACAGGTAAGGGAAGAGTATCAATCTGAATCAAGCAAGATTTGTAAACTGTAGATGTAACAAAGGTTTCTCCTAACGGAGTTTCAACAGATAAGTCAAAGTCTAATTTATCAGAAGTCAAGTTCAAACGTTGAGCACAAGCAGGTGAAATAAAAGAATGGGTAGCACCGGTATCTAACAAGGTGTAAACTTCGCAAGAGTTTATGATCAGCTTACCCGTAATCACCTCGTGTGGATTCCTCGCGTTTTGGGCTGTCACGACAAACGCTCTTCCAGGAATTACCGACTTTGACTTGTCTGCAACCGCCTTTGGAATCACCACTCCCGCTGAACTTGGTTTCGTAACAGGACAATCTCGAGCTATATGTCCTTCTTTTCCACAGTTATAGCATCTTTTGAACTGTTGTGGGCAGTTTGGGCTGATATGTCCCTCTTTCCCGCATTTAAAGCATACGACCGGTGGTCGTTCTCCTCCCCTCGAAACAGTTGATGCTGGTGCTGATGTCGACGTCTTCACGTTCTCATTGTTGTACCTTTTCTTCTTGAAATCTCCCCCCGATTTGCTTCTTCTACTATCATGGCCACGATAACCACCGGAGTGGTTACCGCTTCTGTCATACTTTCCTCCTCGCTGGTTGTCATTGCTCCGATGACTGCTGCCACCGGTACGACCTTGGTTGTGGTCCCTCGGTTGAACATAATCATTATCTCGTTCTAATAACTGGGCCCTGTTTACTACATCCGAATATAAAGAAAATTTATGAGAAATGAGGTATTGACGTATTTCGGGTTTCAAACCTCTTAGAAACATCCGCGTCATACGTTCCTCATTCTCCACTAAATGAGGTGCAAACCTGGACAGCTCCGCGAACTTAGCCTCGTACTGGGATACCGTCATGTTGTTTTGTTCGAGTCTAATAAATTCTACTTCCTTCATATGACGAATACTTTCAGGAAAGTACTTGTCATTAAACAGTTTCTGGAACGCTTCTCAAGACATCTTGAGTGCGGCAGGCTGGGTACGTTTCACAGATTCCCACCAGTAATCTGCCTCTCCACGGAACATAAACGTGGCGAATGGAACCTTCTATTCCTCTGTACATCCCAAGACATCAAATATCTTGGTAATTTATTTAATCCACGTCTCCGCCTTGATCGGATCTGGCTTTTCCAGAAACTCTGGTGGTCCCAATTCTTTGAACTGCTTGGCAGTAACAATTCGCGAGTTGTTATTATCGCCACCTGTATGTTGCACACGAGTCTCCCTCGTCTGATTTTGCATAAACTGCAAAAAACTTCTAAACATCTCATCGTTTATCGTCTGACCAGCGTTATTTTCAGGATGAACATTGCCTTCTTGTTGCACGTTCTCCTGGTTAACGATTAAAGGTGTCTCCACGGTCTCATTCACTTCGTTGTTAACATTCTCAACTGCCATTCTCAAAAACTGCCATAAAACAAGGGTTAATTAAACAAATTAACATATCACATATTAACCCTATGCTCCGACTGATCAATTAAATACCACATAAGCTTAGGTAGGACACACTAGCGAAGGATTTACTCGTCTCTCCCCTCCTAGTTCTATTCCCCGATCTCCGCCAGAGATCATATCCCTAAGCTCTGATACCAACTGTGACGCCCCCCAGAATAGGTCCATTCAACCCAACCCATTCTGAGTCGCCAAATACATGGTACAGAATTCAAATACAAACTTTATATCATACGGTCGTGCAAAATACGACCACACAACTGTGAGTGTCAATACAAATATGTAGAAAATATTAAGATTCAAACTAAGTCCTCATTACAATTATTATCACACTATTTATCAGAAATAGTGATGACTACTACTGCTCTAACTCGGACCATCACTCTGTCCCCCGACTAGTTCCCGCAACATTCTCATTTCCTGAAGAGGACAACAGATGAAAAGGGTGAGCTCAACTAGCTCAGTAAAGAATATTATGACTAAGATAATGGAAAATAAATTATCGTTAGCCTTCAATAAATTAGATAAAATATAATGGACAACCAATCTTAGATCAATATTCGCAGCGGAAATAACAATGCATTAGAAGAGTTAAGCAGATAATCAAGTCTACTATCTTCTATGATTTAAAAGTCCATCATCAATTTTTTATCCCTGTAACATCAATCAATATACATCTCGAATCAAATATTCATCTTTGCACTACAGGCCAAAGATATTCATTTGTATCATCAGTGGTCATATTCATCTCAACACCTGTCATCTTTGCACTACAGGCCAAAGATATTCATCAGGTAATCATTTATCTTTGCTCTACAGGCCAAAGATATTCATCAAGTAATCATTCATCTTTGCTCTACAGGCCAAAGATATTCAGTTACATCACCTTTTAGGACTGAGAATGATGAAAAATATTTTAAAAAAAAGAATCCAATGAGATAAAAGACAAAGACTAAGGATTCGTATTTTAGTATATCCAATTCAAAAATACCTCGTAATAATCAATTATGGAGCAAAATTCAAGAATAGAGCTCAAAATTTGGATATAATCAAAGATAGTAACCTTAACAAGCAATTTGGACAAATAGAAGAAAATTTAATTTTTTTCGTGAATAGTGCCGTATACGTGAATAGTAACCCCGACGGAAAAAGTAAGAATTTTAACATAAAATCCATGACAATATTTTTGTATAATGATATTGAAAAGAATAACATCATTTACGAAAAAAAATAACATCCCTTACCTCAAAAAGATAGTACCTCTGACTGGAATATCGGATATAATACCGAAGGAAACTTGCACTGAATACTAATACTCAAAGTATAGAAATACTCACAAAAATACGCTCGATATTATAGAGAGAGAAAACTTCTGATTCTGGTGTGATTTTCAATTCTAACCTAAGCACCCTATTTATAGGAAAAGCTTAGGATGCCAAAGGAGACTAAATGAATAAAATATTATTATTTTTTTTAAATTTACTCCGCCGCCCGCTGCTGCCCAAAATCAGATTTTCAACAAAAGTGGGGCCCACCCATTAAATAATATATATATTTTCCGAAACTTCAATAATTCATAACAAATAGCCCATTTGTCAGAAAAATACAAATTCTATGTCCTTTCATAGGAAATTTAATTCTCTACAACTTTGCAGAAGGAAGTTTTTCCAAATTCCAAACATAAATTATCCGAAATCCAAAAACAGATGATTTCTCACACCAAAATATTGATAAAAACTCACCAGCGCCAATTCCTTCTTTAATATCCACAAAATAAATATTTTCTTATCATATAAATCAATAATTAATTATTCACAAATAATATTATAGAACTACAATATTAACAACCAGGTCGTTCCCAGGACAGAGGGAGCCTTCCGATAAGGACTTCTCCTTACTGGCGCGCAATTAAATAACCCCTCCTAGACAGAACTTCCTTAGACATTGTCAATAATGCTATCTAATAATATTATTCAAATAATATGAATTATTGAGTTGATAACGTGAAATACTGTGCAACGACAATTATTGAATCAATACTACAAAATATCAACTGTAGCCATTATTGAATCAATCATATAAAATGGCAACGTAGCAATTATTGAGTCAATAAAATATCAATGTAACAATTATTGAGTCAATAATTTAAAATATCAACGTAGCAATTATTGAGTCATTAATATAAAATATTGAACAGTAATTACTGTAACAATAATTGAGTAATGGCTTCTCACGTATGACTCAATAATTCAAAATACTGTGCAATACCGTGTGCTACTATGCAACACCGTGTATCACTGTATTTTAACCACCGGATATTTCAACAGTACTAACGGTAACAACCACGCCGTTATTTTGTAAAAAAAAGTTATTTCTGTCGCTTTCTATATCCGACAGTTATTCCGTTATGGGGGCCCACAAATAGCTGCGCCGTCGTACGAATATTCCCCGACAACAAGAATATTCCACGACCAAACGAATATTTCCCGACAACAAGAATATTTTATAACCACTTGCTCATTTTAAAAATGTTTGCACATTTCACCCATAACTTTCATATTTATCAAATCAACACCTTACTATTTCGAAATAATATATAAAGAAAACTAAATTTTTATTCATAAAAGTTGGGGTCTTACAATATATGTTATTATTAGTGTTTAAGCTATCCATGGATGAATTGAGATAGTAAGGCATGAGTTAGTTACGAGAATTAACTAATAAGCATAAATATTGGTTAATTTAAATTGGAGGTTATATTATGAAATAATATAATTTGAATATTAAAGCCTTAATTAACTATGGTGATATAGTAAAGGGTTTAAGATCACTTAAGTAGATAGTGAGTTAATACATGTGTGAAGTATGTGAATATAGTAAGTGCCCCTATATATTACTGGGCATGGTAATATGTGAATGTGCGAACGACGTTAATAAAATATATATATATATATATATATATATATATATATATCTTGAGCTACGTGGTTTGGTGGAAGAAATTATATATATATATGAGAACTTTATAGTTAACTAACTATTAAATGGAAATAGAGTTGAACTTATAGTTTAATCTCTGAGTTATTGAAGGACGTAGTAAATGATGTCGGTTAACTAGTATATCAAGTTTAGCAATTTAAAAGCATGTTAAAGTATTTAGGGATTTAGACTATGGTTCTGCTCAAGCAGAACTGGTCTGTACCTGAAATTGAGGTAGCGCAGTTGCGCCACTTCCAAGCTTAAAACCAACGCAGCTGCGTCGGTCTACAGAAAAGCTTGAGAAAGTTATGAAATCTGAACATTAGGATATGAATAATAGCGATTAATACGTGTCTTAATCAGTGATCAAGCCGTCCGATAATGGATTAAGGTAGCAAAGTGTGAATTGAATTAGTATTAATTGCGGGAATTATTAATCCAGAATAAATATTAGTTAGAGATGGAGGTAGTGTATTTACATTGAGATATGACTAAAATAAAGATTGAAGATGGTTGTCTTAGGACAATCGGATAATTATGCGTAAATGGTATAATTTGAATAATTAATAAAGTAGACATTAATTACTATAAGTATAAATGTTATACATATTAAAGGATATTAAAGCGTGGTGAGAGTGATATTGAGCTTAAGGTAAGCTGGTGAGATAGGCCTAGTGTGGCCAATTGGTGGGATAAGCAATTCCTTAAATAAATTTATGAAAGAATAATTAAATGGAACTAATTAAAGTATTATGAGAATTAATTGCGTCATGCAAGTGTATGTGATTGAGAGCATATAGATAAGTGTGGTAATGATAATACCTTATGACCATATTATAAAACATAATATTAGTTGGTGAGACTATCGTGTTAAGCTTGAGACTTATTAATTTCTAAGCTTAGATAATTATGCCTTGTGGAGCATAAATAGTGGAGTTACATCCATTGGAGGACTAATTATAATTATAATTATTAAATAGTGAATTAATAAATAATTGTTATTATAATATTTGGGTGTACTTGAGATGATAATTTTATAAAAATAATGAGTTGAGGATACCCAACTAATTTTTATGTAGCCCAATTAAAATATTGATTTAACCAATGTACATGAGGTACCTTAATGTATATATGGGTATACTTTTTTTATGTGTGGGTATACATATATGTAGAATTGTGTATGTGTGGCATAACTTAATTAATATATCAATATTAAGTTAACATAGTGTGACTTATAGTATATATTATAAAAAAACCTAAGTGTATATAATATTTATATACCCTAAGTGTCTATATTATTTGCCAAGTTGCTAAGATTCAAGGGCTTGTCCCATATTTATTGGCTCATTTCCTTCTCACGTGTGTAGCATTATGAGGCCTATGCATATTCTTTCTCAAACTCAGCAACTTATTTAGTAAATGATCAATGAGGGAGTGGGTTTCATGATGAAGCTCAACAACTACTCACCAACTTACCCTTAACCTTCATACAATTCATAATTCCGTTGGTTTGATTTGAGGAGCAAAACTATGGACTGTGTTTTGAGTTTTCTATAAGTATAGCTTCCCCCTTCTAATTTCTTTTGCTGAGAAAATCAAAGTGAAGTCAATTGAGTAGTGCTAGTTCACTGAGATTATCTATTGAGTTGAGGGAAGTTCATATAGCAACATTAGCAGCCATCTCTTATCCACCAAATTGCAAAGGTAGCATTCATGCTCTTCCTTCTTAAACTTCTAAATTTCTTGAAATTGAGCATGACTTTGATGATAATGAGATTGTTGTAATACATAAATTGTTGTTAGATATTGATAATGCATTCAAATACGAAAACAACGAAAGTTAAACGGACCAATTTCGTGTAGAAACGAATTCGTAGTGAATGATTTCGCTAAACTTTTCAAAACATAAAAACTGAGTATGAATATGAGTTTTGGATTAATATTTAGGGTTAGTTAATGTTTATGTTAATTGTTTGGTATTTGGTATGTTGTAGTTTTATGAGTTATAAACCCATAGAATCGAAAACGGACTAATTTGAATGAGTATAACTCATGTTATGAAAATCGGAAGGGGTAGGGGTCTATAAAATCGCGAAGAACATAACCTGAGGGGCTGTTCTACCTCCTAGGGCGCAGCTGCGCTGCCCCCAATGCCAATTGGGGCGCAGCTGCGCCGGGCATCAGTAACTGGTGGATTGCTTTGACCTGCTGTAGTAAATTAGGCATAATTTTTTCATACGAACTCTGATTGAGGTGATTCAAGATGATCCAGAACAAGAACGAATAAACCTACAACTTTTGTTCTTTATAGTTTTTCAATTTGAAGTCGTTAGAAGGGGTCAAAACAGTCATCTTTGTGGCTGTTACGTATTTGGAAACAATCGGAGGGCGTCGAACGAGCACATACGTAAGTATAGTGCTCCCGACGATGGAATATGTTATTCTAAGTGATAAAACATGAATATGCATGATAATAGACATGACATATAAGATTTCCTTGCTTATAATGGAATGTTTTAGCATGACTTAGTATGTGTTTTGAAAAGAAACTTGGAGTTTCGAAAATGAATATTGACGAAGCCTTGAGTCTTTGAAGTTATGATATTTTAACACATACATATTGTTGAGTTATGAGTATACCTAAGCATGAGAAGTGATTTAAAGTTGCTTTACTTATTATCAACTTACAATAGCTTAGTTGAAAATGATTTCTAAAGAAAACTTGAAACTTTGAGAACGAACTTAAAATAACTTGTGTACTTAAAGTTTTAAACGTGATAACATACATACATGGCTTAATTAGCTATGAAATGAGATTAAAAGTTGCACTTAGTTGCTTTAGCTTGGCCTAGAATTACCTTTAAAAGTGAACTTGAACGCCTTATGCCTCTAGACATGACGAATATGTTTATCATCTAGCTAAGCATGAATTGGACCTTCCAAGTGTAGTTTAAAATACGTTTTCAAATAATGAGCTATGAGAAGCATGCTATTAGAAGCTTATTAGAACCAATATATGGTTTAAAAGCTCATACTATCGAATCTTGTCAAAGAAAGTTGTTAAGACTTATTAATTGAAATAAATCATTATGGAGCTAAGTAGATTGAATATGAACTTGAAAATAGATCACAACCTACTTGAGGTATGTTTACAATACGTATTAGAATACGTGTTATGCTAGAATTTATAATGGATAATAAAAAGCCTACATCTGGTCGGGCCAGGGGACGACACAGCTGCGCCCATCCTAGGCCAAACTACAGCGCAGCTGCGCTGCAGGATAGTGCTGCCAAACAATTCTAATGGTAACCAGGACCTTAAAACATGTGTGTACGAATGTCTTAAGTTATAATACTTGACGTAATTGATATTGTAAGTATATAAGCATGTAATGGTTATATAAAACACAGAGTTGTTAAATTTTATTAAGGTTTGCAAAATGCAAGAACTAGGTGAATCATACATCTATGAGTTTTAAATGTGTAACGAACACATAGCGAGTCAAGTGTGTGATAGATATATATGAATGTTGATGTCAAGTACGAGTGGTTAAGGTATACCTAGACATACCTAGCTATTCTAAGAGTATGATGAGAAAGTGAAATATAGGTTTTACAAACCTAGTTAGGAAACAATGTAACATTATTATTATATTAAGAATGTATGAAATATATATGACTAATGGATATGGATCCATGATTATATATCTGTGTAGGAATACACGAAGTGCAGATAAGCTTTAAGCAGTTAAGTCGTAGTTGTTAAACTACGAATCAGGCAAGTCTTTCAGTTCTTATTTGATATATGAATTCAATAACTGTTAGTTGAATTATATTATGCTATAATGATGTGAACATATATATGAACTGTATATGAGATTTGTATGAGATAGAAAGTTGATCTTTGATGATATGCTTGTTATATGAGAAGTAACATGCTTAGTAAATATAAATTGATTATAAATGCATGAACTGAGTATGATGTTATATGTTATGTGATGCATGAAAACTGTTAGAATTGCTGAGCTGTTGAGCTCACTCTTGCAAATAACTACTTTCGCAGGTTAAGGACTCACGGTAAAGTTACGTGCTACTTGATTGATAAAGTTCAATAGTATCGCAAGGAGATTATTATTTTGTTGAAGTTATTGTTTTGAACCATGTTTAAGGTTCTAGGAGATGTACATGATAGTGGTTACAACGATTGCTACATGTTGTGTTGTATAGATGTATTAGTAATACATAGAGGATATCGAGTTGAGATGTAAAAATTTATACAGTAATTCGAATTAAGTGAATCATAATATAGTTTGATTCAAGGATATGTAATTGATTTAAGGTTATTAAATCAATAAAAGATTATTTTCAAAGATGATTGAAAATTTTAAATTATTCTATATTTTTATAACATCGAATATAATGTAAGACATGAATGGTAAATGACCAAGATCGGAACTCATTAAAGTTCGAGGTCATTATACAGATCCTGGAAATGGAAAGAATTTATATTCTAAATTATAATAAAGCAAGTTTATTCTTTAAGTTATGAATAAAAGATGTAAAAGTTTGACGATAGTAGTATCGTGACTGCACCAGATCCGAGGAAAGAGAGAAACCCGAATTTGGGGGCGTCACAGACAACCAGGTCGTTCCCAGAAAAGAGGGGGCTTTCCGATAAGGATTTCTCTTTACTGGCGCGCAATTAAATAATCTAACCCCTTTCCTTAACATAACTTTCTAGACATTGCCAATAATGCTATTTAATAATATCATTTAAATAATATGAGTGATAATTATTGATTTAATAATGTAAAATACTGTGTAGTGGTTACTGTGACAATTATTGAATGAATGACTTCTTACGTAATAATCAATAATTTGAAATATTGTGTGCTACTGTGCAACAACGCGTATTACTGTATTTTTATCACCGGGTATTTTAACAGTTTAGCGGTAAAAGTTTTGATGTTATTTTTATAAAAATGTTATTTATGTCGCTTTCTATATCCGACAGTTATTCCGTTGTGGGGTCCACCAATGACTGCGCTGTCCTACGAATATTCTCCAACAAAAGAATATTCTCCGACCAAACGAATACTATATGACTACTTGCTTACTTTGTAGCATTTTCACAAATCACCCATAACTATAACATTTATATCAATTTAACCAATTACTGAATAGAATAATAATTATATAAAAAGGTTGAATACTTTTATTTCATAAAATTCGGGGTCTTACAATTAAGCTAGTAGTTTAAGGTGTTGTTTGGAGGGATTTGAAGATACTATTGTTCAAGGTTATAATGTATATAAGAAATTAAGTTACTCTATAATGGAGTGAGGTACGAAGGTAGAGACACGAAGTTATCTAATATTATCCCACAATGGCTGAAGAGACAAAGATCTGTGGACCGTGTGTATGATTAGACGAGGACACAAAAGCTGGTGGTTTATTCTACAATGGAGAAAACGAAGTAAACCGGTATTATCCCACATTGTATATAAGAAATTAAGTTATTAATAAATTACTTATGACCTTTGGGTGACCTGTGGGTGAGCCTGTCGTGGGCTAAGTGACCAAAAAAGATATTATTAAGCTAGTAGTTTAAGGCATTATTTGGATGAATTTGATTTGATTCAGACTTGAGATCTGATCCAAAATTTATTTTGAACTCGAAATTTGACCCGAGTTATTATAATTTTACGACAAAAGACATTAATGGTTATTAACATATGCCCAATGTGCAATTCTAACTGGGGTACTAACCAAAACTGGGGTCCTAACCAAAACTGGGGTCCTAACCAAGGTCATTACTTAGTTGGATATATTTGGAGGCGTAAGCTCAATCATTTAAGTCATGGTTGTTAAAATTTCGATTCAGATTGTATGATCACATAAGATCGCGGTCTCATGGAAGGAAATAATTCGAATCACATAGAATCGAAGATCGTAGAATCGTAGAATCAGTGTGGGATAGTACAATCATATCAAAGTGAACTAAAAGTATGTATTTTTAACTTTTTTGAGCTATACAAGTAGCTCAACTAAATCAAAAACTTTTAAACTTTTAATTTATAAAGTTTTAAAGCCCAAATATAACTCTAAATTTTTAATTTAATATTTAAACTATGGATGAAATGCATTTAATATTTGAATATTATTATTAGGTACTTCTTTCATTAGTTCAATAAGTTTATAATACATATATAATTGGTGTTCAAGTAGATTTGTTGATACTTATCACTTAATATATGTGAAAGTAAGTAATTGATTGTAACAAGTGTCGAGTTAATTGACGATATATGTTTGTAAATGTAATAAAAAGTCTAATATTCTTTAAAATGTAATTGATTTTTACAAGTATTAAGTTAATTTACACTTTAATATTCTTTAACAATTTAAATATGAGATAATACAAATACAAAATATTGTTATGATAAGTGTTGTTATGATTCCGATCATATACATCCCAAAACGATCCTACATGAAATCCCGACTTTAACAACCTTGATTTAAGCTTCCAACTTTTTTATGAGTGTTTCATATCTCAATAGTTGAAGGAATTTGTATTTCTAAAAATGACAATGTTAGTTTTGTAAAACGAAATTAATATTTTCACATAAAAAGTGTCGCTATAGATGTATAGCGACGGTGAAAACTGCCGTTATAGAATTTAGTGACAATTTTCATGAGAAAATATCATTTTCTGTTATGGATTTATCACTTTTCTTTGTAAAACTCTCATGTAAAAAGAGCGAGGTACAAACGATGAAAGACTTTTGATCGATATCTAAGCACTCAGAAATAAGAAAGAGCGTAGTAAGTGACTAAATGCTTTGGGAAATTGAAAAAATAAACATAAGTTCGGAGATTTCCGAATAGGATAACCTTTCATCACAAAAGGGTGGACTCTATTTATTATTTATGATAAAAAAAATTATTAAATTAAATTTTTACTTTTGAAAATATTAATTGCTAAAATAAATAATTTAAATTTTTGCATAGTCATCATAATGCCAACTGTTGACACTCATTTGAAAGGCATCCTCCACGGTCCACCCTAACATCCAAAAATAAAAATAAAATAAAATAGATTATTTATTAGGGGGTCTATTTTTGGAATATTGCTTCGCAGGTCACCAAATCTTTCATTTAAGCGTTATTTTAGGAGTTTTAAATTGTCTCAAAAAGTCATCATAATATTAGTTGGGCAGATCTCATGTAGACCTGATAAAATCGGCTCAAGCCCGCGGGGCAGGTCGGGTTTTGGGCTGCACATTTTTAGTCCAATAAAATTTGGGCCGTTTTGGCCCGGCCCGCAGATGACCCGGTCCGTTTGGGGCAAGCCCAGAAATGTGATAAATTTAAGCATAAATCAGTCCAAGCCCGCGAGTCGGGCCGGCTCGCCCGCCATGGGCCGGGCTTTGGACTTCATTTTTTCAGCTCATTAAAATCTAAACCGTTTTGACCTGGCCCGTCGATGAGCTGACCCGTTTAGGCCAAACCCACCCGTTTGCCAAGTCTAATCTCATGTTTGGGCTATGCAATAAATTATTTTTAGAATATTCAATATCGTGTTATTAAGACCAATTTAAGACCCTACCATTAGGTTCAAGAGAATATCTCAATTTGTTTTATTAAAAAAATAAAGATATAAGAGGAAATGATTTCCTGTTTCTTAAAGAAAAGTGAGATTATCCGACATTTAATATTACAATAATAAACTTTAAAACCATAATGTTCGTGTTCATAGTAACTAAAACCTAATTATTTGGAAACTCAATAAAATCCAAATACTCTTTTAAAAACTCCACTACACACCATGTATGCCGTTTCAAATTAGTGTTTTGTTTAAACTCTCTCCAATTTTTTTTATTTAATTTTAATTTTAATTAATCTGTAAAATTTTAAATTTTAAAATATTAAGTAGTTTATAATATTAATCATTGCATTGATCAAAATCAAATAAATTATACTAATATTTTTTTTGTAAATTGATTAGTATAAGACATTTTTTCTTGGAAGTGAGGGAATTGTTCCATGCATACCAAAATATATGATTAATATTGAATTTTTAAAGTTAATTTAAAATTGATGCAATTCATTTAAGTTGTAGTCAATACAATAATAAATGTTATATATTATCTAAAAAAGCACTAGTAATTGCTGGGGCGGATCCAGCCGCGTAACTCAGTGCGGTCAAATTTGCAAAAAAAAATTCCTTAAGAATAAAATTTGTAGCTATATATACATACTTTTATAAATCCAGTATAACTTTTCAACACCTAAGTCGTTAAATATAATATATATATTCATAATTTCTTATAAAGAAAATGCTAGAATGGTTTTTTTAATCATCAATTTTTTTATTAAAAATTCAATGTAGTACAAATGTGACAAATCCAAAAGATTTGGATAAAGCCACACGGAGTTGCATTACAAATATTAAAAACCCAATTTTCATATCAGCAAACCAACTAGCCTCTTGAAAAAGAATAATCCCAATAACTTCAAAGGTTGACATTTAATCTCTCATGTAAAACACCAAATCTGAATAAACAAAGTAGTTCCATACAAGCACAAAAAACATTTTCCCACTGGAAGATAAAACCCCAACAACACAAATCTAGTGACATCTTGCACATTTTAAGTTTTTAAAGAAACCACTTGAGCTGCTTCATTTGAAGCATTCTTGGTCCACAAAGTTATTTTTTCCTGCCCTAACTCTGACATTGACAACCACTCTGATATTTTTACAAGTATTTTTGATATTATCACACGATTTTTTTTTACATGAGCATACAATGGGGCCTAACTTTATGTGAAAAAAAACCATATGAAAATATCAAAAACACGTGTGAAAATAATGCTCCCCATTCAATATTTTTCCCATAGGCCATATCTGCTTCTTATTATTCACCCTTAATTGGAAATATGTTACAATTGGATTTCTAGGATCTTAGGTTCCAAAAAAAGTAACCAACAAAGGTAACATTTGTTACGGCAATGTTCTTCTGGGTACGAAAGGATAGTTATCTTTATAGACTTCTGTGTTCATTACTCTCCAAATCATCCAAACCAACCAGAGGGGCAATACAGGCAGTTAAAGTAATTTGTATTTACAGCACCCAGATACTTTATATTCCCTCTGTCGAACCTAAAAAATAAATAAAAAAATAAGCCTACTTTCCTTGAATTTTGCTTTTAAAAATGATACTACCCTGTTTTTTTTCCTCCCGCCTCTACTACTAATAAGAGCAAAGGCAGGCACAGGTTTTCTGAGCATCGGATCTCACCATTTGTTATGAATCACTACTTATATATGACAGACATATCATGTGATTGACAGAATATACATATCAAGTCAATACTGCAATGAAGTTGCATGTGTTACTAAAACCATCTTCACGCCTCCCTAATACAGACTCCAGTCACTTTTTGCCTAACATTATTATTTACTACCATCTTACATATAATGTGTACATAGCTTACAAGAACCATAAAATCTTCAAACATGAGGGGAAAAAATGAATAGCGAGACTACAACATGCACATTGTTGCAAGGTCTGCTAGTCTTCCAAATTTTGCACTTACCACTCTTTTCACAGTTTTTACTCCCTAATAAGTTTTGCCTTGGCAAGTAAAGTTTACCACACTTCTTCCCCTTATTACCTTGGGCTGCACTAAAATAATGAATTACCATACATCACGCAGATACCTCCCACTCATTTGAAGATTTTTTACAAAGCTCTCAGCCTTACTGCTGTCTAAAGCTCCCTGAAAATAAAATTTGACAACTTATTAGTCATATTTTATTCTAAACCCACACAAACCAAGAGAAAGATAGATAGATCATTTAACTATAGATGCACAATTGAAGACAATAGACAAACAAAACAGAACACTGATTTGTAAGTCTTAGTTATTAGCAACCTTGCCAACTTTGTTAGTTGACAATACCACTCAAACATATCGGCCTATTTTTCTTTTTGGGTTTAAGTCAACATGTCAGCCTAATCCCACAAATGACTTGATATTTTGTGAACATAAAAAACTCTCTACTTTCTTCATAATAACCAACACCATGTTTCTGATATTCATGGATTACATTTGCATAAACATACCTGCTCTTGCGCAACTGTGTGGAGCATTCGGTGCACATCCCTCGCCATGCCTTTGGCATCACCGCAAACAAAAATATATGCTCCCTGAGATATCATGTCCCAAATCTCCGAAGCCTGGACAAGAAAACAAAGAAATGCTTAATTTCTCCTAATAAACACTCGGGTAAAATACATTAAAACTTCATTTTTAACAAGTCAAATGGTTCCGTACTTTCTGGTTCATCTTATGTTGAACATATTCCTTAGTGGGGCCCTCACGTGAGAAAGCAACAACCATCTCAGACATTGCACCAGTTTCAACAAAGTTATTAAGCTCATCCTCGTAAATAAAATCCTACAATAACGGGCACAACGGAATCACATTATGTTAATTGACATGCATTTCATACAACGCAGTCATGTTTGATCAGTGAATCACTTACCAGTTTTCTGTTTCTGCATCCGAAGTATAATACGGCAGGTCCCAGCTCTGCTCCAGCTTCCTTCAGAGCTAACCTTTCCTGAAATAAAACAGACACAATCTTCAAGTTTGATGAAACAATAGCAAAACGAAGATGACTTATATGAACATGTTTGTGTCAAATCAGACCTGCAGGAAACCCCTAAAAGGAGCCAATCCGGTACCAGGGCCAATCATAATAATAGGCACTTTGGAATCAGCAGGAAGTTTGAAGTTGGATTGCCTAACGAAAATGGGAGCCCAGCTGCAATCATGGCTTTCTTCCAACGACACAGCATTCTGTAGAGGGGCCATAAATTAATATTGAGAAGTAATAAAATTATTATGGGCGCTACATCCATTTAATCTATATCACAGATACTAGTCATTATAGACACCAAATAGATGAAAAAAGGATTCTTCATTTCTCTAATATAGGAAATTTGATAATTAGAAATTTATATGGCCCAGGTAACTTAAGTTTCCATAAATTAGTAATGTTTATATTTTCTTGGAAAAGACAGAAAGAATCCATTTATATAATGTAGAAAATATCTCAAACTGGAAAGTCTTGAGAGCTGGGTTTAGAACATCGTGAATTGATATTATAAATGTAGAATAGACGTTGCAGACACTACTATATCTTTTACCACTTGGGACATTTTTAGCTTTACCATGTCCAACTGGGACTACCCAATGACAGATACCACAACATCTGTTAACCTCTACAAAGATATTACTTTTTTTCATACGTGTCAGAAAAGATAGTAAGACAATACCTTCATCCAAGTTGAACACACCCCTTTGTGAATTCGTCCTGCAGGTGTTTTCTCATAAACTAATGCACAAGTAACATGAATTCGTGATGGAGCCATCCTGTATAATCAATAATGTAAATGATGTTGGTAAATATATGCAATTATGGAAGAGAAGAGTTGGGTCACAAGAAAAATCCTCTTGCTAAACAAATACCTAAAATGTAGCATGAAGATAAAAGCATTTAAAAGACAGAAAAATTATGTGCTCTGTTAGGACATTAAGATTAACTATATGAAAACATTTGAAGATGTGCTGCACTACTACAAAGTTATCTATGCAAGTCACAGTTAATAGACTCTTGCCACTCTACAACATTAATGAGGGATAAACAGATGACTTGTAGCTTTAGTAAAGCCTTTGCTGTAAATTAAATTTCTAAGAAGAAGAAGAAGCAAGAGGGGGAGTGGGTAATCTATTTATCTACCTTGGCGAAGAAGAAATTGAATAATATCTTGGCTGCAAGCGCGGGGCAACAGATGCCAAGAAAACCCCAAGTGGGGCTTTGGCTGATGGGAATTCAGCCAGGACCTCAAGCAGGCTTCTTTGATTTGCAACTATCCATTGTGCATATTCATCCTGAAATACAGAAGATCATTTTCAGTAGAGCATAACAGAGGTACCATTTGAACTCGTGAAACTTCAGGAAGGAATCCAAACCTTTCCAGTAGGAGATGCAAGAAATCTTAATCGGTCAGCTTCATTAGGATCAGATGCATGAGCCGCCAGAGCAAGTAAAGCAGACTGGAATACATCCGCAATTGAGCAATCCTTAGTCAAAGGTTCACATGTAAATATAGATGAACAATGAATTAATACAAGAAAAGAGGACATACCTTCTTTGGAGAACTCAGAAGATCTGCATATCTGGTCAGTGCTGTTCTTAAAGTGCATGGGGGGAAGGGAGGTGGCAGGGAGCCTCCACTAAGTGGTGTGCCATCCTCTTTATCAGTATGGACGGCGAAATAAGTATCTGGTGATATATCGAGTAACCTTTCAGCCTCTTCTACAATTTCAATCAAATTCTCAGTATAGACGCCGACATGGTCACCAGTTTCATATCTGAGGAGAAAACAAACATATATAGTTGGACAAGAATGATTTGACATCAACTTTTGACAGTTATCTTGTCTTTAATGTTCAGTTGGAAGTCAATTACCAAAGAAAACTGAAACATAATTTATCAACTAAGATATTTATTGATATTGACAAAACATCAAAAACTAAGTAACTAGGAAAGCAACGTACACAAGTCCGGTGGAGGAAATGTCAAATTCCAGATGAGTGCAGGAACGATCAGATGCTGGGGTATGAAGCTCTCTTTTTACAGCCACATTAGCCCTTCAAGCAGAAAAAAGAATATATATAGGCCAATGAGAAATAAAGCATATCACATATTGAAAACAAAATACCAAATACTGAAAACATGATAAGATACCTGCAAGGATGTTGAGCATCATAGACAGCATGGCCATTCAACTTGCTCAGACTCTGATCCGGTAAAGATGATGTGTGGGTTCGGTCATGAAACTCAACCCGGTACTCCAAAACAGCAGCGGTATAAGGAGTGGCAATAGTTGTATCCTCCTCATCCCGAAGTAATTGATCCAACTCAGGCCAGACCAACTCCCGCCTAGATTGACAACAATTTATAAATGTGGCTGAGCTCTCATTTAGTTAATTTATGAGGAAAACAAACTGTTTATCATGCTTTTTAGATAATGTATTCAAATGTCATACCATGCAGTAAAGTCATCTTCAATGCATTGATCATCATCTCCCATACCAACTGGAACAAGACGTTTGCCGCCTGCAAATGGTGGAATGATCAGCTGAATTATACATAAACAAAGCATTTAAAAAGAAATTGAACATAAAGAAAGAGCCAACAACCTGCCCACCATAAACATAATCTAGAGATAAGACATTTGTGTTTCAGAGTAATTTAACTTGTCATCAGCATATTCAATGCTTATAAACTTCAGCCGACTGACATTATCCACCTTCTAATGCATTAAAAAAATGGCAGATTTATCTATCAAAGAGACATGGAGAATAATTCTAAAACATCATAGCAGAGTATTGGGGTATCCAATGCATTAGCCCATTTACCATAATAGCAACTAAAGCATAACCTAGATAAAAGCATTTGTAAGTCAGAGTAAGCAGTAAATAATTTTTGCCATTAGCAAATTTAAGCACTTCCTAAAGCAATCAAAAGAAAATGACTAATTTCTACATTAAAGAAACAGAGACAGTAAACTACAAAACAGCATTGCCTCTATATTGGAGGCATGCTAGAACTTTTAGAAAACTAGCAACTGAATGTAAATAAGTAAATGCATAAAAAATGAAAAGTATCTATGATGATGAATAATTTCTAGGATTCAACAAAATTTAACATGTTAACAATTTACTGTAAATCTTATGTGCAACACATCTGCAAATCAGTTAAAGATTAAAATGAATTAAATTAACTAACATGAGGTCAGCACATGAGGTCAGCACGTGAAATTTGGTCAATAAAGCATCTACCAATGAAGCATCACGCTATTAATTTAAGTAAACTAGACAATATGTAAAATGGAAATAAACATACCCTGCTCTGCAATGCCATCATCCACAACCTTCCCGATCTATTCGTCCAAAAGACAAACACAAGTCTGACTTTAGTAAACAATAATAACAAACAAAGAAAAAACATTGCAACAAAGTAGTTTCTGAGAAGAGAAGATTAATATGTTTCAAACCTTGTTGAAATGCTCATACTGCCTGTTGCCAAGGCCAAACACTCCATATTGAAGATTGTTAAGCCATTCCCCTTTCTCCTTTCCCTGTTTCAAATCATATAATCCAAAATTAACCTCAGGTCTTACTCAAATTTGCAAATCACTGATCCTATTTCATTAGGCTAATCACATTTACCTCTGAAAACCACTTATAGAATCTTGCTGCATTGTCGGTTGGTTCACCATCACCATATCTAAATGGACAATACCAAAATTAAACTTAATAAATTGCTACACAAATGCTCAGATATGTACGTAATTAGGGAATCTCTTATTTTTATTTCCACAAGGTCACGAGTGTAGGACCCATTTTACTATTAATGTGAGAGAGCACTTTTAGAAACATAAAAGATGCATTCATTCAATTAATCAGAAGATTAGGTGGTAGTTTAGGTGTTTTAGCGATCCAAGATTAGGTGGTAGGTAAATGCACTCACGTGGCTAAGAAGAAAAAAGCTATAGATTCTTTCTTCAATTTCATCTCATACTCATCATCGTCAGCCGCGTAATCATCCTATCAAACCATCCGTTCATTCAATTAATCAGAAACATCAAAACTACTACTCGACTGCATCAATCAACTGCATAAAAATCAAACAGTCCAACTCACCAAATCAATGACTTTGAATGTAGCCTTTTCATATCTTGCTTTAGCTTCTTCAGCAAGTGCCTAAACAAGGTAAATTTATTTAATTAATCACACAAATAAAATTAAAAAAATAAATAAATAAAACGTTGACTCAAACAACTCAAAAATATCACAAACCTTAGCAAAAGCTTCAGCAGTACCGGTTTGCGTGCCGAAGAAAATGGTAACCTTCTTCTTGCCGTCGTCTAATTCCTCTTCCGGCTCAGTTTTCGGTTTCACCAACTTGGGCGGGTCCAAGCTTTTAGCAGGTTTCTTGCTCGATCTCCGCCACACCAAAATGACGACGCATCCAATCAACACGGCAACCGAAGTCGTGAGCAGCATCAGCAGCTCCCGATTCTCCACAAGCATCGCCAGCGACGGCGGCATCGACACACCGGACTCCGACGAATTGGACAGGTCGATGCTTCCTCCTTTTAGAATCGCAGTCATCAAATCGAACGGAGACACTTTCATCGATTCTGATTGCATAGTGTTCGGCCGGCGAGTGTTGAACAAATTCTAGAGAGAGAAAGAAAGGAAACGATTTCAATTAGTTTTTCTTCTCTCTTTCTCTCTCTAATTTCTGGTGGAGTTTGGTTTAAGAATTGGTGCGGTTGGAGTGACTCTGTAACCTCTTACGAAATGAAATGCTTTGACAGAAAGAGAGGGTTTTATAGAGACGGGAGGAGAGAGAAAGTGAGCCTGCCAAACTCGACCGGACTATTTCATCCACCTGGCACCTACCACACAAGTTCGTTTTTTGCTTATTTCATTGATATCGGTATATACTCAAATCTCGAAAGTGCCCTTTTGTGTCTGGTAAGTAATGGAGGGGAGATGCACTCGTGTGTCGTGTCTTGAGCGCTTATTGTTCCTAAGCATGGCTCTGGTTTTTGCCTTTTTGGTAATTGGAGATTCTCATGGATATGGTTAAGTTACCATTTATGCAGTCAAGCAAACATTGATATCGGTTTAAAATTATAAATACAATTTAATATTTAAATTTAAATAATAATATGTTAAATTTTAAATTTTATATAACTCGTAAAAATTTATAATGAATTGTGATTAATAATTTTTATTATATACTATACAATTATATCAACTGAAAATTAAATAAATTCACATCAATTTAAAATTTAATATGTTGCGGTTTGATTTCAAAAGTCAAATTGTAATTCTAATTTTGAAATTAAGAGAGTACTATCTAACTAAGGTTATAAATGGAGTCTGAAAATTTGTATTCATATTCGCGTCAAAAGCGGATATTATCCGTATTCTTGTCAAAACGAATATTATTCGTATTCGTATCTATCCAAAACGGATACATGTATGAATATTTACATATTCGTATCCAATAGTATCTGTACCCGTAATATAAGTATCTATATATATATATACATATTAATGTATATACATGTATAAAACTCTCATTTAATATTTATATACAATATATGAAAATGTTAATATACATCTTATATGTCTATTTGTTGATATACGATATTAAACAAAAATACATATGAATATTTTATCTACTTTTATTATTTTATTTGGTTGATTATACATCATTTCTAATTATTAGTCGATTAAGTGAATATATTTTTTTATTAATTAAACATTGTGCAAGAATTAAAAAAATAAAATAAAATTGAAACTTCAAAATTTTTATTATGAACAGATATGAATATACGGATATTTAATATATTTATTCATATTATATTGTACAAAGTGAATACGGATAATATATGTATCCGAAAATTATCTGTCAAATGCGAATACGAATATGAATATTAAATTTTATTTTCGAATAAAAATATACATGTATCCGCATTTAAAAATATCCTTTTACAGCCTTATATTTAACTGTCACACTATGAAATTTGCTTCTTTAGGAGTATTAAAGAAACATTTGGAAAGAAAAAAAATCTGTCTTTTTAGATTTTTTTTGTTTGTCGATTTTAAGAAAGAATCACTTAGTTCTCATATTGTTCATAAATATTACAATATTAATTTGTTCTCAACGAGGTGATATCGCCCAATTCTAAAAAATAGTAGTATATGATATTGTTTAGTGGTAGAGACTTTCTTTTTACCGTGCAAATTCATAGTTTCAAGTATATTTTTCTTAATAAAGTCGTCAAACATTTCAAAATTAAAAAGGCAAGTTTCCCTTAATTTCTCTTTGCCTCCTTCCCCATGTTCCTCCTTAGCGATAATGTTGAGAGAGAACTTGTTGAAAAATCTCTCTAAAATCAATTGTGAAAGTATTAATTTATACAAAAGAATAAAGATCATATTCTTTTAAGTTGTAAGAAAAGGTGAACAATGTCAATGTTTAATATATTATCATTATTTTTATTAAATAAACTTTATGTTGTTAAACTAGAAGATTTTTTTATATTTATATTTTTTATTACTAAAATTAATTTACATTTAAGCATGTTATATTATGTCTCGCCCCCACTGAAAAATAATATAATCTGACTTCGCCCCTACTCCCTATACCTTAGGATTTAATGTATTTCTATAATTGATTTGAAGTAATGTAAGTTTTGAAAATAAAATTAGAAAACACAATACTAATTTGTTCGTTTTTATCTTTTTAATAAAATTTAGAACGATACTATTAAAGTTTTACACCTAAAGTAATTAATTAGATAAAATATTAATTATATTTTTAATCTATGTGTTTTCCTCCAAAATATTAAAAACAACGAAGGGAATAATAAATTTATTTTAATAACATTTAAAAAAAGAAATGACAAATAAAAACTAAATCTAGCTATGACATGGATACGAGGAAAATAGATACTCCACAAAAGTCTGATAACAATAAATATGTATGCCCCGCAAACTTTATACTTTTGTACGTTAACATAGGTAAGTATCAAAAATTCTATATGAACTAGAAAATTAGATAAGAATGTATTTGAATTTCTCTTATTTATATTTATATTTTTATTGGGAGTCAAATACATAAATATGTAAAATTCAAATACACTCATGTTCAATTTTTCTGTCCACATAGAAGAGCTCATGTAGTGAAAATTGATATTTTCACATATTACTTTTTATATTTTTATATGAAAAATGTCGTTATAAATCTTATAGCGACAATTTTTACCGTCGTTATACATCTATATAACGACACTTTTCACGTAAAAATATTAAAAAATCATATAAAAATATCATTTTCTTAAATAAATTATGTTCCGTAGTTTAATTTTATTCCGGATTTCTGTCGAGCAAGATTAGCAAATGAGTGAGACAATAATTACATAATGTAAGAAAAGCGTTACTAAAACGACATGTTAGCTGCTCCCTCCCTCCCTCCATAAATATTCCCTTAATTTACGAAATCTAACTTTTGAAATGTGATTCATGTAAGTTAAGTTTTGCAAATAACTAGCTTTATATTAACCCGTTCCAAAATTAAATATATTAATTTAATTTTTGAGATCAAACGACGACATATTAAACTTTAAATTTAATGTGAATTTATTTAATTTTAGTATGAAACCATTAATATAATTGTATAGTATAAAACAAAAACTATTAATCACAAAATTGATTTGATTATAAACTTTTATGAGTTAGACAAATTTTGAAATTTAATATGCCGTCATTTGACCTCAAAAATAAAATTGTATCTTTAATTTTGGAATAGAGAGAGTAATTAATAATACATTTTAGATAATTTAAAATAATTATGATTGCATTAATTTAAATTAAATAAATTCAGAACAATTTTAGAAATTTATAAATTGACTTTTAACTCAAAATAGGATTATTAGTTTTTTTTCTTTCGTAAAATGGATGGTTATTAAGTTTATGCATAGTTATAATGATAAAAAAACAAAGAAGAAGAAGTTATTTTGTATGTGATCATATATATATATATATATATATATATATATATATATATATATATATATAGGGTTCTAATCCGTGGCAACCGGTTGCCACGGACACTGTTCAGCAACCAACTTTTGTACCGTTGATCTGAAGGAGCAACGGCTGAGATCAAAAAAATTCCTCCCCTGCCGCAACAGCCTCTTGTGGCAACACTACAGGACAAAAACTGGTTGGCGAATTTACTGTTATGCCCTCCCCTCATATATATGTATTAGCTTATTACTGTTATGCCCATTGCCTTATACATTATTATTATTATTATTATTATTATTATTATTATTATTGTTATTAATAATAAAAATAACAATAATAATTATTATTATAATGACAAAAATAATAATAATAATTATTATTATTATTATTATAATTATAATAACAATAATAATAATAGTAATTATAATAACAATAATAATATTAATTATAGTAATTATTATAATGACAAAAATAATACTAATAATACTAATAATAATAATACTATATAATTAGTATTATTAGTATTATTTTTGTCATTATAATAATTACTATAATTAATATTATTATTGTTATTATAATTACTATTATTATTATTGTTATTATAATTATAATAATAATAATAATTATTATTATTATTATTGTCATTATAATAATAATTATTATTGTTATTTTTATTATTAATAACAATAATAATAATAATAATAATAATAATAATAATAATAATAATAATGTATAAGGCAATGGGCATAACAGTAATAAGCTAATACATATATATGAGGGGAGGGCATAACAGTAAATTCGCCAACCAGTTTTTGTCCTGTAGTGTTGCCACAAGAGGCTGTTGCGGCAGGGGAGGAATTTTTTGATCTCAGCCGTTGCTCCTTCAGATCAACGGTACAAAAGTTGGTTGCTGAACAGTGTCCGTGGCAACCGGTTGCCACGGATTAGAACCCATATATATATATATATATATATATATATATATATATATATATATATATATATATATATATATATATATATATATAGCTTTACACAATCATGTTGTTGTATTTTCACCCATTTCGTTAGTAAAGGTTAGTTATTAGGTCTAATGCAAATGTTTTATAGTAGGTGGCGTTTGAGCTTGTCATACTCTTCATGATAACCTTTTCAATTGAAGTATTTCAATTGTCTAAGATACATCCAACGGATCAGCCTTTAGTGACGGATATGTTCGTCGTTAAAGGCAGTTCTTGTCATACTCTTCATGATAACCTTTTCAATTGAAGTATTTCAACTGTCTAAGATACATCCAACGGATCAGCCTTTAGTGACGGATATGTTCGTCGTTAAAGGTAGTCCGTCAACGTACCAATAAATGAGATCACATTTTTTAATAAGCCTAAATATGAATTAATATCTTAAAATTGTGTTCTTTTTTCATTTTGGAGATTGTCTTCTCAATTTTTTAATTAGGGAATTAAACTTTTAATTTTTTTTTACTTTGGAGATTGTCTTCTCAATTTTTTCAATCAAGTAATTAAATTTTTAATTTTTTTTAATTACGTCTATTTTATTTTTTTTTGCAAACGGCAAAAGGATTTTATTTCTGAAAACATCTATAATCCAAAAGATTTAGATTATAGATGAAAATTACATAAAGCCTGAAACAATCTGACTGATTGTTAAATACAATATGAAAAAAAATTCTACTTTTTATGAATCCAGTAGCTAACTTTAGCACCATGAGCAATATTGCATTTGAGATAGCACTACACGCTAAAAATCCCTCATGCATATATAGCCCCATCATTGCTCGTATCTGTTATTACTCCACCAAGCCAAGCTTTCCAAAGAGACACTATGCAGTGTTGCTGGGGAAAAAATACTAAGTGTTGGGCTGTGGAGATTTGGGCCGGTCTAATTTATTTTGGGCTTTTTGTGTCCAACTCATTTTACCCTTAGAGCATCAGACTACTTTTTAAATGATTATTCAGATAAAATTTGGGTTGGAGGCGGTAGTAAAAAACAGGTGGCAGTTTGTAAGTGGGTAGTTTATCAGAGAAAGGTCAGCTAAAAATGTGTTTAACAGACGGCTGATTGATTAGATGGGCCAAGCCGTCTTGAGCCGTCTAACATTAATGAGGAGTTGACATAATGTTGACTAAGTGGAGAGCAAGTATAGAAAAGCCTGCATGCAGCCAACTGACGTAGTATTCGAGAAAAAACATGCAAGTTGGTGAGTCGGTATATGAGTGCAGTGCATTACACAAAACAAAAAAATAACATTTTCTCTCTCCAGACACTAGAGCACACAACCTCCATTGTTGATCCTTTTTCTGGCCTGTACTTATTCTCACACCGGAGCAATCCCCGGCGGCCCAAAGCCGTCGAGATCCAAGGCTGACGTGCCCATTGTGCAGGATTAGGCGCACTTTTCGTGATTGAGGAGTGCGACGAGATCTTGGCGTTAACATTGGCGCTAGAAGGAGGGCATCTAGTGTTTCTCGTTCTCAATCACAACTCATTGAACATCTTACATCGGAAGCTATGGTGAACAGTAAAACAGTTACAGTCGAAGGACAGCCGACAACTGCTAGTTCTTCTTTGCAAAGAATCTCGGTGAAAGATAGGTTGTGCCCTTCGGTAAGTATCCGTGATAGACTTGGATCACAAGAAGTTCTGGGAGGGCCTCATGCTAGAGGTCATGGTGATACCAAGAGGAAGTTATTTTCTAATGCCGGCAAAAGTCCTGACAAGGGTCGGAAAAGGATGGTGGATACACCGCCTAGGACCCAACACCGAGAATGTCAAGCAGACAAAATTTCTACCTTGGCAAAGATGGCACAAGAAATCGACACGGCTTTGAAAGCACTTTTGCAACAGAGGGAGGAGATTTCTAAACAGATGGTTCTTGTGGCTGAGAAATGAGACAAAGCTTCCAGTTACACTCGACCGGAAAGACGAGGTAGGTCACCTGGTCGAAGAGCAAGGAGGAATAAATATTCCAGGTGGGCTGAGAGTGGGTCTTGTAGCCATTCTCCTGACAAGAAACGAAGTGAACCACGAGAATATTCTCCCGAGACTTCGGAAAGGGTGCCTCGTATTAAGTATCGAAGGGACAGTAGAAGAGATGGGCGACGAAGCCGTTCAAGAAATCATTCTCCAGAGAGTTCGAAGAGGGTACACCACACAGGGAGTTCTCGCTCCAGCCGAAGTAACAGACGAAGTCTTTTAGCATCGATTAGTCCGGATGGAAAAGATCAAAGTAAACACAAGAAGACGAATTCTCTAGGGAAAGAAGTTGCTTCTTCACCCGGGGTGGTAGAGGACCTGGCGAAAGAGATAAAAGAGCTTCGGAAGCAGCTAACACAGGTTCAACAAGGGAAAAAGACTTCAGACAAAAAGGCGTCTCCCTTCTCCTCGGAAATTCTTAAGGAGAAAGCAGATCCCAGCAAAAAGCTACCTCATATGGAAAGTTATGATGGTTCTGGGGATCCATACGACCACAGCCAAGCATTTGACAGACTGATGGATTATTACGATTATTCGAATGCGGCTAAATGTCAGACATTTGGATTAACGTTGAGAAAAGACGCGAGGCAGTGGATAGGGGCTCTAGCTTCGGATTCAATTGCATTATGGGCAGATCTATGTGACAAGTTCCATGCTCGCTTCGGAAGCAATAAGAGAAAGGGAAAGCCCACGGGATCATTGGCCCAAGTAAGACAATATTCAAGCGAGACTCTAGGGCAATATGTGAAGAGGTTCAGAGAAACTGTGGGGCAGGTTTCAGATCTTAACGATCTTCAGGCAGTAGGGTTATTCCAGAATGGTTTAGATCTGGTGAAATCAGAAAAACTGGTAAAGAAGCTGATGTTCAAGCATCCGAAGAGTTTGGCCGAAGCGTTTGAAAAGGCCGAAGGCTTTATCGTGGTGGAAGAGGCGATGGCTAGCTTGAAGCAGAGCTCTTCGTAAAAGGCAAAAGAGAAAGACAAGGAGAAGCCAGACAGTAATCAGATAAAGAGTAGTGGCGGTAATGATCGGTTCGAAGGGAATCAAAAGAAGTATAACAACAACTGGATACCCAGGGGAGATCGTCCGCCCATTTCAACTCAGAAGGTGAATAAGGTATATACGCAACTCAACACAGATCGGGCTACTATTTTGGAACAAATAAAGATCCAACCATACTTCGAACCACCTAAAAACAATCCCTGACCAGGATCTGGAGACCCTGTTTTATACTGCAATTATCACCGGGCGGTCAGGCATGATACAAATTCCTGCTGGGGTTTAAAGGAGCTCATTGAAAGTTCTGGGAGGGCCTCATGCATAGTTATAATAATAAAAAAAACAAAGAAGAAGAAGTTATTTTGTATGTGATCATATATATATATATATATATATAGCTTTACACAATCATGTTGTTGTATTTTCACCCATTTCGTTAGTAAAGGTTAGTTATTAGGTCTAATGCAAATGTTTTATAGTAGGTGACGTTTGAGCTTGTCATACTCTTCATGATAACCTTTTCAATTGAAGTATTTCAATTGTCTAAGATACATCCAACGAACCAGCTTTTAGTGACGGATATGTTCGTCACTAAAAGTAGTTCGTCAACGTACCAATAAATGAAACCACATTTTTTAATAGGCCTAAATATGAATTAATATCTTAAAATTGTATTCTTTTTTCATTCTGGAGATTGTCTTCTCAATTTTTTAATTAGGGAATTAAACTTTTAATTTTTTTTCCACTTTGGAGATTGTCTTCTCAATTTTTTCAATTAAGTAATTAAACTTTTAATTTTTTTTAATTACGTCTAATTTTTTTTTGCAAACGGCAAAAGGATTTTATTTCTGAAAACATCTATAATCCAAAAGATTTAGATTATAGATGAAAATTACATAAAGCTTGAAACAATCTGACTGATTGTTAAATACAATATGAAAAAAACTCTACTTTTTATGAATCCTGTAGCTAACTTTCCAAAGAGACACTATGCAGTGTTGCTGGGAAAAAAAACTAAGCTTTGACAACGATTTTGAATTGCAGTTGATCCAATTAAAAGGTGCAAGTTGCCCAGATTGCTTCTTTGGCAATGAAACAAATTTGATGCCCCACTATATAAAATCAAACTTGATCCCACGAAATTACGTCCAACTGATTTGTTAAGAATTCTTCCTGTATTTCTACTTAAATCTCTATAATCCTGAGGACCATATCTTCCACGAATTCTCTAAGTTTCTGCAACTTTGTTGATAGTGTCATGTTGGAAAATAGATGACATGGCAGCGACACTTGATTAAAAAATACGTAAGGGTAATATTGAGTCTCATTTTAACATTTATTCAATTAATTTTTTATGCTAAAAAGGGTAAATATAATATCATTATTAATTTTAAAGTAAATTTAATGATAATTTTATCATTTTTCGTATAAAAAATTAATTATATTAATTATTGATGATTATGAAATAAACTTAAAGTTCAGGGTATTAATCTATATTTAGGCCTTAATTTTTTTATACAAAAAGGGTAAAATTGACATTATATTGATTATTGATAATTATGAAATAACAAGATTTTAATTAGTAGTACATTTATACATTTTAAAATATTTATAATTATATTGATTATTGATGATTTTTTTAAGTTGAGTTTGTAATGTATTAAATTTACTTTTAAAAAATTAATAACGGTCTTATATTTACTGTTTTGGTATAAAAAATTAATTGAATAAATATTTAAATGAGACTCAATATTACACATAAACATTTTTTTAGCCGCATGTCAGTGTCATGCCATCAATTTTTGACGTTGTATTATTTATTAAACATAATCAGTAAAAATTAAAAGTTCAATCCCCTAATTGAAAAAGAGAAAACAACTCCCAAAATGAAAAAATTTAAGAATTTAATCTTTGAATTGAAAAAATTAAGAAGAAAATCCTCTAAATAGGAAAAAATTAAAATTTCAAGGTATTAATCCATATTTAAATTCTTTTAATAATAAAAAGTTTATTGATCGTCAATTTATTTATATGGCCCACCAAAACTTCCACCATTTTCTTAACATCGTAAAACCGTACATACCCATTTTCTTAACATCATTTAATATTTGAAATGATTTAAGCCCCTTTTCTTCTCGTTAGGAAATGAAATTATTAGTCAATGACCTTGAAAATGCAAGAGAAAAATTGTAGCTCACTCCTGCTGGGTGGATGGTAACTCGATTCCGAATTAGTCGGGACCTAATGATTGTCGGGTACTGAAAAGTGAGAACTAAAATAAATAGAGAGTACTCCCCATTTCACAATTTATTTTAAAATTTGTAAACTTTAAAAATATACCTTTTTTATATTTATCTTTATGTATAATAAGTGTATAGTTACATGATATTAAAATTATGTTATTATATTTGAGAACTCTCTGTTATTTTATAGTCTTTAATTAATAAACTTATAAAAGATTATTTTTTATAGAACAAACCTGTTACAAATACAGCTCTATTTATAGAATAAAGAGGGTAATTGATACTATAATATTACAGTCATGACCATATATATCTGCCATCTGCATGACTGCATGGGCAACACGCAACCTTCATTGACCATAAAACTAAAAGTGGCGTGTTCCGGCCTAAGCTTAACAATTAGTTGGTCAAATTTAATACAAAGTTTTAGAATATTAATTTGTCAAGCATCTTTTCTAGAGAAGAAAACTGATGAATACTAAAATGTAATTGTAACGTAAAACGTTTACTTTATGTTTAATTTGTATTTTTATTTCGTTCATTTATTATCATACTGCTTTCAACCTGAGGAAATTTTGGTGAATGATGTTTTTTCACATAACATGTACTCCATATGGGCAAATAGCCAATGGTTTTACTTTTAACTAAACTCATCTGTATATGTGAGATGATTTCGGAACTTAATTTATTGTTCAAGTCTATATATAAATTATTGATCCTTTGAATTGAAAAATGATATATATATATATATATATAAATTGCGCACGTTTACGTTGATTTTTTTATTATTAGTAATTTTTTGAAGAGATTTATAATAAGTGTAGACTAATTTTATAATTCTATTCAATCTCGATGAAATACATAGTATAACTCTTTTCAATAATATACCTTGTTAAGTCTTGGTCACAATCATTAGTTGGTATACTTTGCCTCTTGCAAAGTAAGAGGTACCCCTCCCGAATTAGTAAAAATTGATAATTTTACAAGGTCTCTCACATAGTTGCGAGATTCATTTACTATTTATATATGATAAACTTTGTGAAATTATCACTTTTGATCATGAAAATATCAATTCTGGTACTAATAAGTGATAAGGTTTCATCATTCATGTTTCTTAAATTAAGGGAGGCCCATCCCCCATGCAGCATTTCAAATTAAAACGGTTGGGAGAGAAAGGCGTTGACGTCAATATCGACGGCTTCCTTCCTTCCTTCCTTCCTGTGTTTTAAATGATTTATTAGAATTTATGAATGAATAAGTCATCTAATTAGTAACATATTTTTATAGTGTAAACAATATGTATCACTGTAGTGATAATATTTTTTAAAATTTAAGTCTATATGATATCTACACAACTTTTGTATACAAGATATATGTATGAATATTATTATTATTTTTCAAGTATTGCGGTTGTGTTTTTACTTTCTAAAGACCAAACGACCCACTTCTTAATCTAATAAGTCAGTGCATATAATAATAATATTAATTACTAAAAGGCAAACGAATTAGGTGGGAAGTCCTGGTCTCGGTTACGTGGATATACAGAATCCGGCTCACCTACTCCTTAATAAGAGGAGATCGTAGAACGTCGATTTAGTGAGCGCCACAGAAAATACCGGAGTGCGCCACATTAGATATCCTCGACTTGTTTCTATACTAATATAACCTTGGTCTATTTATTTTAGTATCTTATTAAGAATTTTAATTTTTATAAGTTAATTGATGAAGTTCTATCGACTCAATAAACTTCTCTCTCTTTTATTTGTCCACCACTTCGTATATTATATGTAATATATCTAAAAAGTTCTGATATATATGAAAAAATTCGAAACTAACACTAGGAATCTTTGACGAACAGGATCAAGAATTCTTTTTATTTCGACACAAGAAAGAGGTGTGAAAAATTTCTTTTCTTGTGTCGAAGACTAGAAAGACGAATAACCCCTCCTAAAATTATTAGACTTTGCAACCATCGGTTCGGTGCCATTCGTGTTCTAATTATGTCCACAACCGGAGTCACGAGTTCTCAGGTACGGACAAATTTACAAAATAGCTAGTAGTTAATTTATTAATTTATAAATAATCTAGCTATAAAGAAAAACAGAATGAGTGAAGATTTTTATTGAGAGGGCAAAACTAATTTTACAGAGTAGAGATAAATGCCGTGGGGGAATAGATTCGGTACATCAGCGGCTTATCACCAATGCATTATCATCATCAAACGGCCAATGACTTCAATCAACTAGTTTTCAACACCTCCACTATTTCAATCATCCTCTACATGTTCCGATCATCTTTTACTTACATTTCTCTATTTTTTCACATCTTCTCTCTCTCTCTCTCTCTCTCTCTCTCTCTCTATATATATATATATATATATATATAGTAGGACTATTGTAATTATGGTGAAGGAGTTGAGAAGGCTATAATAGATGACATTTAGTGAAGGATGAAGGATAGCAATTTTTTCGTTTTCACAATCCAAATTAGACTATGATTTCTACCAATGAAATTAACTCGCTTGTATGTAAGGGTATAAATGAGTCGAGATAAATTGAACCGAACAGAGAACTGTTTGAATTCAACTTGAAACGTTCTCCAATTCAACTCGGATTCAAATTGTATTTAAAAAATTCTACTTAGATTCAACTCAACTCGAATATTTATTACACGAATTTGATATGACTCAGGTCGAATTATATTCAAACTACTCGTGAGCTTTGGATTCAATATTGAATTTGAGTCTCCACATAAATTACTATTACACTTTATAAATATAAAATCACAATTAAAATTAAAAAAAAACAAAAAACAAATAATAATTAATTATCCTAATTTGATTTAATTTTGTATATATTATAAGAAAATGTATCGAATATCTAATCGAATATGTATCAATCGAGTATGTATCGAATCACAATCGAGAATTCGAGTAGTTTGAATATTAAACGAGTTAAGTATATCATTAATTGCTCAGATTCTATTCGTATTTTTATTCGAATTATTTTTTATGCTCTGATTTAGATCATATTATTAGCGAATCTAAGTCTCGCTCGTATTTTTCGAGTCGAGCCAGAATCGAGCTCGAACTGTTTGATTCGAATTACAACCTTACATGTATATATATTTAAGTACAAAAACTTATGGCCAAACCCAATTTAGTTTGTTTTTACCGATAACTCTGGAGAACTCAGTCAAATTAAAAAATTGTATTCCCATTCAACTCATTTATAGATCGGCTTATGACTTGTTATAAATAGGTATTAATATGCAAACTTTTTGTTTTTTGTTTTTTTTTTTAATTTTTGGCCATAGCATGTCAATCTTACACATTTTAAAGCTATGAATTTACAATCTAGTTTGTAAAATTATTTTAGAACTAAATAACTACTATTGAAAATATAAATTCTAACTATATCCTTGTTAAATTGAGATTACTAAGCTTATAGTGCATATTCAAAAGCTTATTTACTACATTGGTGTGATTACTAAATTTTAGAATTCGTTCATTGCACGTAAAGATTCTTATTTATAAATTTTAAGTATATTTTTTTTATTTGATATTTACCTTTAAATTTGTTGAATGCTTAATTAAATAGTGATAGTATGATGACGTAATTATGATATGATTAAACGAAACTATAATAATAGAAGAGCAATCAAGGAGCTTCTTCACCCGTTACAATATCAAAGTAGAATAATCAATGATTCGCGTTTCGTATTAAGAAGGAATGCGGTTGGTTCGATAAATTCTTACTTTATGGAGAGTTCGATTCTAGCTTAGGTCTTGTGACTTATTTTTATAAATTATAATTTTAAAACTATTAATCTTATGATTAAATAGTTATATTCACATGTTTGTTTTTAATGAGATTATTCATGAGATAACTTAAAATAATTTTATATTATGTTTGTTTTGTCTAAAATTATTTAAAGAATTGGATAAAAACTCATATGTTTGGAGTAAGAATTATAATACTGGTGTTTGATTGCATCTTAAGAGCTCACCTCTTAATACATCTTAGGAGCCCACATCTTTATATTAAAAGGTCCTCTGAATAGTTTAGACTCATATTTGTATCTTAACTATTAAGAGGACCTCTTAATATAAAGCTATGGGCCATTAAAATGCATTAAGAGATGAGCTGTTAAAATGCATTAAAATATAATCAAACACCACTTATTTTTGTTTATGTTTAAAACAAATAAAAAATTTGAAATTAATAATCTAATCTCAAATGTTATCCTTACAAACAAACATGCCCGAATTCTCGGAGTAGTGATGGAGTATTTCTCATAATTTTTTTTCAATTTTCTGCCCTATGCAAATTACAAATACACCATCCAATCCAACGAAAGCTCAAGCCCATTTAACACTGAGCCATACGACTGAAACCCCAAAGAAAATGTTAATAAGAGCCCAAATAATGTAGATGGAGCCCATCAATACCTTTTACTTAGTGGACTTCCCATCGGTTGCCGTTTTGGTAGGTTTGGTATCAAGCTACGTTAATCACATAAAAGTTTCAGTTAGTTACTCATTTCATTCGGTTTTAAAAGTGAGAAAATATTAGAGAGCACTATTTTCATATGAATTTTTGATATTTCAACACGGCTCGCTCTCACATGAAGGTGAGATTCATTTTCTTCTCATGTGAAAGATAATTATGTGAAAATATCAAAAATACATGTGAAAATTTCAATTTCCAAAATATTATGGATCGGAACTCAAGAATGGAGTGGTCCAGTGTGAATTTTTTATATTACATTTTATACATGTAAAGGTTGTAAACACACATGAAAACATAGTATTTTTTCGAATCACCAGTTTTAATTCTAATGTGTTATTTAAATATAATAAAAAAAAGAAGTACGTGTCATTTGTTTTGGAAAACTTAATGTCTGAAAAAACTAAAAAAATAATAATTGAGACTGTCATTAATATTATGTTACGTTACGTTTGGATTGGAGGAATGAATGTGGGAATGAAATGGCTCATTTTTATGAAATAAAAAAAATTGTGTTTAATTGTTCATTAGAATAGAACGAACCATTCTCATTCCTACCAAATTTATGAATTTTATTCTTTGAATGAGGGTATGAAATGAAAAAAATTTGTGTTTAGTTATGATTTTTCCCTTTTTTTTTTTTTTTTTTTTTTGTTAAATGATTGTTCCGATTTAACTACTCATGAAACCTTAAGTAATTGTTATAGATTTATACTCATGTCGAGAATATAATATAAAACTCTTCACGTATTTAGTACAAAATTTGTTGGAAAAAATCACCTCCCAAATATTGTTATCTTTGATAAATTAAAGGAATAACATATCAGTATATGTCAAACCGATTAAATTCGCAGTTCCACCATAATGATATTCACTGCAGGAAATAATGAGTAGAAAATTATTCAACCACGATGAGACGCCCCCAAAATATGTTCAATACTCAACCCATTCTGAGTCGCCAAATACATGGTACAGAATTCAAATACAATCTTTCATATCAAACGGTCGTGCAAAATACGATCACACAACTGTGAATGTCAATACAGACATGTAAAAAATATTAACATTCAAACTAAGTTCTTATTACATTTATTATCACACTATTTTAAAAAAAAATAATGAGAACTTCTACAGCTCTAACTCGGATCATCAATCTATTTTTCGACACCGCGATATTCTCATTTCCTGAAGAGAATAATGGAAGAAAAGGGTGAGCTCAACTAGCCCAATAAAGAATATTATGACTAAGATAGTGAAGAATAAATTATCCTTAGTCTTCAACAAATCAGACAAAATATTATGAACAACCAGTTTTAGATCAACAACTGTAGCGAAAATGACAATTCATTAGAAGAGTTAAGTAGAGAATGATATCTACTATCTTCTTTGATTTAAAAGTCCATCATCAATATTTTATCCCTGTAACATCAATCAATATACATCTCGAATTAAATATTCATCTTTTGCACTACGGGCCAAAGATATTCATTTGTATCACCAGTTGGTCATGTTTATCTCAACACCTGTCCATCTTTGCACTACGAGTCAAATATATTCATCAGATAATCATTCATCTTTGCACTACATGCCAAAGATATTCATCAAGTAATCATTCATCTTTGCACTACAGGCCAAAGATATTCAGTTATATCACCATTTAGGACTGAGGATGATGAAAAATAATACGAATAACGAATCCAGTAAGATAAAGAATAAATATTAGAGAATTTATCCAGAGTTCAATAATGAAGATCAAAACCTGGATCCAATCAAAGATGACTTGAAAAAAAAATTTATTTTTTTTTACCGTTAATAGTACCCCGTAAATAATAACTCGTGAATATAACTCATGAATATTAACTCATGAATAGTAATTCGACATGAAAAGATAAAAATTTTACAAGAAAGTTCAGACCAATATTCCAGTGAAATGATATTAGATGAAGCGCAAAACTCAAGGAATTTCTAATCATTCAGAAATTATAGAAGTAATATTTTCCGTAGTAAGTTTAGAGTTAAAATCTGAAATGAAATAATATACGAAACTGTAATTGAATTTTCACTTGTCAGGCGGTAGTCCGCTCAGACAGATTATTTCTACAATTTAATAACAACTGAATACGAAGAGTTATTCACCAGACATGCGGTAGTTCGCGTAGACAGGTTATTCCCACAGAATAATAAAGAATAGAATAACAACAGGATTTTACCATGCATGCGGTAGTCCGCGTAGACAGGTTATTCCAACAGAATAATAAGGAATGAAATAACAACCCTTACGAATATTGAAAGAAAATAACTCACTTCATGAATACGAAAAAAATAATACCCCTTAACTTAAAATTTAGAGACTGCACTAGTGTAATAGCAGAATACTCTTATTCTTTTTCTCTTATTCTCTCTATACTTTCTCTTTCTATAGCTTTAGTGAATTGGTGAGAAATAATAAAAAAATGAGCTTCTATTTATAGGCTAGGCAGAGTAAGGGTAAAATAGGCTTTTCGTCATAATTTATGACATCATCGCTTACATCATTGATTCTATGACATCATTGCTTACCTCATCGCTCCGATGGCATCCTTGCTTACTTCATCGCTCCGATGACATCATTATTTGCGTCATAAGAGTATAAATTTAATTTGCACTCTTCCACCTCATTTAACTTTTATACCATGAATTTACTATAATAATGTTACCATTCTAATTATAAAAATTATACTATTATATAATCACATCATACTACTATAATGTAATATTATAACAATATATTTGAATGAATTATTTTATCAAAAAAGATAAAATATCAACTTTCAACAAATGTCACATGTTAAAAATTCATCCGTTTAAATCCACATTGAATAAATATTTTCTTATCATATATATCAAAAAAATAATGTGCAATGACAATTATAGAATCAATAATATAAAATAGCAAAGTAGCACTTATTGATATAAAGTATCAACGTAGCAAATATTGAACCAATAAAATATTATGTAATTATTGAATTAATAATATAAAATATTGAACAGTAATTACTATAACAATAATTGAGTAAGTGTCTTCCTACGTAAGAATCAATAATTTAAAATACTGTGCAATACCGTATGCTACTGTGCAGAACCATGTATTACTGTATTTTAATCATCGGGTATTTCAACAGTACTAATGGTAATAGTTTTGCCGTTATTTGTATAAAAAAGTTACTTCTGTCGCTTTCTATATCTGACATTCATTCCGTTGTGGGGTCCACCAATGACTGCGCTGTCGTATGAATATTCTCCGACAAAAAAAAATATTTCTCGACCAAACGAATATTCTCCGACACAACGAATATTTTATAACCACTTGCTTACTTTGTAAATTTTGCACATTTCACCCATAACTTATCACATTTATCAAATCAACACCTTACTATTTTAAAATAATAATAAAAAAAATTATATCTTATTCATAAAATTTGGGGTCTTACAACCTCCCCTCCTTATGAAATTTCGTCCTTGAAATTGACGTACGTACCTGGTATGTCGAAAAGGTGAGGATATCTCGCTTTCATTTTCGATTCTAACTTCCAGGTCATTTCCTCGATATCATGGTTCCTCCACAAAATTTTAACTTAAGGTATAACATTTGAGCATAGGACATATTTTTTTCTATCCAAGATCTTGACAAGTACCTCCTTGTATGTTAAATCTTTGGCTATCTTATCTGGTTCTAACTCAATAATGTGGTTTGAATCTTTCACATATTTACGAAACACATATATGTGAAAAACTTTATGAACACGAGACATGCTTGGAGGTAAGGCGAGTCTATAAGCCACATTTTCTACTCGGTTAAGGATTTCAAATGGACCAATGAATCGCGAATCGGTTCCCATAGCTTTATGCAAACTGACCTTTTTGCACTTGATGCTCCGCCTTGACATGTTTACACGTTAACCACCTCGAGATAAACTCCGCGATATCTCTCTTCATATTTTTGAACCAAAATATATGTCGACGATCATGATATATTTTGGTACTTCCAAGATGGATTGTAAATGGTGTGTTATGTGCCTCCATTATGATTTTATACTTCAAATCAGAATCGTTAGGAACACAAAGTCTGGAGTTAACTCGAAGTATTCCTTCTTCATCTATTCTTGCTTCTGGAATAGCACCCTCTTGCACCTTCTTCTTCATCTTCATCAGCTCCGAATTTGTAGCTTGAGCAGCTTTAACTTTATCAATTAAAGCTGATTCTACGCGTATACTTCACATCATCACATGGCCGGAGTCTTGAACTCTATCTCCATCTTTTGTAAATTACACAAAATAGGTCTTGAAAGCATTGCATTCGTTCCCGCATATGATCTTCTACTCAACGCGTCAGCTACCACATTCGCTTTTCCAGAATGGTATTGGATGGTAGGGTCGTAATCTTTCAACAACTCCAACCAACGTCGTTGTCGCATATTGAGTTCGTTCTCGGTGAAAAAAAATATTTGAGGCTTTCAGGGTATATTAGGATGTCATCAATAATGATAACCACGAAATGATCCAAATATTTCTTAAATATTCGGTTCATCATGTCCATGAACGCAGCATGGACATTGATCAATACGAAATATATAAGTAGAGATTCGTAATGCGCGTATCGAGTTCTAAAGACAGTCTTTGGAATGTCATCAGTTCTAATCTTTAACTAATGATATCCAAAACAAAAATCGATCTTTGAAAAAAAATACGCACCTTGAAACTGGTCGAATAGGTCATCAATGCGAAGTAACGGATACCTATTCCTGATGGTGACATGGTTTAATTCCCGATAGTCAATACATAGTCGCATACTCCCGTCTTTCTTCTTTACAAATAAAACAGGAGCACCCCAAAGAGATGTACTAGGACGTATAAAATCGATGTCTAACAGCTCCTGTAGTTGGACCTTTAACTCCTGAAGTTCAATAGGAGCCATTCGATATGGAATTTTAGAAATGGGTTTTGTACCGGGCTCAAGGTCAATAAAGAATTCAACTTCGTTCTGGGGTAGACCAGAAAGTTCTTCGGAAAATACATCAGGAAACTCATTAACAACAAAAATATCATTTAAATATGATGTATTCTGATTTAAATCAGTGACATGGGCTAAGAAAGTTTGACATCCGTTTTTCAATAAACGAATAACTTTATAACTTGAAATCACATTGATTGATTTTAATAGTCTGGTTGTCTGAATGAAAGCTAACAACTTTACGAAACAATCAATTTTAGAATGATGAGTGGTTAACCAGTCGATTCAAAAATCACATCAAATGCAAGTATTTTCAAAGATATAAAATCCACAGGTAGAGTGAGGGTGCCAATTTGAATCAAACAAAATTTATAAACTGTGAATGTTACGAAGGTTTCTCCTAACAGAGTTTCAACAGATAAGTCAAAGTCTAATTTTTCAATAGTCAAGTTCAAACGTTAAGCATAAGCAGGTGAAATAAAAGAATGGGTAGAACCGGTATCTAATAAGGTATAAAATTCGCAAGAGTTTACGATTAACTAACCCGTAATAACCTTATTCGGGTTCCTCGCTTGTTGGGCAGTCACGACAAAAGCTCCTCCAAGAACTATCGACTTTGACTTGTTAGGGATAGCCTTTGGAGTCACCATCCCTGCTGGACTTGATTTCGCTACAAGACACACTCGAGCTATGTGCCCTTCCTTTTCACAGTTATAACACACCTTGAATTGTTGTGTGCAGTTGGGCTGATGTTTCCCTCTTGCCCGCATTTATAGCATACGACTGGCGGTCGTTCTCCTCTCCTAGAAACAGTTGATGTTGGTACTGCTGTTGATACTTTTACGTTCACATTGTTGTACCTTCACTTCTTGAAATCTCTCCCCGACTCACTTCTTCTATTATCATGTCCACGATTACCACCGGAGTGGTTACCGTTTCTGGCGTGATACTTTTCTCCCTACTGGTTGTCATTGTTCCAATGACTACTGCCACCGGTACGACCATGGTTGTCGTCCCTTGGTTGAACATAATCATTATCTCGTTCTAATAACTGGATCCTGTTCATTACATCTGAATATAGAGAAAATTTATGAGAAATGAGGTATTGACGAATCTCGGGTTTCAAACCTCTCAGAAACATCCGCGTCATACGTTCCTCATTCTCCACCAAATGAGGTGCAAACCGGGATAACTCCGCGAACTTAGCCTCGTACTGGGACACAGTCATGTTGTTTTGTTCTAGTCTGATAAACTCTACCTCTTTCATGTGACGGATACTTTCTGAAAAGTACTTGTCATTGAAAAGTTTTTGGAACGTCGCCCAAGACATCTTGAGTGCGGCAGGCTGGGTACGCTTCATAGATTTTCACCAGTAATCTGCCTCTTCACGGAATATAAAGGTGGTAAATGGAACCTTCTGTTCCTCCGTGCATCCTAAGACATCAAATATCTTGGTAATTTGCTTAATTCAATTTTCTGCCTTGATTGGATCTGGCTTTCCCTGAAATTTTGGTGGTCCCAACTCTTTAAACTGCTTGACAGTGACAAGCCGCGAGTTGTTATTTCTACCTGTATTATGAACACGAGTCTCCCTCGTCTGATTTTGCATGAACTGCAAAAAGTTTTTAAACATCCCGTCATTTATCATTTCTTTGGTAGGGTTGTTTACAGGAGGAATATAGCCTTCTTGTTGCACGTTCTCCTCGTTGGTGATTAAAGGTGTCTCAACGGTCTCATTCACTCCATTGTTTAGATTTTCAGCTGCTATTCTCAAATACTATCACAAAATAAGGGTTAATCAAATAAATTAACATATCACAGATTAACCCTATATTCCAACCGACCAATTAAATAACAATTAAGCTTAGGTAGAACACACTAGCGAAGGTTTTATTCGTCTCTCCCCTCCTAGTTCTATTCTCAGATCTCCGTCAGAGATCATATCCCTAAGCTCTGATACCAACTGTGACGCGCCCAAAATAGGTTCAATACTCAATCCATTCTGAGTCACTAAAGACATGGTACAGAATTCAAATACAATCTTTCATATCAAACGGTCGTGCAAAATTAATACGACTACACAACTGTGAGTGTCAATACAGACATGTAAAAAATATTAACATTCAAACTAAATCTTTATTACATTTATTATCACACTATTTTTAAAAAAAAATAGTGAGGACTTCTACAGCTCTAACTTGGACCATCACTCCATTTCCCGACTAGTACCCGTGATATTCTCATTTTCTGAAGAGAACAATGAAAGAAAAGGGTAAGTTCAACTAGCCCAGTAAAAAATATTATGACTAAGATAGTGAACAATAAATTATCGTTAGTCTTCAACAAATCAGATCAAATATTATGGACAACCAGTTTTAGATCAGCAACTGCAGCGGAAATGACAATTTATTAGAAGAGTTAAGTAGAGAATTATGTCTACTATCTTCTTTGATTTAAAAGTTCATCATCAATATTTTATCCCTGTAACATCAATCAATATATATCTCGAATCAAATATTCATCTTTTGCACTACGGGCCAAAGATATTCATTTGTATCACCAGTTAGTCATGTTCATCTCAACACCTGTCCATCTTTGCACTACGGGCCAAAGATATTCATCAGGTAATCATTCATCTTTGCACTACAGGCCAAAGATATTCATCAAGTAATCATTCATCTTTGCACTACAGGCCAAAGATATTCAGTTAAATCACCATTTAGGATTGAGGATGATGAAAAACAATACGAATAACGAATCTAGTGAGATAAATGATAAATATTAGAGAATTTATCCAGAGTTCAAGAATGAAGATCAAAACCTGAATCCAATCAAAGATGATTTGAAAGAAAAAAAATATTATTTTTTTTGTGAATAGTATCCCGTAAATAGTAACTCGTGAATAGTAACTCATGAATAGTAACTTGACGTGAAAAGATAAAAATTTTACAAGAAAGTTCAGACTAATATTCCAGTGAAATGATATTAGATGAAGCGCAAAACTCAAGGAATTTCTGATCATTTCAGGAATTATAGAAGCAATACTTACCGTAGTAAGTTTAGAGTTAGGAATCTGAAATGAAACAATATACGAAACTGTAATTGAATTTTCACCCGTCAGGCGGTAGTCCGCTCAAACATATTATTTTCACAATTTAATAATAACTGAATACGAAGGGTTATTCATCAGGCATGCGGTAGTCCGCGTAGACAGGTTATTCCCATAGAATAATAAAGAATAGAATAACAACAGGATTTTACCATGCATACGGTAGTCCGCATAGACAGGTTATTCCAACAGAATAATAAGGAATGAAATAACAACCCTTACGAGTATTGAAAGAAAATAACTCTCTTCATGAATACGAAAAAAATAATACTCATTACCTTAAAATTTGAAGACTGCACTAGTGTAATAGCAGAATACTCTTCTTCTTTTTCTCTTATTCTCTCTATACTTTCTCTCTCTATAGCTTTAGTGAATTGGTGAGAAATAATGAAGAAATGAGTTTCTATTTATAGGCTCAATAGAGTAAGGGTAAAATAGTCTTTTTATCATAATTTATGATATCATCGCTTACATCATCGATCATATGACAACATTGCTTACCTCATCGCTCCGATGACATCATTGTTTGCATCATAAGAGTTTAAATTTAATTTGCACTCTTCCACATCGTTTAACTTTTATACCATAAATTTACTATAATAATGTTACCATTCTAATTATAAAAATTATACTATTATATAATCACATCATACTAATATAATGTAATATTATAACAATATATTTGAATGAATTATTTTATCAAAAAAGAGAAAATACCAACTTTCAACAAATGTCACATGTTAAAAATTTCTCCGTTTAAATTCACATTGAATAAATATTTCCTTATCATATATATCAAAAATTAATTATTCATAAATAATATTACAGAACTACAATATTGACAACTAGGTCGTTCCCAAGAAAGAGGGGGCCTTCCGATAAGAATTTTTCCTTACTGGCGCGCAATTAATCAACCCCTTTTCTAGACAGAACTTCCTTAGACATTGTCAATAATGCTATCTAATAATATTATTCAAATAATATGAATTATTGATTTTATAATTTGAAATAATGTACAATGACAATTATAGAATCAATAATATAAAATAGCAAAGTAGCACTTATTGATATAAAGTATCAACGTAGCAAATATTGAACCAATAAAATATTATGTAATTATTGAATTAATAATATAAAATATTGAACAGTAATTACTATAACAATAATTGAGTAAGTGCATTCCTACGTAAGAATCAATAATTTAAAATACTGTGCAATACCGTATGCTACTGTGCAGAACCATGTATTACTGTATTTTAATCATCGGGTATTTCAACAGTACTAATGGTAATAGTTTTGCCGTTATTTGTATAAAAAAGTTACTTCTGTCGCTTTCTATATCCGACATTCATTCCGTTGTGGGGTCCACCAATGACTGCGCTGTCGTACGAATATTCTCCGATAAAAAAAATATTCCTCGACCAAACGAATATTTCCCGACACAACGAATATTTTATAACCACTTGCTTACTTTGTAAACTTTGCACATTTCACCCATAACTTATTACATTTATCAAATCAACACCTTACTATTTCAAAATAATAAAAAAATAAATTATATCTTATTCATAAAATTTGGGGTCTTACACACGAGACACCAAGATTTTTACGTGAAAAATCCTCTATAACTAAGAGGTAAAAATCACGGGACAAACTCCGAAAAAATCCTATATAATAAACTGAGAGAATACAAAGATATCTTAATTTGAGTACAAACTCAAATTACTTCACCACAATAACTATGTGTTGGAACCCAAATAAAATACCCTTTTATTTGAACTATCTTTTTTTAGAGAGAATACAAAGATATCTTAATTTGAGTACAAACTCAAATTACTTCATCACAATAACTATGTGATGGAACCCAAATAAAATACCCTTTTATTTGAATTATCTTTCTCACTCTATTTTCTCTCTCTTTCTTCCACTCTCCCGAATGGGATTTCTTACTTTTTCTTCCACTCTTTCGGGTGGGATTTCTCCCACTTTCTCTATGAGAGCTTTTTTTTTCTGGTATGTATTTTCTTCCATCAACCTTGCATTCCTTTTATAGCCGAAGTGGAGCGAGTAGCGTTAATCAGCGGAAGGCAGAATTTTCCAAGGGCCGGACGGAAGAAAATGAAACGGGCGGAGCTTTTAATGAGGTGAGGACAGTTGTTGACCAACAAAATCATCCTACTTGAAGGAGAGTGTTGAGAATATATATAAAATTCAAATCGACATATATATAATTAATTAAGGCCTTGCTATCCTGAATGCAACCGTGGACCACTCTATACTCAACGTCAAAATTTAGCAGAGAGAGAGAGAGAGAGAGTCAATATTTATGTTTTATTTACGCAATGTGTTCGCATTTTATATATTGCCATTACTTAATTACATTGTGTATATACGCATTTCTTTTAATTACACTATCTGCGATCAGTTATATAAAATGTACTTTACTTACACGATGTGCACGTTCCATAGCTCATTACTTACAAAATGGACTATATTTCACCTATATAATCTGATTTGTTTACATAACGTGTATATATATATATATAGTTGCTCTGCTGAGTGACAATTATTTGAAAAAAATAAATAAAAACTGAATAGTTTGAACTAGATCAAAGTGTGGTTTATAAAAAATAATTAATAGACATATATAGTGGATCTTTGATTTTCATTCTTTCCCATTTTCCTTTCAATAATTTGTTAGGTTTGAAAGCGAATGCAATATGTGTGTATATAAATATATAGCCGGCTTTGATATGCTTAATGATTTCCTAGTTAATTAGGTGTTAAGTCGGTGTAATATGAGCTTGTCAACGTGATTAGTTAGTCAAACACTTGAGAGGAGGAAATTAAAGGTCAATGATAATTAATGTCAACTTTAATTTAAAGTAGAAATTCAATGAGTTTATGTTTTTATATATATATACTTATTTAATACTCCCTCCATTCCATTATAATTTACGTTTTAGAGAACAAATTTTATTATTTTTTATTTGACGTTTGTAGATTTATAGGAGAATAGATTACATTACTTTCTAAATTACCCCTAAACATGTAATACTCTACTTAATTCTCTCATTTTTCAAGACTATTTTTTCTCCATCTTTTAATATCTTAATGGTATACTCTCTTTCTCTCCCTTATAATTCCTATATTTTCTCTATCCTCTAACAATAATATTTAATACTCTCCTTAATTCTCTCCTTTTCCAAGGCTATTTTTTCATTTATCTATGCAAGAGTGTTTTTGATAATGCATAATAATTTTAATGGAGTAATTATAGGAGTTGTAACTTCCTTAATAGTTATGCAAAGCTTCAAAACCTCAATTATAATGGGATGGAGGGAGTAGAACATAATATGTTGGTTCGCCTTCCTTCACAAATATGAAATATTCCACCTTAATTTATTTGCAACAAAAAAGCAAGCAATTGAAGTCAATGATCAGCTATATATGACCAATGACAATGTTCAAATCATTTTCATTTGACATTCATTTTTGATTTCATCATCTCGCAAATAAGTATATGTACTAATGCATTGCCTGTGTACGCTCGATTGCAAACTAGGGAAAGTTAGCCCCCGTCTTAAGGGTTTAGTAATTAAATTGCTCATGATGCATATATGCAGGCTGCAGCAGGCAGTTCCCATTTGTTGGCTAATTCACGGATAAGATTTGTCTAGACATATTTATGTCTTTAAATAATTTATCTTCGGTAATAAATTTTAATCTTAAAATTGAATGTCAAAAAGAAATGTTGGGAAAAAGATTATATGTCTGTGTGTTAATTATATTGTCCAAGTTTTAAGTATTCATAAAGCTTTTTATTTTCTTTTCGGATGGAACATGCAATCCGATACATAATACGGCCATAAGGTAGTAATTTAAATAGCGATACATGATTGGTTAATTGCCATGACAAAAAGGATCCAGCTAGCTACATTATGTCACACAAAAAGAAATTAAGAAAGATGGCAAAAGCGAAGGATACAAACGAAGTGAAAAATTACAGACAGCAAGAACGACCAGATCTATGTAAATTACTACTAGTAGGTACGACAAATCAAATAAGTCAACTGCTTAATTAGCCGTCCAAACAACAGGAACATGCATGTCTCCTAAAACTCCATCATTTGCCGTTGAAATTGTTGCTAGCTTTCAATCGTTTAATTATACGTACGTGGTCGACACTAATTCTATAGACCCTCTCCCCCTCCCCTCTCTCTCTCTCTCTCTCTCACTCTCTCTCTCTCTCTCTCTCTCTCTCTCTCTATATATATATATATATACACACACACCAACCAAACCTCAAACGTACAGCCTCATTATAGTCTAATTTCAACAAAAAAATGTACCAATTGTAACAAAAAAAATTCTTCTTGAAAATGGATCACTACAATGGCACAAGTGAAGGAAAGTCAGTTTCTCATGTAGTACAAAGTGATCATGAAAGGCTTCACTTTAATAGAATTGAGTCTCGAGAATTCTCCGTTGGACAATCTTCTCGTGTCCATTATCGCAATCCCGAAGGGGTTCCATTTAAATGGGAAATGCAACCGGGAAAGCCCAAGACTATAAATCTTCCAAGAGAAGAAGAAGTTATTATTATTCTGCCGCCTAGCCCTCCGCCTGCGGTGCAAAGCTTGTGGCTACCTAAGCCTAACTGTGTAGACCAACCTAACAAAAAGTGGAATCGGTGGTCTATATCAAGACTATGGCTTTGGAAAAAATTAAGCAAGAAAAACCAACAAGTTTATAAGGTTGAAAGAGGAGATCTTGCAGCTGATTTCTGCTCAAATATTACCGAGGACAATAGCACATATTATAACCAAGGGCGAACTGCCTCTGCAAACAAAAATGATGTGTTCCTATTCAAAGGAATTCTTTTAAAGAATCCTTCCGTCAACCAATCTTGTCGCCTGTACTATCGGAATCCTGGAGGTGTTCCCTTTAAATGGGAAATGTTTCCGGGAACCTCAAAGAATCCGGCAGTAGAGGATATTATTATTCCACCACCGAGCCCTCCACCAGCAGTGCAAAGCTTGGGGCTACGTATTCCTGGGGTCGGAGTTCAACCGGAAGAGGCCTCAACCAGGAATAGTTTACTCTTGTTTTTGAAGAAGAGCAAGACAAGCCAACAGTCTAAAAAGTTACAAGAAATCAGCATCCATGAATTCCAAACAACGGAATCGTTTCATAGTTCCATTTTGTCATCCTCATCTTCGCATATTCTCTCTTTCCTGCCATCAAGGGTCTGGAGAAATCTGGTAGCTAAGCCTTCTTGTTATGGGGATGGAATGTCAAAAACTATAATTTGTGCTCCAACGAGGATGTGATACAAGTTTGGCAGCTTCTAAATTGAAAAAAGTTTGGATTAATACCACTATAACACTCTCTCGATCCGCTCCAAAATACGTCATAAGAGCACAACGCTGATGTACAAAACGCAAATGCAAACTCAAATGCTTTTATATTGCATTTGAATTACTGTTTTTTACTTTGAAATAATTTTTCTTTGATTCCATTAATTCTAGATCTTTTTCTAAGTGCACAGCATTTAATAGTATGATTTTGTTTTTCTTTGTGTATTAATTAATGTGGTTGAATTTTCTTTGCACGACTCTAATTATATATTAAATCCTTATATGCAAAATAAATTTAGTTATAACACATGAATCATGAAATCTCTGAAACACTCCATAATATAGTGCTAAGTCTGTACTATATTACACTACCTGAAGGAAATGCATGTCATTGCATGAATTAACGAGAAAAGTAGTTGCCATTAGGTTGAATTTTTACATTGATGCTTTGCATGATGTATTAGAACTTCCACCTCACTTTCCTGGGACGAAGTTTAATTTGTATCAAAAGCCCAAGCATTGTTGTTAACTGGATCAGAAAGGTGGTCTGCTAGATTTTCCAATGGCCCCTTTCCTGTAATTATGGCTTGAACAAAGAATCCAAACATGGCCAGTCTTCCATTCCTCAGGATCATCAGCGAGTCCGATCCTAATGGGTCAAAACTTTCCCATGGATAAATGCTAAATAGGGTCAGTCACCTCGCCTAGCTGCCCACCAGCCACTCTATAACCTTCCACAGTTCCCATCAAGATAACTTGGGTAGCCCAAATGACCAAGATATATGCTTTAATTTGTGCATGAACCAATAACCAAACTAGGGTTACCTATATAGTCTAGACCACCCTCACTGAATATTTGTGAACCCGCTTTAAACCACACGGTCTCGCCAAATTTAACACCATTGCGAGCTAGAAGCTTTTGGAATACGCAGCCAAGAGCCCCAAGCATTGTCCATCGGCAATGGATGACTTCGAGTTCACGATTCTTGAAAAATGTCTCGATCGGGGTCAGCCAAAAGTCCAACACTATCCCAACCGTAGTCACCGGAAAATTCTCCGGTAAAGTCAATAATGCATTGATTAACCGAAAACATTTGGCTTGAATGGTACGACTCAATTCATATTAACCATGAGATTGGGGTTCAATCATTGACAATGGCCTTGGAAAGTGCGTGGTGGGGTTTCTTTGTTAAATTAACAAAAAATAAATAAATAAAGAGAATTGATATTTTCACAAGAGAAATTGATATTTTCACAAGGCCTCACTCAAATGAATGTGGATCTCGTTTAGTATTCATGTGAGGGGGTCTTGTGAAAATATCAATTTTCTTTGTGGAAATATCAAATCCCTAAATAAATTATGTAGTGATTTCTGTCTCTTTCGTTTTTCCTTGGTTGCGATTGAGATTCGATGATTTTCTATTAAAGTTTAATATCTTCTCATATCTACATAATTATTTTTTCTTGGCTGCAATTGATATCCAAGAATTTCTTTATTTGGCAGCTTCTTTTGGAACTAGCAATCCATTCATGTGGAGTATCGGCAACCTAAAGATTTATATTGCTTGCCACTACTAACTAGCAAACAAAAATTATTCATATATATATTTACTAGGTCAGGCAATATGACATTTCGTTAATTTGGTACCACTCGTTATATATATCACAATAATTTTCAAAGAAGTTGTAAGGCAGTTTTCTAGTCTTTTTCTTATTTAGGTTATATAAAGTGAATAAATTATGGATAAAAATAGGGGAATACAAAAGGGTCACATCGAATGCATGCAACGGCGGCTCCCATCAAACAAAACGAATTTTTTGTCGAATTGAAAATAGATGAATAGTTAGAATCCATATTCCTATATGACATGTGACTTTAATTTAGTGAATCAGGATCCTCTTCATTTCAAATAAAATAAAATTGAGAGTTTTCATTTCATGATTCAGATTTAAAATGTGTTGAAATATGATATCAATACTGATGAGAGAGAGATGATGATAATAAATATACAAAATACGATCGGCTAACATTCAACCTAGTTTTTATTCCTAACTTCTTAAAGTACGATTATTGGATTTTAAAGATGACCACCGTTTAGGTACTCTAGTGGCCCTTTTCTTGGTCACTAGCTATATCTTCTACAAAAAACCCCAAACATTTAAATTTTAAAACCACCTGTTGCTCAGCAAAGGCCTCAACATCATCTACCAAACCCAATGGACCAAAGCTTTCACAAGGGTACGATGGGTCTACTACCTTATCAATCGGCCCACCAACCACTCTACAGTCCTCACAGCACAATCAACTTGACCTGATCTAATGGGCTAACATTCAACTTAAAGTAGTTCAATCATTTTTGAACACTTAACTTTGAAATAATATTAATTATTTATTTATATATATGATCCATTATTGTAATAAAAATTATTTTAATTTTAAATTTATTTAATGTTCAATCTTTGATAGATAACAATGTTGGGTGTGGGTCCTCACCCATGAGATAGAATCCAAAATAAAAAAAATTTAATTTTCTTTGTGAGCAAGTAAGTGGGTTTACTTGATATTAATCCAATTAGAAATTGGGTTAATGGAAGCAATATTGGAATTGGAGATTTCATGAAAGGAAGATTTGATAAAGAGATGTGATCCCTAATTTGATTGGGAGAATAAATTGTTTCTATTCCATAATAGGAATGGATTAGAAAGAGTACTATAAATAAGGCTATGGGGAAGAGTACTATAAATAAGGCTATGGGGGAGTCTTATTTTATACAGGAGAGAAGTTTGGTAGCAAGAAAGTATCAAAAGAATAAAGAGAGAGAATTACAGTTTGTTGTTCGTGGGTATCCGGCACCATCTCCATTCAATAGAAAGCTTGAAGACTTTATTGTTTGGAGTGTTTTTGGGTGGTGAAGTTAATTAGGTTTCTCAATCTAATTAAAGGTAAATTTGTATTCTCTTGATTTATTGTGTAACATCAAGTTTTAGGGCATAAAACTTGAGAGGATTATTGTAAGCCCATTATTAGTGACATATTAGAGATTCGGAGTTCAGCCTGTGATTTTTCCCTTTAAGGGTTTTCCATGTTAAATTTGGTGTCTTGCTTGTGGATGATTATTTGTAATTTTTGTTCTCATAATTGATTTTATTGATTTTCTATTTAATTGCACAAAGACGAAAAAGTAATTCCTGGGATTGAAATTATTTTAGGCGTACTTTTCCCAACAGTGGTATCAAAGCTTGGTTATTTTTGTGGTTTTCTTATGCGAATTAAATGGAGGATTGGACAGCAGGTTGCATGATTAATCTCAAGGCTGCAAATTATGCAATTTGGAAGCCAAAAATAGAGGATTTGCTTTACTACAAGGATTTGTACGAGCCACTTGAGAACGATGGAGTTAAGCCTGCAAACAAGAGTGACACGCAGTGAAACCAGATGAACAAAAAGACTATTGGTCTAATTAGATCGTGGATTGATCAAAGTGTGTTTCATCATGTTGCCACGGAAACTAAAGTCTATGCTTTTTGGCAGAAATTGGAGTCCATGTATGAAAGGAAGATGGCGCAAAATAAGGTTTTTTTGATTAGGAAGCTTGTGAATTCTAAGTTCAAGGATGGAAACTCCGTTGCAGAACACTTAAGTGATTTTTAGAGTTTGATAAATCAGTTGAGTACGATGAAGATGGTCATTGACGATGAGATGCAGACTTTGTTGTTGTTGAGCTATTTGCCTGATAGCTGGGAGACGCTGGTAGTATCACTAAGTAACTCCGCTCCCAATGGTACGCTGACTATGGATACAGTCAAGGATAGTTTGTTCAATGAGGAACAGAGGCGAAGAGATACTGTAGTGATTAGTGCTGAGTCATAAGTTTTTGTCACGCAGAGTAGGGGCAGAAACAGAAAGAAAAACTCACTTGAAGATGACAAATTCAGGGGAAGGTCGAGAGATCGAAAAGAGATAATTTATTTTTACTACCAAAAATCAGGTCACATAAGGTGAGAGTGCAGATTTTTGAAGAAGGAGCAGTCTAAGAAAAAAGATGAGGATAAAGATTCGATTGTGTATCTATCCGATGTTAATGTAGCCATTGTTTGTGATGATAAACCTAAATGCCATATTAATGATTGGATTGTTGATTCGGGTGCTTCGTTCCATGCTACTTCTCGTGGTGAAATCTTCACATCCTACACTAATGGTGATATTGGCTATGTGCGGATGGAAAACGAAAGTGCATCCAAGATTATAGGCATTGGAGATATTTATTTAAAAACTAACAGTGGTTGCAGGTTGATGCTGAAAGAAGTCAGACATGTTCCGGATATACGTCTTAATTTGATCTCTACTGGTAAACTTGATGAGAATGATTATAAAAGTCACTTTAGTGAAGGTCAGTGGAAGCTCACTAAAGGGTTTCTAGTGGTGACTAGAAGTAAGAAGGTAAATGCTTTTTACACGATGCGGGCGCATGTGAGAGGTGTTGAAGATGGGGGAGTTAGACGAAAAAAGGTGTGGTACAAAGCCTTGCGAGATAGGAGAAAAGCCTTGCATGAGAACCACGAGAGGAAAGCTCTTCGCTTTAAATGGGTACCAAAAGTGATGAAGAAAAATGATAGCTCGCAACCAGGGTACAAAGCGGTTGTGAATGAATTTGGCAAGCAAAAATTTGTCAAGTTTGAGTTAGATCCTCCCATCGAGAAGAACAATGTCGATGAGACAAAGTCGGTCATGAAGATAGTTGAAAATTCCAAGAAACTTGAGTTGAGCCAAGACTTCGTTGGAATTAACTCCGAGTAAAGAGTTGTGGTTGGTGATCCCTCCTCTCATGGGTTTGGAGGGGGAGATTGTTGGGTGTGGGTCCTCACCCATGAGATAGAATCCAAGATAGAAAAAAATTAATTTTCTTTGTGAGAAAGCAAGTGGGTTTACTTAATATTAATTTAATTAGAAATTAGGTTAATGGAAGCAATATTGGAATTGGAGATTTCATGAAAAGAATCCAAGTTGAAAAAGAATTTGATAAAGAGATGTGATCCCTAATTTGATTAGGAGAATAATTTGTTTCTAATGTATAATAGGAATGGATTAGAAAGAGTACTATAAATAAGGCTATGGGGGAGTCTTATTTTATACATGAGAGAAGTTTGGTAGCAAAAAAGTATCAAAAGAATAAAGAGAGAGAATTACAGTTTGTTGTTCGTGGGTATCCGGCACCATCTCCATTCAATAGAAAGCTTGAATACTTTATTGTTTGGAGTGTTTTTGGGTGGTGAAGTTAATTAAGTTTCTCAACCTAATTAAAGGTAAATTTGTATTCTCTTGATTTATTGTGTAACCTCAAGTTTTAGAGCATAAAACTTGAGAGGATTATTATAAGCTCATTATTAGTGATTTATTAGATATTCGGAGTTCGGCCTATGATTTTTCCCTTTAAGTGTTTTTCACGTTAAATTTGGTGTCTTGCTTGTGGATGGTTATTTGTTATTTTTGTTCTCATAATTGGTTTTGTTGATTTCCTATTTAATTGCACACAGACGAAAAAGTAATTCCTGGAATTGAGATTATTTTAGGCGTACTTTTCCTAACAAACAACCTATTTAATACATTTAAATTTAAAAATTTACCGAACTTGGACTCATGGTAGTATAAATAAACACAGTCGTGTAGTTCAAGATTGCATGTGTAATCTGATATGAATGAATTAGGGAAGTCACGTGCTGACTAACCCACCGCCTAGAGGTGCTCATCGGTAAAAAATCAAACCGGTACCGAACTAAAAATACCAAAAAACCAAGAACCGGTACTGGTACCGAAAAATTGGTTTCGGTACCGGTTCGGTATAAAGTCGATTTCGGTTCGATTTTCGGTTATACCGCAATAATTAAATAATTTTTTAAATATATAAACAAATTTTTTTAAAACCAAGTGTTTCGATTTTACCGCAATGATTCATGTATCCCATTTTTGCATATTTCATGTCAAAGTGGAGCAAGTCAAGCAGACTGATAAAGAAAATTGATGAACAAGTAAACATGATTTGGCATTAGAATTATGAAACTCAACCAATAGACAACTTGACAGTAAAAGATGGCATGAGGCCCATGACAATGGTGGCGCCTATTTCCTGAATCTATGACGTAAACCCGAGAGGCCCATAGCTGGGTGCCACTTAGCGAAACGAGGGAGGCCCTATTCGAACTATTTCCATAGCTGGGTTCCACTTAGTGTTAAACATATTTCCATAGCTGGGTGCCACTTAGTGTTAAACAAATATTTCGAGTTTTTTTTTCGGTATTTCGGTTTTATCGAAGTCAAAATTTTAAGTACCGCTACAGATACTGAAAAGTATAAAAAAACCGAAAAATCGGTACCGAAAAAAACCGGTACCGGTATCGCCCGGTTCGATAAAAAATCGAAAAAATCAAAAATTTTGAGCATCCCTACCACCGCCCACAATAACAACTAGGAGAGAATAAGAAATCGTAATGGCACTGCAACTGCATAAAATCACACATGGTGTAGTGCAATTGTGTCATGCGGTTTTTATTTTTTTATTAACTGCACATTGTAGTTATGATTACAATTGCGGATACACTCTTAAGATCATACCACAAATTGCACCGCATCACGTTTTATAATAAATTATATATATTTTATATATATATATTAAATATCAAGTTGTAGAATATATAATAAAGTTGAGAGTAAATAATATAATATCATTTATTTCTTATGAGTTTTAATCACTTGTACGTGTAATATTATATTTATTCACTTCCTAAAAATTCATTAGTTTTCTTCAACTTTATGCAAATTAATATGAAAAGTAAGATGGTCTATAATAATCACTACTAGTACAAAAAATATAAATGACATGTTGGAACTTTATTTGTGGCTAGTTATTAAAATCTCTTTAATTAATGTAATTAAATCAATGACTTTATTTGTTTTTAGTTTAACATATGTAATAATAGTAGATCCATACATATTATTCATGTATAGATATAATTTGTAAATTAAATTTTTTACTATTTATATTATTCATAAGATTTAAATATAAGTATGTGTTGAAATAAAAATAATTTTTATATATGAATTTGTAGTACAAAAATTATATATTATAATTTTTTAAAATATATATGAAAGTGATTATACAACTGTAACCGTATCACCCCACACCACACCACACCACAATCACATATACCTGAAATTATAAGTAAACGCATAATTGTGATTAGCTAGTAATATTAATAACCGCATATTATAAATACAATTAAGGTATCGCAGTGTATGGCTCTTTCCCCTAATAACAACGTGCCTGTGAATGTGCATGTACATGTGCATGTACATGTGGCGTTAAAACAAAAACTAATTAATTTATTAATAATGTTACTATCACGTAAAAAAATTTACATAATGCTCATATATATATATATATTGTGAATTCTCATCTGATATGTGAGGCCCATAATATATATATATATATATATATATATATATATATGTATATAAATATTATGTAAAATTATTTATATGATAATAGCATTATTTTTAATTTATTAAATTAATTAAAGGCCGTCAGAAGTCGGTACACACAGCTTTACTGCTATTTTATTCACACGTACTCAATTATTGTAGTCACAGATATGGATAATGAATGTAGCTTATATATAAAAATTATAAATAAGCATAACCAACTCATCACAATTCACGCATACTAGTAGCTTCTAATCTATTTTTGTTTTGGAAAGTATTATACTTAATTATATAGTACATATACTAGTATACTACTACCATATACTAATGATTATTTGAGGATAAGTTTTGGGTTTTGATTGCATTGTGTTGGATCATAAGTATTATTGAACCTCCCAAAAAAAAAAATCATAAAGATTATATTAAATAGTTGACCATAATATTTCCTCCATTCTAAATTATATATAAGTATAAGATTATTTTTAATTTTTTAAAATTAAGTTGAGATGTTTTTAAATTAAAATAATTCACTAATATTTATTAAATAATAAAATTTATAATTAATAGTACTTTTAAGATTGTTGGGCCGTAAACATTTTGGGCCGGTCAATTTTTATTCATTATGGGCTTTCTGAGTCAAACCCATTTTTACTGTTGGAGTATTGGGCTACTATCCAAGAGATCATTTAGATACACTCTAGATTGAAGCTGGTAGTGGATGACAGGTGGCAGTTTATAGACTAAAGATTACCCCTAATCTGTGAGATTAGCAGGCGGCTGATTGAGGTGATGGGCCCAGCCGTCTTAAGCCACCTTCATTAATGAGGAGTTGACATAATGTTGACTGGGGGGGAAAAAAGCAAGGAGAAAAAAGCCTGCATGCAGCCAATGGACAGGGACATCGGGGGAAAACATGCAAAGGTGATGAGACAATAAAAGGAAAAAAGGTACTACACAGGAGGGGGAAGCAAGAAGTACATTTTTCTCGGAGAACACTAGAGCACACGACCTCCATTGTTAGACCATTTTTTTTCTCTCAAAATCTGTACTTATTCTCACACCGGAGCGATCCCCGGCGGCCCAAAACCGTCGAGATCCGGTGCTGACGTGTTCATTGTGCAGGACAAAGAGTGCTTTTCGTGATTGGGGCGCGTGACGAGATTGTGGTGTTAACATTGGCGCTAGAAGGAGGGCTTAGTGTTTCTGATTTTCAATCACAACGTATTAGGCATCTTACGTCGGAAGCTATGGTAAAAAGCAAAACGATCACGGCTGAGGGACAGCCAACGGATGCTAGTTTTTCTCTACAAAGGATTTCGGTGAAAGACAGACTAGGACCCTCAAAAAGTATTCATGACAGACTTGAGTCACAGAGGATACTAGGAGGTTCTCAAGCCAGAGACCATGGGGATGCCAAGAGGAAGTTATTTTCTACTGCTAGCAAAGGTTCCGATGACGATCGGAAAAAGATGATGGATACGCCACTCAAAACCCGGCATCGAGAAGGCCATACAGACAAGATTTCTGTCTTGGCAAAGAAGGCTCAAGAGACCGACACAGCCTTGAAAGCACTTCTGCAGCAGAGAGATGAGATTTCTAAACAGATGGTTCTCGCGGCCGAGAAGAAAGACGAAGCTTTCAGTTACACTCGACCGGGAAGGAGGGGTAAATCACATGGCCGAAGAGCAAGGAGGAATGAATACTCCAAGCGAGACGATAGTGAGACTTGTAGTCATTCTCCCGATGAGGAACGAAGTATATCACAAGAATATTCTCTCGAGATTTCGAGAAGGACGCCTCGTATTGAGTACTATAGAAGTAGTAGAAGAGATGGGCGACGAAGCCGATCTAGAAGTCCTTCTCCAAGGAGGTCGAAGAGGATGCACAATACAGGGAGTTCTCGCTCTGGCCGAAGTACGAGACGAAGTCCTTCGACATCTTTTAACCCGGATGAAAGAGATCGGATGAAACACAATGAGACGATTTCTCCAAGGAAGGAGGTTGTTTCTTCACCCGGGTTGGTGGAAGACTTAGTGAAAGAGATAAAGGAGCTTCGGAAGCAGCTAGCAGAGAATCAACAAGGGGGGAAGACTCCGGATAAAAAGGCGTCCCCCTTTTCATCTGAAATTCTTAAAGAGAAAGCTGATCCCAGCAAAAAGTTGCCTCATATGGAGAGTTATGATGGTTCTGGAGATCCGTTTGACCACAGCCAAGCATTTGACAGATTAATGGATTATTACGACTATTCAGACGCAGCTAAATGTCAGACGTTCGGATTGACATTAAGAAAGGACGCAAGACAATGGATGGGGGCTCTGGCTTCAAATTCGATTGCGTCATGGGCGGATTTGTGTGACAAATTCCATGCTCGCTTCGGGAGCAATAAGAGAAGAGGGAGACCCACGGGATCGTTGGCCCAAGTAAGGCAATATCCAAGTGAGGCTCTGGGGCAGTATGTGAAGAGATTCCGAGAAGCTGTAGGGCAGGTTTCAGATCTTAACGATCTTCAGGCGGTAGGATTGTTCCAGAATGGCTTAGATCTGGTGAAATCGGAAAAATTAGTAAAGAAGCTGATGTTCAAACATCCGAAGAGTCTGGCCGAAGCGTTTGAAAAGGCCGAAGGTTTCATCGTGGTGGAAGAGGCAATGGCTAGCTTGAAACAAAGCTCCTCAGAAAAAGTAAAGGAGAAGGACGTTAGTCAGAGAAGAAACAATATCGGCAATGATCGATCCGAAGGTAATCAAAAAAGGTATAATAGTAACTGGGTACCCAGGGGAGATCGTCCACCCATTCCAACTCAAAGAGTGAACAAGGTGTACACACAACTTAACACGGATTGGGCCACCATCTTGGAACACATTAAAAACCAACCGTACTTCGAAGCGCCCAAAAACAACCTTCGACCGGGGTCTGGAGATCCTGCCTTATATTGTAATTACCACCGGGCGGTTGGGCATGACACAAATTCCTGCTGGAGTTTGAAAGAATTTATTGAGAGGAAAGTTCAAAGTGGTACCTTGATGCATTATGTAACAGGCCGGGAACGACAAAGGGTTCAACCGGAGAATAAGGAGTTGGTTCAGGTTGCCCAGCCCGTTCAACCAGGGCCAAACCAGGTGGTTCGGCATGTCGTGGATGTGATAACTGGGGGGAACACAGGAAAAGTTGCAGGTAGGAAGAGACGAGGATATCTGGACTCTGTGATGTCTTTGGCCGATAAGCCGACGAAGGTCGAAAGGGCATATCCGGGTTCCATAATTTCCTTTACAGATGAGGACTTCCCTACAGAACCTATCGAACCGCATGACGGAGCCTTGATAATCACGGCCCAAGTAGGTTCTGTGGATATGAAAAGGATGATGATTGACAACGGCTCTTCAGTGGATATATTGTATGCTCATGCTTACCACCGAATGCCTGTGGATGGCCAGAAGATGGAAATCGGGCAGGAGGCCCCTCTGTATGGTTTCAGCAACGATCCCGTCAAAGTAGCAGGGACCATCGAGCTGCCAGTCATCTTCGGGACAGCTCCCCAACAGGTTCAAATCCTTTGTAAATTTTATGTTGTACATGTTGATTCTGCCTACAACACTATTTTGGGGAGACCTACTTTGACGGCTCTACAGGCGGTTACTTCAATACCCCACTTTAAAATTAAGTTTCCTACATCCCACGGAGTTGGCGAAGTGGCTGGAGATCTAGACTTAGCAAGGAGGTGCTATCGGAATGCTCTGATCACTTCGGGGGTAGGGATCAGTAAACTAAAGCATACAATGGCCATTGAGGTGGAACCCTTTACAGAAAGCGGCACCGAACCTTTAGTCGTGCCCATTGAGGATACCGAAGAGATCGAGTTGATTCCGGGGAAGAAAGAGAAAACAGTGAAAATCAGTTCGGGACTTCCTGAACCTTTTCGAACAAGCCTGCTGAAGTTGCTTCAGTGCTATGCTGATGTCTTTGCTTGGATCCCCAGTGACATGCCGGGAGTAAGTCGAAGAGTAGCGGAGCACAGATTGCAAGTAGATCCAACCAAGAAGCCAGTTAGACAGAAGAGGAGACTCTTCGCATTGGAGAGACAGAAGATAATTGATGAGGAGATCACTAAGTTGTTGGATGCAGATTTCATCTTCGAGATCGATTATCCAGAATGGATGGCCAACGTGGTTCTAGTACGGAAGCATAATGGCAAGTGGCGAGTTTGTATAGATTACACCGATCTGAATAAAGCCTGCCCGAAGGATTTCTATCCTCTGCCTCATATCGACCAACTCATTGATGCAACTTCGGGGTATGCTTTTCTTAGTTTTATGGATGCTTTTTCAGGTTATCATCAAATTTCTATGTGTAAAGAAGATATACCAAAGACAGCTTTCATCACTCATCGGTCGGTGTACGCCTACAAAAAAATGACTTTCGGATTGATCAATGCGGGAGCTACATATCAAAGGATGATGAACCATATCTTCGAGAAGCAGCTAGGCAAGAATATGGAGGTTTACGTTGATGATATGATTGTTAAAAGCATGTCGGGTCATGGTCATCTGGATGATCTAGAAGAATGTTTCCAAACGGTGCGCCGTTATGAATTGAAGCTGAATCCTACTAAGTGCACTTTCGGACTGGGGGCAGGCAAATTCTTGGGATATTTGGTCAGTAAGAGAGGTATCGAAGCCAATCCAGAGAAGATCCAGGCTATCTTAGACATGAAATCACCCCAGTCATACAAGGATGTACAACGTTTAACTGGTCGAATAGCATCGTTGCGACGATTCATGTCTAAGTCAGCAGAAAGGTGCCTGCCGTTCTTTAACACGTTGAAAGGGCCGAAGAATGCGAAGACCTTCCAATGGACTTCGGAATGTGAGGAAGCTTTCCAAGGCATTAAAAGGTACTTGTCTTCGGCACCTCTGTTAGTGAAGCCGGTTCCTACGGAACCTTTGTATTTGTATCTGGCTGCAAGTTCACTGGCCGTGGGAGCAGTTTTGGTGCGGGAAATTGAGGGTAGGCAACACCCGGTTTACTATGTAAACCATGCCCTTAGAGATGCAGAAACAAGGTATCCCAACCTTGAGAAATTTGCTTTTGCTTTAGTCGTTGCTAGTAGAAAGCTTCGGCAATACTTCCAAGGTCGGATAATAGTGGTGTATACGGACCAACCACTGAAGAAGGTGCTGGGGAAGCCAGAGGTTTCGGGAAGGCTTGCTGCGTGGACGATGGAATTGTCTCAGTTCTTCATAGAGTACTATCCCCGGACAGCTATTAAAGGCCAAGCCTTGGCTGATTTTGTGATAGAATGCTCATTTCCTGAGGCTGATGGCAGCATGACCGAAATGGTAGAATCTCCGGAAACAGTGGCCATACTTCAACAGGAGCACGATTCTTGGACTTTATATGTAGATGGGTCTTCTACTTCGGATCTCGGTGGTGCCGGGATAATTCTGACAAGCCCGGAGGGATTCAAAATACAGCAGGCCATCAGATTTGAGTTCAAAGCAACAAATAATGAGGCTGAGTACGAGGCGGTATTAGCTGGGTTACGTCTGGCTCATAGTCTAGAAGTTCAGAAGCTGGTCATTTACAGCGATTCTCAACTAGTCATCAAGCAAATTTCGGGAGAGTACGAAGCTCGAGGATCCAAAATGGTTAGATATCTTGCAGAATTGAAAGATCGACTTCAACACTTTAGCTCATGTGTTTTTAAAAGTGTCGGTCGAACTGATAATTTCAACGCTGATGCATTATCGAAACTAGCCACTGCCGAATTAAGCACTTTCGAAGGGATCGTTTACTTGGAAATCCTGAAACAAGCCAGCATCCATAAAGAGGAAGTAACGTGCGTAGAACAGTCAAATTGTTGGATGACTCCATACATAAACTATTTATCAAATGGCATACTACCTTCGGATCAGATGTCGGCTAAAAAGGTGAGATACAAGAGCGCAAACTTCATACTGATTGATGGAGATCTGTATCGAAGAGCTCATTCCTCTCCACTACTGAAGTGTCTAGTCCCGTCTGAAGCTGAATATGCTCTTCGGGAGGTCCATGAAGGAATCTGTGGTGATCATATGGCCGCGAAGTCGTTAGCTTATAAAGTACTTCGCCAAGGTTTTTATTGGCCGACAATCTTCAAAGAGGCTACTGATTATGTGAAAAGATGCCCCAAATGCCAGCTGAATAGTGCAATCCCGCATCAGCCACCAGAGGAGTTATACTCGGTTTTATCTCCTATACCCTTTGCTGTCTGGGGGGTAGATATACTGGGTCCTCTTCCAAAAGCAAAAGGCCAGGTCAGTTTTGTTATAGTAGCAATTGATTACATGACTAAATGGGTAGAGGCGAGACCTCTTCGGCTGATAACAGAACAGGAATGTTTGAAGTTTTTTAAAGAGTCAGTAGTGTTTCGATTTGGAATCCCTATGGTAGTAATTTCAGATAATGGGCGCCAGTTCGTGGGATCAAAGTTTGAGGCATTTCTGAAAGAGTTAGGGGTTCAGCACCGGAAGACTTCAGTTGCCCATCCGCAATCTAATGGGCAAGTTGAGGTAACCAACAGAATACTCCTGAATGGAATCAAGAAGAGGCTGGATGACGCCAAAGGCAGATGGCCCGAAGAATTACTAAGCGTGCTATGGGCTTACCGAACTACACCAAGGACTACGACGGGAGATTCCCCATTTAGGCTAGCGTATGGTACTGATGCTTTAGTTCCGGTAGAAATTGGATCTACAAGTCTTCGAGTCAGTCAATTTAAAGAGTTATACAATGATGAGGGACTCAGAGCTAACTTAGATCTGATCGAAGAAGTCCGAGAGGCAGCTTTGATAAAGTTGGCCACATATCAACGTCGTGTGGCTAAGTACTACAACAAAGGTGTAAAGCTTCGAAGATTTGAGGTTGGGGATTTAGTTCTCCGGGAAGTAGAAGCTTCTACCCCTCAGAATATGGGTAAACTCATGCCAAATTGGGAGGGCCCCTATGAAGTCATCAGTGTATCAAAACCCGGAACCTACCGGCTGCGAACTTTAGATGGATCTGAAATCAAAAATACTTGGCATGCCGGGAGACTCCGCAAATATTTTCAGTAGGGATAGTATTAAAATATGGAAGTCTGTAACCACAACGACAGTTATTAATAAAAATGGCTCTCTTTATCTCTCCAGTAAAGGTTTTCATTCACCAGTTATAAGGTTGGATCCCTTCGACTCCTCGTAGCGAAGCGGAATATCTTTTGGGTTGAACCTGTTCGGCTCTCGGAGAGAACGAGGTTGCCAGCTCGGTATAAGGATGGATCCCTTCGACTCCTCGTAGCGAAGCGGAATATCTTTTGGGTTGAACCTGTTCGGCTCTCGGAGAGAACGAGGTTGCCAGCTCGGTATAAGGATGGATCCCTTCGACTCCTCGTAGCGAAGCGGAATATCTTTTGGGTTGAACCTGTTCGGCTCTCGGAGAGAACGAGGTTGCCAGCTCGGTATAAGGATGGATTCCTTCGACTCCTCGTAGCGAAGTGAACTATTGATGGTCCAACCCGTTCGGCTCTCGGAGAGAACGTGGTCACCAGTTATAAGGTTGGATCCCTTCGACTCCTCGTAGCGAAGCGGAATATCTTTTGGGTTGAACCTGTTCGGCTCTCGGAGAGAACGAGGTTGCCAGCTCGGTATAAGGATGGATTCCTTCGACTCCTCGTAGCGAAGTGAACTATTGATGGTCCAACCCGTTCGGCTCTCGGAGAGAACGTGGTCACCAGTTATAAGGTTGGATCCCTTCGACTCCTCGTAGCGAAGCGAAATATCTTTTGGGTTGAACCTGTTCGGCTCTCGGAGAGAACGAGGTTTTCAGCTCGGTATAAGGCTGAATCCTTTCGACTTTTTATAGCAAAGCGAGATATTTTCTGTGTTGAACTTATTCGGCTCTCAAAGAAGAATGAAGTTATCCAAATTATTATAAAGCTGAATAACAATTATAAGATCTTCGGAACTAATATTCATACTAAAAAGTTGGTGGATCGTTTATCCCAACAATGATGTATGTTATCCTCTGGTAGTGAGTAAGTTTCGTCTTACATTGTTGTTTGATTTTACTTGAAGTATTGAGCTTAAATTACGTATCGTTTAAATGACAATACAAATTCAACTTAAGAAAGGAACAACAAGGAATAAGATATATCTCATTATGCTTAATGAAGTCAGTACATTGTCATATAAAGGGTAAATTTCTGTCACTATTACTCCTCATCTTCATCTTCGGAAGAATCAAGGAGCAACGGATTTACAGCAACGGCTGCCAATTTAGCTTTACCCTTGCTTCGGGCTGCTTCATAACCCTCCGTGTACATCTGAATTATCTCGTTAGTTAAAGAAGGAGACTTCCGATATTCAGCCTGGATCTCCTTGCGAAGTTCCTCAGTGAGAGGAGGACCCATCAACTTCAGATTCCGAAGCTCCTTCTCAACTTTTCCCCGAAGTTCCAGATGACGTTCTTCAGATTTTTTAGCATCTGATATGCTTAAAGCCAGACTCCGGTTATTCTCAGTCAGTTGTTTATTGGACCGCTGAAGTTCTTCATTCCGTTGCATGATCGCGTTTTGAGAAGCTTCAGACACGGCCAGCAGCTCTTTCATTTTGGCGAGGTCATTTTGAAGACCTTTACAGTTGAAGCGGAGGTTCTCATGTTCACTCCTCTCCTTCGCCAAGGCAGACTTTAAAATGGCATTTTCTTTTCGGGCATCTTCTTCTTCGACCCCGGCTTCTTTATGCTTTTGGTGAAGACTCCCGAAAATCCCATTTGCCTGCAGACATTCTGAATTAATAGAATACTTGAAGAATATATATTTATGAGCAGAAATGATCGAAAACTTACTCTAGCCTGGTGAGCCAAGCCTTCTTCCAGCAGATCGGCTATGGTACTGTTGCCGAACCTGTGGTTGTCTGTATCCAGAACGAAAGAATTATAGAGATGGAAGGGGAAGTCTTCATTCTGGTCAGGCCATAGGCTAGGCGACCGAGGAGCTCCCGACGTTGAACCAAAAAAGGGAGGATCTGCTCGTTGAGGAGAGGATGTTGGCCGATTCTCAGGTAAGGGCTGGTCGTCGGAAGGGTATTTCTTCTTTCGGATAAGAGGAGAACTAGGTTCAACCTCAAATTCGTCTGGATTTATGGGTGAGGGTGAAGACGGATGTAGATTCGATTGGGGAGGAGGCACTCTCAATTCTTCGGTTGTGAGAGGTACAATGTTGACTTTAGCCTTTCGCTTCTTGGTAAGGAGAATTTTGGCACGATCAGCAGCGGGCATATCGAGGAGGCTCTCGGTGGGGATAGGAGCGGAAGTGTGTTTAGGCTTTCGGACCGCCCTCTTTTTTCGGCGAGGCCGACTAACCCCTTCGTCCGGGTTCAATTCGGCTATCGGTGGGTCGGTAGGTTGAGGCTCGAAGGTTTGTGCTTCGGCTTCTTGAGCTTCGACAAAATCTTGAGCTGAGGGGGCTGACAGATTTTGCTCTATACCTCTTCGGTCAGAAGATGAAGGCCTGATCAAGGATACTGTACACAAAGAAAAATATCTCAAAATAATGATCGAAGAGAAATTGAGAAAAACATACAAAACTTGGGTTGGAAACTTACGTTTATGATCGAATAACCAAGCATGATCGCCTAGGAGGTTGAAGCTCCATTCCTCCCTGGGAAGCTTCCCCATGAGCTTCGCTATCTCCTTTATGCGATCGTCTGGAAGGTCGCCTAGGTCCGAAGTGGCATGTTCCGAAGTAGTCCAATCGGGAATGGACGATATTTCAGGTCCTTTGATGAAGAACCATTTCTCATACCATTTCTTGTTGCTCGAAGGGGTATCCATTAGGGGGCGTTTACTGAATTTAGAATTAGGTTTTGGGGCTTGTTTACCCAGAACCTTAAAACCCTGTTCGCGAGATTTGCCCAGAACGAACAGATTGAAAAAGAAGTCGATAGAGGGAGAAACCCCTGATTCGCTACAGAAAGCTATAAAAGCTAGAATGTGGATGTAGGAATTGGGGACCAGTTGGGCAAATCCCACACCCATAAACCCCAGAAGGGTAACGATGAAAGCATGGAGAGGGAATCGGATTCCTCTTTCTTAAAGAATGAGAGGCATGGCGGTCCAACCGTCGGGACGGTGATACATTCGATCGGAGAGGGTAGGCGCCTTCAGATGATGTGTATCTGGAATAAAATAACGTTCTCGGATGGTTTCGAGATCATCTTCTGTTAGTTTCGAAGGACTGTTGGCGATGGGATGTTGCTCCTCGTCCTCGAATTTAAAAGGAGGGGGTACAGAAACAGGAGGTATGGGATTTTTGCCGGATGACGATACAGACTTAGGATTTGGCACAGTCGGGATGGAAGATGAACGAATCTCGGAAGTCAAAGCAGCGTTTTCTTTGTTCTGGGAAGCCATTGTTGACAGACGAGCTAAGAAGAAATCTGGTATATTTCGAACTCCAAATGAACAGGTAAAATTGTCTGATTTGGGGGTTTGAAAATCTTATAGAATTGCCTTTCTGGAAATGCACGAAGTCCAAAGGCTGCACATTTAATAGAGATAATGATGGGGAAGGTTAACCGCCGGCGTGTCCTCTCGGAATTGGGAAATATCATTTAATTTTGAAATTCAAAAAGATTGGTGTATGATTTTGGGTTCGAGAGGTCTGCATTTGAATATGGGCTTTCTATTAATTGGGCTTCGCTGAGTCTGTGGGGATTCTCCTTGATAATTGACCCAGGTTCTTATACTTTTTCATTAAACATTTTGTTTAACGAAAAACTAGGGGACAATGTTGGGCCGTAAACATTTTGGGCCGGTCAATTTTTATTCATTATGGGCTTTCTGAGTCAAACCCATTTTTACTGTTGGAGTATTGGGCTACTATCCAAGAGATCATTTAGATACACTCTAGATTGAAGCTGGTAGTGGATGACAGGTGGCAGTTTATAGACTAAAGATTACCCCTAATCTGTGAGATTAGCAGGCAGCTGATTGAGGTGATGGGCCCAGCCGTCTTAAGCCACCTTCATTAATGAGGAGTTGACATAATGTTGACTGGGGGGGAAAAAAGCAAGGAGAAAAAAGCCTGCATGCAGCCAATGGACAGGGACATCGGGGGAAAACATGCAAAGGTGATGAGACAATAAAAGGAAAAAAGGTACTACACAGGAGGGGGAAGCAAAGAAGTACATTTTTCTCGGAGAACACTAGAGCACACGACCTCCATTGTTAGACCATTTTTTTTCTCTCAAAATCTGTACTTATTCTCACACCGGAGCGATCCCCGGCGGCCCAAAACCGTCGAGATCCGGTGCTGACGTGTTCATTGTGCAGGACAAAGAGTGCTTTTCGTGATTGGGGCGCGTGACGAGATTGTGGTGTTAACAAAGATAATTTTTACAATATTCATGGTGATATATATACATATATATATATATATATATATATATATATATATATATATATATATATATATATACTCATGTGCCTTAATACATAGGTAAAAATTGTTGAATTCATAAATGATTACCTTAGTTTCAATTAAATTTGTTGAGATTTTCTCACGTACACTTACTAAAGTAAGTTTGTTAGTATATATATATTAAAATTTTGTATGTATAGATGCTATTTTAAAATTGAAATATAAATTTTGTAATACAAGAGATGATTATTAAAAGTTATGTTTAAATATGTTACAAATAGATTTAACATACATAAAGGTGTTTAGCAGAGTAATGGGAGGAGGAGATATAAAATAAATTTATGGGAGTCATAGATGTGTATGATATGCAGTATATATATTTAGGTGAATTTTTCAATTAAAAAAAGAAAAAAAAAGAATTGAAGGGTGTATGTATGAATTGTTTATGAAATGGGGAAACATGCACAATCAAAATTGCCGAATTTTCTTCCAATCGATCTGCTTTATATATCACCTTCATTTGTCTTCTTCTTCAATTAAAGTTGCAGTGTAATTTTATTAACTCCATCCGCATTATCAGCCCTCTATCTATCTCTCCCCCTCTCTTATATGTGCTCTTTGCGGCGTTTGCCTGTCCTCTTCGGACCCAACATGTTAATTGCTTTGTTTTCTTGGCTCTTTTTTGGGTCGGTCAGAGATAAATATGCTATGTTTCTTTATAGTATTATTTTACATGAGAGTGAATTATCTATATTTATATTACTTTAATGTTTTTAATAATTAATTATCTATCAATTTTGAGTCGGTCTTATCAATATATCTTTTTTATATCTCAAAATAAATATTATATTCATTTCAAATTTTATTTTAAAATTATAAGTCAGTCATAAATGACTGTTAAAATAAAAAAATAATTATCCGTAAAGTTAATGTTCTAAATAATCAAACATAAAAATTGCAAATAAATATAATGGAATCCATTTAATAAGACAGATGTCAATAATGAAAGAACAATGCTACTATCACATAAAAACTATCACATAATTCTCACATACACACACATACCTACAATGATTTCTTGTTTAAAATACAGAACCCGCAGTATGTATGTATGTGTACGTGAGAGTTATGTGATAGTAGCATTATTTATAATGAAATGCCAAACCCACATGGGGAAATCTTATGAGAGCAGTAAACTTTTGCCGAGTATTCTAGCTAGCTACCTACTACCCACGTCTACGGTCTAACGTCTACGTACATACTTTGTCTTTACCATTAAATTAATTTGATAATAAATTGGTTAATTGACAAATATAATATTATCACATAAAAATATTATTTCTTTACTTGTATGTCAACACTGTATTGATCGATCACTTCCCTATCTCTTCCAAAAACGACCACTAAAATATTGGATACATATTAAAAAGAATAAAAGTAAAAAGTAAAAATTTGTTAAATATTTTAAAAATATATATTTTTAATCATTATTTTGAGAATAGAGAAAATATATATATAAAAAAATATTGGATACATATTAAAAAGAATAAAAGTAAAAAGTAAAAATTTGTTAAGTATTTTAAAAATATATATTTTTAATCATTGTTTTGAGAATAGAGAAAATATATAAAAAAAAAATGCACGGCATCTTTAGTGGGCAGCTGACACGTACGTTCTTAATTGATTACACGTGTAAGGAGATTGAGATGCAATCATAATGCCATGAGGAAACCTATCCTCTGAATTCCTCCTCACCCTCTCCATATGCATGCAGAGGCTGTGCCCTAGCTGAGCTACCTATACACTCCTTCCTCCATATCTCCTGTTTTGACCCATTGGCACAACACATCATATGAATTATGATAGGATATATTTATAATGCTAAGAAACTGATATGTTTATACGTATTTTTTATATTTTCTCATAGTATTTTTTTATATAAGGAGAAAGTAGATTCATTTTAATGTGAAAAAAATCACGTAAATATATCAAAAATCTAGATAAAAATAGTACTCAAATAATGCTAATTAAGTTTACCACTCCACTACTACGTGAGAGCAGATCTTCTGTCTCTAAATTTTTTATCCCCTTGTGTCCACCACTTAAATATTGACACATATCCTTTTACTTAATATCAATTAACTCTAAAATTTTAAAAAAAAGACAAATATCAATATTTAAGTGATGAAACACAAGATAACAAAAAATTTAAGGACAAAAAATATGCTCTCCTAGTACGTCTACAATAGAATGGTAATTAAATACTATTTCACAACATTACATTTACATTATCCTTTCGCCTCAAAACTAGTCTTAGAAGCGCGCGGGAGATTTATTTGATAGTTGTAGTAGTAGTAAAAAGCGTCTGCTACCACTCCATTCCACTTGCTAATAATAGAGAGACCAAATTGAATGACACCTGTCAAATGTTGGGACCTTACGGGATCATCTTGTCCTCCTCTCCTCTCCTCCCCTCCCCTCCCCTCTCCTCCCTCCCTCCTCTCAAACATACGGAATTGATTAGCATAAAATTTACTTTTTCCCTCCTCTCAAACATACGGAAGTGATTAGAATAAAGTTTATTTTTTTGTAAATAAGTTAATTGGTCAATAAAGTTCTGATCCGCAGACGAAAAATGTTCTTTCTTCTTACGTGTCAGTAGTTTATTGACCAATTAACTAATTTATCAAAAAATTAAATTTCATACTAACCGGAACCCAAACGTACACATCCCTCCCCTCTCTCAAAATTTTTAGTCTCAATGTTCTCTTCCTTATAAATTTGAAATGAACTTAAATTTATTTAATTTTAATTTTAACTCAATTAATTTTAAAATTTAACATATTGACTCAACACGTGAAAGAGCTATATATATGGTAGTACTATAAATTTGACTTCTCATAGTATTTTTCATGGAGTATCGATTTATCTATTAATATTATAAAGTAGAGAGAATATATGACATCAGTGACAAAATTGGGTCATTAATTTTTTTTAACCTCTGTTCTTTTACTATTATTTTAACTTTTCCAATATATTTATTTATGGAATTTATACCTGCGCGATAATTTTAAACGCTTACGACACATACCGTGGAACGAATAGAAAGGGGCCGGGTGGAAAACCAAAAGAGTTTGGTTTGTTGGGTCAAAGACAGACACCGCCCCAGTCATCCGATGTTATGCTTCCACTTGTTTTGATCGCCATTAATATTAATATAACTAAACTATACTTTGCAAAGATGATGTTTTTAAATTTAAATTATTATTAAATTATATAAATAATTAGTAATATTTCTAGATAAATTAGATTTTTTTAATTATTAAAAGTTAATTAAAAATATTTAATATATTAAACCAGAAAAATATTCAGTTTCAAATGAAGTCTTGTTTTGATTTTCAGAAACAATACTTTAACGCTGAAAGTAGTAATTCAAAACATTGAAACTAGTAGTATCATTTACTCCCTACTTCCTTTTGTTTTATAGTTATACATAACAATTAAAAAAATAATTGTATAGTATTAAATATAATATTAATTATTTATATTATATTTAAATTCTCATAATTATTATACTTATTTTATATTTTTTCTTATTTATAATATTTTTTTATGAGTGATAATTTTAAAAATATTATAATTAATTTTTTAAAATTATATAAAACGATAAATAATTAAAAAAAAATAAAATCATTCAAAACGATATAAATTAAAGGACGGATCAGAGAGTATAACACAACCGTACACATGCTAAATTAATACGTTCAGCGTTACAAAAGAAGAAGTAATTTTATATTTTTAATAAACTAAGTATATATACAATACAATAATTTATTGTCTCATTCTTTATATATGTAGTGTATTTATTCTCATTGAGTAATTAATTACTCCATTTTAGATAAATAAAAAATATTTGACATCCGAATTGTCATTCAACAATGAATACTTACATGCCTTGCAAAGAAGAGAGAGACAGGGAGGGAGGCCTCGATGGTCGTGCAATATGGGATTTGGAGTGGAGTGGAGTGGGGTGGCGGGTGGGGGGGGGGGGGGGGGGGGGAGAGAGAGTACATGTTGAGTCTTAATTTCTGGACTTGTATGTATATCTGTGCGAGTCCCTTCCTTCATTTGCAGTTTTTACATTCACTTCATCATCCCTTTTCCCCGTCCAACTTTCTTCAGACGCTCCCTGCAATTTTCTCTCTCTAAAATTAATCATCTACATCTATCTAGATATTCGACTACTACTACTACTACTACGCTATTTCCCAAAGGAAAGCACGAAACACATATATACATACATACATACATGGATTCTTCTTCTTCTTCTACTACTCATCCTAACCAGAAGTGGCTAGGTTTCTCTCTTTCCAACAACCAACTGATGAGCATGAGCATGAGCATGCCATCTTCTGATCCCTCTCATCACCACTCCCTCTTTCCGTTTCTACCCTTCAACACTAATTCCCACGGTAAGTACTAAATATATGACAATAATGTCAAACAAATGATCCAAGTTTATGGAGTAATATTTATTTGTTTTACTATTTCTATGCTTAATATCTCTCTCTCTCTATATATATATATATGAAACAACTGTAGGTGGTGGTACTGGTGGTGTTGTAGATCTAGGTGGAGAAGATGGTAGTGGTGCCGCGGACTTTGTTGGCGGCAGCCCTAAACTCGAGGATTTTCTTGGCGCTTCCGCTAACTCCGCTAGCCCCCCACCCGCCAACCTCTGCCACTTGAGCGCGGGAAACCAAACAACTGCCGTGTCTACTGGTGATGATCACCAATACGATTCTGAGCTCAAAAACATGGCTGCTAGCTTTTTACGCGGCTTTTCCCACGACCAAACACATGCCCAGAAGCAGCTGGTGGTTGCTCCTCGGCTAGAATCGCCTGCAAAGAAGGCAGTCGATACCTTTGGCCAACGCACCTCTATCTATAGAGGAGTTACCCGGTAAATAATACTCCAATAATGTTGTTACTCAAATGCTTTGGTTAGAAAAAGATTCATGTTTTGAGTTAAAATTAAAATAAAGTCCTTTTAATGTTCTTGTATTTTTTTTATAGGCATAGATGGACGGGTAGATATGAAGCTCATCTGTGGGATAACAGTTGCAGAAGAGAAGGTCAAAGTCGGAAAGGAAGGCAAGGTAATGGATACTCCACTTAGCTAGGGTTATTTATGTTAACTTGCGCCTGTGGAATGTAATGCTTATCCTGAGCCAGGAAATCTGGACTTGTATTTGAGCAAATGAGTACCACGAATCTGGTCGATATAATAAATACTCCTTCCCGATCTTGAGAATGATTGGACCATTCAAACGGCCGAGATCTTCTGGTTTTGGAAAACCACAGGCGCCTAGCTAGTAAAATGTTTCAGCGGTTTTTGCTATAATGAGCACAGTTGAAAGCGGGTTTTTAATTAGTTTTAATTAATATTGATTTGTTATGTTGCATGTACATGGCGAATGATTGCCCATGGATGAACAAAATCATCATTATGTAATTTACAGTTTATCTTGGTAAGTTCTCTACTCAATCTTGCATGACCTTTTTATATCTTACCTTGATGAGAATATCTGAAATTATCACTTTATTTCACTGTATAAAATGAGATTCTTGTTTTGCATGGGAAAATCTAGTTTAAGATTCTTGGACTCCAAAATCTCGGGTCTCTTATATATCTTCTGTTTATATGTATTATGTATAAAGGCGGATATGATAAAGAAGAGAAAGCAGCTAGAGCTTATGATCTTGCTGCCCTCAAGTACTGGGGCCCCACCACCACCACCAACTTTCCGGTAAGTCCGAGACCTGATTAGTTTTGAGGTTTAATTTGGGTAAATTCTATAAATTAAGTTTAGGAAAATGAAAGTATTTTACGCGATGAAGGCGTGTAACTATGAGAAGGAACTGGAGGATATGAAGAACATGACTAGGCAGGAGTTTGTTGCATCACTTAGAAGGTAATAACGACGATGTTTAAGTGTACCTCTTTGTTAAATTTTTACAATTTCTTTTTATTTATTTTTGTTGACCTGTTGTGGTTAATTATTATTGATATCTTAACCATTTTTTTCTCATTTTGCAGGAAAAGTAGTGGGTTTTCTAGAGGTGCTTCTATCTATAGAGGAGTCACAAGGTTAGATTTATAATCTGTAAAGTTTATACATGTTTTCACTTATAGGTCAATATGTTAAATTGAATGATTCAATAAACCAATAAGTGTTCTCTCTCTCTCTCTCACTCACTCACTCACTCTTTCTATTTTTAAAATCATTGTCTTCTTTTTCCAGACATCATCAACATGGTCGTTGGCAGGCAAGAATAGGGAGAGTTGCTGGCAACAAAGATCTCTACCTTGGAACCTTCGGTTAGTCTCCATTCTCTCAAATTTTACAAGTTTCTTATGGTAGTATATATGGTAGTTTTGCATGTGATAATTATACATTAAAATACAATGAACACGCCTGTATTTATACTTTAACAAATATAAATAAATATTCAGTAGTGACAATTTTAGGGGGAGTGCAATGCTCTGCTGCTATAATTAAGCACTTAATTAATTCGTAAGGTACTTGCACTCTTGAAACATTCTATTAGGCGTGTATTGATAATTTAAAATGTGTTAAATAGGCACACAAGAAGAAGCTGCGGAGGCATATGACATTGCAGCTATCAAGTTTAGAGGACTTAATGCAGTTACCAACTTCGACATGAGCCGTTACGACGTAAAGAGCATTGCCGGTAGCAACCTTCCAATTGGAGGCATGACCAACAAATCAAAAACCTCTCCAGATCATCCATCTGGTAATTCCGATAGTCGTAGCCGATCCGATGACCGCAACCCGTCCACGTCCTCATCTGTGACCACCTTTGCCTCTCAGCCCTCGACTTCTACACTGAGCTTTGCTTTGCAGCCCATCAAACCAGACCCATCAGATTACTGGTCAATGCTTACATATAACCAGCAGAACACCAGAAACCCAGGGTACAACATGACTACCAGTGGTGGACTCTTCCAAGGTACAACACCCTTCAGCGTGGACTTTTGTTCTAGTTCCCCGCTAATTAATGAAACCGGCAGCCACAGTAATGGTAATAATGGTGGATTGCTCAATGGGAATGGGGGGAATTACATTCAGCAACAAAGCAATGGTGGTACTTCAAGCTCAATTGCTTTTGCCCCACCCATTGCTTTAAATAGCAATCACAGTAATTATTATGGAGGAGGAGAGTCTGGTAATTTTGGTAACTGGATTGGTGGAGCACCACCTCTTCTTCATTCATTCCAATTGCCTGCAAAAACAACTAATGTATCCGTGTTTCAGACTCCAATTTTTGGCATGGAATGATCTCCATCCGTCTATATATGAGGAGGAGGAGGGTGTGAATGGGATTCCATTGGATGCATGAAAAGGTGGTGGGTGGGTAGACAAAATTTTTCTGACAGCCATTTCAGTAGCAGCAGAAGGTCCATGGCATGGGGCAGATTACTAAACTTCTTTTGGTATGTACTGTTTGTTTATTTGTTTTTGTACTTGGCCTTTTCTTCTGTTTTACTGACGGAGTAATTTAGTAGGGGGTATAATAGGAAAGAAAATCCTTTTGTAATCTTTCCTGCATCCGTCTTGTTTGGTATCAATCAATCTGAAAATTGAGTAGTCTCGTCTCTTCTCAATCTGTCTCTCTGTTCTCTTGACAATTTACGTACTCTTACAAGATAACAGTGAGTATTTAGAATACATGTAATTCGGATATGGTTATTATGAAATCAAATTGGTTGCAAGCTGTAAAGTAAGTGTCTAAATTGCAAGTACTAATTAGCATGCATCTCGATTACGGACGAGTGCCTTTCCTTTCCTTTTGACCAAAACTTAGATAACGAACTTTATTTGATGGATACACATAAATATATATAGTACTCCTCCTTACGGAGTGTCCAGGGGGTATGTGGATTATCCGATCGTGGAAAAAATTAGTATATATATATACATAGTAAGTATGTGGGTGAATTTAGTAAGAAGAAAAAATTAAAATAAATATATAACTTTATAATTAAGTACCCTACACATAATATAAATACTGACATATTAATAAATTTTTATCCGTTTGCAATTTTAAAATGGTCAAAAAAATGAATCTCTAATTTAAAAAGAAAGAAGTATTAATTTATCTAAATTTTTTGTATCTTTTTGACACTTTTGGAGGCAGGTCGTCTAACAAACTTTATTATATAATCTATCTATTTCGCAAGAGAAAAAAAGAGTCCCATTTATAAATTTTGCAAACACTAAGTACTTTTTATTTTATATATGTATACTTTTTAAAATAATAATGTGTTCATTCATTAATAATGACATTATATACATGAATATAATTAAGTGATAGAATTTATTTTTTTTGAAACGAAAAGAGTATTTCTGTTATTTAAAAATAATAATTACTTCGTTTCACAAAAAGAACTTTATTTATAAAATTTATCAATATTAAATATGTATTTTTGTTCTATATCTATCTCAAGTGAATAAGTTGTTAGGTTAACATTAACCACACTATATTAAAATATGATGATAATTTATATTCATCACTATAAAAATAATTATTTGTATACTCTTTTTAAAAAGAGTAATGGACGTGTTTGATCTTTTCGATATTTTTCTATTTGTGAAACGAAGTAAATAACAGAGAAGGTCTGTATATTGGAGGGTCTGATAGAAACAGAGGAGGAGAGGAGAGCAGAGAAGAGAGTCGCCGCTGACGCCGGTCGACACTGCAGATCGCCGCGCCGACGCCTGTTCACCGAACCCTCAACTTAAAATCTCTGGCTCCGTCACTGGGAGTGCATGTATCTGGTAGCTCGATGTAACTAGTAAAATTGATTGATGATGATATGATGGGATGCAAAACAAATAACAATATCTTTTATATGTCTCTTTAAGACTTGATAGATTCAATTTAAATTCCCTCCCTTGTCTCCCCTTGTGATTATTAGTCTTTCCCTTTCGGCGAATATTTGCCTGCCTGACCACAAACTTTGACTGCTTAGTTCTCATTTTTTTTATAATAAATTTGTTTGTACTCTACTCTATCTCGGTAGAAAGGAAATAGTTACTGCATTTTGGTTTGGCATACTTGAAACTGATTTAAGATTTTAAGTATTCAAAAATGAAATCCAAGTTTATTATATAACTTGTAAAAAAAATGCAAAATCACGTGAATACTTTGCACTACAAGAATTATATGGGTTAGACAATTAATGTAAGTTGACACAACCCGTGGGTTTAACAAGTGAGGTAGCTTATGTCAAGTTAATATAGATAGATAGTAGTATAATAATAATAAGAAAATGAGAAGGAATGAGTTTGTCCCTTAAGCTAAGTTTGATTGAAGCAAGGTGTCCCAAGCACATGCGATTTCCTAAAAAGGCTACGTTTTAAACTACAACACTAATTTTTTTACGACTATTATTAGTCAAATCACACATGTTGTACGTAAAACCCCCGTTAATTAGCCTCTGCAAAAAGATCATCCCTTTTCTTTCTTTTTTCTTTACCCTTCTTTATACTTTTGGGTGGTGTGACCTATATATATATATATATATATATATATACACCTCCTCTTCTTTAGTACTATTTTTGTTTTGAGTTGAGTCTCAATCCATGTCTCCCTTTTATTTTGCGCCTTATATTATTCATGTCGGCCACGCCACCTTTTCTCAGCCTTTCGTGGAGTTTATTTTGAGGTAAGTTAGTAAATTAGTCAATAAATAATAACACGTAGATGAGACTGTATGTGTGTCAGCGTTCTATTTATCAATTAACTAACTTACCAAAAAAATAACTTCATGCTAACCGGATCCTTTACAGGGAGTGTACTAATAAAGCTAACTTTGCTTAATGAGGTAGGTAGTGATAAAATATGGTTATAAAAAATTAAATTAATATAAGATAATATATTAAAAGTATAATTAGTTTATGTTTAACTATATATGAATTTGTCAAGTGATTATAATAAACTATAATTAATTTTACATATATCTTATTTTTGTAATTATTTTAAAGTACTAATATTATTAACTACTCCACTTTTGAGTGAAGAATTAGACTATCAGTAGCTTAGCCCTATGGAATGTGAACGAAAAACAAGCCATACTTATCTCCTTCTTTTTGTTCAAGTAAACTTCCTTATTTAATAGCGGCCGAGTACTACAATTATACGGTAATGAGGTTGCACGTGATCGATCCTTCTTTGACTGGCGATGTCGACAAGCGTGCCATTGATTATACGATCTCTCTTTCCGAAGATTAATTAATGCTCAAAATTAGAGGTACAATTTAATTTTTGAGATCAAACATTGATATATTAAACTTAAATTGATCTGAATTTTTTTTTTTTTGATACAATTATTATAATTATAAAATACTCCCTTCAATTCTTAAAGAGTATAGTTTTAGCAAAAAACGTACAAACTAATAAGTGTGATAAAATGACAAAGCTAGCCTTACCAATAAATGAGAATTTTAAATAAGCATTAATTATTTAGTTATTGTTGAACAAGGGTATATTTGAAAAAAACATACAAAATTTATTTCATTCTAAACTTTTATGAGTCATACCAATTTTGGAGTTTAATACTACAATATGCGATCGTTTGACCTCAAAAATCGAATTGTATCTATAATTTTGGAACAAAATGAGTAATTATTACTCACTTCATTCAATAAAAAGAGTGTCATTTATAAATTTCATAAATTCCTAGAATACTATTTTTGTTTCAAATTTTCCCTAAATTAACTTTTAATGATATTAGTTTGTGATGATAAACTTGAGATATTTAATTATTTTATATTATTTTCAATAAATAAAAATATTTTTTTCACAAATAGAATTTATAAATAGCACTCTTGCCATGTATAAACAACAAGTGAGTTAATTGTAAGCATTCACAGCGAAAATAATAAATTTTTATGGTCAGATGAATTTGAGAACAAGTGAAGAGGAAAAATGTTTGGAGGGTGGAGGGTGGAAATGTTTGGAGGGGGGAGGGGGGAGGGGCGAGGGTGGAGGAGAGGTAAACTGAAAGCACAAAATGAAAAAGGCATGCAGTGTATTGATATGGGCTAATAAGGGAGGTATGGGTTGTGTTGGGTCTATTGTTATAGACCTACGGGATCAATAAGGCTCAGCCCAAAAGCGAACCTTATTCAAAAATAATCCCAACCCACTAACCCATAATTTTTTGTCTATTTTTTGACTCTCTCTTTTCTAAAAAAAAATTTAATTTAAGACGGCAACCAAATAGCATTTTTTATTTCTTTATTTGGGGGGGTTGATTCTTCATGATCAGAAACCGTGAAAAAAGAAAAGTTGGAAAATTTTAGAGAGAGAAATTCATAGAATATAGAGTTATTATAGGATAGTAAAAAATCGCAGTGAAAGAAACAATGCTATATATAAATTATGGAAAGTTGTTAGCCTGCCTAGAGAGAGGAAGTGAAGCCAAAAATAGAATGAATAGGAAAAACTTAAGAGATGGAAAGTGAAGAGATAGCATAGCATGGGAAGAAAAATAAAGATGGGAGGAAAAATTTATATAGCGGAGAGATATATTTAAAAAGAAAAAAATTAGTTTGAAATGCCCAACCCAGCAAATTTAATTATCCAAATTTCCGATCCAACTACGCCCATACCTGTAAGCCAATTCATTATAGGAACAATTACATATAGTAGTACATTTTATTAAAATATTACAAAAAAAATGTATAAATAAAATAATTACAAAAAAGTGTATATGCAATATTTAATTACAAAAAGAGTGCAATCTTATCCCTTTTATTTAGTTGACTGATTTAATGAGTTATTGATAATGATCTATGATTGTAGAGATTTAAATCTTATCTCTCTTTCATCAACCTCCATATTCTTATCTAACGAATTAATGGAGTAACCGCCTTCTTCTTCCTCTTCGATCGTCGCCTTCTTCCTCCTCTTCCGCAGTCGCAGCCTTCTTCCTCACCTTCGCCCCCCGCCACTGCTCCACCGGCAGCCGCCCCACCCCCGCCCCCGTCCCCGCCACTACTCCTCCCGCCCCCGCCCCCGCCCCCGCCCCACACCCTCTCCTTCCCCTTCCTCCGCCTCCCTTCTCCTCCCCCCGCCCACGCCCCACCCCCTCCCTCCGCCTCCCACCACCATCCCCTCCTCCCGCCCCCCTTTCTCCTCCTCCCACAAATCGATCCAAGGTGGCCGTCGGTGGAGGACCCGCCACTGGCCGCGGTAAAGGCCCCTCCACCACCCGTTGCTTTTCCTCCACCACCGGTCTATTCTCCAACTCCACCGGTAACCAAACCTTCATATGTTGGTAACCAAACAGTCATACCAAGGTAACCAAACCTTCATACCAGGGTAACCGAACCTTAATATGAAGGTTTCCTTGTTATGAAGGTTTGGTTACCTTGTTATGAAGGTTTGGTTACCTTGGTATGACTGTTTGGTTACCTTGGTATGAAGGTAACCAATTCAGTTTTATTAGGTTACCAATTTTATTTTGAATGTGATGCAGTTGGTAACCAAATTTCATGCAGTTGGTTACCAATTATTCATACCAGGGTAACCAAACTTTCATTTCAAGGTAACCGAACCTTAATATGAAGGTTTCTTTAATATGAAGGTTCGGTTACCTTGTTATGAAGGTTTGGTTATCTTAGTATGAAGGTAACCAATTCAGTTTTATTAGATTATCAATTTATTTTGAATGTGATGCAGTTGGTAACCAAAATTCATGCATTTGGTTACCAAACCTTCCGATAAGGTAACCAATTCAGTTTTATTTGGTTACCAATTTATTTTGAATGTGATGCAGTTGGTAACCAAACTTCATGCAGTTGGTTACCAAACATTCCGATAAAGTAACCAATTCAGTTTTATTTGATTACCGATTTTATTTTGAATGTGATGTAGTTGGTAGCCAAACTTCGTATAAAGGTAACTATTTTAATTTTTGTGGGTAACCAAATTGTCAAAAAAAATTCAGAATAACAACTCCGGCGATATAGCGGTGACGACGGCGGCTGCGGGAGGCGAGGGAGGAGGATAATAAACAGTAACTCCTTCATAATTTTTTGTTTTTAATTTTCTCATTTTGATTTGAATTTTGAATTATGAATTTGAAATTGTTGTTAGATCCAAAAGATTTGAATTTGAATTATTAGTTATCCTTGATTTTAGGTTTCCTTATATAATTTGAAATTGAATGATTTGAATTTTTTGCACTTTTTTTGTAATTATTTTGTGGATGCACTTTTTTTGTAATTACTTTGTAAAAATTGTATAGTTCTGTAATGGACTCTTCATTATATTGACACAAGTCCTTCAATAGGGATTGGGTTAGACAAGACGGTTGGACTACAAATTATCAACCCTATGTATAGACATGGGTGTACACGATTTATAACATCCATTCCATATATCAACGGTCGAGATTAATATGGGGAATGCAACGTCCACTAGTAATACTAACCAACGGAGTGTTTAGAATATTACCCCAAAGTCAACTAAACTTAACAATTTTTATAGTATTCTATTAGTCGGTTCGCTATTATTACGAGCGGACGAATATCAGTATTGTTATAATCGCACTAGTAAAACAATTGTGAAAAAAAATAACCCTATAATCACATGTCATTCTTATTCTTCTTGTTCCTCTTTTTTTTTTGTAATAAATTATCTTATTAGTTGATAATACATTAATACTCCCTCCTTCTCCAAAAAGATGAGCAAAGTAAAATTTACACACATATTAAGAAAAATACAAGTAGAGGAATGAAAGTAAAGAAGTTTTGAATTTATCTATAGTGACTCCATAAGATTGTATAAATTAATGAGTACTTTTAATTTTTTATACTAATGGACCCTAAATGACCTAATTACTCTTCATTTTATGTATTTTATCTCATTTTTATGAAAACAATAATTGACATTTGGTTCTTCTTAAATGTGGTCCATCTCAAGCTACCTAAAATTCGAATATGTGTGCCCCTCCATTCTAGATGGAGAATCAGTCGGACTCAGGTGTTGTTTGTTTACCTATTAATATCTCTTAACAGCTCCATATTTGATTCGGTAAGAGCGTAAAGTTGTTTGGTAAAATTTATTTTTCTCTTACCGTCTCTTAATCGGTTAAAAGAATATATAAATCTAAATCATTAAGAGTTGTGTCTTAATGAAAAATTTAAATCTATAGAACCTCTATAAATATTTTAGTAGTCCATCCATTCTACATTTTAATATCATTATTAAATTTTGAAAAGTCAAAGTGAGATATTTTTAAATTTAAAATTGATATTTTTAAATTTAAAAGTCATTTATATGTTTTATACTTTTTTGTTACCAAATAATTTATAATTTAAATGTTATTTCACTCAGATAATCTAATTTATTAAGATATACTAATAATTTAAATCTTAATTGTTCAATTTTGTCATACACAACCTCATTCTTATTTATTTATCAACAATGCTACTACCACATAAAAAAATGATCACATAAAGCTCACATACACACACATACATATTTTTGGGCCCGTCTGGCACATAGGGCTCATAATATGCATGTGTGTGTGTTTGTGAGCTTTATGTAACTATTTTTTATGTGAAAGTAGCATTATTTTTTAGGAACAATTACATTTTTTAGTATATTTTAAAAATAAATTACAACAACAGTGTATGTAGAAAATATTTACAAAATTAATACATTTTTAATAGTTTATTTATAAAATTAATATAATTAGTATTCAATTTAGGTGGGTCAATCGCCATTCTTTATCTCTCGCAACTGCCTTATCCTCAATCTCTCTCTCGCCATTCTCTCTCTCTCCATTCTCTATATCTATCTATTGCAGTTCTCTCTCTCGCTATTCTATCTCTATTTCATAGTGGTGCAGCATCAAAATGGTTTTGTACAAGCAAAGGGCTCTTGGGAGCAGGTCCTAGTGGGATTATAGCTGCTGATGCCATAGTAACAGATAAATTGGTCTTCTTTCAGGGGATTGGGTATTAACAAGAATGGAAAATGAGAATAGAGAAAGTTGGTTACCAATGAGGTTGGCCAAGGTCATGATGAGCTTGGGCTTGAGGATTGGAATTACGGATTCCCGCTCTAATCGAATCACTTCTTTCTTCTTCTTCTTATCCTTGTCCTTCTCCTCCATTTTCTGGTCCTGTTGTATATATGTAAATTATACCTCAAACAAAAACCTATGTTTTTTTTTGAAAATGGTTTTGTACAAGCAAAAGGCTCTTGGGAGCAGGTCCTAGTGGGATTTGAGTTTAGGGAGGAAAAAATGAGATTTTTTATATATTATTAAGTCTTTAAATTAGTTATTATGGAAATAATTTCTAAAATTAGTATGTGTTGATAACCAAACCTTTATATCAAGGTAACCAAATTTTCATACCAAGGTAACCAATCCATCTCCACATCTGCAGTTTTTTCATAGTGCAGTTAGTAGCCAAACCTTCATACCAAGGTAACCAATTCAGTTTTATTAGTTTACCAATTTATTTTGAATGTGATGCAATTGGTAGCCAAACCTTCATACCAAGGTAACCAATTCAATTTTATTAGGTTACCAATTTATTTTGAATGTGATGCAGTTGGTAACCAAACCTTCATGCAGTTGGTAGCCAAACCTTCATACCAAGGTAACAAATTCAGTTTTATTAGGTTACCAATTTATTTTGAAAGTGATGCAGTTGGTAGCCAAACCTTCATACCAAGGTAACCTATTCAGTTTTATTAGGTTACCAATTTATTTTGAATGTGATGCAGTTGGTAGCCAAACTTTCATGCAGTTGGTTGCCAAACTTTTAGACCAAGTTAACCAATTCATACTGCAGGTGTGGAGATGGATTGGTTACCTTGGTATAAAGGTTTGATTACCTTGGTATGTGCAAGACCCCAATTTTTATGAATAAAGATTTAATTTTTTCGAAATAGTAAGGTGTTGATTTGATAAATGTGAAAAATTATGGGCGAAATGTGCAAATATTTTAAAATAAACAAGTGGTTATAAAATATTCATTGTTGTCAGGGAATATTCGTTTGGTCGTGGAATATTCTTGATGTCGGGAAATATTCGTACGACGGCGCAGCTATTTGTGGGCCCCCACAATGGAATAACTGTCGGATATAGAAAGCGACAGAAATAACTTTTTTATAAAATAACGGCATAGTTGTTACCGTTAGTACTGTTGAAATATCCGGTGGTTAAAATACAGTAATACGCGGTGTTGCACAGTAGCACACTATATTGCAAAGTATTTTGAATTATTGATTCTTACGTAAGAAGGCACTTACTCAATTATTGTTACAGTAATTACTGTTCAATATTTTATATTATAGATTCAATAATTGCATGATATTTTATTAATTCAATAATTGCTACTGTAAGACCCCAACTTTTATGAATAAAGATTTAATTTTCTTTATATATTATTTCGAAACAGTAAGGTGTTGTTTTGATAAATATGAAAGTTATGGGTGAAATGTGCAAACATTTTTAAAATGAGCAAGTGGTTATAAAATATTCTTGTTCTCGGGGAATATTCGTTTGGTCGTGGAATATTCTTGTTGTCAGGGAATATTCGTACGACGGCGCAGCTATTTGTGGGCCCCCACAACGGAATAACTGTCGGATATAGAAAGCGACAGAAATAACTTTGTACAAAATAACGGCGTAGTTATTACCGTTAGTACTGTTGATATACCCGGTGGTTAAAATACAGTGATACGCGGTGTTGCATAGTAGCACACGGTATTGCACAGTATTTCAAATTATTGAGTCTTACGTGAGAAGCCATTACTCAATTATTGTTACAGTAATTACTGTTCAATATTTTATATTATTGACTCAATAATTGCTACGTTGATATTTTATATTATTGACTCAATAATTGTTACATTGATATTTTATTGACTCAATAATTGCTACGTTGCCATTTTATATGATTGATTCAATAATTGCTACAGTTGATGTTTTGTAGTATTGATTCAATAATTGTCGTTGCACAGTATTTCACGTTATCAACTCAATAATTCATATTATTTGAATAATATTATTAGATAGCATTATTGACAATGTCTAAGGAAGTTCTGTCTAGGAGGGGTTATTTAATTGCGCGCCAGTAAGGAGAAGTCCTTATCGGAAGGCCCCCTCTGTCCTGGGAACGACCTGGTTGTTAATATTGTAGTTCTATAATATTATTTGTGAATAATTAATTATTGATTTATATGATAAGGAAATATTTATTTTGTGGATATTAAAGAAGGAATTAGCACCGATGTGTTTTTATCAGTATTTTAGTGTGGAAAATCATCTGTTTATGGATTTCGGATAATTTATATTTGGAATTTGAAAAAACTTCCTTCTACAAAGTTGTAGAGAATTAAATTTTCTATGGAAGGACATCGAATTTGTATTTTTCTGACAAAGGGGCTATTTGTTATGAATTATTGAAGTTTCGAAATATATATATATTATTTAATGGGTGGGACCCACTTTGGTTGAAAAAATTTGAATTTGAGGAGCAGCCGGCGACTGGAGTTTTTTTTAAAATAATAATATTTTATTATTTTAGTCTCCTTTGGCATCCTAAGCTTTTCCTATAAATAGGGTGCTTAGGTTAGAATTGAAAATCACACCAGAATCAGAAGTTTTCTCTCTATAATATCGAGCGTATTTTTGTGAGTATTTCAATACTTTGAGTATTACTATTCAGTACAAGCTTCCGTCGGTATTATATCCGATATTCCAGTCAGAGGTACTATTCTTTTGAGGTAAGGGATGTTATTTCTTACATAAATGATGTTATTCTTTTTAATATCATTATACCAAAATATTGGTATGGATTTTATTATGAAATTCTCACTTTTTTCGTCGGAGTTACTATTCATGTATACGGCACTATTCACGAAAAAAATTAAATTTTCTTCTATTTGTCCAAATTGCTTGTTAAGGTTCATATCTTTGATTGGATCTAAGTTTTGAACTTTATTTTTGAATTTTACTCCACAAAGTATTATTATGGAGTATTTTTAAACTTGGAGATCGATGTTTTGATCAAATTATTTTTATTATCATATATAACATTTTTATAACCCTGGTGATTAAATTTCTCTTTGACTTGAGTGTAAAGATGGGTAGATTATTGGTATGATCATGACTATAGATTCTCTTTGGCCAGTAGTGCAAAGATGGATTGTTGACTGGTATGTTCATGACCATTGAATTTACAATTGAATATCTTTAGCTTAAGGGCAAAGGTGAATTGATCAACATGGTTATAATTATTGTTTATATAAATTCTGAAATGGTTAGATATTTTTTGAGATATGAATATCTTTGGCCTGTAGCGCAAAGATGAGCTGTTGATTTGTGAATATCTTTGGCATGTAGTGCAAAGATGACCTGTTGTTGAATATCTTTGGCCTGTAGTGCAAAGATAAGCTGTTGATTTGTGAATATCTTTGGACTGTAGTGCAAAGATGAATGATTAATTATTGAATATCTTTGGCTTGTAATGCAAAGATGAATTGATTAGCATGATTATGAACAGGAACTGTGATTTGGTATAACCATGATCTTTGGTGTTTCAGGTAAAGACAGGTGATGAGAATTATCTTCGTCCTAAGTGCGAAGAGGAATTCATCAAGATAATTATAATCATGAACTTACATGATTGTGGACAGAAATTGTTGATTGATGTTACAGGGATAAAATATTATTAGTGGACTTTTAACACGGAGAAGATAATAAACATTATAGTCTATTTGACTCTTCTAATGGATTGCTCGTTCCACCGCAACTATGGTTGAAAAGTTTTATCATCTACCATATGTTATAAATCTCTGATTTATCACTGATGAAGACTATTGATAATTTAATTATCTTTAGTCATGATATTCTTTACTGGGCTATTTATGCTCACCCTTTTGCTTCACAATTCCTTTCAGGTAATAAGAGTGTAGCTGGGTCGAGCGGGATAACAGGGGAATAGAACGAGGGTCTAGAACTGTTGAAGTTTTCCACCAAACAGTGAGGTGAACCCAACTTTGGAAGGGTGTTTTGTCACTATTATACAAGATGTCTAACCACATACGACTTCATGTTATCATAAGACATGGTTGTGCACATCCACTTGCTGATTATATCCATGAACACTACCTATATAATCTTGGAGTACGGTTAGAATATAATTCTCAGTTTGAGACAACAGAGATAATTATATGGCAAGAGAATACCCACCATTGGAATGAACAAGATAGTAATCTTCTCGTTTTTCTTTGGGGTCTATTGGGTCAACCAAGGATAATTCTCGAGTTCTATGATATCTATTATAACATGGATGCATGGCCTCCCATGTACGAAGGTTTCCTTGAACATTTTTCAAAGATTTTAATTCCTAAAACAGTTATTGACTGTACCTTTCTGTAACGTATTATTGATTTGGAGTATGGGCACTGTGTTTGTATTGAGACTTATAGTTGTGTGGTCGTATTTTGCACGACCGTATGATATGAAGATTTGTATTTAAAATTTTTGTTAAGTGTATTTCGTGGCGACCCAGAATGGGTTGGGTGGATTGGACCTATTTTGGGGGCGTTACAGCTACGTTGATATTTTATCTCAATAATTGCTACGTTGCTATTTTATATGATTGATTCAATAATTGCTACCGTTGATATTTTGTATTATTGATTCAATAATTGTCACTGCACAGTATTTCACATTATCAACTCAATAATTCATATTATTTGAATAATATTATTAGATAGCATTATTGACAAAGTCTAAGGATGTTCTGTCTAGGAGGGGTTATTTAATTGCGCGCCAGTAAGGAGAAGTCATTATCGGAAGGCCCCTTCTTTTCTAGGAACGACCTGGTTGTCAATATTGTAGTTCTGTAATATTATTTATGAATAATTAATTATTAATTTATATGATAAGGAAATATTTATTTTGTGGATATAAAAGAAGGAATTAGTGCTGATGTGTTTTTATCAGTATTTTGGTGTGAAAAATCACCCGTTTATGAAATTCGGATAATTTATGTTTGAAATTTGAAAAACCTTCCTTCTACAAAATTGTAGAGAATTAAATTTCCTATGGAAAGAACATAGAATTTGTATTTTTCTGACCAAAGGACTATTTATTATGAATTATTGAAGTTTAGAAAAATAAATATTTTTTTAATAGGAGGTGGGCCACACTGGTGGCTTTCAACAGGCGGCCGAATTTTTTTTTAAAAAAAATATTATTTTATTAAAAAGTCTACTTTGGCATCCTAAGTTTTTCCTATAAGTAGGGTGCTTAGGTTAGAATTGAAAATCACACCAGAATTAGAAGTTTTCTCTCTCTCTATAATATCGAGTGTATTTTTGTGAGTATTTAGATACTTTGAGTGTTGCTATTCAGTGCAAGTTTTCTTCAGTCTTATATCCGATATTCCAGTCAGAAGTACTATTCTTTTGAGGTAAGGGATGTTATTTTCTTTCGTAAATGATGTTATTCTTTTCAATATCATTATATCAAAATATTGACATGAATTTTATTATGAAATTCTTATTTTTTCCGTCGGGTTTACTATTCACGTATACGATACTATTCACGTATACGGCACTATTCACAGAAAAATTAAATTTTCTTCTATTTGTCCAAATTGCTTGTTAAGGTTCCTATATTTGATTGGATCCAAGTTTTTATCTTTATTCTTGAATTTTGCTCCACAAAATATTATTATAGAATATTCTTGAACTTGGATAAACTAAAATGCGAATCCTTAATATTTGTCCTTTATCTCACTGGATTCGTTCTTTAAAATATTTTTCATCATCCTCAGTCCTAAAAGGTGATATAACTGAATATCTTTGGCCTGTAGAGCAAAGATAAATGATTACCTGATGAATATCTTTGGCCGTAGTGCAAAGATGGACATGTGTTGAGATAAACATGACCACTGGTGATACAAATGAATATCTTTGGCCTGTAGTGCAAAGATAAATATTTGATTTGAGATGTATATTGATTGATGTTATAGGGATAAAATATTGATGATGGACTTTTAAATCATAGAAGATAGTAGACTTCATTCTCTACTTAACTCTTCTAATGAATTGTTATTTCCGCTGCGAATATTGATCTAAAACTTGTTGTCAATAATATTTTATCTGAATTGTTGAAGACTAACGATAATTTATTTTTCATTATCTTAGTCATAATATTCTTTACTGGGCTAGTTGAGCTCACCCTTTTCATCTATTGTCCTCTTCAGGAAATGAGAATGTCGCAGGAACTAGCCGGGGGACAGAGTGATGGTCCGAGTTAGAGCAGTAGTAGTCCTCACTATTTTTAATAAATAGTGTGAGAATAATTGTAATGAGGACTTAGTTTGAATGTTAATATTTTTTACATATTTGTATTGACACTCACAGTTGTGTGGTCGTATTTTGTATGACCGTGTGATATAAAGTTTGTATTTGAATTCTGTACCATGTATTTGGCGACTCAGAATGAATTGGGTTGACTGGACCTATTCTGGGGGCGTCACAGTTTGGTGGTTTAGTTTCCTCTGAATTGACTTCTGGACAAGGTTATTTCTTTTTCTTTCTTTCTTTCTATTAATTTTTATAAAATTTTAAAAAAGTGTTTGTAGTAGTTTGCATGCTGGTTTGATATTTGTTTCCCTAGCTAACTTTATCTTTTTTTTAGTAATACATTCTCTTCAATTCTAGATGGATGAATATAGAGCACAGAGTTCTACTATATTTAAATGTTAAAAAGCTTTTTTCCTGGGTTGCAGCATGACTTAATTTGTTTAGATGTAATAACATCACTTTTGAGAATATTCCATCTCTGCAGGTTGTGAATTTTTTCGTGAACCCAAATACCTTTCAGAAGATGAAATTTATTTACCACAATAACAAAAGGGAGTGTCATGAAATCCTTTTTTGATGCCGAAAACCTGCCAAGTGAGTTTGGGGGGAAAACAACCATGAAGAATTTTAGAGAATAATGGCTCAATAAGATTCTGGTGTAGATTCGCGGCGGCGGAGGAAGAAGATGACGAGGGAGGAAAATGACGAGAAAATAATTTTTTATTTTTCCTCTTTTTGATTTGAATTTTGAATTATGGATTTGTTTTTGTTGTTAGATCGCAAATATTTGAATTTGAATTATTAATTATGAGAGTTATTTTCTGCTTGATTTTAGGGTTTTTTTATTAATGTGAAATTAAATTATTTGAATTTATTGTCTTATTTTTATAATTATTTGTGGATGCACTAATGGTGTAATTATTTTTTAATTGTTATATATTTTTATAAAGGATCTTATTTTTTATTTATTGATTAAAACTTCAATATATGACTACAAATTGAAATCGCACATTGATAAGTTCCGTACACATGCACTTACTATACCTATGTTCGTCACGAAAGAAAACGACCCAATACCAATATATGAGTGTTCAATATCCATACATTAATAATGTAGATTGAATACTAAGATGACATTTTCATCATATTTTTGACAAATGTAATAGGTAGGTTTGAAAATTAAAATTATTTCATTTGAAAAACTAATATAATTCTTTAAAATCGTGGTTTGAATATAAGTTCTCTTAACTGAACAACATTTCTTGTCCCCATTTATGTCTGTGCATAGTGAGGAGAATATTGGCCCGTAAGGCTGATTGGCACTTCTGTACTTCTAAGTTGCCACCCACTTTTAAAGTTATTCCTAAAGTTTAATTTTTGTCAGTTAGGTCCTTAAAGTGATATTTTATTGGCGTTTCCGTTCCTTCAGTCCAATTTAATCTCAACCCGACCCATTTTGACACAACCCAAAATTTTAATATTTTAAAATATAATATTATTTTTAAAATAATAATTAAATTTAATATTTTAAAAAATAATATTTAATATTTTAAAATAAAAAAAGTATTATAAAAAAAGTTATTTTTAATATTTAAAAATAAAATATTAGTTTTTTTTAAAAATAAATAATAATTATATTTAATTTTTTTGAAAAAATATTTTTTATTAATATTTTAAAGAAAATATTAATTTTAAAATAATAATTATATTAAATATTTTAAAATAATATTTAATTTTTTATTTAAATTAAAATATTATTTTAAAAAAGTTTTAAAGATAATTATTATTCTAGTTTCTAATATTTTTTCAAAAATGAGTAAAGTTTCATAAAATATAGATTCAAAAATTGCATAAGAAAATATAATTTTAATTTTTAAAAAATAAATTGATTTTTTCATTTTTTTATGTAAAAAAAAATTTTCAGAAAAAAAATTAATATTTTTACCATTATTATATGTGTTCTTAATGTTAAATTTTCAAAAACAAAAAAAATTAGAAAAAAATTAGAATTATTTTTTAAATAAATAAATATCTTTTAATTTTTAAAAATTCTAATATTGAGAATACATATAATAATGATAAAGATATTTGTAAGACCCTAACTTTTATGAATAAAGATTTCATTTTCTTTATATATTATTTCGAAATAGTAAGGTGTTGATTGAAAAATGTGAAAGTTATGGGTGAAATGTGCAAATATTTTAAAATGAGGAAGTGGTTATAAAATATTCTGGTTGTCGGGGAATATTCTTGTTATCGGGGAATATTCGTACAACGGCGCAGCTATTTGTGGACCCCACAACGGAATAACTGTCAGATATAAAAAGCGACAGAAATAACTTTTTTATAAAATAACGGTGTAGTTGTTACCGTTAGTACTGTTGAAATACCCGATGGTTAAAATACAGTGATACGCGGTGTTGCACAGTAGCACACAGTATTGCATAGTATTTCGAATTATTGAGTCTTACGTGAGAAGACACTTACTCAATTATTGTTACAGTAATTACTGTTAAATATTTTATATTATTGACTCAATAATTGCTACGTTGATATTTTATATTATTGACTCAATAATTGTTACATTGATATTTTATTGACTCAATAATTGCTACGTTGCCATTTTATATGATTGATTCAATAATGGCTACAGTTGATATTTTGGTATTATTGATTCAATAATTGTCATTGCACAGTATTTCACATTATCAACTCAATAATTCATATTATTTGAATAATATTATTAGATAGCATTATTGACAATGTCTAAGGAAGTTTTGTCTAGGAGGGGTTATTTAATTGCGCGCCAGTAAGGAGAAGTCCTTATCGGAAGGCCCCCTCTTTTCTGAAAACGACCTGGTTGTCAATATTGTAGTTCTGTAATATTATTTGTGAATAATTAATTATTGATTTATATGATAAGAAAATATTTATTTTGTGGATATTAAAGAAGGAATTAGTGCTGATGTGTTTTTATCAGTATTTTGGTGTGAGAAATTATCTGTTTATGGATTTCGGATAATTTATGTTTGGAATTTGGAAAAACTTCCTTCTACAAAGTTGTAGAGAATTAAATTTTCTATGGAAGGACATAGAATTTGCATTTTTCTGACAAATGGGCTATTTGTTATGAATTATTGAAGTTTCAGAAAATAAATATTTTTTTAATGGGTGGGCTCCACTTTTGGTTGAAAAATATGCTGATGGCTTTTTGGGAGAGCAGCCGGCGACTGAAGGAAAAAAATAATAATAATATTTTATTATTTTAGTCTCCTTTAGCATTCTAAACTTTTTCTATAAATAGGGTGTTTATGTTAGAATTGAAAATCACATCAGAATCAGAAGTTTTCTTTCTCTATAATATCGAGCGTATTTTTGTGAGTATTTAGATACCTTGAGTATTAGCATTTAGCGCAAGTTTCCTTCAGGTATTATATCCGATATTCCAGTCAGAAGTACTATCCTTTTGAGGTAAGGGATGCTATTTTCTTTCATAAATGATGTTATTCTTTTCAATATCATTATACAGAAATATTGTCATGAATTTTATTATGAAATTCTTACTTTTTTCGTCGGGGTTAGTATTCACGTATACGGTACTATTCACGTATACAGCACTATTCACGAAAAAAAATTAAATTTTCTTCTATTTGTCCAGATTGTTTGTTAAGGTTACTATCTTTCGTTGGATCTAAGTTTTGAGCTTTATTCTTGAATTTTGCTCCACAATTGATTATTACGAAGTATTTTTGAATTGGATATACTAAAATACGAATCATTAATCTTATCCTTTATTTCACTTGATTCGTTATTTATATGGTTTTTCATCATCCTCAGTCCTAAAAGGTGATGTAACTGAATATCTTTGGCCTGTAGAGCAAAGATGAATGATTACCTGATGAATATCTTTGGCCGTAGTGCAAAGATGACAGGTGTTGAGATGAACATGACTACTGATGATACAAATGAATATCTTTGGCCTGTAGTGCAAAGATGAACATTTGATTCGAGATGTATATTGATTGATGTTACAGGGATAAAATATTGATGATGGACTTTTAAATCATAAAAGATAGTAGACTTCATTCTCTACTTAACTCTTCTAATGAATTATTATTTTCGCTGCGAATATTGATCTAAAGTTGGTTGTCCATTATATTTTATCTGATTTGTTGAAGACTAACGATAATTTATTTTCCATTATCTTAGTCATAATATTCTTTACTGGCTAGTTGAGCTCACCCTTTTCATCTGTTGTCCTCTTCAGGAAATGAGAATGTTGCAGGGACTAGTCGGGGGACAGAGTGATGGTCTGAGTTAGAGCAGTAGTAGTCCTCACTATTTTTGATAAATAGTGTGATAATAATTGTAATGAGGACTTAGTTTGAATATTAATATTTTTTACATGTTTGTATTGACACTCACAGTTATGTGGTCGTATTTTGCACGACTGCATGATATAAAGTTTGTATTTGAATTCTGTACCATGTATTTGGCGACTCAGAATGGGTTGGGTTGACTGGACCTATTCTAGGGGGCGTCACAGTTGGTATCAGAGCTTAGGGATATGATCTCTAGGGGAGATCGTGGAATAGAACTAGGAGGAGAGAGACGAGTAAATCCTTCGCTAGTGTGTCCTACCTAAGCTTATGTGATATTTAATTGGTCAGTCGGAGCATAGGGTTCATATGTGATATGTTGATTTGTTTAATTAACCCTTGTTTTATGGCAGTATTTGAGAATGGCAGCTGAGAATGTTAACAACGAAGTGAATGAGACCGTGAAGACACCTTTAATCACTAACTAGGAGAACGTGCAACAAGAAGGCAATGTTCATCCTGAAAATAACGTTGGTCAGACGATAAACGATGAGATGTTTAGAAGTTTTTTGCAGTTTATGCAAAACCAGACGATGGAGACTCGTGTGCAACATACAGGTGGAGATAATAATAACTCGCGAATAGTCACTGCCAAGCAGTTCAAAGAGTTGGGACCACCAGAGTTTTTGGGAAAGCCAGATCCGATCAAGGCGGAGATGTGGATTAAATAAATTACCAAGATATTTGATGTCTTGGGATGTACGGAGGAACAAAAGGTTCCATCGCCACGTTTATGTTCCGTGGAGAAGCAGATTACTGGTGGAAATCCGTGAAGCGTACCCAGCCTGCCGCACTCAAGATGTTTTGGGAAGCGTTCTAGAAACTATTCAATGACAAGTACTTTCCTGAAAGTATTCGTCATATGAAAGAGGTAGAGTTTATCAGACTCGAGCAAAACAACATGACGGTATCCCAATACGAGGCTAAGTTCGCGGAGCTGTCCAGGTTTGCACCTCATTTGGTGGAGAATGAGGAACGTATGACGCGGATGTTTCTTAGAGGTTTGAAACCCGAAATACGTCAATACCTCATTTCTCATAAAAAAAAAAATTTATATTCGGATGTAGTAAACAGGGCCCAGTTATTAGAACGAGATAATGATTATGTTCAACCGAGGGACCACAACCAAGGTCGTACCGGTGGCAGCAGTCATCAGAGCAATGACAACCAGCGAGGAGGAAAATATGACAGAAGAGGTAACCACTCCGGTGGTAATCGTGGCCATGATAGTAGGAAAAACGAATCGGGAGGAGATTTCAAGAAGAGAAGGTACAACAATGAGAACGTGAAGACGTCGACATCAGCACCAGCATCAACTGCTTCGAGGAGAGGAGAACGACCACCGGTCGTATGCTATAAGTGCGGAAAAGAAGGACACATAAGCCCAAACTGCCCACAACAGTTCAAGGCATGTTATAACTGTGAAAAAGAAGGACATATAGCTCGAGATTATCTTATTGCGAAACCAAATCCAGCGGGGGTGGTGATTCCAAAGGCGGTTTCGGACAAGTCAAAGTCGATGATTCCTGGAAGAGCGTTTGTCGTGACAGCCCAAAACGCGAGAAATTCACACGAGGTGATTACGGGTAAGCTGATCATAAACTCTTGCGAAGTTTATACCTTGTTAGATACCGGTGCTACCCATTCCTTTATTTCACCTACTTGTGCTCAACGTTTGAACTTGACTTCTGATAAATTAGACTTTGACTTATCTGTTGAAACTCCGTTAGGAGAAACCTTCGTTACATCTACAGTTTATAAATCTTGCTTGATTCAGATTGGTACCCTTACCTTACCTGTTGATCTTATATCTTTGAAAATACTTGCATTTGACGTGATTTTAGGAATTGACTGGTTAACCACTTACCATGCCAAAATTGATTGTTTTCGTAAGGTTGTTAGTTTTCATATTCCTAATCAACCTGTTGTACGAATCCAAATCACCAAACCACTAAAATTAGTCAATATCATTTCAAATCCTAAAGCTATTCGTTTATTGAAAAACGGATGTCAAGCTTTCTTAGCTTATGTCACTGATCTAAACCAGAATACGTCAGATTTGAATGATATTTCCGTTGTAAATGAATTTCCTGATGTATTTTTCCGAAGAACTTCCCGGTCTACCCCCAGAACGTGAAGTTGAATTCTTTATTGACCTTGAGCCCGGTACAAAATCCCATTTCTAAAACCCCATATCGAATGGCTCCTATTGAACTTCAGGAGTTAAAGATCCAATTACAAGAGTTGTTAGACATCGGTTTTATTCGTCCTAGTACGTCTCCTTGGGGTGCTCCTATTTTATTCGTTTGGGGAGAGGAATGCGAGAAGAGCTTCCAAGAGCTCAAGAGGAGACTTATCTCGGCACCTGTTCTGACAATACCATCTGGTTCGGATGAATTTGTTATTTACAGTGATGCTTCGAGTAAAAGTTTAGGATGTGTTCTCATGCAACATGGGAAAGTCATAGCCTATGCCTCGCGACAACTCAAAGAATATGAGAGGAATTATCCTACTCATGATCTAGAAGTTGGCAGCTGTCGGTTTTGCGTTAAAGATCTGGAGACATTACTTGTACTGAGAGAAAGTGAAGATTTATACGGATCATAAGAGCCTTAAATATTTCTTCACTCAGAAGGAACTCAACATGCGGCAACGACGTTGGCTTGAGCTGTTGAAAGATTACGATCATACCATCCAATACCATCCTGAAAAAGCGAACGTGGTAACTGACGCGTTGAGTAGAAGATCATATGTGAAAACGAGTGCGATGATGTCAAGTATACTCGTAGAACCAGCTTTGATTGATAAAGTTAAAGCTGCTCAAGCTACGGATGCGGAGCTGATGAAGATGAAGAAGAAGGTGCAAGAAGGTGCAATTTCAGAAGCAAGAATCGATGAAGAGGGAATACTTCGAGTCAACTCCAGACTTTGTGTTCCTAACGATTCTGATTGAAGCATAGAATCATGATGGAGGCACACAACACACCATTCGCAATTCATCCTGGGAGTACCAAAATGTATCGTGATCTCCGACATACATTTTGGTGGAGCATTATGAAGAGAGAGATCGTGGAGTTTATTTCGAGATGTTTGACTTGTCAACGTGTAAAGGCGGAGCATCAAGTACCGAATGGTCTATTGCAACCACTGGAGATTCCGAAATGGAAGTGGGAACACATTACGATGGATTTCGTTACGGGTCTTCCCAAGGTTTCTCAAGGCATAGATGCGATTTGGGTTATTGTTGATAGATTAACCAAGTCTGCTCATTTCTTGCCGATACGAGAGACTTATTCCCTTGAACATCTTGCTCATATGTACGTGAATGAGATTGTGAGATTGCATTGCATGCCAGTATCTATAGTTTCGAATCGTGACTCCAGATTTACTTCACGATTTTGGATCAGTTTGCAGAAAGCTATGGGTACGGATTTACGATTCAGTTCGGCTTATCATCCTCAAACAGACGGACAATCGGAAAGGACTATCCAAACTCTTGAAGATCTATTGAGACTTTGTGTTCTAGACTTCAAAGGGAGTTGGGATAAGTATTTATCATTGGTGGAATTCTCCTACAACAACAGTTATCAGGCAAGTATAGGCGTAGCTCCATTCGAAGCGTTGTATGGGAGAAAGTGTCGCTCTCCAGTATGCTGGAATGAGGTGGATGAAGTAACATTATTGGGACCGGAGTTGGTACGTATGACTACAGAAAAGATTCAAATGATTCGACAACGTATACAAACAGCACAAGATCGACAAAAGAGTTATGCGGATCTTCATCGAAAGGACGTAGAATTTAACATTGGGGACCATGTATTGTTACGTATTGCTCCGTGGAAAGGAGTTACAAGGTTTGGGAAGAGAGAAAAGCTCAACCCACGATTCATTGGTCCATTTGAGATTCTTGACCGAATAGGAAATGTGGCCTATAGACTCACTTTATCTCCAAGCATGTCTCGTGTTCATAACGTGTTTTACATATCCGTGTTACGTAAATATGTGAAGGATCCAAACCGCATTATTGAGTTAGAACCAGACGAGATAGCCGAAGATTTAACGTACGAGGAGGTACCTGTCAAGATCTTGGATAGGAAGGAGCATGTCTTACGCTCGAAAATTATACCTCAAGTTAAAGTTTTGTGGAGAAACCATGCAATTGAGGAAATGACTTGGGAGTTGGAATCGGAAATGAAAGCGAGGTATCCTTACCTTTTCGACATACCAGGTACGTACGTCAATTTCGAGGACGAAATTTCATAAGGAGGGGAGGTTGTAAGACCCCAACTTTTATGAATAAAGATTTAATTTTCTTTATATATTATTTCAAAATAGTAAGATGTTGATTGATAAATGTGAAAGTTATGGGTGAAATGTGCAAATATTTTAAAATGAGCAAGTGGTTATAAAATATTCTGGTTGTCGGGGAATATTCGTTTGGTCGTAGGAATATTCTTGTTGTCGGGGAATATTCGTACGACGGCGCAGCTATTTGTGGACCCCACAACGGAATAACTGTAGGATATAGAAAGCGACAGAAATAACTTTTTTATAAAATAACGGCGTAGTTGTTACCTTTAGTACTGTTGAAATATCCGGTGGTTAAAATACAGTGATACGCGGTGTTGCACAGTAGCACACGGTATTGTATAGTATTTTAAATTATTGAGTCTTACGTGAGAAGGCACTTACTCAATTATTGTTACAGTAATTACTGTTAAATATTTTATATTATTGACTCAATAATTGCTACGTTGATATTTTATATTATTGACTCAATAATTGTTACATTGATATTTTATTGACTCAATAATTGCTACGTTGCCATTTTATATGATTGATTCAATAATGGCTACAGTTGATATTTTGGTATTATTGATTCAATAATTGTCATTGCACAGTATTTCACATTATCAACTCAATAATTCATATTATTTGAATAATATTATTAGAGAGCATTATTGACAATGTCTAAGGAAGTTCTGTCTAGGAGGGGTTATTTAATTGCGCGCCAGTAAGGAGAAGTCCTTATCGGAAGGCCCCCTCTTTCCTGGAAACGACCTGGTTGTCAATATTGTAGTTCTGTAATATTATTTGTGAATAATTAATTATTGATTTATATGATAAGAAAATATTTATTTTGTGGATATTAAAGAAGGAATTAGTGCTGATGTGTTTTTATCAATATTTTGGTGTGAGAAATCATCTGTTTATGGATTTCGGATAATTTATGTTTGGAATTTGGAAAAACTTCCTTCTACAAAGTTGTAGAGAATTAAATTTTCTATGAAAGGACATAGAATTTGTATTTTTCTGACAAAGGGGCTATTTGTTATGAATTATTGAAGTTTCGAAAAAGAAATATTTTTTTAATGGGTGGGCCCCACTTTTGGTTGAAAAATATGCTAATGGCTTTTTGGGAGAGCAGTCGGCGGCTGGAGGAAAATAATAATAATAATATTTTATTATTTTAGTCTCCTTTGGCATCCTAAACTTTTCCTATAAATAGGGTGCTTAGGTTAAAATTAAAAATCACACCAGAATCAGAAGTTTTCTCTCTCTATAATATCGAGCGTATTTTTGTGAGTATTTGATACCTTGAGTTTTAGTATTCAGCGCAAGTTTTCTTCGATATTATATCCGATATTTCAGTCAGAAGTACTATCCTTTTGAGGTAAGGGATGTGATTTTCTTTCATAAATGATGTTATTCTTTTCAATATCATTATACAGAAATATTGTCATGAATTTTATTATGAAATTCTTACTTTTTTCGTCGGGGTTATTATTCACGTATACGGTACTATTCACGTATACGGCACTATTCACGAAAAAATTAAATTTTCTTCTATTTGTCCAGATTGTTTGTTAAGGTTACTATCTTTGGTTGGATCTAAGTTTTGAGCTTTATTCTTGAATTTTGCTCCACAATTGATTATTACGAAGTATTTTTGAATTGAATATACTAAAATACGAATCATTAATCTTATCCTTTATTTCACTTGATTCGTTATTTATATGGTTTTTCATCATCCTCGGTCCTAAAAGGTGATGTAACTGAATATCTTTGGCCTGTAGAGCAAAGATGAATGATTACCTGATGAATATCTTTGGCCGTAGTGCAAAGATGTCAGGTGTTGAGATGAACATGACTACTGATGATACAAATGAATATCTTTGGCCTGTAGTGCAAAGATGAATATTTGATTTGAGATGTATATTGATTGATGTTATAGGGATAAAATATTGATGATGGACTTTTAAATCATAGAAGATAGTAGACTTCATTCTCTACTTAACTCTTCTAATGAATTGTTATTTCCGCTGCGAATATTGATCTAAAGTTGGTTGTCCATTATATTTTATCTGATTTGTTGAAGACTAACGATAATTTATTTTTCATTATCTTAGTCATAATATTTTTTACTGGGCTAGTTGAGCTCACCCTTTTCATCTGTTGTCCTCTTCAGAAAATGAGAATGTCGCAGGGACTAGTCAGGGGACAGAGTGATGGTCCGAGTTAGAGCAGTAGTAGTCCTCACTATTTCTGATAAATAATGTGATAATAATTATAATGAGGACTTAATTTGAATATTAATATTTTCTACATGTTTGTATTGACACTCACAGTTGTGTGGTCGTATTTTGCACGACCGTATGATATAAAGTTTGTATTTGAATTCTGTACCATGTATTTGACGACTCAGAATAGGGTTGAGTTGACTGGACCTATTCTGGGGGGCGTCACAATATTAACTCTTTTTTTTTCTGAAAATAAATTTTTAGATAAAAACAATGAAAAAATCACTTTATTTTTTTTTAAAAAAAGTTTTATTCTTTTATGTATTTTTTTGAGTCTATATTTTATGAAACTTTACTCATTTTTGAAAAAATATTAGAAACTAGAATAATAATTATCTTTAAAACTTTTTTAAAATAATATTTGAATTTAAATATTATTTTAAAATATTAAATATAATTATTATTTTAAAATTAATATTTTCTTTAAAATATTAATAATAATTATTTTTTTAAAAATATATTTTATTTTAAAAAATTAAATATAATTATTATTTATTTTTTTAAAAAAACTAATATTTTATTTTAAAATATTAAAATAAAGTTTTAAAAATAATTTTTTTATTTTAAAATATTAAAATTTTGGGTTAGGTCAAACTGGGTCGAGTTGGGTTAAAAATTATCAAAATGGGTCGAATTGAGATTAAATTTGACTGAAGGAACGGAAACGCCAATAAAATGCCACTTTAAAGACCTAACTGACAAAAATTAAATTTTAGAGACGACTTTAAAAATGAATGACAACTTAAAAGGACAGAAGTGACAATCAATTTTACGGCCAATATTCTCCTCACTTTGATCTGTCCTTGCCTATTTTGCATTACCAAAAGACTGGAAAGTGGAGAGTAAGACGCCATAAAATGTAATCTTGTTTTGGTAATTATTACCAGAAACATCATCATTGAAAGTAAATAAACATAGGACTGAAGATGGACTTATATATCCCTTGATGATGTTTCCAACCCTTAATATATATCGTTTTAGAGTTGTATAATATTAGCATTGAAAAAAGAAATTTTTTAATATGTATCTTTAGAGTACATACTAAGCACACATTTCAAATAATTATTCTCTTGAATTGTGTGCACATTCTCTTAGACTTGGTGTAAATACAGAAATCAAGGGAATATGCACACAGTTCAAGAGAATATTTTCTTGAACTGTGTGCTTAGCATGTACCCTTAGGCCACATGTTAAGAGGACCCTTGAAAAAATGATTGTATAATATTAAATATAAAATCAATTGTCTGTATTGTCTTTAAATTTAAAAAAAGAGAGTATTATTTATTGAACAGAAAATAATGAGACAATCAAAATTATATTTAATACTTGAAGTAATATTAAAAATTAAACATTTAATGTTTAATTAAAATTCTTAAACAACAAAAATATTTCTTTAAAATGATATTTAAAAAGAGACGGGTGGAGTAAAGGTGTAAACGAGTCGAATCGAAGTGAACAGAGAGCTACTCGGATTCGACTCAAAATGATAAATTCGTACTCGAATTCGACTCGAATTCGAATTGTATTTGAAAAATTATACTCAGATTCGACTCGACTAGAATTATAATCAAAATACTCGCGAGCTTAAAATTCAAGCTCGAATTCGAGTATCTACATAATAACTAGTTTTATAATAAATATAATTATAAATTAAATTTTTTATTTTACTTAGAAATGATAAAATATATTTACTATTACACTTTACAAATATAAAATCACAATTAAAATTAAAAAATAAAAATAAAAACAATTAATTATTCTAATTTGATTTAAATTTATATATATTATAAGAGAATATATCGAGTATCTAATCGAATTTGTATCAATCGAGCATGTATCGAATCACACTCAAGAATTCGAGTAGTTTGAATCTTAAACGAGTCGAGTATAACCTTGCTCAAACTCTACTCATATTTTTATTCGAACTATTTTTAATGCTCAGATTTGAATCATATTATTAACGAATTCAAGTCTCGCTCGTATTTTTTTTAGTCAAGTTCGAATTAAGCCTGAACTGTTTGACTCGTTTACAGCCTTAGGATGGAGTAGTGCACAAGGATATATATTTATAAGCTAATGTTTGGACATGGGTAACACTATTATTATTATTATTATTATTACTACTACGTGGATCAATAATTCATAAACTCGTGTCCACTCCGCTTTTAGCCTTTTTGTGTATACTGCTAGACTACACGCAATAGCTCAGTTATCCGGCGACGTACACAACTTCCGTTTATTTTTAAATGAAGTCTCTAAATTATATTAACATAATTAATTAGTTATAAATACGAATTCTACGTATTAATATCAACATGAAATCATTATATGAATTTGAAAAGGAAATAATCATGCGAAATAATTATTAACTTTTAAAAGGAAAAAATAAACTAAGAATTCAAAATAAAAGGAAAATAAGAGAGAGAAAATAATATTTTCATTATATTAGAACTGGATGTGAATATGGGGTCGAGACTTTTCCGGCAACGACTTCTACTCTTTTTTTATTCCTGGTTGTAGTTGTCGGTGGATCAACTGTTATTAACTTGACTTTGATGGTGAATTCCCTCGATACTTTATGCAATGTTTGGTTGACCGATGATGGCATAGAAATAAAGGGTCTCAATTATCCGATGTAAATGTTTGATGTGCTTCTTTGTATGGCCTGATATATTTTTATTTTTAGTGGGGGGGTGGGTGGAGGATTTAGGGTTTCTTTGCTGATTCCTGGGGTTGAAGATGATGATGGCTCATTGGCTTGCAGAAAATAATTTTATACTCCCTTCGTTCCCAAAAAAAAATAAAATTAGCCAAAGTAATTTTTAAAATAAATTTAGAAAAGTAAAAAGTAAAGAAAAGTGAATACAAAATGTTTTAAATTTATTTATATGATAATAAATTAATTTTTTATATTAACAGACATACAAACAATTATAGGTGGATTTTATATATTTTATATTTTATTTTAAAATGTACATAAATGGGGAAGGGTGGATAAGCTAAGGTGTTGATATTGCGAGTGAGTGGAGTTGACGTGAGGGAGTGGGTGAGAATGAAAGAGAACAATGTGAATTACATAAAACTAGTCTTCAGAACGATTAAAACATACTTCTTAAATAATATATTTTTATTAAAATTATGTTGTTTTAAAGATATTTTTTTTAAAAAAAATAATTTTAATAAAAATATATTTAAAAGAAGTATCCGTTCCGTTTATCTATGCTGCTGATAGTTTATGTAGATAAATATCAGTGAATAATGAAAGATGACATGCAGCGGTCTTAATTGATTTCGTACTTTTCCTCTCATCAGTTTCTCGTTCTCTCTCTCATAGCATCTTCCTTTCCATTACTTCTCTCTATAAAGAAAGGGTCTCGACTCGAATCTTTCCTTTCGGGTCCTGAAAGCTCTCTCTCTCTCTCTAAAGAAAGGGTCTCGAATCTCTCCTTTCGCCGCTTCGGGTCCTGAAAGCCCACGTTAAGTACCCAACGATTCATGGATTCGTTGATACTTTGCACAATTATAAGCCCCTCCTCTCATCTCCTTTATATTTCTATTCCCTCTTTCTCTTTCTCTCTCATATTAAATATGTGCATATGAACCTACTGTTTCTTTGGGGTGGTTTTCAAGATTTATTTATTTCAGGGCGAGGAAAGATGGGATTATTTTTGTGACTGTAATGTAGTGAGAGAGCAGAGTGCGTGGTTAGTTATTTCCACAAAAGCTATGGATTCTTCCTCATTCGAGGGTATATATTCATTCTTGTTTTGTTTCTGTTTCTGGGTTATGTTACTAATTATGTGAATTTAAGGGTAAGATTAGCTTCTGATGATTACCAAATGGGCTTAATTAATTCTTCTAAGGAATTTTTTTATGATGGGTCACAACTTTTAGGTTGATCTGTTTAGTTGAGTGCATTAATGTTTATGATACTAACTTTTGATTTTTAAGATTTGGGTCTTTTTCAGGTCTTACCTTGTTTATGCATTTCTCAGTTATGTTTGGGATGTGGTGGCTGAATAACTTAACTTCCCTCATGTAGCTCTAGCTCTCTGTATAGAGAGAGAGAGTTTGTCATGAGCTTTTGTGTTGACTTGTTGGATTTAACCTGAACACCAAATTCCAGCAATGTTTTTTCTCTCCTTATATTTTATCCCACCCCAGTTCTCCATCTATAATGTATTAATGTTGCTTATTGTGAAAAAAGTAAACTAGTAGCTAGTATTTGACGATCAATTTTTTTATTTTTTATTTTTCATGGAAATATCACATTTACTTTTCATGGAAATATCACATTGTACAATAATTAGTTTATCAAGGCGGGAGCCACTAGTAGATAGTAATATTTTTACACACGATCTCCTTCTTGCTTATTTATTTATTTTTGATAAATAAACTTATGTTATTGGTTGGATGTCCTTGTCAGTTCTAGTCAACCATTTATTTTTCTAGTGCTGCCTGCTGGTACAACTTTCTTTTTGGTTTCTGCAATTATAGGTCAACTAAATTGTGAGATAAATCTTACAACAGTGTTAATGGAGATTAAAGTCCGCAGTTCAAAATGAAAGCTGATCAAATACAGTATTATTTGTTAGAGGGTTATTTAATAGGTTATGGTGTAATGAAGTTGGACGTAGACCCCAAGAGTTGGGAATAGGCTCTTCTAAGATTCAGGGGTTGCACTGTAGATTTAACTTCTCTTTTCTTCCTTCTGGTCTGTTTTCTTGAGTCAATATTTTAACAAGCTGAAAAGTGTGCAGTTCGATGATTGCAAAAAATATTGCATTGAAAAGTTCCATTTTAGAAAATTCCAACTTCCTTTTGGTCTCGTTATTTTCTTTCCTTTTTCTCTTATTACTATTTCTCAAGTCACGGTAATTGCTCAGAGGAGTTCTCTTTCAACATGCTAGAATTGTTTATTTGAAGCATTATACAAATTTACAAGATTTCTCCTTTTGGTTCCAGGATTTGTGCTCGATCCATCGAAATGCAGTAAGCTAAGTATAGAGGAAAAGAGGGAACTTGTACATGAACTATCAAAGTGCAAAAACGGCGCACCAGAGTTGCTTCAATCATGGAGTCGTCAGGAAATTTTGAAGATCCTATGTGCAGAGATTGGAAAAGAAAGGAAATATACTGGCTTGACAAAGCTTAACATTATAGAGAACCTTCTTAAAGTTGTATCTGAAAAGAATGGCTTTGTAACTGACCTTGAACCACAGCCTTTGTCAGCAACTGGTCAAAGGACTGCCAAAAGGCAGAGGAAAAATGATTTTCAAAATAGACTGCGGGTTGCATCACACAGTTCATCAATCCATGCCGTTAACAATCATTCAGGTAATATTGTATACTGCAAAAATTCATCTTGCAGAGCTAAACTAAGTCAAGAAGATGTATTTTGCAAGAGGTGTTCGTGCTGTGTCTGTCATCAGTATGATGACAACAAGGATCCTAGCTTGTGGCTAACCTGCAGCTCAGAGCCTCCTTTTCAAGGTGAATCATGTGGCATGTCATGCCATCTTGAATGTGCTCTGAAGCAGGAAAATTCAGGCATTGCAAAGGATAAGCAGGACAGGGGACTCGATGGGTGCTTCTATTGTTTATCTTGTGGGAAAGTGAATGATCTGCTCGGGTAAATTTCCAATTCTGTTTCCCTTTCTCCGTGTTCAAATGTTATATAAAAGGTAACGTACTTTGAAGGTTAATAATTAAATTAATGGCATACTATGACTGATAGAATATTAATATACGGTATAGTTAGTTTACTATGCAAATCTTCGATTTATTTTACTTTCTAAAGTTTGCTTTGTGGCGTAATGACTAAATCCTCAAATCCTTCATGATTAACTGATATTAACACTTGACAGTTGGTATATGGCTACATTGGATCAATTTTATTTTATTTTATTTGGATTGAATTTTTACAATTTAATTAATTTTTAATTTGTGGCTTTGTTTAGAGTTTATTCCGTGCTGATTTGATCGGAGTATGTATTGGTAGTTTCAGTACATTGTCTGAACTGGGAAGATGAATGATATTTCTTTATTTATATCTTGATATTTAAGCCTATCTAATATGATTGCATTACTACTACTTAATCTCCATAGAACCACAAACAAGTTGTAATGAGCTCAGTGAGACTATTTTCTTAAAAACATGCAGATGTTGGAGAAAACAAATGATAACAGCAAGGGATACGAGGCGGGTCGACATATTGTGCTATCGTGTTTGCTTGAGCCAAAAGCTTCTTACAGGTACCAATCATTACCAAAAGCTTTATGTAATAGTGGACGAAGCAATGAAGAAGCTTGAAGCAGATGTGGGTCCATTATCTGGATTACCTGTGAAAACGGCCAGGGGTATTGTCAACAGACTCTCTTCAGGCCCAGAGGTTCAGAGACTTTGCTCCTCCGCTGTTGAGTCCCTGGACTTGATGCTTTCTGGCACAGGCTCCAATATTTCAACCGTTCCCGTGGTTCAAGGTGATTTTTCTTTGATAATATTTGATACCGAATTCACCAAAACACTAGTAAAATAATTATTTTTTTGGTATTTATAACAATAACTGATTTTTGTGCATTAACTTTGTATAGCAAGAGGACTGGATGACTTTTAGTGGCATTAAGTCCAGAGTCTTTGCCACAATGTTCTGGTTACTATAAAGCGGACTTGGTGGTTGTCCAGTGTCCTTGTTATATACATGTGCCCATTAACCATAAAATACATTTTACTCCTTAAAAGTCCTTGAAGATTGTTGATTTTGGGAGTGGAGTATGTGTGTGCTTTTCTCTCTATCTCTCTGATCTGTATCTGTATTAATGAATCATGCTGTCATTGCAAAAACAACACAGTATCCTTTCAGCTGTTCAAGGTATTTGAATGTTTGCAGATTCAAGCCACATAGCTCCACGTATCAGATTTGAAGATATCTGCACCTCGTCTGTTACCGTGATTGTTAACTCTGAAGTTTTGTCTCTGAGAAAGGTGTCAGATTATTCCTTGTGGCATCGCAAAGCAGATGAAATGGACTATCAAGCAGAACCAACATATACATTGTTTGAACCGAGTGCAAGGTTTTCAATCTCAGGTTTAAGTCCAGCTACAAATTATTTTTTCAAGGTGGTTTACTTTGATGACAACAAGAACTTAAGGACGTGTTGTGAAGTTCAGATGCAAACATGCAGCGAAGGAGTCACAAAACCAAAGGGCTCAGAAGTGGAAAGAAGACATAGTCCATCCAGCAACTGCAGCAGCCTTTCTAATCCTTCTGTGGAAGAAGAAAATAATAATGTTAGTTCCTGCAGAAATGAGAACGAGAACCAGACGAACGATTATGTTCCTTATTGCAAGATATCTGATAACATTAATTCAATGGATTTATCTACTGACAGGTTTGACTGCACTGGCTCAGGTCAAGGAGGATCAAATAGAGATTTAGTGTCAATGTTGGATGAAGACCATGCAAGGGCTAAAAATATTTTCACGCCAAATTCCGTGAATCTTGAGGGCAAGCACTCATCAGAAGGGAAAACAATAGAGGAGAGAAGCCCTGAAAATGGGTCGAATACACTTGTCCAGAGCGCCATGGAGTGCCTACCTTTTCATATTTCAGAAGCTGGCCAACCCAATACTCCGTGCAAGTCGGAGAAATTTAAAGATGGGCTAGTAAGAAGAAATTTCAACAAGTATCTCAATAATGGGTCTGGGAAGGGTGAGGAGCCCCAAGATGGCAGCTCAGTGAAGAAGAGAAATACGGAAAGACGAGGAGAGAAATGTACTGAAAATGGTGATAAATATTTTGGGTATTATGTGAAGGTGATCAGATGGTTGGAGTGTGATGGGCACATTGAGACGAGCTTCGGGCAGAAATTCCTGACTTGGTATAGCTTGAGAGCAACCCCAGAGGAAGTGAGGGTTGTAAAGGTGTTTGTTAATACTCTTATTGAAGATCCATCATCCCTCGCTGAGCAGCTTGTTGACACTTTCTCTGAAGTTATTTCCAGCAAGCGGTCTTCTGTAGTGCCAACAGGGTTCTGCCTAAAGCTTTGGCACCGACACTTTTAGAAGATTCGTGGACCCTGGTATCATATAGAATGATTCTTGAATGTGAAGCCCTAATTAGGTTTCTAGCCATATTTTTTTGGTACAAAATTTCAACACATCATTTAGATTATTATCATTATATTGATCATAGTGTTAGCATTTAATCATTTCCACCATGTTGTAAGAATAACTAGATCTAAAAAGTCGTCGTCAAATCTATCTATAAATGCGATATATATGGAATTCTTTTTTTATTTTTTGTTCTTTTGGATTGTGTATTCTCTTTTCATATATGTTTGAATAATGTGATGTTAACTAATTTTGAACGATAAATTTTAAAATTCATGGGCCCAGCAATCAAAGCATGACTCCTACTTAGGGGGTGTTTGATAAAAATTGAATGAATCTGAATGTGAATGAGCTGAATCTGAATAAAAAAAGTTGTTTGATAATCAACATGTCTGAAACATCTGAATGACATAATTTTATTATTTTATTCCCTCTGAAAAAATTCAAAGTTGTTGCAAATTTATTTAATATTACTTAATATAATAGTTAATATTTTTTTAAATTTTTAATTTTTTTTACTTTATTCAACTGCGCATTCAGTCAAAAAAATTTGACTTAGTCATTCAGCTCAATCATATGACCGATTCTTCTATTCAAATGATTTTTTTCCAAAACAAATGCACTTAATGGCTGACCGACTCAGCCATTCAGATGTATTCAGTCCTAAACAAACAGTCCCTTAGTCTAAATATGAGCTTGGTGGTTTATAACTACAATAATCCTAGGGGGACCGGAACTTCCTACCGGTCTAACGACCGGTCCAATTTTTTTAATTTTCTTTTGCTTCGACTTCTAAAAAATGTATAGTATTTATTCCAACTGAAATTTTTATAAAATTCAGTGATTAATTTGGATACATATAAATAACAGTGAGTTTGTGTAATATTATTTTTTATATGTATCCAAATTATACTTAAATTCTATAAAAATTTAGTTATATAAATACTATACATTTTTTGAGAGTCGCTGAAAAGAAAAAAATTGAACCGGTGGTTCCCGGTCCCCCTAGAAGGGTCCTGTTATAACTATACACAAAAATGTAGTTTTGTTGTGAAGGAAAATATATATCTGGTTGGGAGAAGATTAGAGTGTCCCGATGCGCACTACACCAATCAAAGTGCCAGGAGCCTTATGCATCATAATCTTACAAATTGAAGGAATTGGTGAATTTAGGAGTAAATTTATATTACGTGTTTATGCATTTGGCGATATTTATATTACGTGTTTAAGCATTTTTGCTAGTAGTGTGAGTTGGGAACTTGGGGTGCATTGGATGGTGCTAACGTAGTGTACGTAAGAGTGAGTGTTAGAGTGGTGTGAGTGGTGTTTGGTTTGTTTGGGTTGCTCCGATCCTAAATATATTATACTTCAACATCCAGTCAGTTTTTCTAGCTCCCTTTTAAAGTTGAGGGTCTAAAATTCATTTTTGTCCATTATTCAAGTTTTTACATAATCACACTGTATGAGTAAGAACATCTTGAAACCATTCTCAAACCTCCCATATCTTCGTCTCCTTCAAACATGCTCAACTATGGAACAACTTGAGCAAATTCACGCACAAGTCACCACCCTTGGCTTAGCTCGTTTCACCTACATTACTAGCAAAATCTTAGCTTTTTGTGCTCTTTCCGAGGCTGGTCAAATCAGCTATGCGCAAAGACTTTTTAATCACATTGTCTTACCCACTACTTTTGATTTCAATTCCATGATAATGGGTTATTCTAAAACCACAAAACCTGAATTGGGTCTCTCAGTTTATGCCAAAATGCGAAGCCATGGCGTGAACCCAAATCCTCGTACTTTCCCAATTTTAGCTAAAGCTTGTGGTTCTGTATACTCTTTAAGTCAAGTACATGGTCAGGTAGTGAAACTTGGGCACTGTTATGATGTTTATGTGATTAGCTCATTTATATGGATGTATTCCCACTTTGGAGAAATTCAATTAGCTCGTCAAATATTTGATGGAAGTTTATATAGGAATGTGTTTTGTTATACTAGTTTGCTAAGTGCGTATTGCAGTAATCGATATATTGATGAAGCTCGCAAAGTGTTTGATTCAATGCCTGAAAGAAATGATGTTTCTTATAGTGCGATGATATCTGGTTATATATGGAATGAAAATTTTAATGAGGCAATTATGTTGTTCCGGACGTTGAAGAGTTGTGGTAATGTGAAACCTAATAGGTCTGTTTTGGTGAGTGTGATTAATGCTTGTGCAGCAGTGGGTGCATTTGAGGAAGGGAGGAGTATTCACTCTTACTTAGAAGAGAACTATTTTGAGTATGAACTCAAGCTCAGCACGACACTGATAGATTTCTATGCCAAGTGCGGGAATATAGAAACCGCGCTGGATGTATTCAAGAAGATGCCTCGTAAAGATGTAACCACTTGGACAGCTATGATTTTGGGATTAGCCGTAAATGGAAATAATGATATGGCGCTTGACCTTTTTAAGGAGATGGAGAGGAGGGGACCTAATCCAAATGCCATAACTTTTGTTGGGATTCTTGCTGCTTGTAATCACGAAACCTTAGTGAATGAAGCATGGCGATTCTTTGGTCGTATGAGCAAAGTTTATGGTATTGCTCCTGTAATCGAGCATTATGGATGCATGGTAGACCTCTTAGCCCGGGCTGGTCAAATTAAAGGAGCAGAGATATTGATAAAAAGTATGTCGATGGAACCAGATGGAGCCATATGGGGGTCTTTCCTAAATGGCTGTCTAATACATGGTGACATTGAGCTGGGGGTGAGAGCAGGGAAGCTTCTGATTGAGTTAGAGCCTCAGCATAGCGGGAGGTATGTTCTGCTGGCAAACATGTATGCCACTGTGGGCAGCTGGGAGGGTGTGATGAGATTACGGAAAATGATGGAAGAGAGAAAAGTTGTTACAATACCTGGATGGAGTTTCATTGAGATTGATGGGATCGTTCACAGATTTATAGTCGATGATAAATCTCATTCTCAAATAAAAGATATCTACAAACTTTTGATGCAAATGAATAGAGAATTTGTATCATCAAGTCATACATCAGTCATGCAGGACTAATATGGCATCTTAAATCATGGGTTAAGAATTGAGTTCTGTATCACCTTCCAGGTCGAGGCCAAGTCAAACAATACTCCGAATCTTATATTCAGATCGATCAAGCCTTCACAAGAGAAAATCTCATAATTTCAAGTGGAAAGTTACTCTTTGCCCCTTTCTAGTTAACTCTTATTTGATGGAATTGACTTCACATCAACATCAGAAACGAACTGTATCTGTTTCGGAAGTAGAAATTTTATTGAACCCGGCGTTAAATTATGGCATACTACTGTTTCCTTCCAAACGCAGGGAAAGGCCAAAAGGATTGAAGGAGTGGTACTAATATTAATTTATTTTAAGTTGGTTTAGTGATGTAGCGAAGGAGCTAGGTAGTGACAACACTCAGTAATGGCTCCAATTCCATTCTGTGTGCCAAGTGTACAGCGGCCATCAAAAGAAGTCAAAACTGTGGGAGATGGTGATGAAACCAAAGCTAACAAAACTCTCCATCACCTCGGATCCCCCGTCTCCTCAAAACCCCCCACTTTCACCCCTAACAAATCACACCTCACCAAATAACCACCCGGGCCGTCACTCTTGTCATTTTCCCTAACAATCTCAAGTAAATTTAAAACCAAACAATTGATCACTACTAGAAACACTTCTTGCGCTGATCCCTACTTCTGATTCCAATCTTGCTCTTAAAACCATCTTAATAATAATGTCTGCTGCAAGCTTTTCAGCTCCGGTTGCTGCATCAAGCTATGTTGGCTTGAAGCCCAATTCGTCAAAGCTGTTTCAGGTGAAGGATTCAGTTGCATGGAATCGGAAAACCGTCTCAAATGGATCTAAAACTCACTGCATGAAGGTAAGTGATGGCAAGGAATGATGATTTTTAAATTGCTCAATTAAATAATTTGTTTTACTCGTGTGTCTGTGTGTGTGTATAAACAGACTTGGAATCCAATTGATAACAAGAAATTTGAGACTCTCTCCTACCTTCCACCTCTATCTGACGATTCGATCGCCAAGGAGATTGATTACATGATGAAAAAGGGATGGATCCCATGCCTTGAATTCGATGCGGTAAGATCAAGGAATAAATTCATTTTTACATCTATGATGACCACTCCTTTGGCAATATTTTTTTTGGGAGATGGTAAAAGCACTCCAAGTTTAGCCGGTTACATCAATTGCATGGTTAAAGAGTGAAACTGTTGGAGAGTGAATTGTATTTGAGAAATCACTCTGTTTCAAAAGTAAGGAGAACACTAGCACAGAAAAGTACACTTCCACAACATTTTAAGCACTTAAAAAAATTGTTAACAACATATTTATCCACCTTTCTTTCCATATTAGATAGAGATGCTTTCAGCTGTGAAGATTTAGTAAGTGAAGTAAATTATAATGCAAAACAAATCATTTTCTCTTGTTTGGCTAACCTGGAAAGGAAATTTGAAAGAAAAAAAAGAGATACATTTTAATATTAAATAGATGAAAACTAATAGTGATCTAAAAATTTCTTTCCATCTCATCATATCAGCAGAGTTGAGAAAATATGAGAGAAATGTGTTTTAATTGTTTATATCCGTTCCTTTTTTGTCTGTTAATACAAGGGAATTCATGAAAGAAACATTGATTCAATAAATGGTTTGAATTTATAGGCTGGGGTCAGAGTGTCATATCTTTTTGTTCAAGTGTGTGCGTACTAACTTGTGTTTTCCTTTTCCTTGTGGGTGAATATATATATATATTCAGTTGGGGTATGTTTACAGGGAGAATAGCAGAATTCCGAACTACTATGACGGGAGGTACTGGACACTGTGGAAGCTACCCATGTTTGGTTGCACAGATGCTTCCCAAGTCCTCCGTGAAATTCAAGAGTGCAAGAAGACGTATCCAAATGCTTATATTCGCTGCTTGGCTTTCGATAACATCAAGCAAGTTCAGTGCATGTCCTTTGTCATTCAGAAACCCACCACCACCACCTCCTCCTAAATCCCTTTAGGGACTCATTTCTGCTTTGTTGCTCGTAATCTTTTCGCTTTTGTTGCATGTCTTTCTGTCTATGGTTAAAATAAGGTGGACTGGCCAATGACTTTCTTGCACAGAGAGAGAGGAAACCTTTTCTTTTGTTTGAAATGATAAACAATTTACAACTGGTTTCCTGCACATTGATTTGAGCTTCTCTTTCCTGGTGGAAATCATATGGTTTTGATTCTTTGAGGAGCTGTTTTGTTAATCAAAGTTTTATCCATCCTAATTACTGCTATGTAATCAATGTTTGATACAAATAAGTTGGGCCCAACTTATTGAATAAGATACAAATATACCCCTCCCTCATATATGTGTATCTTAAAAATACTACTCCTCCATAATGAAACCAAGAAAGGAGGGAGCCTAAACAATGTGTTCCGTTTTGGGGCAGCTGCAGAATCAAAGAAACGCACGCTGAAAATCCAACATTGAATAACAATGCAAGGATAGTCTAGTTAATAAATGTTTTTACTCCATTTACTTTCTTAATAAATGTTTCCTTGTAACAAACAAAACAAAATCCATTTGACAGAGAGAGTATTGATTGGACTCTGGGCCAAAATTCCCTTTTTCTCTTGCTTGAAGTATTATCACTTCTTCTTCTTCTTCTATTCATAGTTTCATATATACAGAATATTTTAGCACCTAAATAATCATCTTTAATGAGAAACCTAAGTGTTGTAGTATACATCATGGCTATAATAAATATCGTATATGCTATTTTTATTTTGAAACTTGATAGAGAGAGAGACTTAATTTGGAGAGTAAGAGAGGGGTTCTCGGCGGTGCACATGAAGGTAGGTAATGACATTGACCGACGATCGCTATGCATAAAATAAAAACAAGTGGTGGGTGTGGTTATCGTTTACCAAAATGGAGTACCAATCACACCTAGAAAGATCAAGGAAGGCTCTATTATTGCTGCAAATTAGTAATTGTCACCTCTTACTCCCAAGAGCCTGAAATATACAGTCAGTCAGTCAGCAGGGGAGGGAATATCTTTCTCTTTTATGACCGACCGACCGACCTTAAATATACTAATAATAATAATAATAATACTACTACTATAATTATATGGACGGACTTTAAAAAATGACGTTGTAGTCAATGTCACAGATACAGAGGAAACCGTTTCACGAGTAACAACAAAGCCATGCCATGCCATGCCATGCCATTTTCCTACTAATATTAGTAGTACTATTACTTATCGGGGGTGGGGATGCTTGCTGCTGCTTTTAAGGCTGCTGGTCTGGTAGGTTTGGTTTTTACTAGGGTAGTCCTATTCTCTCTTTTTTTCTTTGTTTTGTTGGGTTGGGTTGGAGAGCCTGGAAAAATTGATCTTCTTTTTCTTTTATTTTGTTTTTGCTTTACTAAAATGGAAGGTACCCCATAAACGGCAGATGTAATCAGAGGGTGAAGTCTAACCAAAACCCACCAATCCTCTTGTTTTCTAATCCTCCGGTAATCCCAATTGAGCCAGCCAACCAGCAAAACCTTCATGCCATATGTTTGATATTTCTCTTTCTTTATGAAATTTGTATTGAATCTACCATAAACATGTACTAAAAACAAAAGATATATATATATATATACTAAGTACTACTCCCTCCGTTCCTTAAAGACTGCAGTTTTAGAAAAAAAAATTATTCCTTAAAAAATACAGTTTTAGGAACCCAATATAGTTCTTGTATGTTTTATCCAAATATGCCCTTGTTTTAATTTATTACAGCAAAGAGTTATTACGTTCACCAATAATTTCTCTCTTCACATAATTAATGAACGCATAAGGCTAACTTTATCATTTTATTCCACTTATTGGTTTGTGTTTTTTGCAAAAACGGCCGTTTTTAAGAAACTATAAAATAAGCAGTGGGTCAACCGTAAACCCAATCCAAAAACCCTGACAAACAAAACCGTTGAATCCACTGATATATAGCTGGGCTAGGGCCTTGTCTTCAAACATGCGCATATAATAACCCAAGATGCAAGCTACCAGCCTACCACTGCTATTTGGTAGCTCCAAATCCAAGGATCTAACTACTCTTCCTTCTTACATTTATGAACCCCAAACGCCTATTGGACAGGGAGAGCTTTTAATACTCTCCAACTGACCTCTTCATTGAACAATATTACTACCTTGGTGTCAAAATCAGCAAACGTCTTTACTTTTTCAAGTTGAAATTATAAAATTTGATTGAAATGAATCCTACTACTATCATTTTAAGTTGAGGGAAACACTATTTTTACACGTGTTTTTGATATTTTCATATGATTTTTTCTCATATGAGAGTGAGATAAGAGAGAATCACGTGAAAATATTAAAAATATAAATATAATTATTAGAACTAAAATTTGAAAAGTTTTGTAGTATTAATTTAGAATTTTAAAATTTGACCAAAACAGTGTTAACCCATTTTAAAACTGTATTTTTAACTCCCCTCTGATGTATTAATAGTGTCCCCTTAATCCTTACAAGAGAGAGAGAGAGAGAGAGAGAGAGTTTTCTCTCATAGTATTTACTCTGTTCTTCGCAGGCTGTGTTGTTACATTGTATTTTATTAATTTGAAGTCCGGTGCACAAACCAGATATTCAGTTGTAAACAAGTACACCAAGAACAATGAGATATATTCGCACCGGAAGCTTCAAGAGACTCTTCTCCACTAAGCATCGAAGCTTCGATGAAGAACAACTCCCAAAAGAATGTCTTCCCAGTACTGATCAAGAACACAAGAATGGAAAGAATGTTCCTGAAACAGAGCCTTCTCAAACTCAACGACCCATTTGGAAAAGCTTCTCCTTTGAAGAAATCTTGCAGGCAACCAATGGTTTTAACTCAGGTTTCTCTTTTCTCTCTCCATAAACTGCTGCTGTTTGATTTAGGCTATTTTTTTACTTGTCTATATTGGATAGAAGGAAAAGATATGATTTTGCGAAATGGGTTGCAGATAATTTGGTAGGAAAAGGAGGGTATGCAGAGGTTTACAGAGGAATATTGGAAGAGGGGCAGGAAATTGCTGTAAAAAGGCTAACAAAAGCATCAAATGATGAGAGGAAAGAGAAGGAGTTCTTGACAGAGATTGGAACACTCGGCCATGTGAACCATCCAAATGTATCATCACTTTTAGGCTGTTGCATTGATAATGGCCTTTATCTCATTTTCCAGTTCTCCTCCAGAGGCTCTGTTGATTCTCTTCTTCATGGTACATATTCATTCTTATAGGACTCTCGTCTTGTCTTTAAGCAAAACCATACCAGCTACATGAATTGAACTTAATATTTTGTATCTTAATTTGCAGATGAGAATTTACCAACAATGGACTGGAAATCAAGGTACAAGATTGGGGTTGGAACTGCTCTAGGACTCCATTACTTGCACAAAGTATGTCCCAGAAGAATAATTCATCGAGATATTAAGACTTCCAACATTTTGGTCACCGCAGATTTTGAACCACAGGTGGTATATATACCTTTTTCTATCATCTTGATAACTAGAAAGAACATGGCAGGAGAAAAATTAAACTTTCAAGCCACACTCCACTTTAAGATGCCAGACATTGATATTTTAGAATGATAATGTTGGAGAAATTCAAATGTTGCAGATATCTGATTTTGGGCTAGCAAAATGGCTTCCATCACAATGGACTCATCATTCCATAGCTCCCATTGAAGGGACATTTGGGTATGTAACTTTTCCTGCTATAGATATACATATATATATATATATATATATTCAATCATAAGTGAATGGTCAGTGCGTGAACATATTTAAGATTCCAATTGTTCCGTACTTGTAGGCATTTAGCACCTGAATATTTCATGCACGGGGTTGTAGATGAGAAGACTGATGTTTTTGCCTTCGGAGTCCTACTACTCGAGATTATATCTGGCAACAAACCCGTGGATGGCTCTCACCTAAGCTTACATAGCTGGGTAATATGACACTATCAAAATTGAAAATATCCTTTATTTACATTTGGACACCCACCCTTCAAAATTTGAATTAGGATCCTCTCAAATTTACAGTTTCATCATAGAGGTGGATCCAATCACAAAAATAAAATAAATACAAAAAACAAATGAATGATTATTATATATTTTTTAATGAAAATCCGAACCCCACAAAAGAAAAGAAATTGTCATTTTCTTCAGGCTGTCCAAAGTATTCTTCTTCTACCACCAAGTGTTTACAATTTCTTATTGTTATTTACATTTTCCAATAGGCTAAACCCATATTAAAGCAAGGGGATAATGAAAAGCTGGTAGATTCAAGGCTTGAAGGGGCATATGATATCACACAGCTCAACAGACTAGCCTTTGCAGCATCTCTTTGCATACGCGCTTCTTCCACGTGGCGTCCCACCATGAGTGAGGTAGCAAATTTCATTTTGACTCTTTTTAAAAAAAAAAGTTAATTTGCAAAATCATTACTTGATTAATTAAGCTCTGATAAGGACTGGCATATCATACGGTGTGTATATATATATATATATATGTTGTCCTTTTCATGATTCCAATGTTAGTCTAATACTAGTAAAAAAGTTTTATTCATGAATACAACCAAGCAATCACGGACTGAAAATATGAGGTGCATATATAATTGCAATCAATCAATTCATGTTACTGTGGGAATAAGATAGATATATATATATATATATATATATATATTAATATGCAGCGGTTGCTTGTCTCTAATGACTTTGAATATCTTTTTGCAAAAAACTAAGATTTGATTCTTTAGTTTTGGGCAAGGCATTTGGATGGATGGATTGTTTGTTTGTTTGTTTAGATGTCCAATCCAAAGAATAGTACCAATTTGGTGTCAACGTGAAAAACTGAATTCTTAGTGGTTGTGGAATTAGTCTTGGTCTGAATTTTCTGACTATTTCCAATGCATACAGTAATACGTGTGCTGCAATTACATTGACAGGTATTAGAGGTCATTCTGACGGAAGGAGAAATTGATATAGAGAGGTGGAAAATGCCAGACGAAGAGGAAGAGGAGGAGTTTTGGGGTTTTGAGGATCTTGACTGTGAATGTGATGATGCCTCCTCTTAACCGGGACATCATAGAGCTCCAATCCCTCTCCTCCACGTGTATATATTAAATTATGAAATTAAAATGCGAAATTTTGTGATTGTAAAGGGGTTGTGTACGTAACTTGGCACTGTTTGATGACATGACTAAAATTAGCTGTTTTCTCATGCAAAAGTAAAGATAATTGCACATTCTGTTGTTAGAGCACTTTTCTTTTTATTGTTGGACTAAAATCAGGAGAAAGATATTCTTCAAAAAGTAGGCAAGAAATACCTTAACTATATATTTGGAGCCTGAGACCGAGTGTGTTGCATTGTATTCAAATGGACATCCAAAAGAATTTTCTAGGCTTTGTGTCATAATGGATTGTCCACTGGTGGCAATCCTTGTGTAACTTTGAAATCGATTTGCAGAGGATACCTTGAAGAAGATCAAAAACCACACAAATAAGGATATACATGAATTTCATGTTTTAACAACAAAAAATGGAAATGAAATAGATACAAATGAGCAGAAATAAAGCTGTAGATAGCTCACAGAAAAACATAAATTTGCTGATGCTCCGGTCTTCAACATTTCAGTGGTGCGCGATCCAGGAAAAGTGATGCAGCGTGAAGTTTAAAGCACAAAGCAAAACCGTTGCTCAGTTATAAAGAAATCTACCAAGAGACAGAGACTTGGCGCGATTTACATATAATAGTCCCCTATAACGGGATTAGGATCCTCTCCATTTCAAATATATAGATACTCTCTATTTCATGGTTCAGATTTAAAACATGCGCTCTCTCTTCTGTCAGCATGATATCACATTCTAACACATTTTAAATATGAACTATGAAATGGAGAGGATCTCGAACAATCAAAATTCTATTCTCAATTGTACGAGTTGTTGCAAATTTGCTTAAAATGTTTACATTTAAGGGTTATTCTCTAGCGTACTGTGATCGAATCAAATGACTGTTTAAATAAGTATTGATCCACATCAGGAGTCGCAATGAGTCATAATATCTTCTTGTCTGCTTAAATGCATCCACGTGCTAGAATCTGATCTACCTAAGAATAAGAAAATATGGCGACCACATGCCATGAATGCCATACATTCACGAATGTTGCAAGTTTCTCAACTCTAGACATCAACAAAAAGTTGAGCACCAAAAAGAGCAACTAGAAAATATCACAAGACAAATATCGATAATAAAACATGAATGTAAAATAACAACAACAACACTGCTGGTATTGCTGCATATGAGCTAGAGGATTCCAACATCCGGATCCCACTACATCCATATTCCATGTAGTGAAAGATCTTTTCAAATGTATACACAAACTTGTTATTCAATAATTTTGCCATATTGATATGGTACAGAAAGAGGATTCAGCCAGGTATCCTTTCTTTAAATAAATCCTGCATGGCAATAACATATAAATTTATTCAACTGCGATCGGACAACTCATGTAAAGCAAAGGGACTTTCAAAATCTACCTGCCCAACAACCAAGAAGCATGTTACACACTTTCAGCTTTGGTAGACATATTTTTTGCTTTTGCATCTACCTGGTCCTGTAGTTCAAATTTTAACAGCCATTTAAAATTTCACTACAAAGAAGACGAGGATCAGAGTTACTTTAATCACTACAAAAACCAAGAATTTCAGCAATATAACAACAATCAGATGCAGTTTATAGAGAATATGAAAAGCCATCAAAGTTGGCAAGTTTGCAAGCTACAAAAGTATTGCAAGTAAAATGCTGTGTTTATTAGTCCTATCTTCACAATCCCAAAATATGAATGCAACCTAAACAGCCAACATTATTGTTCAAACTTGCAGTACATAAAACTTGTTAAACAACCAACTGCCTCCAACTCTAAGGTCCTAACAGTACAACAATTTAAACAACACACAATCAAGGTGTTCTTCACCCCTAATTATATCAGTAAAAGAACAAAATTTGTATAGCCTAGGCCTACGATGTATTAAATTTAAGCAATTACCATAGTTTTGCATCAATCACACTAATAAAGCTTCTGCCTTCTATCGAAGTGTTCTATGCATTTCCCTTGTATCAGTTTTTGATATTCAAGCAAATGATGTCCAGTGTCGATCAAAAAATTGATAAATGATGCTCATTCTCAAAGTATGAATGTGTATTCTCCTCCTCCTCGACCAACTTCTCAATCAGTTACATGCAAGTTTATTTATGAGCTAGATCACATGACTGACTCCAAAAAGAAATAGAGATCACACTGACCAGTTCCTACAAGACTTTCATAGATAAAAGTAGCACTAAATTGTCCAATAGTGGAATATCCAACATTGCATCCTTTTATCTTTCCAACTGCGAGAAAGCCATTTTTTTAAATTAATATGAATTGGGTTTCACAATGAGAGCCAATTAAATTCATTAAGAAAGGGCTTTGTTAAATTCAAGAAGAAAAAAAAATCTAATACAAGACCTGAACATGATTCTAAAAAATATTTTTTTTAAGAAAAAAAAGGTGCACAAGCTTAATTAAGGATAAAGGACGTAACTAAAAATTAAAGCCGAAAATGTATATAGGGAACTTGTAAAGAGAGTAATTAAATATTTGATGAAAACGCTTACCACTCCTTTGGTTTCATAATAATCGTCCAATGCCCATTGATACTTTGACTGATTCAGCCCAAACCAATGCGCCACATACCCATCCAAACTCGAATGCGCTGTCATAAAATGACACAATTGAAATTAACCAATAAATAAAGCTTAGGCTCTGTCTGTTAGCAGAGAAATCGTATTGGCAGTGACTACAACCAAATAAAAACGTTAACTTTGGCCTAACAAAGTCCAAAATTTAGCAGAGTTTTTACAAGATGAGAGGAAGGGGATACCGTTTTGGAGTTTGGCAACGGCACTCCAGAAGAAAGCAAAGGATGAGGCGTCGGACTTAGGATTGTAGTGCACCGGTGGCGGGAGAACGGGTGGAGGAGATTGAGCTGGCGGCGGCTGAATTACCGGAGAATCTTTTTTCTTTGGCAGAGAATCGGAGGAGAGAGGTGATTGTAGGTGATGTGAATGGGAGGAAGAGGGTTTAGGGGTTTGGGGAGGAGTAACGAAGACTGTGTAAGGTCCGATCTTTCCGATCATCGGCTGCGGATGAGGAGTTGTTGGATCCCCGCCGTTGATCGACATTTTTATCTTTTGAGAGAGGGAGAGATGAAGTGGGGATTTGAGTTTGGGAAAGTGAAACGAGCGTGGATATTAAATGATTTTAAGTAGGGAGTAGCATAATGCACGAAACTCGATGTCTGTAGATCTCTGTCTTCCTTTTTTGGTCTGCTTATGAACCACTATTTCTTTCTTTCCTTAGATTCGAATTTTACTCTCGGGAATAAATATATATATATATATATGTACACAACAACGTACAACTTACAAGTATAAAATAGTAGTAGTAGTAATAAATAAAAGAGGGAAAGTGTTTTAAAGAATATTATATTTAATTATATTTTTAAATATATAATTTAGATGTACACATAAATATATTCTTTACAAAAATATAGATTCATAAATATATTTAATTAATACTTCATTTATAAATAAAGAAATAAACAAAGTGGTTTCTAGATAGATTGGAATATATGCTGGATTTTGTAACTTGGTTTTAACTTTTAAAAGCAGCACATGGCACCCATTTGTTTCGGTGGTTGTTTTATATGCCATGAATTGAAATATATTATTTTCTTTTCTCAAAAAAAAAAAAACGAAATGGTGCATAAGATAAAATGTTAGTTAATGATTTCTCTCTGTAATAAAATGTTTTAATAAAAAATAGTCAGATTTTTTCTTAATTAATTATGAAAATCAAATGAAATGGTAGATGATTACTATATTTTTTAGGGCATGATAAAAGAAAAATTCGAATAAAATAAAAATTTCCTTGAAAAATCATCATTTTACAAACAAGTGGGTGAGAGATTCTTTCTGGCAATAGAAAACTCCAGCAGCTCCTAGTTTGCCGCACCCAAGTACTCGTATAACCAATAACACTACTACTAGGCAGAATATATATATATATATATATATATATATATATATATATATATATATATATATTTTCTCTTAAACTGTGTGCTTAGTATGTGCTCTAAGGGTACATATTAAGAAATTCCTATATATATATATATATATATATATACAAGTTGGCTTACTGATGATACATACACGCGGCTGAGAGAGACGAAACATAAAGCAATTCTAACCAACAAAGTCGTATACTACTTTCAATCTTGGCTCGCTAGTTTGTTCAAGGACCGAATCCTGCAAAAATCTATTTCTTGAAATCATGATATCAAATCAATCGAGACGAGCAAATGAAGAAGCCGTCCTCTCATCATGTATCATAAAGAATTGCATCCTCCTGTGTCCTATCAAACATACCCCTGCTGCTAATGAAAACTTGATTATCCAGCCTTCCCCCTGATCTTCACACATCCCCTTCCAGAAATTCCAACCCTCATGAAGCATTCTAATGAGGAGCCTATTTAATAGTATAGTTCAACATAGCTTTCATTACAAACACGAGATGCCGAGCAGTTTGTCACTTCCTATATACAATGCACTAAACACCCTCAAATCTTTTTATTTTAGTTTTTCTCAATCTTTTTTGCTTTTTCTTCCTGGGGTCAATATTACAGAACCAGAACATCAACAACAACAACAATGCCACATTCCATGCTAATTAAAACAAGATCTACATATATAGTAATACCCCTACTAGTCTACCAATAATGCTAACCTACAAAGGAAGTGTTCCATACAAACCTCAAAAACTAAACCCGAATTACATCACTCGTGATAGTTTCCACCTCGCACCAAATTTACCTCCGACAAGGAAATACAGCCACTGACAAAGTAGTTCTGACAACACCAATCGGTCAAACATTCTTTTGGCAGATGCAACAACTTCCCCATAAATTAATTACCCGAGACGATCTTCTTGAAGCCAAAAATTCCTTGAGGTTTCATCCCACCAGGTTGCCATATTATTTGTTAAGAATCAGATAGCAGAACTCCCTAAAGATAGCTCATGAAGCTCACCTAGCATCCACTCCTCACCAGTTTGACCTCCAAGTACCATAGCCCTTGTCCCTCCAACAACACATGTACTATGTCCCCAAGCAAATCTCGGAGGTCGCCCAGGTACATTTAGTATCCTCCATGTAGGTTTCTCCTCGGTTGGGTCCAGGATATAAAGTTGTGAGGCTGAATGAAGACCTGCCACAGAACCACCAAAGACAAGGATCCTGCCACCTGGGAGACTTACGGCTACATGATCGAGTCTTGGGGGAGGAGCTAAACCTCCTGGATTTCCAGCACCAGGCATTCCACTCCCAGTTACACTTCTCCAACATGGTTCATCCTCACTCAAATCCATTGTGAATACATCACTTGAACGAAAACGGAGGGGCCCACTCTTAGGCAAGACCACCAAACATCAGAATTTTCCTACCCCCATAAACAGATAGAGTGTGACCAAGTCGAGAAGGTGGGGTCCACGCTGCTGGTATCTCTCTCCAAATGGGCTTCTCGATTGAAAGATCTAGAAGGAAAGTGTCACTAAGAAGCACACCAGAATCTGCACATCCACCGGAAACAATCAACTTGCTTCCATCAAGGGTGCAGGAACTATGCCAAGATCTTGGAAGTGGAGGTGCCAAACCAGAAATTTCACGCCATGATGGATGTTTGGCATCCAAATCCAACACAAAGACATCATTGAGTAAGCCCTGCTGCCCACAGCCTCCAAAGACAACTAGATTAGATCCATTTACGCAAGAAAGTGTGTGTCCCCAACGACCAGGGGGTGGAGAACCCACTTTTACATGTTCCCATTCCGGGTTGCTGGAGTTTAAATCCAATACGAAGGTATCATTCATTGGTTGCATGTTGACTCCTTCACCCCCAAAAAGAACTACACGGTTACCAACTGCACAAGCACTGAAGTTACAACGCGAGGGTTCAACTGCTCCTCCAACTGTTAATTTCCTCCATGCTGCTGCTTCAAGAGTGGTCAGCTCCCTTGCCAATCTACCCCATCCAAGTCTCTTAGCCCCAGGAACCGTCTCCAAAACCCTAGTTGTTTCACTACCCCATGCATTTTGGCAGACCATTCTCCAAAGATCCTCGTTATTTGTTAGTTCATAAAGTCGCCTATTCACAGAGCCAACAGACGCAATATCACGTGGGGTTAACCGTGAAAGAATTTTGAGCGACAAGACTTCATCGCTCAACTGTAGTATCCCACAAACTCCACGAGTTATATTCCTGTTCCCATCAGGAACTGCACGACGAAAAGAAAGACTGGAACGGAACCAATCTGATGCCTTAATAGCTTCCTTCGCAGAAGATCCAAGAAGTGGGCCCAGGTCTAAATTTGCTTCTGTGAAAAACTGAATACCAATTATATGTGATATTGTGTCATCATCTCCATTTATAGGGGTCATGCGCAACCTATTCATTAGTGGAGATCCGTCCTTTCTAAAATTCAACAATTCACCCTGAAATTCAACTCCCTTCTCGAGGCACCTTCGTATTTCTGAAACAACTGAGGAGTCCACTAGTGGATGCCTTCTTTTCGCATATGGGCCTCTGCATTGCAAGAAACGACTGCCATAGAATCCCAAAAAATCAGAAGCCAGGAAAAAGTAATTATTTCAAATTTTCAATAAACAGCATTAATCAACAAGTGAAGTATGTATAACAATGAACACGAATACTAGCACAGCGGAAAGGGCTCATCAGTAAGACCAGAAGAAAAATTGAGCTCATGTATAACACTTTGGTATGGTCCACATCAGTAATTGATGTACATATAGTGAAAGGCATGACAATCGATAGACCAAGCAACTCGTTTAATCAAAAAAGGAGTGATCCTAAAGCAGCTAAAGATTGCACGTCATGTCTGGTGAGAATTCAGACAGACATATGACGTCTTATCAATAGAATTTAAAGCAAACAAAAAAATTTAATAATACCCCCCTCCATCAAACCTTAACTTGTCCCCACATTTGAATTTTCCACTTTCTAAGAAAACATTGAGAATGGTGCAGAAAGTCAAAAAGAATTCAATAACCTTAATATCAACCCCACTCTAAAGCACTTTTAATAATAACCCCTTATTGGACCCTACTAAGTTTTAAAAAAAAATGACCACTTACTAGACAACACCCGGCACACACTATGGCTCTTCTAATTCAAAATAACACCATGTTTGTGAGTTTTAAAACGGACAGAATAGAAATGGATGGAAAACTTGGGCCATGTTTGCTTTTAGAAAAGGTTTTAAAAAACATTTTCCAGAAAACAGCTTTTAAAAAACAGTTTTCAGTTTTCATTGTCTATTTTTTGAAAATGCGCTTGGCTATTGAAAACAGTTTTCTGATTTTCAAAAACCTAAAAATAGAAAAACTGATTGATGACTTTATTTTCCAAATTTTAATTTAGAAATAACACTACTAAATTATAAAAGTATTAACTCATTACACTAACTATATTTAACCCAAACCCACTAAATTTCTCGTTTGTCTGAACAAAACCATCTTACTGAATCGGGAACGGAGCAGCAAGAGAACTCAAATATTTTGGAAGCTTAGTCAAAGCAGTGTTCAAAAAAGAGGCCTAGGCGCTAGGCCCCCCATGGCTCCTCACCTAGGCCCAAAGCGGCAAAAAAATCCCTCTAGAAAATTAGACGGGGCAGGCAGGAAAGGCGGGCCTAGGCGGAGAGTTTTTTTTATTTTAATAACTATCCAAACCAGATCTTGATATATTTATTTTTCTAATAATTTACCATATTCATAATGCAAGTTGTAGCATATCAAATCACAACAAGAAACGAATAAGATCAAGTCAAAATAAATAATTTTATTATAGTTGTAATTTTTTGAACTTATACCAACTTCGAATTATATAAATGATGATACATTTGTAATATTTAGTTTAATTCAATATAATTCTTAAATTTATGTTTAGTTTCTTAAGTTTTAATATTGAATTGAATTCTTGAAATTTAAAATTTTATTATTTAATAGCAATCTTGTTTATGAATAAAACTAATACGTTAAAGATATGTTAATCATACTTAGCATATGGTATTTGTCATTTTCTTTAATTGAAAATTACACAAATAAAAATAATTTCATAATTAATAATATCAAATGTCTCATTCAATAAACTTCACACTAATTTTTAAAAATAACAGTTATTTAAATTTTTTTAGAGAGAAGAAGTACGTATATATATGAAGATACTAACACTAGTTCTATAATTTAATTATTTCAAGTAATGGATATATATATATATATATATATATATAGTTTGTTTTAATTCATTGAATCAATTGTTTTCATTGAAGCATGATGATAAAAGAATATACTCTTTCTGTTTCAAAATACAAGATAATTATTAATTTTTAAAAATTAAATTAAGAGATTTTAAACTCAAAATTCATACGAATTTCTTTAATTTTAGTCAATAAAATAATAAATATTATAAATTATCTAAAAAATACTATTTATTATAAATATTAAAGTCATAGATCTTAGGGGCACTTGGAATTAGTGTTTGATGGGTGGCTGACAGAAGGTTAGTTGTCGACAAAAGTGGCCAAGTTTTCTGTCTTTTTCTTTTTTTGTGTTAGTTAAAAAAAATCAATAACAAAGAAATTAAATAAAAAAATAATTTTTTTATCTATTATTTTTTTCCGTCCATTCTAAAATTGAGTAATTATATGATTGTCAGATGTAATTATAAGACCAATATCAACTTTTAAAAATTCAATTTCAAACTCAAAATTAACATGAATTCATTTGTTTTATATGATTGTCAGATGTAAATATAGATTGTTTTGCTTTATATTATTGTTTTGTTTAGATAAATATAAGATAAAATATTAAAATTGGTTTAAAATTAAAAATTCCGCTTAGACCTCCTAGGCGCTAGGCACCCCGGCCTCCCGCCTAGCGCCTTTTAAAACATTGAGTCCAAGCTCAAATATCATGAAAAGGTCATGCTGAAAATCATGGAGTCAAGCTCATCTTATATGTCACCCAATTCAACCATATCAGGTTTATTAGAGAGGCTAAATTGATGAATCATAAGGTTGCTGGGTGATCTTAACATGTGCATAACAAAGTAATGTTCTAAAATTAGTTGCATGAAACGCCGTAAAAGATAGGCACAAATCTAACCCCAGAAATTCAAAATTAAGTTAAATAGAGATGTTCATACCCTGATATAATCTGACAATCACAATACATTCACAACTAAGGGTGTAAACTAGTCGAATCGAAGCGAACAGAGAGCTACTCGAATTCGACTCGAAATGATAAATTTGTACTCAAATTCGAATTGTATTTGAAAATTTATCTTCAGATTCGACTTGACTCGAATATTTATTACTCAAATTCGATCCGACTTGACTCGGATATTTATTCAAACTACTCGCGACCTTCAAATTCAAGCTCGAATTCGAGTCTCCACATAATAACTAGTTTTATAATAACATAATTATAAATTGAATTTATTATTTTACTAGAAATGAGAAAATATATTTACTATTACACTTTACAAATATAAAATCACAATTAAAATTAAAAACAAAACAAAATAATAATTAATTATCCTAATTTGATTTATATTTGTATATATTATAAGAGAATGTATCGAACATCTAATCGAATCTATATCAACCGAGTATGTATCCGAATCACAATCAAGAATTCGAGTAATTTGAATCTTAATCGAGTCGAGTATAACCTTGCTCAGATTCTATTCATATTTTTATTCGAACTATTTTTAACACTCAAATTTGGATCATATTATTAACGAATTCGAGTTTCGCTCGTTTTTTTTAGTCGAGCCCTAAACTGTGTTGACTCGTTTACAGCCTTATTCACAACTAATAAATCCACAAATCTTCTTATTTCTTACTTCAAAACTCAAAATAAATATAATTTCTTTTAAAGCAAAACAAGCTACTTAGATTTGATTTTAGGGGATTAGGGTTCTTTTTATATGGGGAAGAGATGATTGAGTTTGTAAGACGTAACATAGGGAGATGATATAAAATCAAAAGTCATAACTCATCTGCTTGATTTGGGGTAACGACCCAAGAAGAAGACGTTGAGAGAGAGCTTTAGATGGGAGATAACAGATTAGATTAGAGCTGAGCATGATATATATTAGATGGGTTTGGAGGCTAAAGAAAATATCCAACAATTTAAATTAAATTACGAGACTAGAGGAATCGAACCGATGCTAAATGAGGGCTTTCCATGTTATTAGCAAGTTCTCCGCGTTTCTACAATTTTCTAAAAATTCGCAAAACCTGGTTTACTAGTTTTTCAAATTGTGCTTTAGGAGGGTTGTACTGTGTTTTCACTTTTCTGAAAAGTTTTCTGATTTTCTCTCCAACCAAACAACTTTTCACCCACTTTTCCCAATTTTTAGAAAATTGAAAACTGAAAATTGGAGAGTTTTCTTAAACCAGACATGGCCTTAAGTTTTCAGTCTATTTCTCTTGTATGCAAGATTTTTAAGGGAGAGACAAAAGGACAAAAAAATGGATTACCTTTCTAACCAAAGTATTCTGTCAAAAATAGACAGATTTGAGAGGAAAAGAAAATAACGAAAGTGAGTCTTTCATAATCCCGATATCACCCTCTATTTAGAAACACAAAAAGATTTAGGGTAAACTAGTAATCTGAATTTAAAAGTAAATTTTCTTTTCTTTTCCTTAATAAGCTTAAGAACAACACGGAATATTTTTAAGTTTTCTTGTCCTAATTTAAGTTTGTCATTCCTTTCCTCTCTTTTTTCTAAAACTCAAAAACATAGTATTAAGGGTAGACATGAACATACAGGCTGCCTGGCCTGGCCTGATCAAGGCCTGCCAGGCTTTGACCATTGACAAGGCCGGTCCAGGCCCAGGCTCAAATAATGAAAGGCTAGGCCAGGCCGAATAAAAAACATGGCCTGAAGAAGCCAGGCCGGGCCCATCCCAAACTGGTCTAAGCCTCTTCGTACATCACTTGAAAAATATTCTTGAACCCTCCTCTATTTATAAAATAAAGGTAGGACAGGATTACATTGATAAACAATGTGGGACTTTAAAAGTCTAAATAACAAGTAAAGAAGGAAATGACTATCATATAAATACTTAGTGAACTTGGAGTTATAACTCTTTAAATCCGATGTGGGATGGACATTACAAGTTGTGGTCAATGGCCAAATAATCCTCATAAGTCATACCCCTCCCCAGTCCCCAACAACACCTAATCAATTCAACTAAATTATCCCCATACCCCTCCCACTGTACCGCTCATTCTACTTGAAGCTTAATATTATTTGATGTTCAACTAATTAAATGCTTCCCCCTACATCATATGTATTGTAATATATCTGAGATTATATTTGTTACTGAACATGTATGGAAACATTTCAAGTCTTCATTTGTTTGTTTGGATTTTGGGACATAACATGGGCTCTTTATCCAACTTTTTGAGAAAGCTTCAGTCAAAAGATGTTATATATTTACAGAAAATGTGCTGCTTTCTGATCTTTCCTGGGTCCCAGCAGAGGGGTTCAGAAGAATTAGCTAACCATTTTGTTTCATCAGCGTTTACTTGAAAATTCATTACTGTGAATTGTGAAATGTGTAGTCCTTTGTACATTTGACTATATGTGTATTTGCATTCAATGGCATCTTGAATCTGTAATATTTCACACATTTGGTTTATTTTAAATCATTTATTTACCTATTTGTATTGACAGTAATCATTAGTCACACATTTATCTCTTGTGCATGGCTATATATTAGTAGAGCAAGTGTGTGGTTTTGTTCTCATCATATTCGTCAGGACCATTTAATCATTTAGGTTCTTATTATAAAGTAATTACTGACGTTTGTTCTCAACGACAGTGTTGGGCTGTTTAAATTATAGAAAAATTTCTGCATATCCAACCACCTAATCCTGAGTTTGTGCATGCAACAATTGCTTTAGTTATGGCTTCACATTAGTAATTGTTTGAAGCACCAAGACCCAATATGAATCTCATTAGGCTTGGCTTTTTTATAAGCAATTATATGACATTTTGAAAGTACAAAATCTAAGTCCCACATTGCTTAAAAGAGAAATGTCTTGAGGAAGTTTTTCTTATAAAAAGGACTCAAAATGTATAAAGGCAATTAGACTTTAGTGGCCAAGTCCCATATCATTCAGAATGTTCAAGTCTAAGAGAAGTTTTCTTATAAATGATTTCCTGAGTAGGTTAAGCAAAGGACTTATAATGAGACTTCTAAAGTTGTTGACTAGGATTGGCCTTAAGTGAGGACAGACCTAAGGCTTTGGACCAGCCAGGCCTAAGGCTTTCCCCAGGCTACCCCAGGCCGAACTTTTAGTCGGGCCAATCCAGGCCGGGTTTTCCCTTTCAAATGGTAAGCCTTCAGGCCGGGCCTGACCGGCCTTGACCAGGCCAGTCTTTGACCTAGGTCGGGCTTGGGCCGGATAAAGGCCAGGCCGCGGGCCTCAGGCTTTTTGTGTAACTCTAATTAAGGGTATAGCATAAGTTGTGAATAAATTAAAATTTGAAATGACAAGATTTTGGAACATTGGAGAAACAAAAGGAGATAAAAGTAAACTTATAAAGGGATAACAAAATTTCACCACCTGAGGTTTTATTTATTATATGAATTTCACTTTTAAATTAGAAATATCCTGTTGGGAAAAAAGTGAACAAGAAAAATGAGAATATGCAAGACTGCAGGTCAACCTCAAGAAACTTCATCAATAATAACTTCTTACTTTTTCATATGATAGAGCACAATCTACTATCAATTTCAAGACCCCATCTACTAAATTAGTTTATAGTCTGCCGAATTGCCTATCATTTCACTATGTGCATACCAGAAACTTCAAAAAGTTTCCTAGACTTCTAGGCATTATTATGCCCAAGAAGGCTAAATTTCCTAAACCACAATGAAAATATGAAACTACGATCAAGTAAAGGGACTTCCATTAGACTTGACCCTTGGCCTAACAACTTCCAAAAGAACTACAGTACTACACCTCTAAAGCCCTGAAGTGCAAAAATGAGCGAGAACCACACCCTCTACCCTACAACAATTGAAGAGGAAATTGACTCTCAAATACAATACCTCCAGGTCATACTCACTTTACATGAGAGAATCAAAAGTTACAGCAAACAAAATAAACTTAAACCTATTATCTGAAATCTTAGCTTGATAATTAATCCTTGAAAGTAATTATCCAGGTATTAACTCAGATTTGAAACCAACCTTCAATCCAGGAATATAACACTCAAGCTTACTTTTCTAATGCAGTAATGAAAATTTTAGCAAGAAAAAGAGTAGTTCTAGAATTCGAAACCCAGGGGGAAAGACAAGGAAGAAGCAAGTCCTAAAAGCACCTTGAAACACACACCTTACGATCACGTTATGATGTAATACTGCATATATCACCTGTTAAAAATTAATTATAATAATAGCGCGATACAGCAGATAACGCAGATAAAAAGAACTGAAAGTTACTGCTTCCAGATACCAGTAGATCCTAATCTGCAAATAACTTGCTTTAAAACATTGAAGCTCAAGTTGTAACTGGCTCGGCTCAAAATTTCTTGGAGAAGTTAAGAGTTTGTTTATTGGTAATTATATTGCAACTGAAAACTGAATCAAGATACATCAGGATTTTAAGTTTCCAAGAAATTTGGAAAGAAAAAAATTAAAGCAATTTTAAATAAGTGTACCAAAAAGAGTTTGAGCATGTCTAGGTAAATAGCTGAACTGGAGGATGTAGAGGACAGTTCATCTTGGTTGAAAAGTTTCTTCCCTTTGAAAAATCAAATAACAAGAATGTATTTTAGAATGGGTTTATAATGTCACATAGAATAGATCAAAACATAATATTTCTTATGACTGCATATTTATTATGTTTCTTCCAAATCTGCAACTTAAGTGAATAATAACACTTTGACACAACTTTGAAGCTATGTTCCAAGGACATGGGTATAAGTGGTGTCAGGATGCGGATGTGTTGAACCCTTCAAAAGTGTCCATCTTGAGAGTAATTATTTTTAAAGAATTTATCAATTCCTGGTGTGCTAATAATGTTCAAAAGATATGCAAGCCTAATTTTATATTATATATAAAAAAAATTACTTTCTTTTCCATACACAACTAAAGGACTGGAGGTGTCCAATATCAAACAAGAATGTCGGATACATATCTAGCGTTAAACCAAATTCTGGAATACAAAGGCTGCACAATCAATTCCACGTCTAACAGATTCTACTCTTAAATCAGTAAACAAACACTCAATACCAGCCAAAAAATCAGTTCGAATAAGCACATGAGCAAAAATTGATAAAAACCCAAAACCCAACAAAAATGAAGTAAAAAGGTAAAGTAAATTTAAAAAGAAACTGACCAATTACGACCGAGGACTTCTTCAGCTAGATATCCCGTGACCATCTCGAAGACGGAATTGACGTAAATAATGGGATTGTCGGGCTCCAACGCGTCGGTGACAACGAAGCCGCAAGGCGACGGCTGGAGCAAAGTGTCGACGGGAAAAGGGAAAGGGCCGCCATCGTTCAAGAGGAAGCCTTCGTCGTCTCCACTCACATCAGAATTACTATCCCACTCCATCAGAGAGAGGTTATATATCTGATTTCTTTTCAACCCATCCTCCACCTCAAACTGGAAATGAGAATTGAGGATTATTTTTGCTTAGAGTATAAATAAACCCTAAATATCTTGAACTTTTGGATAGCTATAAGCGGAGAGAGAATCTAGAGGTAGAAGCGATTGGGGATTGGGGTTTTAGGGTTCTTTCCTATCTGAGAGTAGCGTGAGGAAACGAGTGGTTGGCGAAGTTTGGCAAATTTTACAGACCGATTGTTTTCTTGATTTGAGGAAAGATAAAGGAAAGATACTAACTACTAATTCTCTAGTACAAACACGAGCACTCGCGCCCGCGCCCGCGCCGGCACCGTCTCTGTAATAAAAGAGAAAGTTGTGTGCAAGGAAAATTGTATCTCGGACGGACTGCGTATGGATTGGAAAGTGTTGACTACTTCCTAGTCGTGGTACGTCCAATTAATATTTTTATTGTAATTAAAAAAAGAGAGGTTAATATTAGGATATTTTAAGTAAATATTTTTAATTTTATTTGGCCAAAAATAACACTTTATTTTTATAATAATTAAGATATTTTAATAAATGTACGTTAAATAGTATTCTCCGACTTGATGAATAAAAAGTGTAAACTAAACTACTAAGTAAATTAAAATTTGCAATATAATACTGTAGCTTAATATACAAAATTTTGAAGCAGTTGAATTAAGATAAATAATATGAGAAATTCTTTTTTTTTATAGGTCTCTAGCTATATATCACCTTTAGTCTTAAAAAATAGTTTGTATCAGTGGAAATACATATTATTAGTATAATTCCTAATCAATAAATAAATTAGATAAATATAGATTTGGTTGATGCTTCCTTTATAGATTTGGTTGATGTTAAGAAAGATCAAAATATACAATTCATTATAGTATTCAATAAATGCAATTATTATTTTTTAAATCTTGTGATTATCAAAATAAACTTAAAACTTATCCTATAAATCAATACTAGACAAAACTTACTTACCAACTTATTTATCTTCTTTTATTTTTTGGTTTAAATGGAGAAACTTGTATAAATAAAATTTATATTATTTTATTTACAACTACATCATGTAACTTGGTTAGACAATTGGTTAAAGTTATGAGATTGAAGTTTAGAGTTAAGATTTTAGTATGGTATAAACATAAATTTGTGGTACTTTGATTGATGCTTAATTTGGTGAATTTCTCAACATTATTTAATATTTTTGAGACAATCCACACACCATCACAACAATATATCGATTCTTATTATTGCTACTATGATATAATTTCTAAATGAATGCAAACAAATAAATTATTCAGGCAAATATTTTTGTCACAAAATAATTGTTTCTCATTACTATTTTAACATTTTGTAGTTACCTAGATTCACAACAAGTTTAATAAGCAAATGGAAAAGTCCCCCTAAAAACTTGCATTCATAAACTCTCTCCTTTCCACCAAAACGCAATCCTTGTTTGAAGTAACAAACTAATGCAACTTTCAAGTCATACAGCTCATGAGTAACACCAAAACTATACATGCCAGGACTAGGAGTGCCCAACTCCTACTAGCATAAATAACCTGCAAATTCTTAACTCTTGGCAACTCCCACGCCTAAGAAAAAACATAATGTTTTCAGAATTATCTTCTCAAAAACATATTCAAAATGCCACCCCTCAACTGGGGTTGGAGGAAGGAAATACACAAGTAAAAAAAGAAAAGAAAATTAATGACAAACACAATGTGGAGGAGTTTGATGTCAAGAATCCCTTGGGTCATAGACTCATAATATATGAAGACTTGATATCCTCAAATACAATGCAATAGGTCTCAGATACTGCTTCATTTTTACATCTACAAATTCTAATTGAAGAATTGCCTTTGATATCTGAAACCTGTACATATCTTGCTTCTTACAGTAATCAGTATAAACAACTGAAAGAAGTTGGTAAACGTGATCAAAGAACAAGCATTTGAATCTTCAAACATCATACCGCAGACTGCAAGTCCAATTATTAAGAAAGTGATTAATGCAATAAAATGATCTATTCCGACATGAATCAAATTACTAGGAAGTATAGTCCTTCCACAAATTTATGCAGTCGTATTACTGCCAGTACATATCTACTTTAACAGACCTATTAAAAAGCATAATTGTCTTAACTTGGCATAGCAAGCTCTCAAATGCTGTAACAATAATATGTTTGTAGCTAGGTTCAACAATCAATGCAAAAAAGTTTTTAAGTCATTTCAGCTTAGAGAGGGAGTGAGGGGAGGAAGGTCATGAAAACACAATAGCAAATATATCAATGTAAAATCATGTTTTTTATATGTCATCCATGTTTATGGTCTGCATTTTGCAAAATATGAAATGCAGCAAGAATATGTTGAGAAGTCATGGTGCTCTTCTGCGAATAGTGAAATACTGGCTAAAAGGGCCCTTCTCAATGATTAATCAATTTAATAATATTCTTGTGCAATATAAAAAACCTTAACTAAAGAGTGGAGCAGACATTTAGAAAGTAAATACACATTATACTATATATGAAGCAGGGACCTTACGAATCCCTTCTCATTTGGAATCATTGCCAGATCCCCAGAGAGATGTATCTGATCATATCCTCATTTGTGAAGTTCTGAAACATGAAAATTATTGAAATTAATATAAAGAGCATCAGAATTTAAGAGCAAGTTTCCCTTCAATAACTAAAGAAAATATTTGAAAGTCATCTCTATAGATCTTTAAAGGAGGCTTAATTGTAAGGGTACGTAATAACCATACCCGGAATTAAGGATAATAAAATAGTAATATTACAACTGTAAATAAGGTCATGGAACTCAACCCATAAATTAGACTCACTTTTATTTATTAATTTAAAAAAATGGGGGCAATGAGTGAAATAAAGTGAAGAGAAATCTAAAATATATCAAAAGGAGACTGGGAGGTTATATTGAAAATTTCTGCAATAGCCATCCTTGATACCTAACAAAAAATAATTTAAGGAAATCTAAAACCCAGGAGTGAAACAAAATGCTATAAGCAGCAATACTGAAATTGAGAGAAAGAAATTCTAAAAAAAATCAGCCACTCCGAGCTATCAAGGCAGGCTGATCTAACAATTTTAGTCAAATTGTAGGAAATGATGCCGAGTCACTGGTAACTACAGTGCACAAAAAATAAAGGGTAGATTCATGTTTTATGTAGTGACAGGAAGAGCAAATAGAGGCAAAGCATCTTCTTTGAGAAAAGAGAATGTATCCAGGAAGCTCTATTGGGGAAAATGCTTCAAGGCTTCCATAATGTCGTAGAGCTTATGTATAAAAATTTGTGCACGATAACAAGAAAAGAACAAAACCACCACCACTTCAAGGAGTTGAATACCCCCACTTTAGTCCATTTGTAGTTGTGGATGAAGTATTTTGAAAGAACATATGTGAAGCAACATAAAAAAAGGAAAACCAAGAAGGATGCCCATCAAATTTCTACACATGATTTAGAAACCGAAAATTGGTATTATTGTCGCAATCAATAAAGAATCAAACCTAACAACCCTCGTATCCAATTCTTTGTTCTAAAGGACTCGAAAATGGAAATCAAAAAGAATAAAAGAGAAGTACCTAAAGTTCTCTTCATACCAACCAATTCCAGGTACGTGAAACGCTGCTTAGTGGCAGGATGAAGCACTCTTCACAGTCAGACCTTGTAACCCATGCATGTAAATGTCCCCACGAGATCTTCTGACATGAAGGTTATCGCCCCAAGCAAATCTGGTTACCAATATTATGTCCCTTAGAACCTTAATTATATACTTTCCACAGTTATGCCAGAGCGAGACATATAATTTATTCTCTCCGGTATTTTTCTTCATTTTGAAGTCCATCCGAGGCTGAACTCCATGTGACAGGATAATCATTTCAGTAATCTTATTTCTAAAGCCATAGCACTGTTGTTGCATCACGCAACTGTGGTCCTTCAAAAAAAATTCATACCAACCACATGCAACTAGGATAACTACAAACTTGAATGAGTAACTTGCTTGGAATTACATCCCCTGTAATGCCAACGAACCAAAATATGACCCATAAGGCAATTCCTGGAGTCATGGCTCAGTCTCTCTAATGCGAAAAGCAAGTCTTTGCAGAGATCTCTCATCAAAGGAATTGTCTATTTCCTTAATTTTTGACACAAAGTCCAGGGCTTCTTTGTATTGTTTCACTTTACAATAACCATCAATAATGGTTTTGTAGGTTAACTCATTGGGTTTGCAGCTGTCCTGAATCATATAGCTGATTACATCATTTACTTCTTGGAACAATCCTAGTGCTGAAAAGCCAGCCACAAATGTATTGTAGGTAACAATACATGGACGAATGCCTCTAATAGTCATCTCTGAAAGAGTTCTTATAGCCTCCTGCATGAGACCTCGCCTGCAAAAGCCTTTGATGACAGTGTTGTAAGACACAAGGTCTGGATTCCCCCCGCCTTTCCATACTCCCTTGAGAATCTCTTCAGCTTTCCAACATTCACCCATTCTAGCATACATATCCATTAAGCTATTGTAGGTGATAAGATCTGGTTGCAACCCACTGTCACGAATCAAGTGGAGCATGTCGTGGGCCCGCTCATACATCTTGTTTCTTACGTAGATTGAAAGCATGGAATTAAATAAAACTAAATCTGGTTTGTACCCATTCTTTTGCAATTCCTTAAGTGCTCTCTCCATGCCCATTATTGATCTACACTTAAAATTTGCAAGAACAAGGGATCTCAAAAGCATCCAACTAGGAAATATATGTCCATCATAAATTTGTCTTGCAATCCCTTCTATGCCCCTCACATTTCCTCCTTTAGCATATGAGTGGAGCATCAGTGAGTATGAAGTTTCACTAGGCTTGAATCCCTTGCTTTTCATGTCTACAATGAGCGCTTCTGTTGCTCTCCAGTCCCCTCGTCGAGCCAAGGAATTCAGAAGTGCATTGTAAGTTGTCACACATGGAGTAAACCCTGCTTTGATCATCTCCCCATACATTTTGGCTACATCAATTCCCGATCCACACCTGCCATATGCACTTATCAAAGTATTAAATGTATCTCTATCGGGCTCAAAACCACAACTCTTCATCTCACGTAATACCCGGTTCACATATATTTGCATACCTTTATTACCACACATGGCAAGCATTGTATTCCAAGTGACACGATTAGGAGCACATCCATTTGATTTCATATCACACAGAATTTCCATCATATCTTCCGACCGTGACTTCTTCCCTAGCATTCCAAGTATGGCATTATATGTACACACATTAGGAACACAACCTGATTCCTTCATCTGCTTGAACAAACTTAATGCCTTGTCCTCCTTTCCAGCTTTTCCATAAGCATCTATCACCGTTGTATATGTAACGGCGTTTGGCATTATTCCCTTCTGGGGCATATTTCCTATGACAGCAGCTCCTTCTTCACAGAATCCTGCTCTCACATATGCTGCCACAAGCTCATTGTAAGTCACCGAGTCAGGTGGGCAATTGTTTTCCTCCATTTCTTTCAGAACACTTATAGCCTCTGAGTAAATTCCAGCTTTCCCAAACACTTGGAGTAAGGAATTATAAGTAACTGTTCCTGGTACATAGCCCTGTGTTTTCAGGCCAGCAAAAAAATCTTTTGCTTCCTTCAACATTCCCTCTCTCCCACAAGCCTGATATCACAGTGCTGCAAGTAAAATCGTCGAATTCAAGTCCTTCACATCGCATCTCATCCAAAAGGTTTAAAATTTTATTCCAAGATCGACCCATCTTCCCATAAACATCCAGCATTACATTGTAAGTTACCAAAGTTGGAGAGAGCCCCTTCTCCTTCATATCTTCAAACAGGGCTATTGCCTTTTCATACTTGCCAGTACGAGAATATGCATGTAGTATGGTCGTGCATGCTCGTACATCGAGGGAATAGTCCTCAATGGGAATTGTCTCAAACAATTTCGCTGTGATAGAGTGCTGGGACTCTCTCCCAAGAATCCTAACCATTAATTCAATAACTTGATTGTCTAATTTACCATTCTGACTATCAAAATTCAACAAAACCCATTCAAACAAACAAAGGGCTTTCTCCCAATAGCCTGAAAGGTCTAAACCTTTCAACAGACTTACCATATCAACTTCAAGTAACTCAAACTTAACAGTGTCAAAAAAAGGATTCAAATTAGATATTGGCTGTTCTACTATCGAATAGAAAATGAACTTACACTTCTTTGGAAGAAAATCAAGTAATCCATCGTCATCAGCTAACTGGAGAACCTCTGTTTTATTGTTTTCAATAATTGGGACTGAAATCGAATGTCGTTTTTTGAAATGGGTGCTTTGCACTTCTTGATATTTCAAAGAATTGTCACGATTGCTGATATGGGTATTGTTAATTTGGACTGTTTTAATGAGTTTGGGCTTGTGGGTGGTGGTGGGAGGTGGAGATGATAGATTAAGTAGATGCTGAAGGAAAGGGTCCAAAGGGAATGAGGGAGGAGAAGGAGGTTGGGGAGGAAGAGGGAGCCTAGTGGGATTAAATTTGAAACGTTTGCTTGATTGTGTGGGTTTTGTTGGTTGGGTTGGGAATGCAGGCCTGTTCGGGAAGAGGGTACCTTCCATTGTAGTAAGCAGATGAAGGTCGGACTAGGGTACTAGTGGAGAGATGATAAGAGACTTATCCTTTTAAAGAAATGTGTGAATAGATATAGAAAGAGAAATATGGTCGGTTTTTTGAGGTGTAATGCTACTATCACATAAAACTATTATATAAATATTATATATTATCACGTCAGTAGTATGTGATTTATTGTTAACATGGCTTGTTTAACTCAATAACAAACTACATACCGTCACATAGCATTATGTGAGCATTATATGGTAGTCTTTATGTGATAGTAGCATTATTTGTTTTTTGAGCGAGTATTTCAGTCTCTCAATTTTCAGACGGCTGATCTTTTTTTATGTTTGCAAATTGCAAATGGGATGTGAGTGAGCAATATGAGTTGGTTGTGTTTGATAAATCTGAGAATTAAGATCTAAATGATTATGATATCTTAATAAACTAGATCATAATGGTTATGAGGTTTGAATCTAAAAAACTATTTGATAACTAAAACGTAAGTTGTCTCTTAATGACACTATTTTACCATTTTAAAGGGTAAAATTTTATTTAATAATTTTAAATATTCAATTTAATAAAAATGAGTGAATAATATTATTGAATATATTTATATAAAAAAAATTATCAAAAACTATTTCATTAAGAGGTACCTCTTAATTATTAAGATTTTATTTTCTGTCTTACCGATTAAGAGACATTCAGAGGTAACAAAAAAAAATAGCATCATGCCTCTTAACGAATAAGAGTCAGTCCATTAAAAGACAATCAAATGTAATAAACATCATCTTAGGTTAGGTGATCTTGTTCACTCAACATCTTATAAATCCTATCACTTTCCTGGTTTCAAAAAAATAATTTTTTAAAAATAATCCTTTCACTTTCCTATTCTTCTCCATTCGTGTAGTGTCTTTGGAGTAATATAATTTGCATAGGAAATTTTAACTTTTTTGGGACAATAGAGAACTAGAAATTACTCCCTCCGTCCTAAAATTAAAATATATTTTTCTTATTTGTTCCATTAAATACATTTAATATTATTAAGCTAAATGACACTTATTTCCTTTCAAATTATCATTCACTTTCAAAATAGTTTTTAAAGTTCATTTTTCGTCAGTTAAGTCCTTAAAATGTTAATTTTTAGCGTTTTCGTTCCTCATATCTGATTTGATCCCTAACCCGACCAATTTTAACTCCATTTTGACCCAACCAAAATTTTTTGACCAAATTGGGATTGATTAAAAATAGGTGGGGTTGGGTCAAAATTTTGATTAAAATAGGTCGGGTTGAAGTCAAATCGTGTAAGAGAAATAAAAACATAAAAAATGACACTTTTAAAGATTTAATTGACAAAAAATAAACTTTAAAAATAAATAACTAACTTAGAGGAAAAGAAGCCTCATTCAGCCATAAACATAGTAAGTACTCTTACTAGATTCAAATGTGTATATTTTGAAATTTTGAATCTCTTTCCACGTTTAAAGTCGTTATTGTTATTTTTACATCTACCAAATTACATTTAGGTATTCCAACCCCTTCACAGATTTAAAAGGTAAATTCTCTTGTACAATAAATATTCTTGGGATTTGAAAGATGAGAAGGCAAAACGAAGAATTTAGGAAAAAATTGATATTTCCATCTCATATTTTCACACCCATACATTAACTAATAAAAATTCTCGACGCATCAATTTATTCTCCTGTCGAAAACCCCTAATCGGTACACGCCTTAAAACCCTGCCCCCTTTTGTTCTACGATCAGCCGCACCAGTCTGCCGAGAGATCGAGAGAGGAGGAACGACGACGTGAAGAATACGCTTCCCTTACTCTTCTTATTTTTATGAACTCCAACTGTTCCCGTCAACTAATATCTGTTTCTCATATGTATTTGTATATTTGATGACACATCAATTAGTCGTTTTTGATTTCAGTATTCACATGTTTCTCTGATAATTTTGATGATATGATGCATTCTAATTGTTAGGTTCGATTCATTCAACATTTGTTCATGCAATTAATTTTTTGTAATTGGGTTGAATTTTGGGCGTCCATTTGCTTACTTGTGACTTGTGAGCCACTTGAAGGAAAAAAAAAGAAAGCATAAAATAGGAGCAGAAGAACCACAATCCACTTAAAGAAAAATAAAATAAAATAGAAGAAGAAGAATTTCAAGTATTATGCTGTTTAGTTGATATGAAATTAATGTGGCAAACCACTTCTAGAAATTCTCACTGTTCTGTAGGAATCTGCAAACGTTGTTTCTAGGACAACGTTTATGGCTTGTATTATTTCTCCTAACAGCTTTCTTTACTACCTCTCTTTATGACGTACAGAAAAAATGGGAGGAACAATTGAGGAATCATCTAAAGCAATGGCTGATCTATCCGTTGACAACTCTAATCCTATGCAATCAGAACCAGAAGTTCTCAGCAAGAAGTAAGTTGCAAACTCGCACAAATCCAACATTCTTAAATTTGATATGGATCCATTCAAGTTTTGAATGCAACAAATATCTGAAATGACAACAAGTGCGTGCATTTCCCTATCAAAGCCCTTGAACTAACCTTTTAGACACAAAGGGCATTCTGAGGCTGAATCACGTGGATTCACCAAAATTTTGGAATAGAGGGAGTAGCTTTCTTCTATCTCTCTCTTGCTGTCTCCGTACATACATACATACATACATACATACATACATATGTATATTCAAATTATGTATCTATCATATATTTTCTGCCATGATATAATCTTATTTTGAATTCTTTTGATTTTACAACTATAGCGCTCGCAAGAAAGAATTGAAAAATAAACAGAAAGAGGAGGAACGACGACGTAAGGAGGAGGAGAAGGAGAAAAAGGTACACTCTCAGCTGTTTTTGATTCCATGAAATCCTTTGTTTAATTTCCATTTGTAAGTTTGATTTATTTAGTTTGAGTGACTATTACACCGTAAAACTTGTGAATAGGAACTTATATCGGAATTAGAGAGGTAACTCCATTGTTTAAGTATGCCCAGGCAGCGCGAAAGTTTGAAAAAAGCCATTCTCCTCTGAGGAATTTGTTTTTTTTCCACCTGTATATCCTTAGGACTTGACTTGCATGCTCCTTCCTCTATTAGAAAGATTTTCTTTTATTTAAATAAAAATTATGGATATGTCATAAAATGAACAGATTCATTTATCTATAGATAAAAGTACTTTTACATACTTGATTATTCATGTTGTGGTTTTATGATTATGTTGGACAAGTTTAAATAAGTAACAAGTTTCAGTTTCAATGCTTGGGAGTTTGATATTATCTCTGGTCCTTTATGTTCCTTCTCTTTTTCTTGTTAATCTTTTGATTCTATTCATCTCTTAATTTTCCCTCTGCAAAGGATAGTATAAAAAATGAACTAAGAGCCGATTAAAACATTGAAAAACATGAGTTGTGTCAAACTCGAAAGAAAGGCCTAGGCTTTTACTATTTTATTGGAATTATCTTCTATAGAGATCATCACAAATGAAACACTCGCTTTGAGCCAAACACACAGCACTGCTACTTGTCATAATGCTACCCTATTATTTTCCATACATGCAAAATTAGTTCTTAAATTAATTGAAATGTAATAGCTGTTTCTGAAAATGTTTGGGATCAAGTTGTAATTCATCTTATAAAGGAAGTTCTACATTTAGTCTCTGTGGTCAGATTCTAGGCTAGCATAATATTTTCCAAGGAATTGTCATTTCATCGAGGACTCTTACTTTCCAGGTTGCTGCCATGCCAAGCTCACAGGTTCAGAAGCCCTTGGCAACAGAGGACGAGGATATGGATCCAACGGTATATATCTCTATTGCAGCGTTTCTTGTATATTACTACCTCCGTCCAGAAAAGATGGATTATTTTTCTTCTTTTTTGGGTGTTTTGGGATGGATTAAATGATGTGCAATGGCTTGCCACAAGCCTCCAAACAGGAAGGAAACCATCCTAGTCCTCCTTCCTTCTCCAACCCAAAATGGCTACCTACTATCCTCTTGCACAGACTGCCCTCCTCTATTTCCTCCGATGGGAGGCAGTAATTTTCTTCTTACTGGTTCTGAAGGGACTTCTCTGCTTCTTAGATATGATGAATGACTTCTACCTATTTTCAAATTTATATTGTTTTCTTCTTGCAGCAATACTTTGAAAATAGGCTGAAAGCACTTGCAGCTCATAAGGCAGCTGGCAATAATCCATATCCTCACAAATTTTCTGTGTCGATGTCTGTCCTAGAATACATAGAGAAGTTTGATGGCCTAGATAGCGGGGAACATCTTGAGAATGTCGTAGTATCTTTGGCTGGTATATAAAATTAAAACTTCATTTAAGTTATATATAATTCATAGTCTCCGATAATATCTTTATTTTCTCTAATTGGTAGGACGAATTATGAACAAACGATCATCATCATCAAAGTTGTTCTTCTATGATTTGCATGGTGGTGGTGCCAAAGTCCAAGTAATGACTGATGCAAGGTATTTAACTATTGTTTCTTTTCCACACATTGTAGGTGCAAGGTGACTAGGGCGAATTCTTTTTTCTGTTTGGCCTAGCTACCTTGCGTCTCATGTTCTTATTTGGAATATAAGCAAGTACATGATTATTTAAATCGAATATTGTTTTAGCTTTCTTTAATGTTGAGAATACAAGTATACAGCCGTTGTCATTATATCAGGTGAGTATAAAAGTGAACCCTAATAACCTATTATTGTTGTTGGGGGAATGACTTTGTTTGAGTTTTCACGCCGCTTAAGCTGCTAAACAAACTTATATAATGGAGTTGATTAAGAAATTCGTAATACTAGTGACCAGCTCTTAATACGATTGAGCTTGGTTCTTGTATACAAATAGAAGAATCTTGAATGAGTTGGAGTTAGCCAAGCTCGAGTATCTAGTTAGTCAGCTATATAAGGGATAACTTATCACAAAAATATGGGTAAATTTCACTTCACCACTTAAGGTTTTAACATTTTATCACTTAATCACATGTTTAAAAACCTACGCTTAAACACTTGAGGTTTTGAGGTGAAGTGAAAAAATGCTTTCCGTGTTAACGTCCTGACTTTAAATGGCTAAAGACATATTTGCCTTTTGTATATAAATTGAAAAAGACAGAAATGAGGCTCACTTGTGTCTTGGGATCTAGGGTTTGGAGATAGTGAAATTAGACGTTTTCATGACGATTTTGGGTTTTCATCAAATCTTCTTCAAATTTGAGTGGATTACATGGTGTTTTAGGGGGTTCTTGGAATTTTAAACTTGATCCAATGAGTTCGTGGTAAAAACTGGTTCTTGGAGCTGAGGAGTAATTGGTATGAGGAGCTTTTTGTTCTCACCCTTTATTAAGCTCACTGCCTACTGGAACTAACATCAAGAACAAACCTACCTCGAGGAAGTTAATATCCAAGGGCACATTAGTTTCACCAAAAAAGACAGGAGGGAGTCATTTATGACTTTTGATAGTCTAATGTTATCTAAATGTTGACTGCTGCTACATTTGGTATTTTTGGTATAGTTGCTATTTTTTTGGTATAGTTTGATATGGTCAGATAAGTAGTTTTGGTAAGTTTCATATGGTATTTTGGGTACAGTTGATATGACAAAGTATTTTGGGCACAGTTTAATATAGCCAAATATTTGGATATAATCAGTCTTCTAGTCTTTTAGTACACTTGGGGTATTTTTGGCCAGTTGGGTATTTATGGGCAAACATTTGATATGTAAAGTATTGTGACCAAATTTTTTGTTAATTGAATGAAGTTCCATGTTTTTGTTGTCGATGGTATCTTCTTTATTTTTAGAAACCAGATGTTGTTGTAAATGTAACGGTTTCGGACTAAATAAAGGAGAAATCACGGCTTAAAGGGGTGAAACGCCACAAAAAAATTGAATATGCTAAAAATTATAAAAGGGAGACGACAAAAGAGAATGAACCTTTCTCTATAAATTATACTTAAACTGTACTTGTATAATACCTAGTTAAATATAACTTAAAAAATATAAGAAAATGTACTTAATATATAATTAGTTAAGTTAAATTGCACTTGACTTATAATAAAATTGTACTTATATAGTACCTAGTTAAGTACAACTTGAAAATAATTGTACTTAAAATATACTTAGTTAAGTTAAATTGTACTTAAATTATACAAAACATGTGTGCCCAACCATTTGAGGTAAGAGAACATCAATATCAACTTCATTCAAATGTAAAATTGATTAAATATATATGTGAGATGTATATTTTATTATTTGGACAATGCTATGTGCACTAAATAGTGTTTTTTGTGAACTTAATTGATCCATCTTCTTATTCTTATTATTTAGATTTTTTCATATTTTTTTTACCTTTTGAAAGCTTCTAACTTGCTAAGGGTGTGTATGGTCCGAAACCAATACTGAAACTGATACCGAGTTAAAAAATGACCTTCCGAAACATAGGCTGTTACCGCGACTTTGAACCATCTTCAGAACATGATAACGATAGGTGGGTTTGATATGCCTTCCCTAAAAGGGAAATAATGCAATAAGATGTCATTCACACATTCCCCCACCCAAATTAGAAGTGATTGTTTGTGTTCTCTTTCCGAAAATGCAAATAAAAGATCCTTGTTTCTTGAATTTATCTTCAGCCTTTTATCTGAGGAAAAAATGAATATTATCAGGTAGTATCCCTTAGTTAAAGAGGATGAGTTCTATTGCAAATTTGCTTGCTATTCTTGTCATCTTTTAATTGATTGCTTTGCAATAGTTTATTGGCTATTTCTTTATAAGCTGCAGAAAGTTGCTCATTAACATTACCAAAGTATTTTTGTGTCATTGTAGGAGATCTGACTTGGATGAAGCTGAATTTTCAAAGTTCCATGCTGGTGTAAAGCGTGGAGATATCGTTGGCATTACTGGGTTTCCAGGTCTAGGATGTTTTTGTTTCGATGTTATGAGATTATACCTGGCTTGTTGCTGAAGTCAAAAAAATTAATGTTTGGTCTTTGTGAGTAATTTGTTGGATGGTTATGTGGTTGATTTCATCCAAGTTGTTTTTGCATCCGTCCGAAATAGCATTCTACTTCCCCCATCATAAAAATGGTTCATTTGAGTTTCCCGTAGGACACAATCTATTAACTTGAGTTGGTTTACAGGAGAACATAGATTGTTTTTGGAGGACAAAATTGACAAGATTCTGTCAGACCCTGTAAAGTTCTTCATGAGTTTTATACAATCTAATTGAGAAGGAAAAGAAAAGAGGTGTTGAACCATCAAAAGGTTTTGCTTGCATATATGTATATATACAAGCTCCCTCCATTCCAAATCATAGTTGTTAAGGCGTCGCCTATGCGACGCTAAGTCGTCCCGTCGGTAAGGAGAAGGAAAGGCGATCGATCGCCTTGGTTGAGGGCTCAAAGGCGAGCGCCAAGCCAAAAAAGTCGTCGCCTTGGACGACGCGGTGCCGACTTGGACGACGTTCCGGATGATCGAGCGACTTGGACTCTATGGGCATGGATCGACCTAAATCTGAACTGGGTTAAAAAAAACAAACGACGTCGTTGAGGAAGTCCTCGGAAAACCAAAACAAGCCCTAGTTAAATCGATTCGCACACAGAAGAGGATCGAAGTCTAAGAGACTGTCGAAGAAGAAATTGAAGGCGAGAGAGAGAGGTTGCGAGGGCGAGAGGGAGAGGTTGCGACCGAGAGACTGAGCGACTACGAAGGTCGTTTTCCGACGACGCTGTTGAACTTCGATCGGCAGGTACGTGTCTTCTTCTTCTTTTTTTTCCTCCCTTTTCTGCCCTGCTGCTGCATTCTTTTCTTTTCTTCCTGCCGAGTGCTACTGCTATATATTTATGCTACTGCTCTCTTCTCTCTTGTTTTTCTTCCCCTTCTATTTTTTTGTTTGGTTCTCTGTAGTGCTTTGACTCGTTTCTAGTTTTTGCTTTAGTGCTTCCGCTTGTTGCTTGGTTGGACATGCATGGTTAATATATTATATTCGAAGGACACTCCACTATCCCATGTGCTACATCATGTTAAGCAAAAAATATCATATTATATTATGTTAATGAAATTTGATGTATCCCACCGTCCATTTTCCACTATCCCATGTGCTGCAGCATCTTGATTTAATTATACTATTACTACTACAGTACTAGTGTCTATTACATGTTGGAGCCTAATATTTATTCGGTAGTTACTATTACAAAATTAATAACACATTCAAAATTAAAATTAAAAATGATAATATGTTGATATTTTAATTTGATAAATAATTTCTTATTTGGATCAATTGTTGAAATAAATTCAATACTAACTACTAATATTTATTTTGTAATAAGTACTTATTAAATTAGTAATACACTCAAAAATAAAAATAGGTACTACTTTAATATTTTAATTTGATGAATTATTTCTCATTTGGGTCAATTGTTGAAATAAATTCAATAGTAGTTTTTTGGGAATGCTTTTTAATGGTATTTCATAGTGTTATTTTTTGGGTTTTAATGTATATGAAATTTTATTGTCAATATACTAGTGAAGTAAAATAAATAATATATAAATTGTACGCTGTAAACGACTTGTCGTCATACGGACGACATGGCAGTCGTCTTGTTGCCTAGGCGTCCTGGTGGTCGGCTACCGCCGTGGCGCCGTGACAACTATGTTCCAAATTAAAATAATTATGTAGTCAATTTGAGACATTTTTAAACTCAATTTAAAATTGTGTTTTTTTTTCAAGCATGCCTTTTTTATACTTTGTGTGTACTTGGGAAAACACCCCCTTTTGGCTCCTTTTATATATATAAAAATATATATTGTAAATTATTATATTAGGGTAAGAAAAGGAAGGTAGAAAAATGGTAAATGAGAGGTTAATTCCTTCTCACTAGCTTTCTCTATTTATAATGCTAAATAGCTAACAACAATTCCTACATTCAAGCTATTATAATTCCTACAATTAAGTTAATCCCTACAATCAAGTTATTACAATCAATCCTATAATTTAGCTACAATTATCTTCAGAATATTCTCGCAACTTTAGGGTGTCTTGAACTGTTAGAGCATTCATAACAGTTTTCTTATCTTTATTCTTACTCTGTAGTCTATTGGGTCATTCTGCAAAATAGGGATTCAATTTTTTCATGATGTACCCAACAGGTTCTTTATATTGATTCATTAAATAATGAAATTTGAAATTTAAAAGTTAAAGTTTGAAAGTTCCAACAGTCAAAACATCAAATTAATAATGATCTTATAATTTATAAAAGAGAGTATAATTTATCAATTGTATTTCACTGTAAAATAATTTTATTTTATTTTAAATTTTAAGTAATTTATGGAGTGAGTATTGAATAGATTGTAGCTGCAAATGTACATAAGATCAATATTAACTTTTAAAAAGTTAATTTGTGATATTTTAAAATTTAAATTTAATATGATTAATTTAAATTTGAAAATAATAAATTTATAATTAATAGTACTTTTATAATATTTATAATTATATTGACATAAATTAAATAAATTTATATCAATTTTAAATTGGAATATGTTTGAAATTAATTTTTTTAAAATAAGTCTATTAATTTTATAATTTGAAAATGAAGTTGTAAAAAAATGTCATTGATGAGTTGTCCACTTAAATAAGAGTGTGAAATGTCATTTTGTATATATAGAGAACGATCTTTTGACTCCCGTATACTGGGGAGTAAACTCCTATATAGGGATTAAAATAGAGAGTCAAATAAGGATAAGGAAATTGTTGGATAATGATTTGTTGATATATTCTTCAAAATTGGGGATAGAGAGTTAATTAGGGAAACTGTTGTGAATGCTCTTAGTATAAAGATACTTCAGTCATGTTGTACTCCTCTGCTTCTTATCTGCAATTTGAGGGTTTATAGAAGTAATAGAATTTTTAGGCCCATCTCTCATGGTCACACTAGCTCACGCATTAGTGCCCAACTTAGACATAATTAAGTTTGTGGCTGGCTTTAGGATACAGAAAAAGACTAGATGTTTGATTACATAAACTGATTAATCACTTCTTTCTTGCTTCTCCAAGTTAATGCAAAAGTTATTTTTATTAGGTGGTTCTATACCTTGGTACAAACTGTTTAACTATAATTGAGATTATACCGTGGACATTCTATGATTCTAAATGATCTCTCTGGACTATGTGCACACTCTTAGTTGTTAAACAACCCATAGAGATAGAACAAGGGGGGAGCTGATTATTTATGGGAACCAAGTGATTTATTTCTGTTAGAACTTTTTGTCGTATGTTGCCTTAAAATGTTGCTTGACATCTCTTTTTAATAAACCCTTTCTTCAGGAAAGAGCAAAAGGGGGGAGCTGAGTATTTTTCCAAAATCATTAATAGTGTTGTCTCATTGTCTCCATATGATGCCTAGACAGAAAGTTGCTCCTGGTTCTGATAACACCAATGTAAAGGTGAACACTGGTTGTTGAGTGCTTTAATGCTGGTTGGGATTTTAGTTGACTGGATAATTGCATCTGCTGTACAGAAAACTGATGCATGGGTCCCAGGAAGTGGCAGGAACACTGACACTTATATACTAAAAGATCAGGTATCAATAATAATTCAGAATTTCGGTTGTCTATTGGGTGTTTACCCCTACTTCTGCATTTTTCCTTTCCCCTTGGTTTGATGAAACTATTATTTCCATGGTAGGAAACTCGTTATCGTCAGCGATACTTGGATTTGATGTTGAACATAGAGGTTCGACATATATTCAAGACCCGCACGAAGATTATTTCTTATATTAGACGTTTTCTTGACAATCTAGACTTTCTGGAGGTATGTCGTCTGTCCATTTTAGATTGTGTCCATTTCGCTGATGGTTAGTTCTTTGATGGGTCTGTGTCATTTCCTTTGTGGCTGATCATGTGAGATTTTGTTGCTCTAGGTTGAAACACCAATGATGAACATGATTGCTGGAGGAGCTGCTGCCCGTCCATTTGTGACGCATCACAATGATCTGAACATGAAGCTGTTTATGCGCATTGCACCAGAACTTTATCTCAAGGAGCTTGTTGTTGGTGGGCTCGACCGTGTCTATGAAATAGGGAAACAATTCAGGAATGAGGGGATTGACTTGACACATAATCCTGAATTCACTACATGCGAGTTTTATATGGCTTTCGCAGACTACAATGACTTAATGGAGCTAACTGAAAGAATGTTGAGCGGTTAGTATCATTTTTTAAATGCAAACATGTGGGTGTTTTTGTTTGTTTCAGTTTAAAAAAAATTTGAAAACTTAATTTGCACTCCTGGAATTCTTCTTGACAATGTTATATTGGAGCAGGGATGGTCAAGGAACTTACAGGCGGTTATAAAGTTAAATATCACGTGAATGGGTTAGACAATGACCCAATCGAAATTGACTTCACCCCCCCTTTCAGGTCTCTGGACTTTGTTGTTCATATTGCCAGGTTAATCTAAAAATGCTGGAATAACTTAATACTTTTTAACTTATGCAGAAGGATTGATATGATAGAAGATTTGGAGAAATTGGCTGATCTTAACATACCCAAGGACCTCTCTAGCGATGAAGCCAACAAATATTTAGCTAATGCATGCACAAAGTTCGAGATCAAATGCCCCCCACCTCAAACAACTGCTCGTTTGTTGGATAAAGTAAATACTTCGTATTTGAACCATCACTCCAACTGTAGAAACTTATGATTATATATATGGAGAAACTAGTCTTTGACCTAGTGGTTTAGTTATCTCTGCCATGAAGTTTGGGTTAGGGTTTTTAAGTCCTACTTGGCCTGTGATAGTAAAAGAGCTTTGTACAGATGCTAATAGGTGTAAAAAAAAAATCAATTTTAACTCGATTTGTCATTTACTTCCTTTTTACAGCTTGTGGGGCACTTTCTGGAGGAGACATGCGTAAGCCCTACTTTCATCATTAATCACCCAGAGATAATGAGTCCACTGGCAAAATGGCACAGGTCCAAGCCAAGCCTGACGGAACGATTTGAATTGTTTATCAACAAACACGAAGTATGTGATACCATTATAAGATCTCTAATTTAATGTATATTATCCCCCACCCACCCAAACCCAAAAATAAAAATAAAAGTTCTCTAATGCATGTTTCTCTGAACTTTTGTTCAATAACTGCTCAGCTTTGCAATGCATACACCGAACTGAATGATCCTGTTGTACAGCGCCAACGGTTTGCTGACCAACTTAAGGTATAAGTTTATAACACATCATAACTGTGTAGAAGTGCATCAGTCTGAAGTGTAGGTGTAATTTTGATTGCAAATTTTGTGTATTTCAGGACCGGCAATCAGGTGATGATGAAGCAATGGCTTTGGATGAAACGTTCTGTACAGCTCTTGAATATGGGTTACCTCCTACTGGTGGGTGGGGATTAGGAATTGATCGACTTGCAATGATGTTGACAGATTCACAGAACATCAAGGTGTGTGAATTACAGTTTCTTTTTGTGGCCATGTGCTTTTCTTTGTTACTCACCTTTTATTATACACAGGAAGTTTTACTCTTTCCAGCCATGAAACCACAGGATGAACCTCCTACCAAAGGTACACGTTCTAATATGGCTGCATCTAATATGGTATAGTTTGTAGTTTCGTATTATGTGCCTCAGATTTTCTAGTCACTTCCTTTCTGAAGTAAACTATGAAATCTAACTGGTCTTGCTACACTAATTTTTCTGGAAACTGCAGCTGAATTAGTTAATTAAGAAGCTGAAACTTCACAAATTTGTTTTGTCAATTCTCAGAGGTAGGAACTCTCCACAACTTGTAGTCTGTTCAAATTTTGGTCAAAGTTTTCTCACCAAGAGATCTGGAAGTCGGCCTTCAGTTATATACTACCCAACGATACTGTCGTGATTTGTGGTTAATTGCTCATCATTCTATTGGAGCGGTTGGCAGCATACTTATCTATTATACTATACATGTGGTCGATAAACTTCTAATTAGTTGCTAAATGATTGAATACTAAGCATAGATTTGAGCTATTATGAAAACATGTTTTGACTCTCTCTCTCTCTCTCTCTCTCTCTCACACACACACACACACACATACTCTTGCGAGAGGCTAGAGCTGAAGGTTGCAGATAAAATGCTTAAATAACTATGTGAGAAAATGAAGTACTGTAGTTGTCTAGAGAAAATAAAGCTGAAGTTTTGCTGTAATGTAAGTGTATGAAGAGTTGATCATCCTTGAGTGAGAGTTGAGATGATGGTTACCGCTACAGCTAGTAATTACTCTCTCCGTCCAACAAAAACAGTCTTGTTTAATTTGTTTTCCTCGTCAATTTGGGAAATCCTAATATTTATAAAATTTGATGTGAATTTATTTGATTTTGATTAATGCAATACTTGTAAACTACTTCAAAATATTACCCGGTACAAATTCTTATTTTGAATATTAAAATAAGTTCGCATCACGATTTGAGTTGTCGTCTAATCGTACTCTTTGTCAAACCGAGGGAGTATTTATTTTATTAGTCTGTAGAGCACGGGGAAGGGTGGGGTGGGGGGTGGGGGTGATTAGTTGGTTAGGTGATTTTGACCTACATCCATGCACTTTTTAACTCCTGCCTAACTTCTCATTGTCATCCCTTGGTAAGTTTTGTTAATGTCATGGGAGGTGGGATGCAATTTTATATAATAATAATTCATTCATGTAATCAACATTGAATGGTGCATATAAACCGAAGACTAAAAAAATATGGTAAAAAAGCAATGCAACGTTGGTGTATAAGCTGGGTCCTATGGGTGCATTTATCCTGTAACTGGTGGACGGTTTTCATTATAGAATGAAGAATAGATTTGGGATCTAAAATGGTTGTTGCTCATTAAATTGAAGATACAATGGAAAAAACAGCTGCGAGATTCCCAATGGCTCATTAAACCGTTAAGCAAAACTCTTTTATGTCTAGGTCTGTAATAAGCCTTATATGCCATTAAACAAAAAAAAAAGAGAAAAGTTTAATCGATCTCTTATTTTTACCGAGAGATGAGAGAGATCAACACAGTAATAACTCATATGGCCTGTGTTGATTTGGGGGGAATGCTCCCAATGAGCATTCTAAAAGGAATGTTCATTTTTATGTCTGTTTGGTTACTTAAAAAAAAGAAGGGAATGAGTGTCTAATCATATTCTTTTATAAAAGAATGCTTATTCCATCAGGTACGGGTAAAGATTGACTATTTCATAAACTTAAAAAAATGCAATGGTTTGGTTCTCGTGTAGTTTTCCGTTTTGACCAAATATATGAATATGAACATTTCCATGAATTCTCATTTTAATGTTAAAACCAAACAGACTAATAAATTCAGTAAAAATGGAATGGTTAAAAATTCAATTAAAATCAAATATGGTAGGAAAAAGAAACAGGGACAGTGGGCAATAGTGGGTTAGTGGACCATGCATACTTTCCCTAATAATACCCTAGTAGTGAAAAAACTTCCAAATGACTGAGAACCAGCCATTCCCCAAACGAGATCTGGTGATAAGAAAGCAAGTATCCGTCCAACAAAGACACGAGTCCTCGCAAACCAACTTTAATTCCTCCACTAATGAAAAGAAGGAAAACTAGGATAGACGATGACCTATGCATGCATGCATGCATGTCCATATGATTCCACAGAATCTAGCCAGCCTTTCTTTTTGTTCACTCTCTCTCTTCTTCCTGTCTTCTCAAAAAAGCAATAAAGAATATCCCAGTCCATTAGTTTCAAGAATCACCATTATATATGTACGTAATAGGATTGAGGGAGCTGTATCAATAGAAGAAGAATAATAACCATCAGAAAAAAAAAGAAAAAGCACTGGACAGGAAAAGGTGGGCACAGCACAGCACAGCCACCTACATACACTAACTAGGTTCACTCAACCATATATACCCAGTAATATATTCTATTATTCTATTTTCAGCCAACTTTTTCTCCACATTCATGGTGTTATTTATATATATATATATATATATATATATATAGCCAGTAGCCTATAGGGCTAGTGTTATCAGGAACAGTCATGGTGGGGATAAGTAGGACCTAGGGAATGAGTGAGAATGAATAATTGACAAAAGTTCTCAAAGTGGAGGTATGAAATTATGAATGAATGGGGAATTAAAGTAATTTCCCGACATACCATGCAACGCACATAAATCTTGCAAGACTTGTAGACTATATATGCCCATGTACTTTGTTGCACCGGCAACAATCCAGGCCATGCTTGGTTAGTTTGTGTGTTTAAGAAGGGGGTGGAAATGGGTTTCTTGAATAAATTTAAAATGAATTTCTTAATTTATTAGGGTACCCGAGAGATATTCTAACATGGATCTCGAGGAGTAAAACATATCAACTTTTGCTTTAAAATTGAATTTTAATTTAATTCGCAAATATGTTTAAGAAATTATCATCAAATTTAATTAGGAAGTGAATTCAATTCAAAGGAAATTGAATTATGTTTTGCATGAGATTGCGGTGACTTTACTCTCTCTTCTCTTGAGATTTTGCTGGGATTTTTTTTTTATAATTATTTTTTTCTCACAAGCATTCGCAGTCACTGTTATTCAGGTTCCAAATTATAAGATTCAATAACGACTTTTGAAAAGTCAATTTGAGACATTAACTTATAATTGAGATGAAATCATTTAATTTATGTCGATATAATTATGAATATCATAAACTACTTCAAAAGTACTACTAGTTATAAGCTTATTGTATTAAAAAAAATATAATGATTTATATCGATTTTAAATTTAAAAGAGTACTAAAATACACTGACACCCCCTGTAAATAATCATACTAACACTCACCACCCCTCTAATTTTTTAAATAACAGTCAATACCCCTCTAGTCTACAATATGTAACATTCACTACCCCTAGTGTGGTTGACCAACTAATATTCAAAAATATTTTTAATATAATGTCTAATATACCCTTCAAGTTATAATGTTTAATATATCTACTAAATATAAATTTTGATATTATAACTTTTACTTAACTTGATCTAATAATTAAATTATGAACTTGTGCAATAAATAACATAAATATCAAAAGATAATAAATATTCATTTTATTAGGAAAGTAAAGTCATACACTTTTTGATAATTAAATTTCTGAAAGATTAAAATTTACGTAATATACATTCAAATATATTTTTTTTGTAATTAAAAGGTAATATTTTAATACTCATAAAAAGTATAAATTAATGCAAAAAAATATAATTATTTTTTTCAAATATTAAAATTTACGTAAAACAAACTTATTATTACATAACAAATCTTATTATTCATATAAAAAATATTAAAATTATATTAATTATTTTTCACAAATATTAAACTAAACATAACTCACACTTGGGCATAATTAATATTTATAGTAAAAATGACAATTGTTGTTACTCAAAAAAAATATTAAAAGAAAAAACTTTTTACAAGATAGAGATAGTAATAGATATTATTATATTTTCTTTTATTTAACATTGCACAAAAACAACACCAACTATATACTAAAAAATGTAATCAAAATCATAAACATCCCAAATTTTGACATATATACTAGTACTCAAGAAAATTTAACATATAAAAATCATAATATGAAACTAAGAATTCATATAATAATTTTTGTCGTTAAACACTAAAAACTAAATTATCAACATATATACTCTATCACTCTAATTAGAACAACTCCATTAATAATTTAATTTAATTTTTTTAATATTTGTATCACTTATCCAAAAATATGTGCTAATTAAACCAAATTAATTTTGTTATAAGTTACCAACAATTTGAATGAGATAGTCTTAATTACAAATAAAACTATAATTAAAATATATTGTATTAAAAAGGATAATTAAACATATATATATATATATATATATATTATTTAGGGAATAAAATTTGATACCATACAAAGGTAAATATATAATTTTATCTATTTAGTCAACCCTAAAATCTTGCAAGGGTAATAGCTGTTATTTAAAAACCTAGAAGGGAGGTGATTGTTATTATGATTATCTAGAGAGGGTGTTACTGTATTTTACTTAATTTAAAAATATGTCAAAATAATTTTTAAAAATCAATAATAATCTTATAATTGATAACCTAAAAAGTATTTAGTAGAATTAATTTATGACGATGTTGGTCTGTGACGAGAGGAATATTGGGTTGAATTATATATTTTTCATGCAGACTTGATCAAATTATTTTGTCTTCCTTTTTTAATTGCATTCTTCTTTTATTTATGGGGTCATATATATATATATATATATATAGGTTATTGGATTCATGTGTTGGGTTGTTTTTGGGACAGCGGTCATTGTCATAACCATAACCATATCAAACCTTATTTATAAGGAATTTAATAATGCGTATTTAAAGAGTTGACAGAAAGAAGAAATGAGGAATGATGAAAATTGAATGTTCGAGCGAGCGTTTAAGATTATTACTACTACTAATTATTATCTCCGTTTTTTAAAGAGTGTAATTTTAATTAAAAAAAATTATTTCTTAAAGAATGTAATTTTAGAAATTTAAAGTCTTCTTTTTTTAAATATGCCCTTGTTTTAATTAATGCATTAAATAGGAAAGTTAATGCACTAAAGGAAGAGAAAGGTTAATGTTGTCATTTTATCTCATTTATTAATTTATGTGTTTTTTATTAAAACTGCATTCTTTAAAGAACGGAGATGGTAATAGTAAATTTTACTATGATTTAAATAAATAAACGTGCCCTTGAAAGGTCAACCGAGCATCTTCCAAGTTCCGCCTATTAGTAGTAATAAATAAATCCATCTGTCTCAAAGTAAGTGTTCTATTTTTATTCTTTTACTCAAATTATTAACTATTTTAATACTACATCAATAATTGTACATATATAAATAAATACATTTTTTAAGTTATAAACGTTAGGGTTAGGGTTAGGGTAGTAGTAAATTGCGTAGGTTATAATTATAATTCCTTTACTTATATATTTTACCAATAAACTATACAAAAAATAATTAATAAAAAGTCAAAGTTGAACTGTTATTTGGAGTATGCATTATTTTATAATTCTGTTTTTGTAAATATTTTAGAGTTGGTGTAGTAGTGGTAGTCAAATTTGCTTGAATGAGAAGGCCGTGTTTGGTTTCGGTTTTGTTTTTTGTTTTTTCATTGTTTAGAAAGTGAAGGATGGTATTGGTGTGACCGACGAACGGGAGAGACGGTTAACGACCTTCTTCCTTCCTTCCTTCCTTCCTTGTGAGAAGGGCCGGTAAACAGCTTCTTTCAGTTTCATTATAGACGAGGCTCTATGCACATGGACCCATAACATGGACCTGTTTGCTACTACTGCCATAACTCTCCGCCCCTGGACCCCCTCCCCTCGCCTCCCCCTTCCCCCCTCCACCCTCCCCATAAGATTCACTTATTATTTATGTAAAAAGAGTTATGTGAAAATATTATATTTTTATATAAAAAATATTAATTTTCGTATTAGGCTCTATCAACAAGGTTCACACAAAAGTCAAACAAGTAGTATTATATGGTTTAACCCCTCCCCCAAAAAAAAGAAGAAGAAGTAATTGAATGATGAATAATTTTCTAATTAACGGCAGTATAAAAAAAATGACATTTTTAGTATTGTTTTTATTTTCTCCAAGAATATTACATTTGTAAAACAATAGGAAGGCTAAAAAGGTAAACTAAGTGAGTACAAGGCACGTGCGCGGGCCATCAGTAACGGTTTCCTGGCCCACTGGAGCTGCCCCGACCTCGGTATGTGAGATCTATCAACTGCTCCGAACCCAGTTGCAACTTGCACGTGTATAAATCATATGAAAGAAAATTGAAAAGATTAAATAACAAAAATAATCATTTATTTAAATTTTAAAGAAAAAACAAACAAACATGACAATAATTATCAATTCACTGACGATTTTATAATATAGATATAAATTTTTGTCAAACTAAAAAAAGTAAGTACGAGTTCTAGTTTCATATCAACATGCAATTACTTGATTTACTAATTAACATTGACAGGGCAATTTTTTTTAGAATACTTCGTTCATTATTTTTATTTCAACAAATATTTCTTAACCATTTGATCATGTTGTTGTGATTTCTCACCCTACTATATTGCCAAAGGTATATCTGTTCAAAATAAAATTAAAAATAAAATAAATCTAGATTTTGTCCTGTTAATATTAACTCTCTTAATATTTGATATAAACTAGCTATTACTAACATATTTTTTTGATAAGTAATACATTTTAAGTATCCACATTAATTAATGCTTTGATGATTAAACTTTGAACACTAAAATTATATATTAAATGATATGTTTAGATGTGATACAATATAATTATTGAGCCTCACGTGAATAGTAATCATAAATTAATTGAATTCAGCCTCACCATTTATAATCCAATGTTAGTGTAACTTCTTTAGTCACAATATATATTTAATGTTATACAATCGTTTTCTTAATTCTTGTGCATAACTCTAAAACGTTACTCTCTCCGTCCCTTAATATAAGTCGTTTTAGAGTTGTGCACAAGTATTAAGAAAATGATTGTATAACATTAAATATAATATCAATGGTCTATATTGTTCTTGTATTGAAAAAAGAGTGTTATTTATTAGACAAAAAGTAATGAGAGAATCAAAGTTATATTTAATACTTTGGGTAATATTAAAAACTAAGTCATTCACGAAATTTTCATCAAACGATATATATTAAGGAATAAAAACACTTATCTAAAATAACTTATATCAAGAAACGGAGAGAGCATATATATATATTATGGGATGGATGGAATATTTACCATATTCAAGTCACATAATAACACTAGGCTTAGACACATAATAACTAGTGAAACAAATACAAGTGTATACTAAACACGATCGAGGCCTAGACACATGATAATTATTTGACTTGTACTCAAATAAGTACAAGTCACACAAATACAAATGAATGTATAGTACTAGTACTAAATTCAGTTTAAATAATGTAAAGGGGGAGTATTAAATAAAGGAATATTTAAGTTTGAAGATGAAATACAGCTTACGTATATACTCATTAATTGCCAAACATGTAGTAGTAGGTCCTATGTAATAAATGAAAATATTGATCAACAATTATACTAGTAATAATGATATATACATGTATTTAAGACTTAAAAAATTAATTTAGAAATCAAGCATTTAAAGTTTCTTATATATATAATAAGTATGTATATATTAATACATGGTACATACTTTTTTTAAGGATTGAAGAATTAGAATATACTAGTGTAGTAGGTGGATTATATATATATTATGCTCCAAATTAATTAAACAAAATAGGAAGTATAGGGAGTAGTAGGAGGAGAAATAATTGATCAAAGTAATACTAGAAGATGATGAGATGCATGACGTCCCTCAAAGTAAACAAAATTGCAATAATGGGCGCGCATGTGTTGTGTGTAAGCATTCTCATCACTCACCACGCAACATTAATTAATTAGCATTAGCTACTACAGCATTATTAAATTAAATAAAATTAATTAATGCATCTATCACTTCATTTGGTCAAACCTACCTGCATGACAAGAGACCGAAATTAATTAAGCCCAACCCAAAACTCCAAAATCCACGCTGCGCTTGGCATATAGTACTACTACTACTATTTGGGGTAATTAATTAATCGATCTTTCTTTCTTTCTTAATGCTACAAATAAATTTGTGGATGAGTTAAATTCACATTGCAATTGGAACCTATTTATATTGTGCGACTGGCGCAGTTACAAACTGTCCGCCTTGAAATTATTACAAGTATATGAATCAATAATTCTTTGACTTACATATGTAAGTGTATATATATATATATATACATGAACAAGTAAGGTACACAGACGTATGTATATGATGATGAGTATTTGTTTATTGCTCAAGTGGTAGTAGCAGTAATAGTAGTGTCTATTTTGTCATTGTTTCATGATGGTTGTTTGAATTATAAGGCTTCATTTGTGTATGGATACAATTAAATTAATCCCTAATAATATATCATTCTAAAATTGTAGGATTATGCGCAAAAAAATTAACCAAAAATTTTATCCTGGAACACAGAGTCAGAGGGAGTACTATACTAAAAATAAATAAGCAAAGTGAAGGTCCGCCTTCTAGGGACGTGAGTCATTTTTTTTATAATTACAATTTTGTTCTTTCGATTTCCTTAAATTCTTTTTATTTCGACGAAAAACTAATAGATTTCATTTCTTTTTTTTTAAAAAAAAGAAAAGAATGAAATTGCCTTTCGTGACTTATCCAACTATTGACTATGCAAATAGAATAAAAACATATATAAATAATAAAGGTAAGTAGGTGTAGGCAGTTAAATTTAAAGTGGTATCGACTGCTAAATCCAAAGACCTAGTGGAGGTAAGGAAGGACCGGAGAATGTTATTTTGTATGAATTATTTTTTGACACTTAAATCAATATAAGAGGCGTCACCCTTTGAGAAGGTTTACGAGTCATTGAATCTACAACGCTTTACCAACCTATTTAGTTGTATGTTATGTATTGGCCAAAGTTCTCAGAATCGGACGCGTTATCGAACATAAAAAGGTATCGGGTGAAAATGGGTCACTAGTTCAACCAGTGATCGAACCGTTATTGATCCAGCAACGTCATTAATATATAAAAATATATATTATTAGTAATTAATAATATTTTTAAAAATCTCATTTTTTATGAACTAAAACATAATAAAGATGAGTTATAATATTAATAAAAGTGGTTCATTTTAATATTAATTTTTTTTTGGATAAAAAAATAATTTAAAATCCGATCAACTGGGTCAATTAACCGGATTTACCGGTTGGACCGCCGGTTGGATCGGTGATCAATGGGCCAACCCGGGTTTTGATCAAAACCGGATCATTGGTTCAAATCGGACCGAAAGACGGACCGATTTCGATTTTTACCGGTCCAACTGCTGTTCCGATCACAACATGCATGTATAGTTGTATACAATAAAAGAAAATGAAAAGAGAAAGTAAAATTGACTTCATTTTTATTTGTTATATGGTTTGGGCATGAGATAGTCTCATAAAAATGTCGTCTGTGACAGTAGGCTAACAAGATGGCTGACTAATTAAAATCAAACATATATAAAAGGAGTAATCAATGCTTCTTTCAAATTTACAAGCAACAAATAAAAAGGAACAAAATATCTCTCTAAAAATTCAATTAGAAAAAATGGAGGAAATATTTTATATAACAAGTGCGTGCATTTAATAACTATTATATGTAATCTGATTGGGCACTTGGTGAAGTGCATGACGAGCTATGGTGATTCAGACAATTGTTATACTTTTAAAATTTGTGGAATTCAAATTGTGTACAAATTATTAAATAGTTGTGCACAAACAATATTAGCCCCATGTGTTCTATTTGTCCTATAAAAAAGTTTCATTTAATTTTTTTTGTTTAATTAATTTGTGAAATTCCTAAAATTCAAAATTATTTTAGTTTATTTAATTTTGGTTATTGCATACAATTATTAATATCATAAACTACTTAAACAGTCAAGTACAAAATTTTCATTTTAAAAATTAAAATGAATTTAATTTGCATCATAATTTAAAATTTCATAAATTAAATAGAATTATAGTTAAACGGAACTCTTTAAACAAAAATATTTTAAAAAATTAGAAGCATTATCAACAATTCAAATAATAAGACTCGTATATACTATTTTCTCAAAAATTTTGTTTGGCCAAATACTAGTGTCGCACAATTCACCCCGCTTATCCTCCATGCCCAAATTGAAACCAATTATTTATTAAATTAATTAAGTAGGTTTGAAAATTTCTATTTTAAGTTGTCGTAAACTTTAGCAGTAACTTCTTAATTTGTTGTGGAATTCTGAGTTTTTTTAACTTAATTTGGTGGTAAAATATTGCACCTTCCGTACGTGGATTACCTAGCTACTTGAAATTGATTTTATAATTTTCGTTCAATAAGTTCCCACTAGCATCCTACAAGATTTTAGAAAGGAAAAAAAAACATTTAAATTAAACATAGCTAAATAAATTAAATATCTAGCTGATTGACTTATCATCCATCAACATTATATTTGACCTCTCTAGAGAATACTTAATTACCTCATTTAAGTACGTAAAAATATGTTCTTAATTTTTTTTATTAGGGAATTAAAATTTAATTTTTTTCATTAGCGAATTGTTTTCTTAATTTTTTTTCATTACGGGATTAAAATTTAATTTTTTTTAATTATGTCTAATTGATAGTTAGTGTCACGTCAGATAATTGATGACATGACAGCGACATGTGACTAAAAAATACTTATGTGTAATATTGAATCTCATTTTAACATTTATTTAACTTGTTTTTTGTACTGAAAAAGGTAAATATAAGACCATTATTAATTTTAAAGTAAATTATTATTATTTTAATATAACACTATTATTAATTTTTTAAATTAAATTTAATGACAATTTTATCCTTTTTGGTATAAAAAATTAATTGAATAAATGTTAAAATTAGATTCTATACTACACATAAACATTTTTTAGTCACGTGTCGGTGTCATGTTATCAATTTTCTGACATGAGACTATCATTTAGACATAATCATAAAAAATTAAAAGTTTAATACTCTAATGAAAAAAATTGAGAAAACAATTCCCAAAGTAGAAAAAAAGTAAAAGTTTAATCCCTTAATTAAAAAAATTGAGAGAACAATTCTCAAAGTGGAAAAAAAAATTAAAAATTCATTATATTAATCTATATTTAGGCCATTAGTTTTTATAGACATAAATATTAAATATTCATAGAATGAAATTTACATAAGCTAGACTGAATTATCTTTAGTTGTTCCTATATATATATATATATATATATATATATATATATATATATATATATATATATATATATTTCGAAAAAGAAAAAGAGGAGCAAAATAGTCCTCGTCGCTTTCGCACAGGATGATTGTCTTCATTATAATTTAAATGTACACAGAACATGTAAGGCTGTACCTTTTGTAGCACCGTACAGGATGTTTGGCCATTTCTGCGTGTCATAATTATAATAGAGTGACATGGGAATTGGATTTTTTTATTTTTTTTGATTTTTGTTGTGATTCCAAAAAAATTGTATAGTATTTATTTTAATTAAAATTTTTATAAAAAAAAATATTTTAAGTGTAATTTAAATACATATACATATATATATACATAGATGTAGATAAAATAAAAATAATGTTATTATTACATAGTTTTGGATTACATAATGTTCACATACACACATGCATATTGTGGATCCTACGTGACATGTAGGATCCGCAAATATACATATGTGCGTATGTAAATTTTTTATAACTCAAATTATGTGATAGTAACATTACTCATAAAATAAATCATAGATTAGACAGATTCTATATGGCCATTAAGCTTTAATGCATGATTTTATTAGTTGCGTGAGTTTATATACTACATTTTTTTAAAATTATTACTGTAGGTCTTTCCCCTCCTTTTTATTGTAAAACGTTAAAATGAATGATATTATAATTTTGAGATTGTTAATATTTTATATACTGATTGTATTTATTATAATATCTCTCAAAAACCAGGTTTATAAAAAAAAAGAGGTAAAGAAAGATTGATTTTTTTTTATATTTCGGATAGAGAAGAAGGTTAAATTACGTTTTAAGGGAACCTTACGGTTAAAAGTAGCAATGAATAAAGTGGGTTTATCTGTCTGCGGATGGTTTTCTCCCTTTATATTTCATCAAGGACCACTAACATGTTTATATCCAACTCATATAGGATAATGATGGTGGCATATAGGATAATGATTTATAACTAAAGTTAAATATGAGTCTCTATTATTTAATTTATTTTTAATTGTTTAAAAGAAATTGAATCATCTAAAATTTATTACGTCTGCACAATAGTTGAACGGATAAGATATCCTATTTGCATAACTATTCTGCGGAATACAAACATAAAAATTACATAACTGTTCTGCAGATAGGGTCCACCATCCGCATAACAATTGTTATGCGAATGAGAATAATTACAATTTTTGGATTACAAAAATAAATAATAGGATATGCATTGAATGGAGAAGACTCTCATTTAACTTTGACTATAGATAATTACTCTCTGCTATTATAGGAATTAATTGCATGATTTTTATTTTTATTTAAAAAAAATCTTCTAATAAATATGCTTTCACTATTAATTGTAGAACAAGTTAGTAAAGGTAATATAAACATTTAATCACAAGTATTAAAAGAAAATATAAATTAACTTGAAATTTTCCTGCTGAAAAGTATTTTCTCAATATAATAAAAGAGTAATGTTATGGATCTCAATTTTTTTATCTAAAATTATTTGACATTAAATATTTCAATAATAATTTATGATATAATTAATCACATTATATTTTTTTCAAGGGAATTGATATTTTTACAAATAAAAATATTAGTTCCACATAAGAGTGCGCCCCACTTACTATTCATATAATAAGGGACTTGTAGAACTAATATTTTTATTTGTGAAAAATATCAATTTCCTTATCCAATTACAATTACGATAATATATCATTTAAAATTAAAAATTTAAGACCTAACTAACACCACTCATAATAAAATGTAGGGGAGGATGGGAGTTATCAAAATGGACACGATAATTAAAAGGGAATACTATTTTTATGAGTTTGTGATATTTATTTTCACGCATGAAAGTGTAATTCATTTTTCAATTTTTTTTTTTACATGAGAGAAGATTGCGTAAAAATATTTTAAAAAAAATATAAAAATATCAATTTCCTAGTTAAACGGGACTGTTTGGCTAAGGTGCGGAGCTAGGAAGAGAGAGACTACTTTTTATTATTGAAGGGCCTACTTTATTGAAGGTCGATCTTATTTTTCAATGGCGACATATCATGTATCAGGCTACCAGCACTATATATACTTTCTCCGGGAGCTCTTTGTCTTAGTAGGGACTGACTAGGGAGTATAATATTCCCTCCATATTCATAATTAAAAATACAATAAAACTTTTAAATATAATTTATAAAATTTTAAATTTAAAGTAATATAATTTTGTTTAAATTTAAAGTATTATAAAAATTTTTATTTATCTTTTCAGTGTGAAATTTATTTGTCATTTTCAAATTTTAATAAAATATTAATGACTTGGTTTCTCATATTATCCCAATATTAGATATACATTTGTTTCACTTTCATCTTTTCAATGAATTTTAGAATGATAATGCTAAGATTTTATGTCTATTTTGATCAATTAAACAAAATATTAGTTCATTTTTTAATCTTTATAATTTCACCTAAAACGTCAATTAAAAATGAATTAAGGAAGTAAGATTTACTTTAAAAAATAATTAAGGAAGTAAGAATTAAGGACAGACATAACTTGCATTTACAAAGATATTAAATGTTTTTATCAAACTTGAGGTGAAAATAAAAGGTAACAAATTATCTTTTAATTTGGGATTGACAATTTCATATGCCAAATATAATAGTCTCTACATTTGATATATACTCTTGACATTATTCTTCGCTTTAATTGACCAACAATATTACTATCACATAAATATAGATCACATAATGTTTACATACATACACATATATACTATGGATTCCTATAGAGCTCATGTAATTTATATTTATATGATAGTAGTATTATTTTTAATTGACAAAAGGTTTTTTTACTTTTAACGTTCGAGACAATAAAACAAGAAACAAAACTAGTTAACGTAAGTAGACAAAGATTACAGACAGATTGTCATCTCATTACGTACGATATCTAACTCCACATTTGTTTCTTCATGATAAAAGAGAATACTACTAGTACTTTATCAGTACTACCACCGGACTGAAATTTTGCGTCTCTAAATTATGTGAAAGTAAAATAAAAATTATATACTCCATATAAGAAGAATTTTATAAAATTTAAAGAATTCAATAGAAAAATATAAAATAATTAAATAATTAAAACTATATGGACAAAAGAGAAAAGTAAAGAGTGTAACATAAAATCACCAAAGCCTCATGGAGGCTTTATAATGTACATAGATATATAATTAAGGTGATGTTTGTAAGTTTGTTTACCTCTTAATATCTCTTTATATCTGATTCAGTAAGAGTATAAAGTTATTTGGTAAATTTTGTTTGCCTTTTATTGTCTGGTAATCGGTAAGAGAAAAATATAAATATAAATAATTAAGAGTTGTCTCTTAATGAAAAATTTAAATCTATGGAACCTCTATAAATATTGTATTCCCTCAATTCTAAGTTTTAAGATTATTATAGATTTTTAAAAAGTCAATTTGAGAAATTTTTAAATTTAAAAATTACTCAAACGTTTTATATTTTTTAATTATCAAACAACTTTTTAAGTTCAAATGACTATTTCACTTAAATAATCTAATTTATTAAAATATATTAACTATTAAAATTTTAATTGCTCAATTTTATCAAACATCAGCTTACGTACCAATGTTGTTGGTTATTTCATTTAAACCATTTTATTTTAGAAGATACAACGTTTGTCTTCAAAGTATTAATAGACTCCTATTTCCTATATATAATAAGAGACTACATTAATTCAAAACATATTAATATGTTTTAAATGTAATTAATTATTGAAATAGTATTTAATTTGTTTAATTATGTGTATTTATGTTTTCTATAATACCAAATAAAATAAATTAATTTTTTTAGAATTGTATAAAATTTTGAATGTGTCATGTTATATCCATGTCGTCTTTTCAGCCGAGCAGATAAAAATAAAATAACTCCAAAAAAAGTATACTCATGGAGTTAGAGGCGGAAGGAGGGAGGGGGGGGGGGGGAGGGGGGAGGGGGGAGGGGGGGGGGGGGGGGTTCTAGGGGGTCATATGACCCCCCACCATGGAATCTCGGGGGGTTATTTCTTTTTTCTTTTTTTTTTGGTTTTTTGTCATTTTTTTAAGCTAATTAATCTCATGAACCACACAATATAAGGTTTTGAATATATAATATTATAATTTATAATTTATCTATAAAAGTAGCTAATTAAAGTCTGATTAATAGTCACATAGTTCGGAGAAAATTAAAATAAAATAAATATATATATATATATACGGCTAGTCTCTTCAGCGAACCATAGAGAGCGAACTAAAAACGAATCGGCTATAGCGACGGTTTTTTCCGTCGCTATAGTATAAAAAACCGGCTTTCTATGTTATAGCGACGGAAAAAACCGTCGCTATAGCCGGTTCGTTTTTAGTTCGCTCCCTATGGTTCGCTAGAGAGACGGACCCTATATATATATATATATATATATATATATATATATATATATATATATATGTAAAGCCATTAGACTTACAATTCATATATTTAAAGTCATTAGACTTACAACTCAAAAGTTGACAAGGGTTGAAATAGGATGTTGTGAAATACTATAATTGTGTAAAATGAATTTAAAAAAAGCATTCTAAGCGTCAATAAATAATTTTTTTTACTGATATATTTTGACCCTCTCTAAAAATATTCTGGTTCCGCCACTACATGGAGTTTTGATCAATCACCAATGTGTCTACATATTTTAAAATAAAAGCTCGGCTAATTTTAGTCAAAGAATATATTAATTATTTTGTTATAATAAAGAAACAAAGGTGACCAAACTAATAGACAATTAGAGGATCTAATTATACCATTAATACAGCAGTTCACAACATGTTTATTACTAATAGCCATGGACGACACTATATATAAATCTTTCATTGTTTTCAATTTCAGATTTCGAATAAAAGAACAGACAAAAACTTGGATGATACTCCCTCGGTTCTTTAATATAAGTCGTTTTAGAGAAATATTTGTGTTCCTTAATATAAATCGTTTGAAAATTTTAAGTAAGCATTAATTGCTTAATTTTTAATATTACCCCAAGTATTAAATATAACTTTGGTTCTCTTACTATTATCTGTCCAATAAATAATAATTTTTTTTTCAATACAAGGACAATTTATACAATTGATATTATATTTAATACTTTACAATTATTTCTTTAATATTTGTGTATAATTCTAAAATGATTTATACTATTAAACAACGGAGAGAATAGTAATTAGCAAAAGAAAAGAGAGTGCAAAAATGGAAATGTATAAGTAAGTTCTCACTCGAATAAGTGACATGAATATAAAATTACTACTATTTATATGAAAAGAGTTTTACAAAAATGTTATTTTTAAAAATAAATAAATAAATATCAATTTCCTACCATAAAAAGAGAGGAGTGCAAAAATGGAGAGCATGAAAAGTGAAATGGAGTTGATGGATGGGTCAGAAGAAACAGTTAGAAGAAATTAAATAAATGGGGTTTGCCTGTTGACAAGCTTGGGTCCTTTTTCTGTGGCGACAGATACACCGCATTTTTGACGGCGTGTGTTGCCACGGTTGGCACCCCAAGGCATCATGCAACCGACAGGTCACCGGTTAAGAGAGAAAGAGATAAGATTAGATAGATAGAAAATTAAGAGCAATGATACAATTACATAATTTGAGTCACATAAAATTCACATACATATATGTATATTTACGGATCCTGCATATTACGCAAAACTCATAATATATATATATATATATATATATATATATATATATATATAAGCATTATGTGACACAAAATTATATGATAGTAACATTATTTCAAAATTAAATACGTCTACACTTTAAAATCTTCAATCTTTTCGATTTCACTAAAAACATCGCATTTAAATAAAATAAATTTTAAATAAGTTATAAATATTTATTTATTTATTTTTGCTTAAAATTCAATTTATAAATAAAAAAATAAGTTATTACCAAATAGAAGAATAATGACAAATGACTTATAAATTAGTTTGACCAACTTATAAGTCACTGACGAACAAACTCTTATATTTAATTTTACGTTTTCTTTTATCAACCAACGAAAGTATTAAAAAAATCAAAATTTATTTAATTTTGATTAATTTTAAATTTATTTTTTACATTATTTTAAAAATATTATTAAATAGTTATAAAATTAGACAAAAAAACTTATTAGATTTCATATATAATTGTGTAAGCTATCGTACAACATGACGTCATTTTGTATAATTAAATATAAAAAAAATGTATTCTTTCTCATATTATGTGTAAAAGAAAGTTTTGAAAATTTTCAAAATATCCTTATTATGAGGGACAATTCACAGAAGCACTCATTTCATGCCCTTATAAAATAATTATTTTTTAAAAAATATTTATATTACAATTTAAATTTAAAATTTTTATAAATTGAAGTAAAATTAAATTAAAATAAACTCTTTTTAGTAAACGGAATTTTAATTATAGAAAAAGGGGAGAGAGAGGGAGGGGGTGACTGGGGATAGAAATAAGAGAGGGAAAGAGAGGATGGTGAGGTATATAAAGAGGGTCAGACGCTAAAGCTGGGTACCTCAAACCCCTTCTTCAGTTCATTTGATTTCATCCTATCCTATAATACAATTTTCTTGGGTTTGAGAAAATTCATTCAATGAATCAATAGCTCTCTCCCTATCTCTATCTCTCTCTAAATCTCTTCCTCTCTCCTCATTCAAGTCCTGATGCTGGCGGTGGCGATCTACTCGGGCCTATAAATATATATCCATTTTCTGTACTCGATCCATCCATTTCTTCTGCAACTTCAACTGAAGGTGGTGGTGGTGGTGGTGGTTTTTTTGGGTACCAAACATGGGTATTAGTCTTGAAGAGATCAAAAATGAGACTGTTGATCTGGTAATACCCCCCCCCCCCTCCTACTAACAGTACTCTTTCTGCTGCTTATTATTCTCCTCATTCCTATGAAAATTTCTATAACTGTTGAGAAAATGACTTCTTCTGATTTGAGATCTATTACTTGCGTTCAATTTTTTTTTTTTCATTTCAATTTGTTCAATGAATCATTTATCTAGCGATTGATTACCCATGAAAGGTAATTAAAGTTTCATATATGTGATGTACGTGCGTTAGTTTCCACTTTGCTTAATTGTATACTTTTCCGCATATGTGAATCGTCATGTTTTCAACTACATCGATTTACAACAAATTCCCAGCTATAGTACTCTGTACATATACGCGTATATATATTTTTGAATTGTTAATATTGTCATAGTAAAATAAACATATATATATATATATATTGATGTTTTTGTAATTATTCAAACGAAGTTCAACACTTTTAGTTTTCAATTGAAATAACAAACTGCTAATTCATCTCCGTAAAACTTTTAATAGGTTGCTTATTTTACATGTTTATATGCTAACAACTTGATAAGAGATTCTGTGATCTATCTAAATCTATCTCTATCAATATCTCTCTTTACGTCAATAACAAATAGGATACCCAAATTACCCTTCACATTTAAATGTATACCATAGCTGGCCACGGTAAGGTTGACCAACATATCTACCAAAAAGAAGAAGGAAAAGTTGACCAACATTTATGAATATACCTCCACTTGTTCTAACAAAATTATGAAATAGTAATAATTACTCACGTCTTTTTTTTATTTATAAAAATTAACTCATATCAGTCCATATCTAGAAATAATAAATATTGCCATTTACTAATAGTTACTTATTAGAATGAATATCAATTTTGAATTTGAAATTATAAATTAACTCTATCTATCTATGAATAGGTTTTGGACTCTTGGTTTATATTTATGTCAGCCCTAATTTTTTTGATAATACTATGTGCACTAATTGTGCACAAAAAAAGTGTGCACCAAGAATAAATTCATGTATTGTTTATCACTAAAAATATGTAAAATATATCTAATTATAGGTCGCACTCTTTGTGCAAATTTTTTTTCTCTGAATTATAGCTAGTAGTAGTATATTTGGAGCAGGATGAGATGCCTAATTGCGTCTTTTAGTAGGTCTCTGCTGAAATGGACTGCTGCCGCTACTAGTATTATGTTGGTACTTTTCCGTGGTACCTTCATTTTTATATTTCCACTGACCAGTGAGTTCTGACACGTTTATCGGAGTAATAAATTGGAGTCATTCGTCGGACTAGTTCTTTTAATAGTAATGAATGGCCCCTGGAGTTTTATTTATTTTTCAAAGCTTACCCCTGCATGTGGGGAATCGATGCCACCACAAGAAATTAGAAGACGTTTTAGGTAGGCCTTAACATCAAGCGTGAGCGGACCCACAAAAAGAGAGCACTTTCTTATCGCTGAGCCTATTGTGATTGGTTGCCACTCCGAGGCCATTCTTTCAACTGATTCCTTCTCGGGACCCACTTTTGTTTGTTGAAAGTCAACTTGAATGACTATGCCTTTTTTCTTTTTCTTTTTTTAGTAATGCTACTATCACATAATCAGGTCACATAAAGTTCACATAAAAATCGGTAACACCTCCTAATTTGTTGTTAATTCAAGTGGGCCATGTCAACAACAAATTAGGGAGTGCCACCCGAATTTATGTGAACTTTATGTGAGCTTGATTATATGATAGTAGCATTATTATTATTTTTTAAAATCTGGTCTGGCTTTTCCTATTTTTTATTTTTCACATGAATTAAAAAAAATATAAATAGAGAATATTAAGTTCTAATTTTATCCCACAATAAACTACACTCAATAGCTTTAACTTTTTCAATTTTATTAAACATGACCTAACTCTCTCTTACATTAGTGGGCCCAACTTAAAGGTTTTCTTTTTACAAGGTAAATTATTTTTTATATAATATTTTATTTTTTATTATGTAGTACTTACAATATTTTTTTTTGACTAATCTTTGTGATTAAAACCTATTTTTTGGGAGCACAGAGTAGATGATAGAAGTTCAGCAAACAGAAAAAAGTAAAAAGTAAAAAAAGAAAAAAGAAAAAAAAAAGGCTCACCTACTTCTCGTGACCACAAAAGACGGAAGACTGAGGGGAAAAGGTCACTACTTTAGAAAGAAAAGTTATTGAGAATAAATAAAAAAAATACAGAAAAGATGTGATGAAGATTAAACAAAGTTACCCGCCTTTGTCTTTCCCTCTTTTTAGACTAGCTTAGTGTTAATATCACAACTAAATAAGTACTCCATCCATCAGTTCCAAAATTATATATGCATTTTAATTTTTTAAATCAATTTCCAAAATCATACGATTCAAAAATTAATAAGAACTGTAGTCCATGAATCTCTAATTCTTATATTGGGGGAACTTAATTCAATGATCAACTGCTTGTATAATCACAGGAAAAAATTCCAATAGAGGAAGTGTTTGAGCAGTTGAAATGCAGCCGAGAAGGTCTAACTTCCGACGAAGGAGCCAACAGGATTCAAATATTTGGACCCAACAAATTGGAAGAGAAAAAGGTATTTTGCCTTTGTCATAAGTTGGTTTTCATTAAAATTCAATACACATCATCCAGTCATGCTATGGTTGTAATGTTTAATTTTATATATATTTTTTTGGAAACACAGGAAAGCAAACTACTCAAGTTTCTTGGGTTTATGTGGAATCCGCTCTCGTGGGTCATGGAAGCTGCAGCCGTAATGGCCATTGCGCTGGCTAATGGTCATGGGAAGCCCCCGGATTGGCAAGATTTTGTCGGCATTATTTGCTTGCTTGTAATCAACTCAACCATTAGTTTCATCGAAGAGAACAATGCCGGGAATGCTGCTGCAGCACTTATGGCTGGTCTGGCTCCCAAAACTAAGGTATCTATACTACAAATTGAGTACACATAGACAAGCTTTAACTGAAAATTAAACATGAAAGGAAACTTGGTGAAGTGGTGTTTGTTATTGAATAGCAAACATAAACGGGTCTTTTTTTCTCATGCTTCATGGCTGCATATATGTAGGTTCTTAGAGATGGTCGATGGAGTGAGCAGGATGCTGCAATTTTGGTTCCTGGAGACATCATCAGTATCAAACTTGGAGACATTGTTCCTGCGGATGCGCGTCTTCTTGAGGGTGATCCTTTGAAGATTGATCAATCTGCCCTCACAGGAGAATCACTTCCAGTGACTAGGAATCCTTATGATGAAGTTTTCTCTGGTTCAACTTGCAAACAAGGTGAGATTGAAGCTGTTGTCATTGCTACTGGGGTTCATACCTTCTTTGGGAAGGCTGCACATCTAGTGGACAGCACCAACCAAGTTGGGCACTTCCAGAAGGTGCTTACTTCGATCGGAAACTTTTGTATCTGTTCCATTGCTATTGGAATGCTGGTCGAGATTGTTGTCATGTACCCAATTCAGCACAGGACGTATAGGAAAGGAATTGACAATCTCCTAGTTCTCTTGATCGGAGGGATTCCTATTGCTATGCCCACAGTTCTTTCGGTTACAATGGCTATTGGATCACACAGGTTATCACAGCAGGGAGCCATCACCAAAAGAATGACTGCCATAGAGGAGTTGGCCGGAATGGATGTCCTTTGTAGTGATAAGACAGGAACACTGACCCTTAACAAGCTAACTGTTGATAAAAACTTGATTGAGGTGTTTGCAAAGGGTGTGGATAAGGAGCATGCATTGCTCTGTGCTGCAAGAGCTTCTAGGACTGAAAACCAGGATGCCATTGATGCTGCCATTGTTGGAACACTTGCTGACCCTAAGGAGGTTTATCTCTTTTTTTTCTTTTATTACTTTCTTGATTTGATTGACTTAGTAGAATGAAAAGAAACAATTGAATAAGGGCTCATTTTAGACATGTATGCCCTTTCAGGCTCGAGCTGGCATTAGAGAAGTGCATTTCTTTCCATTCAATCCTGTGGACAAGAGGACTGCCTTGACTTATATTGATTCCGAAGGCAACTGGCATAGAGCTAGCAAGGGTGCCCCTGAACAGGTGCCTTCATATTTTGATTTTCTTAGGCTACCTGCTTCATGTACCATTAGAAAAAAATTGGCTTATCATTGGTCACTAAGCTCATGTTTTTCTTATGTGAAACCAGATCTTGACCCTCTGCAATTGCAAGGAAGATCTTAAGAAGAAGGTTCATGCCATTATCGATAAGTTTGCGGAACGTGGCCTAAGATCATTGGGTGTTGCAAGACAGGTTTGAAATGCTATTTTCTTGCATTTTAAATATATATCTACATATGTTTGTTAGTGCATCTGTTATTTATTTATTATTAATCTTCTCTTTTCTTGTTCTCCCATTTGACAACATACTCTCTTACTGATGATACTCTGGAACTTCTGCAGGAAGTGCCTGCGAAATCAAAAGATAGTCCAGGTGGTCCATGGCAATTTGTTGGATTGTTATCCCTCTTTGATCCTCCCAGGCATGATAGTGCGGAGACTATCCGCAGGGCTCTCAATCTTGGTGTAAATGTCAAGATGATTACTGGTAATTTAATTATTCATCCTTCCTGTCAATGCCGCAATCATATTTTGTTATTTCTTTCTTTGATTGTTGTTTAAATTAAATGTCTAGGTGATCAACTTGCTATCGCAAAGGAGACTGGCCGAAGACTGGGAATGGGAACAAATATGTATCCATCTGCTACTTTGCTTGGGCAAGACAAGGATGCATCAATAGCTGCACTTCCTGTAGAAGAGTTAATTGAGAAGGCAGATGGGTTTGCTGGAGTATTTCCTGGTGGGTTCTTTGGTTTGCACTTTCTTGACGTATACATAATGTTGATCATGAATTTAATACATCACTTGTTTTTAATTCTATTTATAAATTGGCGAAAGTGTTCTGATACTAAATTCCTTAAATTGTATAGAACACAAATATGAAATAGTGAAGAAGTTGCAGGAGAGGAAGCATATTTGTGGTATGACTGGAGATGGTGTCAATGATGCCCCTGCTTTGAAGAAGGCAGATATTGGAATTGCAGTTGCAGATGCGACCGATGCCGCACGAGGTGCTTCTGATATCGTGCTAACAGAACCTGGGCTTAGTGTTATTATAAGTGCAGTCCTGACCAGCAGAGCTATTTTCCAAAGAATGAAAAATTACACAGTTAGTTGCTCTTTTCTTCTTTTCAAAATTAAGACTACTTATTAGGCTGAACAGCTCATGATTATTGTCCTTTTGGTTTCGCAGATATATGCAGTTTCTATCACAATCCGTATTGTGGTAAGTTGACGATAGCGGTTTGAACAATGTAATACAATGGTTATAGATGCGGTTATATAGTTATTTGATTTTCTGTTCAATTCTTATTTTGTAGTTTGGATTCATGTTTATTGCTTTGATATGGAAGTTCGACTTTTCCCCGTTCATGGTTTTGATCATCGCCATCCTAAATGACGGTGAGATATGATGCTCAAACTTTATGGATTATTTATAAAAAACGATTCCCGTTGTCCTTGTATAATGTTATATTTTGATGATTATGTACTGACACGTGTTCTATTATGTCTATAAGGAACAATTATGACAATCTCAAAGGATCGAGTGAAGCCCTCCCCACTGCCTGATAGCTGGAAATTGAAAGAGATATTTGCTACTGGCATTGTGCTTGGAGGTTACTTGGCGTTGTTGACTGTTATATTCTTCTGGTTAATGAAGGATACTGATTTTTTCCCGGTAGAGTAAACTATTTGTTTTTTGTTTTTTTTTTCAAAAAATTTTGCTGTGAAAATTAGAGGGAAAGAAAATGTTTTATTCATCTGCATATTTGGTTACACTTGTCGCAATGATTTATTTATCTAATTTTATTCTTGACGGTGCAGGAAAAATTTGGGGTAAGAGCTATCAGAGATAGTCCTGATGAAATGATGGCGGCACTTTACTTGCAAGTGAGTATTGTGAGCCAGGCTCTCATTTTTGTGACTAGATCACGCAGCTGGTCTTTCCTGGAACGCCCTGGTTTGTTGCTACTTGGCGCCTTCCTAATTGCACAACTGGTAAGATTTGTGTCTCTTTGACTTCATTTGTGGGTGCGTTTTAAAGAAATTAAAGGCTACGAATTAAATCCGGTGTTGGTTTCAGGTGGCAACTTTGATAGCTGTATATGCAAACTGGGGTTTTGCAAGGATACAAGGATGTGGATGGGGATGGGCTGGTGTCATATGGATTTACAGTGTGGTCTTCTATTTCCCGCTGGACATTATGAAATTTGCCACTCGATATATCTTGAGTGGGAAGGCTTGGCTCAACATGTTAGAGAACAGGGTACGTATGCGTAGAGCTTTATATATCATGCTTGTGTTTACTACTAGTTTCATCTCCAAGTAAACAACATTTGTGGTTTATATAATAGACTGCTTTCACCACCAAGAAAGACTACGGGAAAGAAGAGAGAGAAGCTCAGTGGGCTCATGCTCAGAGGACTTTACATGGGCTTCAACCACCAGAAGCCTCTAACATCTTCAATGAGAAGAGTAGTTACAGAGAACTATCTGAAATCGCCGAACAGGCCAAGAGGCGAGCCGAGGTTGCAAGGTATGTATGCTGCTGCTGCTGCTGCTGCGGCTGATAATTTAATTTGTCAAAACCCCCTAGGGGTATCATTTTATAATTATATCTGGTTGAAAATAAATATTTGGTGTAGGCTTCGAGAGCTCCACACCCTCAAGGGGCATGTTGAGTCGGTGGTGAAGCTGAAAGGACTCGATATCGATACAATTCAACAGCATTATACGGTGTGAGAAAGCTGAAGAGGTACGAGGGGAAGGGGGCACGTTCAACCAAAACTGAGAAGAAGAAGAATAAGATAGAGAGAAGGCGTTACTAGTTATATAAGTTCAATTTTAGAATCCAGACGTGCAGTGGGAACACTAATTTGTGCTATAATTCAAACACACTACTACTACTACTAGTTAAACCCCTTTCTGTTTACATTTTCTTGCTTATGATATGATCAGCCATTTCAAGTGCCCTAAAAAGGGTTTTATTCCTTGGATGCCAATGTAGAACGGACCACCGCACACCAACAAAATTAATGTAGTATTTTTGTTAAATTGTTCCTTAATTTTTTTTAACACAACTGTTTCTCATAAATGCATTAGTTATGTAAAAGTGTTCCTCTATCATTTTTCTGTTCAATCATTTACAAGATTAACTGAGCTAGGGGCATAATGGGCATGACAAGAATGAGCTCACCCTTATATCATAGATGCATTAGTTATACATGAATGACTTTTGCATACGCCTGGCAGAGGAATTTCTTCAGTTTTTGGCGAGAGACGAGCCAATACTGGAATCTTCCGCACTAGCTTGGTTGCGAGACACATCCAAGCTAATGAGAGTAGAAGAAGCCGATAATTTAACCACCTAGTGAATTATTATTGAGCCATAGAAAATTCAGCCTTGGCAAATTATGGCCCAGCTCTGGAGGAATGTCATCAGTGAAACTACTGTTAATTTCAAGAATTAGTCGTCTTAGAAAGCTTAGATTCACAATGTAAGGGGAAATAGACCCTCCCCAGTTTCTGGCTTCCAAGGTCCAATACAGTGACCTGACCGGCCCTGCCCCTTTGGTGGCAAAAACATAAGGTCAGATTTATAATTTAGTCGTGATTTCAAAGCCTCACCTTCTTACGATTATTTCCAAAATAAAATTTACCCATCTTATTACGCATCTTGATGACTTCGCAACAACTAACAATATGTGGGCTGGTTAATGTTTCAACAATTATTTATTCTCTCTTATTATTTGTTTTTAAAATTCTCTTTTGTTTTTAAATGATATAAATATCTATCTATCTATCTATAGTATACACCCGTGAAAAAATAAAGATGAGATGTCTCTCTATATATTATATATATAGTATACATCCGTGAAAAGATAAAGGTGGCCGTGAAATAATCTCTTTTTGGTGCAATAATCTATTTATGTACGTGAATGCCGTTTTTACGTTGCTGTCCATCGTATGAGCTCAACCTTTTACTTTAAAAATAAGTCACCATGCATGTTTTGAATTTAAAGTTTTTGGTAACCTGATCACGGACCTTCTGATTATTTGTCGCTTCACCAAATATATTACTAATCTATTCTTATTTATTTTAATAATTCTGTCTATTATTCATTTTTTTTAGTAATTTATGTGAATAGTTTTTCTTTAGAGGGGGATATATACGTTAGCCCAATAATAAATGAAAACTGTAGGACAGTAGGGAGGGAGGGGCGAAACAAACGCTAAATTCTTCCATTTAATTTGTCGACCCTTTAAAGACTCCACATTCTGGAGCCGAGCCTACAGTTAGAGTTTGAGATTTTTCCGTGATTCATGAATGATTGTACGTAAGATTGTTCCCCAAGGCGCGGCTCCATGCAAACCCTAGACCTCCCGTACGTGGTCCATTTCATACTTAGATTTTTCCGTGATTCATGAAAATCTTTTTCTTCTTCTTGTTGATTCTCCTTAGAGCTGGCACCAAATGCATATATACTACACATTTATTTATTGTTTGGCTCAAGTGAATAAAGAGGATGGTTAGTTGTAATGGAGAGAGAGAGAGAGAGCTAGTTAGCTAGCTAGAATAATGAAGAGTTTTTATAATTGAAGCACGTAGGGTTTTGAGTAAAGGAACGTATGTATGTAGGGTTTTGAGTTAAGGAACATTATTAAGGAAATTTGTAATGTCATGTTAAATTGACTAACTTGTTCATTTTCTTTCTGATTTTGTATATATTACAATAAGGAGGACTGCTCTTTAATTAAAACATCCATCACTCGCCAATAATTCCACAATAAAAGTCTCATAGTTTTTTTTGGTCGGTCACATGGTAACGTTGTAGAAATATGCATTGCATACTGGCAATGGCGGAGCCAGGATTTTTTTTCTACCTGGGCTACCTAGTACTAACTATATATACACAAGAAATTGTCATACATAATAGTAATGCCCTTCACTAGTTGATGCACTTTCTCTTAGTTTAAAGAAAGAAAACAAATTTTTTTTTCTCTTGCTTCCTTGACTTTCCATTCCATTGTGACTTATTCAAATTGAAAATCTCCAAAATCTAAAAATTCAGAAATTACCTTCAAAGTTCAAATAAATCAATGGTGAGTTCAAATGACACATTATACTTGTACTAATTTTTCTGGTTGGCCTTACATTTAAACACATTACCAGATTGAAGAAGGGTGACATTCCCTTTCCACATTTTCATTTTCAGTCTATTTCACAGTTAGAGATACAATTCTGTTTTTAAATTATAAAGAGGCATAACATGTCATTAATTTTATTTTTTTGGTGATTGAGTACTAATGTTGAGGATAAATTTTAAAAAATAAAAGTTTTTCTTGAAATCTCTTAGTATAAATATATATTTAATTTTGAAAGAGGGAAATACAGATACTGACCTTGGGCCGGGGCTCTGGCCTTTGGCAAGCTCACCAAACAAAGCAGGATTCTTTCTGCAAAAGAGGCAGATCGTGTACCCAAGTAATAAAAGATAAGTCAATGCAAGCAACTCACACAAGTATTCAATTTTAAATTTCGCCAAAATAAGTTGCTTATCCTATATGGGCCCTCAGCTAGTTGTAAGGAACAGAGGTGGTCAGCTCCAGTTAACCAAGATTAGAGTAGCTTAATAAGTTAGTTAAAAGTAAAAAGGTTACTTTAGTCTTTTAGCTACTACCAAGCTGGTCATTATTGTCCTTATATTTTCAGTCGGTTAGATTTGTTGTTGCTAGGAATGCAGTGCCCATGTGCACTGTTGCTCATCTGGTGCTCATTCTTTTTACAATTCATTTCATTCTCTTTGTTTTCTGAAGGAGAGGGTATGTAAGGGGATCTAACTCATTTGGGAGGGGCATGAAATATGAATATACTGCATCTCTTTTCCTTCCTCTAAATACTATTCTCTCTTATTCTCCCTAGCTTCCCTCCCTTAAATCCAAATTTTGCTTCTTTTCCTCTTAACTCTTCCAAATTAATTCTAACTGTCTTGCCGATTCCTTATAATTGGTATCAAAGCCTTCGAATCTGCACCTATGGTCACCAACAACCAACGATTGAGCAACTTAGAATCGCAATTGCAGGAGCAAGGCTCGAACATACAACATCTCCAGTCACAATTGCAGAATTCAGTTTCGACCCTGCAGCAAGGATTCGATCTTAAACTAGAGCAGATGATGAAGAACTTTGAGGCACTTCTAGCTCAACGCAATCAACAAAAGGAACCTACTCAGCCAGGTTCCTCATCTTCACCTGAAGGTTCAATCCTAGGCCAGTATGAGCCCCCTCTTAAACCAGATAAGTATAATGATATATTCAAAACTGTTAAGTTTGAGTTTCCAAAATTCAATGGTGAAAACCTAGGTCATGGATCAGAAAGTGTAACAAGTTGTTCTCACATCATGTGGTGCCGGAATCTCAAAAGGTGTATTTAACTACTTTGAGTTTGGAAGGGGAGGTTGAACTTTGGTATTCAGGTTTTGTGCATGAAGGATCAGAGTTAACTTGGAATGGGCTGATGGATGAGATTGTGGCTAGATTTAGTCCAGAGGCAAGTGACAATCCCATAGGGGAATTGAAGAAATTACTGCAAACGGGTACAGTGGATGACTATCGAAAAAAATTCGAAGAATTATGGGCTTTAGCAAGGAATCCAATCCTTAATGAGGAGTTTTTCATGGACTGCTTCATGGGAGGTTTAAAACTGGAAATTCAGTTGGGAGTTCAGGAGCTTAAGCTTAAAACTCTTAAGGTAATGATCAGATTATCTAGGGTGGAAGAGGCTAAGTTGGAGGCTTGGCTTAAAAGGAGTAGAGTAATGAACAAACCTACTATGAGTTCTACTTACTCTAGACCTGTAAGTATGCCTCAACCCAAACCTGTTGACATGCGGAATGGACAGTCAGTAAGAACCTTACCTCTGAGAGGGCTGACTAGGGAGCAGATTGATGAGAAGAGAAGGAAGAGGCTATGTTTCTCATGTGATGAACCTTTTGTGCAAGGCCACATATGTAAGAAGCCACATCTATTCATGATGCTGCCTTCCAATGGTCCAGAGTCTGAAGAAACTGAAGTTTGTGACTGTGAGGAAGGTGAAGTAGGGGGTATAATTGCAGAAGGTGAAGACCAAAAGGCTCAGATAACATTGCATGCCCTTTCAGGACATAGTACAAACAATACTATCAGACTACTTGGGATGTCTCGGGGAAAATTTATGAGGATATTAGTGGATAGTGGAAGCACTAACAATTTCCTAGGCCCTCAGGCAACTAAGAGGATCAAGGCTTTAGTAAAGGATACCAATGTTACCAATGTGACTGTGGCAGATGGGTTCAAGGTCTCCAGTCATCAACACTGTATAGGACTCCCTTGGTCCATACAAGGGGAGGAATTCCAAACATATTTCAGAATCTTACTACTGGGAGGGATAGATGCAGTCTTGGGGGTTCAGTGGTTGTAATCTGTCAATCCAGTCACCTTTAATTTCCACAACATGCAGTTAAGTCTCGAAAGGGAGGGGAAAACTATAGTATTGCAAGGTGAATCTGATCAAGTGACCATACACTACCTAGACTCTGGAGAGTTCACAAAGGTGCTAAAGTCTACATCTCATGGGTATTTTGGCTACTTGTTTGGAATGTACCAGGAAGCTAGTGAAGAGCTGGAATTGGAGGAAAGGGGTCAGGGCATCACTGAAGGGAAACAGGTAAACAAAGGAGGGGATGGAAGGCATACTACTACTGAAAGCTGCCCTCAAATGGAAAATTTATTGCAGAACTTTTTAGTGGTTTTCCAGGAACCAAAAGAACTACCACCAACTAGAACTCAAGATCATCACATTCCATTGAAAGAAGGGAGCCGACCAATTAGCCTCAGGCCTTATAGATATCCCTATGTCCAGAAAGGGGAAATAGAGAAGATTGTCAAAGAAATGCTATAAACTGGGGTCATCCAGCCCAGCAACAGCCCTTATGCCTTTCCAGTGCTCTTAGTCAAAAAACATGATGGGACTTGGAGGATGTGTATAGATTATAGGGCCCTAAATGCTATCACTGTCAAAGACAAATTCCCTATACCAGCAATTGATGAGTTGCTTGATGAACTACATTGTTCAAAGTGGTTCTCAAAATTGGATCTAAGGTCTGGGTACCATCAAATTAGAGTCAACAAGGAAGACATACCCAAAACAGCCTTTAGAACCCATAGTGGTCATTTTGAGTTTATAGTGATGCCTTTTGGGCTTATTAATGCACCAGCCACATTCCAATCCTTGATGAATGAGGTGTTCCAGCCATACCTAAGGAAGTTTGTACTAGTGTTCTTTGATGACGTATTGGTCTACAGTAGCAGCTATGAGGAGCATTTGGAGCATTTGAGGTTAACCCTGCAAATATTGAAGGACCATTCCTTGTTTGCCAAAAGAAGCAAGTGTGTGTTTAGCACAAAACAGGTTCAATATTTGGGTCATGTGATCAACTCTGAAGGTGTTTCCACTGACCAAGACAAGATTTGTTGCATGTTCAATTGGCCCTTACCAGAGAACATAAGGGGTTGAGAGGGTTCTTGGGTCTCACTGGTTACTACTGGAAGTTTATAAGGAATTATGGGCTTATCAGTAAGCCTCTAACTGATTTGTTAAAGAAAGATAAGTTTGCTTGGAATGACAAAGCAACTGCAGCTTTCAAGGAACTAAAAAAAGCCATGACACAAGCTCCAGTTTTAATAATGCCCAATTTCAATGAACCCACTGATGCTTCCCACTTTGGCATTGGAGCAGTTCTGATGCAAAAGGGAAGACCTATAACATACTTGAGCAAGGCAATAGCAGCTCAACATTTGGGATGGTCAACCTATGAAAAGGAGTTGATGGCAGTGGTTTATGCTGTTAATAAGTGGAGGCACTACCTGCTAGGGAACAAGGTGTATATTAAGACTGACCACCACAGTCTTAAATATTTATTGGATCAAAGAGTTACAACCACCAACCAACAAAAATGGATAACTAAATTGATGGGGCTTGATTATGAAATAGCATACAAGAAAGGCAAGGAGAATACAGTGGCTAACAGCCTCTCTCGAAGATTGGAAGAACATCCAGTACAAAGCTTTTGTCTAGCCATTACTCTAAGTTCTATGGATAACTGCAGCCAGATTACTACAGTTATTCCTACATGGGTGCAGGAGATATCTCAGTCATGGGACAAAGATGATGGAATGAGGGAGCTCATCACCCAACTACAAATTCAACCAAACATCTTACCAGGCTACTCTTTCCTCCATGGCAGACTCAAGTTCCAAAATAAACTAGTGGTTGGTCCTGATCCAGAGTTAAGAAAAAAAATTCTGACTGAATTTCATAGCTCACCTATTGGGGGACACTCAGGCATCAGGGGTACTTATGAAAGAATAAGTAAGTTCCTATGGTGGCCTTCTTTAAGGTTAGATGTTACCAAATTTGTGAGAGAATGTGAGACTTGCCAACAACAAAAGTATGTGACTCTTGCCTATCCAGGACTGCTGCAACCCCTTCCTATTCCAGACACACCTTGGGGGCTGATATATCTATGGATTTTATAGAGGGCTTGCTTAACTTTGAAGGTATGACAGTGATTTGGGTGGTAATAGATAGACTTACCAAGTATGGTCACTTCATTGCTTTGAAACACCTTTTTACTGCTGCCCAACTGGCCCAGGCCTTCCTCCTACACATTTATAAACTACATGGATTACCTACCACCATAGTATCTGATAGGGATAAGATCTTCATCAATCTATTCTGGCAGTCTCTTTTCAAAATGGTAGGCACCAAATTGCAGATGAGTTCAGCTTACCACCCCCAAACAGATGGGCAAACTGAGAGAGTCAATCAGATCCTTGAATGTTATCTTAGGTGTATGGTGTCTCAGTAGCCCCATAAATGGAATTCTTGGTTGCCTTTATCTGAATGGTGGTACAACTCTCACTTCTATATGGGCTTACAAGCAACTCCTTTTGAAATGCTCTATGGGTATAGGCCACTACACCTCAACTTTCATCAATTTGGGCAGATTCAAGATCCAACAACCAAACAGTTTTGTAAGGATAGGTCCCTAGTTACTACAAATGATGAAGAGGCACCTAGTGGAAGCTCAGTCCAGGAAGAAATGCTATGTTGACAAACACAGAACTGAGAGGTCATTTATCCCAGGTGATATGGTTTATCTCAAGGTTAAACCCTACACTCAATCCTCACTGACACAGCTTAAGTATGGTAAACTGGCCCCTAAGTATTATGGGCCTTTTCTGGTGGAAGAAAGACTAAGCTCAGTGGCATACAAGCTCCAATTACTTAGCTATTCCAAGATACACCCAGTTTTCCATGTCTCTCTACTAAAGAAGAAGATTGGGTCTCACTGCACTGTCTAACCCATACTCCCTCCTCTGAACTTAGTTGTAGAATCTGCAGTGGAGCCTATTGCTATACTAGCCAGAAGGATGATCAAAAAGAATAATGCAGCTGAAGTCCAGGTCTTGGTTCAATGGGCAAATTCCCTTACCTTCTGAAGCTACTAGGGAGGACTGGAACCAGTTACATAACAAGTTTCCACAATTCAACCCTTGAGGACAAGGGTCCTTTTAAGGGGAAAGGGAATGTAAGGAATAGAGGTGGTCAGCTCCAGTTAACCAAGATTAGAGTAGCTTAATAAGTTAGTTAAAAGTAATAAGGTTACTTTAGTCTTTTAGCTACTACCAAGCTGGTCATTATTGTCCTTATATTTTTAGTCGGTTAGATTTGTTGTTGCTAGGAATGCAGTGCCCATGTGCATTGTTGCTCATCTGGTGCTCATTCTTTTTACAATTCATTTCATTCTCTTTGTTTTCTGAAGGAGAGGGTATGTAAGAGGATCTAACTCATTTGGGAGGGGCATGAAATATGAATATACTGCATCTCTTTTCCTTCCTCTAAATACTATTCTCTCTTATTCTCCCTAGTTCCCTCCCTTAAATCCAAATTCTGTTTCTTTTCCTCTTAACTCTTCCAAATTAATTCTAACTGTCTTGCCGATTCCTTACACTAGTGTTCCTGCTTAATGAGAATTAAACTAAGGAGATGCCCAAAAACTAAAACAGAGAAATTTCTGGATTTAGTAAAACGAGCATAGTCCATAGATATTGGAAAAAAGTAAAAGGTCAGAAATTTCAATTAGGAAAAAAGCAAAAGGTCAGAAATTTCAATTAGGAAAACTAATAGAACTATGGAAGTATGGAACCTACCTCAATTTCTACCCCAATCTGTTGTAAATCCACAGGAGGAGGTCTGTCAAGGCTTTTCTCCAAATTTGCCGCCGAAGAGGGAGACTGCAGAGAGTGAGAGAGAAAGAAGAGATTTGAGAGTTTTTTTTTCTTCGAGTATTATATTGAGCTGGACTTATGAAGATACATATGTACTAAATATTTGACAAAAAATTAACTCGGACTACAGCCCACCCTAGCCCATACGTGGCTCGGCCCCTGCATGCATACTGGACTGGAGTATCACTTTCGGTACTAAAATATCATTACGCATAATTTAGTCCATATATACTCCATATTTATATAATCAATATGCCCTAGCCCCTAGCTTCAGGGGTAGACTGAAGGAATCCATAAGCATAAAATGTGTGTTCTACATTGGGCTGGGCAACCATCCTCTCATTCAAATAAATGTGTTTCTACATTGGGATGGCCCTCTTCCAATTGACCCAATTAAAAGAGGCCGAAGTTAAAGCAACTTGGGGCGGAAGCGACCCGTGACTGGACCAATATTAAACTTCATTTTGAACAACAACAAAATGAAGTTGCTAGCCGCCCACCGCATTTGGATTGCCAAACATTGAGTTCAAGAGTTAATGATATGCTATGTTAAAAGTATAATTGTGAAATGTATAAACAGTCTTAATATATACTACCTCCGTCCCACAATAAGTATTTTTTTAGGCTTAACATTTTTTTTCCAAAATAAGTGATTTGTTAGAATTCCAATACAACTTTTACAATATTTTTTCATATGTGCCCTTATGCAACCAATGGTATTTATTGGGAAGTTAAAAGATTGAAGAAAGAGAAAGAGAGACCAAAAGGACAATAAAAAAAGTTTCAAACAAAACAAAGAAAGTATATTAAGGGTATTTTTGTCATTTTAACTTGTGTATTGATATGTGTGATTTAAGCTAAAAAAAATCCTTATTATGGGACGGAGGTAGTATCATTTTTCTCAAGTCAGAAGGTCATTCATGTATATTGTCTAAAAAAGGAACCTAAATTATTTATTTACTTAAATCTAATGAGAAATTCTGTTAAAAAAGAAAATTAAATTTGATAATTTCATAAGCGCTCTCTCTCTCACACATAAGTGTAGCATTTCCATCAACCGTATTATTATACAATTATTTCTTTGCTCAAAGGAATGATACCAAATTCACGGGTATTGTTTTGCCCTTCAATCTTCACTTAATGAATCTCAGTATGTTTATTTTAAAATACATTTTTTATGATTATTTAACAAACTCTAAAATTAAAATATAAAAATAATGCTATAATAAAACTTTATGTCCAAGTATATGGTACTACATAACCCTAATTTTCATAAGAGAAAAAATACTGAAAAGAAATAATATTATATATTTCTTCAAATTGGATTGTTTATTTTTAAGACATTCTCGAAGTATATCTAAGGTATTCAAGAAAGTTCGGTTGCACCCATTAGCATAACACCACGTGGCAGCTGCAGAGTCATGATATGGATTAGAGCCCCTTATTCCGTTTAACAAAAATATCTTCTACTACTCTTCATATAAAGCCTAAACAAAACCCGTGGAAAGATTAGAAGAAAGAAGAAGAAGAAGAAAAGCTACTCCACTACTCTCAATTCCTATTTGATCCAACATGTCCTTTGCCTCATGCCAGCAGAGCTTCTTAATTAACGCACTTGCTTTACCCCAAAACCCCAAAACAAATAATTTTCTGATTCCCGTGCATAACACTATCATCTCATGTAGTTACCAATCGGACGATTCCAAAAATTCCACCAGGTTTATAAATTTCTTTGAATTGGGTATCCTCTCCATAGTTTCCCATTTCGGTTTGTGATTTTTTTTTTGTTTCTGGGCTTTGATTATGTAGGAAAAATGAGTATAAGTTTGCAAAATTGGCAATGGTCACATTGGCAGCTGGGGTGTTGACAATGGGGTCAATTGATCCAGCAGCAGCTGCCAAGTCTGGTGGTCGAGTCGGCGGTCAGGCATTCCGGTCATCCCGCCCGTCAGCTCCTCCGCGCTCTTCATCCCCTAGAATTAACAATTCTAGGTAATATGACTTAATTATGTAGCTTGATCTGTTCCTCTTTTTTTGTGGCATGAATTTTAATTACCTTGTCACTGAACTGAGCTCTAAAAAAGCCTAATGGTTTTCAAATTAGGATAATATATGAAGCAGAATAAAAAACAAAACCTTTCTGTACTATAAAGTGATGGGAGCATCTGCTTTGGGGATGAATGTGTGGTCAGTTAAAGTTATAGATATACTCTAGTTACATAATTATAATTTGTAAATTGCGTTTTGTAGGTGGAAATGAATGGAAGGGTCTGTGTTTGAATTCTATTTCTTTAAAGCTATGTTTGCAAGTATTATACTTGGGATATGAATATTAATCCCAAGTGTCTTGTTTGTTTTCAAATTTAGACTTGGGATCATTAGTCTAGAGATTATAAAATGACTTAACAGTCTTGAGATTATAATTATAATCCTGGGATTAATCCTAGGATTAATAGTCTTGGGATTATAATCCCATAGTAATTAAATTATAAAATCAAAGTGTATCACCTTGCATAGTCATAGTTGTAGGCTAAAGAGATTAGAACTAAGTATGCAATTGCATGTTAACCGTGTAATCGTAAATATAAACTAGGCACTAGCATGCAAGTTCCCTCTTCTGCCTGGCCAACCATGACTTGGTTAGTGTTATTTGCTTAAGTAATTGTAGATGAACTTGATTAAGATATGAATGGGCTTCATTCGGTAACTATTGTGATGAAATGTTAGCTCCATTTTTTTAAATTTCTAATGAAGGTATAAGGTAGGTAAATTATCTCCTCCACAGAGTACTCAATAAAAGTAATTCCTCTGTGCATTTGCAAATAATCCTAATAATCACAAGTAGTTGGAAGGTCTTTGGGACTTGATTTCAACTGTAGGAGGCAAACCAAATCCAGGCTATATTGTTTCAACCCCACTTTTGTGGCGGCCTTTCAGTTTTGTGGGAAAGTAAACATTTCATAACATATCTTTTTTCTACTGCACCTCTACAAATATGGTGATCTTAACCCACTTCTTGATATTCATGAAAACAATCAAGAAGGCAATCTTAAATATAAAAGCATGGGCTGCTTTTCTTGACATAGTACAAGTTGGAAATCTCTAAGCAGGTTCTGAAGCCAAGTCTGAAATTAAGTTAATAAATGAAATTGAGATGGGTGTGATAAATCTATGGCATTCTGGAATACTTTTCACAACATTTTTTGTGAGGAATATTTGTTTGACTAGTATTTCTAATTGAACGGAGAACTTACTATATCTCCTCTTCAGCTCAAAAGGTTGACTAACTCATAAAAGCCACTGGTATTCAGTGAATATAAAAATTAAATTATGCAGAGCGAGTAAACTTTTTGTGTTGAGAGAAGATTGGAGGGTGCTTTTTATATAATTCATTTTGCATAGGCCTCAGATGGAAACCTATAGATGACTATAAATGCCTTAACTTCATTCCTCGAAGACAATTTCATATAATACCTATAGAAGAGCCATATAATAGCTCGAAGACAATTTCATATAATACCATATAGAAGAGCCATATAATACCTCGAAGACAATTTCATACGCTAGTCAAAGGAGTCATTACATGAAATTCTTTTAAGATGTTGAATAAATTCCACTGCATACAATGTTTCGTCGGTAGGATTAATATAAAATATGCTTTCACATTCTCTATATACAACTGCCCTTGCACTCTTCTAGAAGAAAAAAGTCTGTTTGAGCGTCCTTCTGGTATGCAGTTTCCCGTCTCACTGAATAAATTTGCTTCTCTGACAGGACCAATGTTTATATTACTCCACCAATGGCTCCACCACTTGTTGGTGGATATGGGTATGGCTACAGTGTACCATTTTATGGTGGATGGGGTTGGTCGCCATTTTCATTCTTTGCTCCTGGTCCTAGTGTTGCCATTGGCGTTGGAGGTGGATTTGATACTTTAGTTTTCTTCTTGTTTCTTGGTGCGGCAGCTGCTGTTGTTAAGAGGTTCTTTGGATCCAGAGATGAAGAAGATGATTACTAGTACAGAGAAACTACTAGACCTCTTCACGTTCTGTATAATAGACTGCTAAATATGTTAGGCAATCTTTAGTACTCGATAGTAAGATTCAGAGATGTTATTTGTACCTGGGTAATGTAATTATGCAAAAAACTAATGTTTTTCATCTCTTAGACAATGTTAACCTTTCAAAAATATACAAGGATGAAGCGTGGAAGCACTTGTATAAATTGACTCTGTTGTATTCTATAGCAACAAACCATCAAGTTATATATTTTTTGATGAGAGTAACAAATGGGACTGATTTACCCCACAACAATTCATCTAGTTGGCATAAGTAACGATGTCCCTAATAAGCCAGGGCATCTGCATTTTGTTTAACCTAATCCATCTGTGATTCATGTTTTCTTATCTAGTTATTGTGTGAAAGATGGATGGGAAAATTTAGGGTCTGCTTGGTTGAGAGAAATCCCTTTTCTTTTGATTTTAAAGGAATATTAATATTGTTTAGTTATTGTTGATTGAAGAAAATATTTTAAGAAAACATGGTCTGTTTACCTTTTGTGATTCATGACAGTTATTGTTGGTAAGCATGAATTTAATTAAAAGACGGACGGACGGACGGACAATAAGTTCCTTAACAGAACCAAATGCATCCTTATGCTTAGGTACCTCGTAATAGAATGGAATCCTTTCAGTCATTTGTTGGAAGTTAGCTGCCTCTACTGCATCTTCTTTATTTCTCTGTTTTCATGACTGAACTATTGATCTTCAACATACTATAACCTTGTTGAATAACTAAAACTGACCTACCTGAACAAATTGAATAACTTAAATACACCTCGCCCTTGAGTAGAAAAATAAAGTCCGAAATGAGAAACTAGCTTAGAGAAATTCTTTCTATTCGTCTCTTTATGGTGAAAGTGAATATATTACATGGTCTTTGATTACTCTATCAAATGCACAGATGCAATGGCCTCTCAACTTCTGTGTAGGAGCAACATGCACCGTCATTACACCAGCTGCAGGACCACTGAGCCGCACTTTGACAAACTCCAGGACTCCACCGCCGCCTGTACCAGTCTCAGGTATGGTTCAAGAATCTGAATAACAAGCCAATTAGAGTGGATAATGAAATGGAAATCTTTACGGAAATTATTATTTTCGTCTAAACAACACGGAGGAGGCCTAGGAGAAAGGTTTCACTAATCAAATTATATTGTACAATCAACTGCAGGATCAACAAAACCAGAAAGTTCGAATGCCAGTATATATACTTGGCTACTTGAAATTCTACAATAAATTTCTTTTTACTACCATTTTTCATTGGATTCTAATATCGAATAATGCTAGATTTGTTAGACATTCGTGTAGTTGGTCTATAGACAAATGTGATTTTGCAGCATCGGCATGTTGCAAGTCGGTGAATAAAATATGTGTGTACTGTTGACCTCATTCCTCTAACCTTTTCAACATTTAACTCAAGACCAGTCTCAGTGTCTAGAATTCGCTCTACTTTTAGTATCTCTGGAATGATCTTGTCCCGGCCGGAGCTTAGTTTCAATTCCCATCCTTAGGGTCATGGCAGAACTTGGACAAGATCCACATGCACCTTGTAGCTTTAGTACCACAACAAGGCCATCAATCTCGTGTAGAGAGCTAGCTAGCTACATTCCCTCCATCAGCCATGAGGCCAGGTCGCACTTCATCCAACACCTTCTCAACATTCTCCTCAGTTAACGGAAGAAGAACAAATTAAGCTTGGTGAAATTACAATGCCTGCACATCAAAATATTACGTACTCCATAATCAAAACTTCAGTAGAGTTGCTGAAAAGAATAATCACTAAACTAGGTGTTTGAAATGGTTGTTTGATCAAATTAGAAGGAAACAAAGAAACACAATGCGGCTGCTAGAAAATTAACTTATTATTTAAAGAATGCAAGAGAAAACAAACATATGACTATAACTCAATTAAAAGGAACCAACTTCCTCGTTTATTTATTTTGTGGTATCTGCAGGTTTATTCTTAGTACTTTTCCTTATACCTTCATCAACCATAAAGAGGACGTCTACCCTCATATTGATATGAAAAATACCCCATTCTCCTTCTAAAAGAGGACGAGTAACAAGGCTGAAAATTAGGTTTACTTTAGTTGTAGCTAGGAGGAACCTTTTTAAGGCTTAATTGGAGCTCAGTTTAGTTTATTTTTCTCATGCCCAACAAGAAAGGGGACTTTGGGATTGGAAATGAAATTCAAATTGTAGAAAAAATCAGCATAAAGTTTCAACTAGCTTGGCCCTAATATAAATTCTATGGCACGGATTTCATTCAGGAAACATGCATACATGGATTAAAAGAAAGAGCTTTGACATGAATACTTGCCAGCATGTTGGCGGGTCGAGTGGAATCCAAGCAATTGTCTTGTATGAAATTGACCTCTGAGGAATGACTTGTGCTTGGGTAAAGAAGAAGCACATGCATTCTGAAACGGGATTCTATACAGAGATAACAAGAATTAATGGGTCAGAAATACTATTTATATACATATACATACATACATACATATATATATATATACATATATATATGTTGGGAAAAATCACTTCCCAAATACCGTTGTCTTTGATAAATTAAACGGATAAAATATCAGTATATGCCAAACAGATTAAATTCGCATTTCCACCAAAATAATAACCACTGCAGAAAATAATGAGTAGAAATAACCAAGCACAAGACATCAAGATTTTACGTGGAAAACCCTCTAAAACTAAGATGTAAAAATCACGGGACAAACTCCGAACAATTCACTATAATAAACTGAGAGAATACAAAGATATCTTAATTTGAGTACAAACTCAAATTACTTCACAACAATAACTATGTGATAGAACCCAAATAAAACACCCTTTTATTTGAACTATCTTTCTCTCTCTATTTTCTTTCTTTTTCTTCCACGCTCCCGGGTGGGATTTCTTCCTTTTTTCTTCCACCCTTCAGGGTGGGATTTCTCCCACTTTTCTCTCACTCTCGGATGAGAGCTTTCTTTTTCTTGGTGTGTATTTTCTTCCTTCCCTTTGCATTCCTTTTATAGCAAAACCGGAGGGAGTAGCATTAATTGAGCAAAGGTTGGTGGAGAAAAGTGCAGGCCAAATTCAACGGGCGGTGGGGAATTCAATGGCCAGGAAATCATTTAATGGGGGAGGAAATATCTTTGACCAACAATCTCCCCCTCCGAACCCATTAAAGGAGGTATTCACCATGACCCCATCACTTGGAGTCGATTCCTGTGTCAAATCCAACTCTTGAAGAAACCACAACATTTCGTTATCAACTCAGCAGTAGACAAAGCAATACACTTCTGCAACTTGGACTGCCATAATACGGCTCCCCCTGCAAAAGTAAATAATACCCCCGAAGTAGACTTCTTCTCTTCGAAACCTGTTATGTCTTCTTCTGTATAACCTTCCAAGACTGAATTTGCACGTCAAACCACAACTCCTCACTTGGAGTTAATCCCAACGAAGTCTTGACTCAACTCAAGCTTCTTGGAATTTTCAACTTTCTTCATATCCGACTTTATCTCATCGGCATGGCTCATCTTGATGGGAGGAATCTAACTCAAACTTAACAGATTTTTACTTGTTAAATTCTTTCACAACCGCTTTATACCCTGGCTGTGAGCTATCTCTTTCCTTCTTCACTTTTGGTACCCATTTAAAGCGAAGAGCTTTCTTCTCGTGGTTCTCATGCAAGGCTTTTCTTCCATTCTTCCATCCTCTCCTTGATGGGATTACTTTCATCCATCCTCCCCGGATGGGATTACTTTCATCTTGTATGGCTTTGTACCACATCTTTTTGCACTTTGCTTCCCCATCATCAACACCCTCCACATGCACCTGCATCGTGTAAAGACTGTCTACCTTCTTTTCTCTCTTCCACCCTTTCCTGGATGGGATTACACTCATTCATCCTCCTCGGATGGGATTACATTCATCCATCCTCCCCAGATGGGATAACTTTCATCCATCCTCCCCGGATGGGATAACTTTCATCCATCCTCCCAGGATGGGATTACTCTGGGCGGGCAGCACCAACAATCTCCTGTGAAACATGGTGGAACACACTTTGATCAATCCACTTCTGATTATGAATTGAACATCTTCTCTTCAACCATCGTGAATCACCGATTCTCGACCAACTTCTCTCGAAACCAATTCTTAGTTAACCCATCAAGAAATCAATATCATCATCGAGAGTATCTCAAGGTAAACACCAACCTTGCATCGAGAATTCACCATCGCGTGTTCCTTTGAAGAGAACAATTTAATCATGGCTCCGACTGATATCTTCATAAAATTTATCAAGAACAACTGAGCAAATAACCTTAGCTCTGATACCAGTTGTTGGGAAAAATCACTTCCCAAATACCGTTGTCTTTGATAAATTAAACGGATAAAATATCAGTCTATGCCAAACAGATTAAATTCGCAGTTCTAACAAAATAATAACCACTGCAGAAAATAAGGAGTAGAAATAACTAAGCACAAGACACCAATATTTTACGTGGAAAACCCTCTAAATCTAAGAGGTAAAAACAACGGGACAAACTCCGAACAATTCACTATAATAAACTGAGAGCATACAAAGATATCTTAATTTGAGTATAAACTCAAATTATTTCACCACAATAACTATGTGATGGAACTCAAATAAAACACCCTTTTATTTGAACTATCTTTCTCTCTCTATTTTCTTTCTTTTTCTTCCACGCTCCCGGGTGGGATTTCTTCCTTTTTTCTTCCACCCTTCAGGGTGGGATTTCTCCCACTTTTCTCTCACTCTCGGATGAGAGCTTTCTTTTTCTTGGTGTGTATTTTCTTCCTTCCCTTTGCATTCCTTTTATAGCAAAACCGGAGGGAGTAGCATTAATTGAGCAAAGGTTGGTGGAGAAAAGTGCAGGCCAAATTCAACGAGCGGTGAGGAATTCAATGGGCAGAGAATCATTTAATGGGGGAGGAAATATCTTTGACCAACAATATATATATATATATATAGTCTTAAAAAAGTGTGTGAGTGTACATTGAAAAAGGGCATATAGGAATAGGAAGAAGAAGGGGATGATTGAGATGAATGAATTAGTTTTGATAGATTTGGTATTTGTGTGAGAGATTGCGTTTGGGTCGAGAGGAACCCATTACCTATTGTTTAATGATCCCCCCCTTTTTCTTTTTTTTTTCCCACAGAACAATAAGGGATATTAGGGATGCAGGGCAGGGCAGGGTAGGGTAGGGTAGGGTAGGAAGTATTTGGTGAGAGAGAAGTGTTTTGATTGGCTGATGAATTATGAATTTATGATGATAAAGGAAATGGAGATTCTATCTCTCCCCTCGCCCTCGTCCTCGCCCTCGTCCTCGCCCTCTCCCTCGCCCTCGCCCTCCCCTCCCTTCCCCTCCGCACCCCACCCCACCCCACCCGGATTAGGATCCTCTCCATTTCAAGTAAATGGGTAAATGGAGACTCTCCATTTCATGGTTCAGATTTAAAATGTGTGTTCTCTCTCCTGTAAGCATGATGTCACATTCTAACACATTTTAAATATAGACCATGAAATGGAGAGGATCTTGGTCCACCCCACCCCAGTTGTGGATAGAAGAAGAAACTGAGCTTTCGTAATGTTAACGTCCCCCACGCCTTTTTCGGTTACTCCTAACTCCGATGCCTAGAAAGTTAGTGGATTACTGAGCCCATTAAGCTCTAATTATTGAGCCCAAATGGCAAAGATAGGAAGACTTTTACTTTTTCTATATTGCTCTGTTTAGAACTGTTCTGTAAAGTGGATTAGAAAGGGGTCAGATTACAGCGAGGCCTATATTATGAAAGCCGATCACAAACAACAAAATTGGCTCGGATACAATATTAAATGGAACAATTACATTTTCTAGTACATTTTAAAAAAAAATTACAACAACAGTGCATGCAGAAAATATTTACAAAATTAATACATTTTTAATAGTTTATTTACAAAATTAATATAATTAATATTCCTTTAATTTAGGTAGGTATTTTAAATTTTAAATATCATCTTCATTATCCACGCGCAACTGCAACTGATTACCATGGATGCCATTGGCTACATCATGGAATCCAGATAATAACCATAACGTCTCCTGTTAAACTTTAATAAGCTACCATAGGTCCGATCTGCAACACCAACAAAGAGAGCTTCGGTGTCAGGGCTGAAGGATATTCTAGCAATCTCCCCAAAAAGATCGATCTCTTGCCCCTCGGTGTAATCAGACTGGGTATCATATACATTAACAAAGTATGCTGGCTCAGCCATAGCCATAAACCGCCCATCCAAGGTAAACTTTATAGCTCTTATTGCTCCCATCCTTCCCTTGAGAACAGCCAGAGACTGGGAGAGGTTCCTTATATCCCACAAACTGCAAGTGGTGTCTTGGTTCCCAATTGCCAAAATTCTTCCATCTGGATGCTAGGCTGAGGTGAATGAGTAGTCCAGGTGTCCATTAAGGTTGTCAAGGACCTGCAGCAAGAGTTTATGAATCAGAATAATGTCGAGTTCTATAACCTCGAGCAAGTTGTTTAACGCCAAGATTCGTCCACGCGCTCCAATCACTAAAGGTAACCAAACCTTCATACCAAGGTAACCAATCCACCTCCACACCTGCAGTTTTTTCATAATGCAGTTGGTAACCAAACCTTCATACCAAGGTAACCAAACCTTCATACCAAAATAACCAAACCTTCATACCAAAGTAACCAATCCACCTCCACACCTGCAGTTTTTTCATAGTGCAGTTGGTAACCAAACATTCGTACAAAGGTAACCAATTCAGTTTTATTAGGTTACCAATTTATTTTGAATGTGATGCAGTTGGTAGCCAAACCTTCATGCAGTTGGTAGTCAAACCTTCATGCAGTTGGTAGCCAAATCTTCATACCAAGGTAACTAATTCAGTTTTATTAAGTTACCTTCATAGTGCAGTTGGTAACCAAATCTTCATACCAAGGTAACCAAACCTTCATACCAAGGTACCCAAACCTTCATAATAAGGTAACAAATCCACCTCCACACCTGCAGTTTTTTCATAGTGCAGTTGGTAACCAAACCTTCATACCAAGGTAACCAAACCTTCATATCAAGGTAACCAAACCTTCATACCACGATAATCAATCCAACTCCACACCTGCAGCTTTTTCATAGTGCAGTTGGTAGCCAAACCTTCATACCAAGGTTTTATCTGATTGATTTTAACCTGGCTATGGTGAGTAATTATATTTTTGGAAATTTGCCTTGTTTTTAGATTTTTTTTAACAGCGTTATACTTTTGTTGAAGTTAAATGAAACATAATCTGACAGTTCATGCTTTGCTCTCCACCCCTTTCTTTTCGTAGGATCTGAAACATAATCTGACAGTGTGCAAGCTTAAGATTCGCGGCGGCGGAGGAGGAAGATCACGAGGGAGGAAAATGACGAGAAAATAATTTTTTATTTTTCATCCGTTTGATTTGAATTTTGAATTTTGAATTTTGAATTATGGCAGCCTTGATTTTAGGTTCCTTATTAATGTGAAATTAAATGGTTTGAATTTTTTGCGTTATTTGTATAATTATTTTGTAGATGCACTAATGGTGTAATTACTTTTTAATTGTTATATATTATTGTAAAAAACCCATATTAAATTCTTAGCCCTAAAATTTGAATCATTAAGTGGAGTGACTCAACAATTGTACAAAAACCCTCAAGAGTTGCGCCCAATCAATTATTAATATAGTCCACCCATTATAGAATAGCTAGGCCTCAACTATTATTTTCCAGAAGTACCATAGGGTTTGCCATGGTGGTGTGGTGGCCTAACCGGGTCAGACAGCCCAAATGCCCAATTCAAGCTACTTTTGAGACCTAACATTTCCAAAGCAGCCCCTAACTAAACTAACTATTGGGCTCTGCATGTCCAGGTTTGACTTGTTTTTGGGTGGATCATTTGAAGTTTAAGATAAATTGCGGAATGTTAAAATAAAATTTTGAAAAAAAAACATTTTCTCGGTCTTACAAAAAGAGTTTCATTTATCATTTTTTATTTCTAAAAAATAGTTTCATCATTTTTATTATAATATTATAATGACACAATTTTATCCAGATATTTATTTCAAATGTAACTTACTTACTGTATAAAATAAAAAATACATATTTAATTTCAAAAGGGACAGAATAGAAAATTGTATTTCGAATTATTTAAAAGTATAATTTAATTACAGAGTGGATGACGAATCAAAAATGCAACACCAGTAAACAAACAGGCCCCCCTTGCGTTGAAGGAGCAAACACGGGAAGAAAAGGAAGGTTGTGTGTCTGCTTTGTATCTAAATTCCAAACACATAGCATTGGCATTAGCATTAGCATTAGCATTAGCTGTCTTAACAAATAAATAGTATTAATGTTTATTCCATGTGAGTTTAATCAATGGGCTTGATTCATTTTGGATTTTGAGTTTTATTAGTGCATATTAACAACTTTGAAAATCCAAGATTTGACGGTGATTATGGAGTAGTATATATTAAACCAGTAGTAGTAGTAGTATATTGTATGTATTGTATATATTATCTTAATTATATATATATATATATAGAGGCCGGATCAGGTCCGGACTCCCGGACCTGATCAAAATCCGGACCAATTTTTTTTTTTTTTTTTTTTTGCTTTTTTTTTTAAAATAACTAATAAAAAATGTATAATATTTTATGGAACTGGAATTTTTTCATAATACAGTGTTTTAGGTGTGATTTGGATACTTATAACAAAATAAGTCTGTACAGTCTGTATAACCTGTGTTGTTATATGTATCCAAATCACACCTAAAACACTGTATTATGAAAAAATTCCAGTTCCATAAAATATTATACATTTTTTATTAGTTATTTTAAAAAAAAAAAGCAAAAAAAAAAGAAAAAAAAAAAAGTCCGCATTTGATCAGGTCCGGGAGTCCGGACCTGATCAATTTTGTATATATATATATATATATATATAAATTAATGATGATGCTTTTGCTTTTGCATTATAACAGTAACACATAAGGATACACATTGTACTTTGTAGACAATGACAAAATTAACACTAAAAAAGTGCTAGAGCGCATTGACAACAATAATTGAAGGGGAGGGGATGTACAGATCAAGAGTAAGAGAATAGAGGATCCATCGATGATCAAAACAATAAAATAACAAACTCAGTTGTAAAGTATAAATAAATAAATAAATAAAGAAGCATTAGAACAACGTGAGATGTGGATATTGTTGTAAAAGGATAAGCTTAGCTAAGGTTTTTGGATCCAGAGGATATATATATATATATATATATATATATATATATATATATTTGCAATTTCTGGACCTACAGAGAGAGAGAGAGAGAGAGAGAAGGGAGAGATTCGTCTGGTGTTTTTTTTTTTTAATAAATTAAAGCTTAGGAATCTTTTACTTGGGTTTGGTTTAGGGAAGTCATAGTCATGTGCCAAATTAATCTGATGCATTGAATTTGGGAAATGGGACGGTACGGGTGCTAAATCTCTTTCCTATGACTAGCCAAAAAAAAAATGGTGGCATATGATGATGATATTAATGTGATAGAATATGCAGATATGGTTTCATTCTTTTCTTTTTTCTTTTTCCTAATATGGCTTACGATATTCCCCTCTCTCTTTCTCCTCGCTAATCAATTCAACGTATTTGTGGACATATTATTTTGAAGAAAATAACTTCTTCGTCTTTTTCCCCTAGCTAGCTAGCTATTAGGGTGAATTTGTCGCTACAATAAAATGTTATAGTGCTTCATTTATCACCAAGTTATTTAACATTGGGCTCATTTTTATGTAAGGTTAATTGGTTGGTGAGAAATTTTTGAAGCAAATCTTATGATTTGATAATATTTCCTAGCTCCTACCTCCTAATTCCTAGCTCCTACCTCCTCTGGTCAAGATAAAGAAACCCTAGCTTTCATAATCTTGTCAACTTTAATTAATACCAGTGTATTTTATAGTATATGCGAGTTATGGATGGATCATCGTTCACAGCACTATCCATCCCACCCATTGGGCACTTGAAATTAATAAAGGGTATTAAATCAAATCAAAGCAAGTTTTGCGGTTTGGATAGCTACAGCTACCTAATGTTAGATTCCAACTATCCTATCAGTCTGCCTTGATCGGATGAAATACTACAATTCTGTTCATCAAACTCACCATCAATTTATCTTCTGCTGCTTTTATATATATATATATATATATATGGAAAATGATTCGTAACATATATTTGTTATGTATTCTTATAAAGTATATATCTATACTATTGAAAACAAAAAAGAATAACAATGATTAAAAACTGAACATGATTAGAAACTAAAAATATGCGGATGGTTAAAAAAAACTCATATCATCCTCTACTAATATATAGTAACGGACCCTAATCAGGATAAGGGTTCAATTTTATTAACTAGAGTTTCAATTAATTAACAGAGTTTAGGGTTTATTAACTCATTTTGTAACTGGGTTTAGAGTTTATTAACTCATTTTTTAACTTGGTTTAGAGCTTATTAGTTAAAAATTAGGCTAATAAACCCTAAATCCTAATTGATAAAACTTAAATTCTAGTTAATAAAATCTTAACTCTAGTTAATTAACCCTAAACTTTGATTAATTAATTGAAACTCTAGTTAATAAAGTCAAACTATTATTCTGATTAGCGTCCGCTATTATTAGTAGTAGATACAATTTTTTTAACCATCCGCTATTAATAGTAGCGGATGACGTTTTTTATTTTCTAATCATGGACGTTCTTTCTTATCTTCAATGATATAGATGATTTATGCCCTATAAGTATTCATATCAAATATATGTCATGAATAATTATTATTATATATATACACACGAGAGTAATCATCCAATATAAGATCTTTAATTTTCTTTGTTACCAATTTAGTGGTTTCTTTATTTTATTTTTTGTGATATACTTTCTGCATCACCATATATGACGAGAGAGAAAGATACCAATTTGGAATCTAGTTGGAGCAGTTTATTGGGGACAGAAATGATAATGATTCAATCAAAAAAGTTTCAAGGACTTCAGAATCCACATGTGCTACATTTATAAAGGGAGGTTACAATATTATTAGTAGTAATTTAGAAACAAATTAATTCTGCACTTTGGAATTGTTGGTTTCTTCAAGCCACATCCCAAGAATAATGACCATAGATGCCTCTATTATTTTAAAGGGAAAAAAGTACTACAAAGGAAGTGTTAACATATTTTATTTTTTTACGTTCCCATATTTTTAACTTGTACTAGTAAATATCTAATTCCTTAATTTTGTGTAAGACGATTAAAAAGTTGCCGAGGGAGTGCATTAGCAGGGAGGGCTTTTGGGTAACCGACATAAGAGTATGAAGATCAGGGGGTTGAAATGGAAAGGGCAGTGTGTTTTGGGTGGGGTCCAAATATTCACGGCTTGTGCCTTGTTTGGGGTACAACGCATGCTTAACTCCCACCCAATCAATTTCCCTTTCTTTTTCTTTTCTTTTCTTTCTTTCTTTTCTTTTAGGAATAGAGTATTAGAGAAGAAGATGCCGTCAGATTTTGTCTCCTTTCTCTACTGTCCATTGGATTACTTGTCCCGTCTTAACATTAAAATGAGTAAACAGTTCGGGTTTGATTCGATTCGTTCGATTAAAAATTTAATTCGAGCTCGATTGGAAATATAATTAAAGTTTGATAAATTACTCGAATCTCCTTAAATTGTAATTTTCTATTGATACTCGAATCATATTCGTTCGAAAAGTTCAAACTATTCGGGTTCGATTCGATATTGTGTTCGACTTCGGTAACTAAATGAGCCTCATTCAAACATTATTTTATACTCAATAAATATTGTGAACCAAATCTAGACAACTCAATTGTAGAACATTCGGTCTTACATTCATTCACGAAGGTAGTCTTAATCAGTCAAGACTATATCAATTGGTCTGCAAATTAATAAGACATTTTTGAAATAATAATAGAAATTTCTTAACATGTGCCCTTAGGGCACACGCTAAGCACACAGTTTAAGAGAATAATCACTTGAATTGTGTGTATATTCCTTTGAACTTGGTGCAAATGTAGAAATCAAGAGAATATGCACACAGTTCAAAAGAATATTCTCTTAAACTGTATATTTAGCATGTGTCCTAAGGGCATATGTTAAGAGGAACCATAATAATAGCCTTAAAAGAACACTTTTTTTCTTGGGGATGAGGTGGGATCAAGCCACGCGCGTACTCACTTCATGGACCGATTTATATAAATTAAAAGATGATGTACTATGTATTTTCTTGTAACTAAAAGAATTATATCACTTGAATTTTATGACATATAACACTCATTTGTCTATCTCTAGAAAAAGAAAATTAGGGATATATAGAAAAATATAGTATGAAGTAGTTATTCATGTTGCATTAGAAGAATTTTGATTTATATCATTGGATACTGAAGTCTTGATCTTCTAGAAGAATTAGAATCTTAACAATTCATTATATATATATATATATATATATATATCACAAGACACAAATGTTCTGCATGTAGGGTTGCATCAAACACAGCCGGTCTGACTTGGATTAGAATAAAAAATTAGTTAAAGATGTAGACATGCATATAGATCGAATGAATTCGATTTCAAGTAAAATATAATCTTTTGGCAATAGCGCCGTGGTAATTAAGGACTAGCTAGAATATTCCAAAGTCCCAACAGCTAGCAATGAAATTAATTGAGTAGATCTTTTAAATATGATTAATGAATTACTCCTATAATAATTCCATGGCCGGGGAAATTAGAAGTGAGAACATCGATCTCCAAGAGATATGGAACAAGAAGCAATCCCTTGCTGATCACGTCTAGCTAGGACCTGGCTAGCTATTACAATGATGAAGAAAGTCAACTTATATAGGCCGCCCGAACCATATATATAACTTCATCAAAAATATGTTAGAATGTATTTAAGGTAATATTATAGGACCTGAGACAAATTCTTGTAAAACACACACACACACACAGTGAGTTGGAGGGTCTATAATTGGAGCGATAGTACGTAGGCCATTTTGATTGTTGGGATGCAGTTTTTTTGACCAAGTTAAAAGGCAAAAGACCAAAGTAATTAATGGCAAATATACTCCAACGCATAGAGTTTGTACAAATATATATGGCCAATTAAGCTCCTCAAATCAACACACACACACACACACACATATATATATATATATATATGTATGTATTCAAATATTGTTAACCATAGAAATATATGTGAGTGCAAATCTACCTAGCATATAGGACAACGATTAGGCATGGTCACGTTTAAAATTAAAATTTTGGATCCATAGGTACTATTAAAATGTCATGAGGTGGAAACTGGAATATATGCATGGGATGGGGATATGTGTGGTGCAGGCTTCCCAGGATTGAAATTGGATTATTCAATGGGGACATATAAATTGATCCTTTAGCTTTTTGGAGGAAAGAGATGAATGTTAGTTTTTATATCTCCTTCCCTAGATTTCCCCTTAGCCCTTAAGCTCTAGGATGAAATACATGTATCCCCAGGTTTTATCGAATAAGTTTTGAAGCACCAAATCGTATCTTCTTCTTGAAAAGTCATTCGGGAATTATCTAAATTATAAGTTCTAATATAAAAAGGTATCTAAATCGATAATACTAAGGAGCATTAAGTTTTAGATTTGAACAAAATCTTAATTTTTATAATGAAGGACCAAGGGATTTCTTGAGGAGAGGATAGCCCACGCTGCCCACGAGTAGAGTAGCTAGCTTGAAATATACAGAGAAAACAATCCATTAATTGGGGATTAAATGCGGAACGGGAAGAGAAAGTGGTGGTGACTGGTGTGGGAGAGAAAACAATCAATTAATTTAGCTTAATTTTTGTTTCACAGCGTTGATGATGTCCGCGAACATGATGATAATGTTCGATTATGTTCGCGAACTCGAGCATGTTCACAAATAACTAACTATCCAAATTCGCTCATGTGTTGCTTCGATCATGTTACTCGAACGTGTTCGACTTATCGTGTTTGAGTTCTACAAAGTTCGGATCGAATCGCATCCCTAAGCAAAAGTATCTAGATCTAGGTGCTTATGTGCCAACTTAAACTTGTTAGACATTTTAAATATATAGTTTCAACTTAATTATTTGCCAAACATAACCACTTATTCTTGTAATAAACAACATAAATCTCCAACTTATTAAATAATAAGTTTACCCTCAACAAACTTGGACTATATTTTTGGATTATTATTCTTTTAGGCTATGTTTGTTTGTAAAGATTACACTTGGAATAAGATTATTAATTTCAAGTGTCTTGTTTATTTTTAAATTTGAGCTTGGGTCTATTAGTCTCGGGATTATAAAATAGCTTAAGATGAGAGATTATTTAATACCATGTTATACCTGGTATTATAATACCTACCATTTGGGATTAAAAATTGCCATACAAAATTAAACTCAATCTTTTTCTAAAATGACCATCATATCCTGCAATCTCCGTTATTAATAACCGGCAACTTAAAACTTACTAGTACAAAGACTATGTATCAGTAATCTAATACACGTAATTTAATTATTTGATATATGTAATTTAAAGCTTACACTGATAATAGAACTGACAATATTTTAGACCCCGCCCAACCCCCACCCGCCCCCACCCTCCACCCCCCACCCCCCACGCCCCACGCCCCACGCCCACGCCCCACGCCCCACCCTCCACCCTCCACCCTCCACGCTCCATAAAGGAATATTTATTGATTATGTATACAACCGCACACCACCCCTCGGCCCGCCCCACCCACCTCAAAAAAATAATATTTATTGATTATGTATATACCGCCACCCGCCCCCCACCCCCTACCCCCTCAAAAAAAAAATATTTACTGATTATGTATACACTCCATCACCCCCCACCCCGCCCCGCCCACCCTCACCCCCCCCCCCCCACCCTACTAAAAAATAAATAATATTTTCTGATTATGTATACACCCCACCCCCCACCCCACCACACCACACCAAAATTAAAAAAATAATGTTTACTAATTATATCTACTCCCCCCACCCCCACCCCCCCCCCCCTAAAAAAATATTTACTGATTATGTATACCCCACCCCCACCCCGCCCCGCCCCGCCCCGCTTCACCCCACTTCAAAACTATTTACTGATTATTTTATTATGTATACCCCCACCCCCTACCCCCTCAAAAAAAAATATTTACTAATTATGTATACACCTCGTCACCCCTCGCCCCGCTCCGCCCACCCCCACCCTACTCAAAAAAATATATATATTTTCTGATTATGTATACACCCCCACCCCCACCCACCCCACCCCCACCCCACCCCACCCCACCAAAATTAAAAAATAATGTTTACTAATTATATATACTCCCCCACGCCACCCCCACCCCCCCTCCCCCTAAAAAAATAATATTTACTGATTATGTATACCCCCGCCCCGCCCTACCCCACCCCAGAAAAATTAAAAAATAATATTTACTGATTATGTATACACTCTCACCCCACCCTCACCCCGCCCCCACTCCCCCTCTCAAAAAAATAATATTTATTGAATAACATAACCACTTATTTAAAAGTTTATAATTATTTTTTTATTATTTTTTGATATATAAATAAGTTTAAATTATAGTTTAAAATATGTTATTATTGATAAGGGTATAATAGTCCAAATGATATTTTGTAATCCAATTTTTTAATTAATCATGAAAAAAAAACAAATATAATATGAGATTATTTTAAATTATCCCATGAATAATCTCATAAAAAACAAACATGTGACTAGGACTATTTAATCTTAAGATTAATAATCTTGAATTATAATCTTTGAAAACAAACATGACCTTCGTATTAAAATTTTAGGCTTAAACATTATTGTTTGACAGAATTATGGAGGAAAACTATGTATGTTCAAGATTGTCAGATATAAACCTTAATATGCCTAAACTAGTTGAGGTTGTATATAATATTAGATATAAACAGTTCTCTCTGTCTCTCTCTCTTACACACAACACACACACACACACACATTGGTAATCCAGCTTTATTTCCGGCTTGAGATCCTTCACAGCCTGTCAACCCTGAATTGTTAAGTGAAGTGCACTTGGTTGTTTATCTAAGAAAAGTAGCTTAATTATAGGTAGGAGCACAGGACAGGACTAGAAGAATACTCCAACTACTTATGTAGCTAGCTCTAGCCTGGTAAAATTAAGATTATTGGTGGATTGTACGTAGCAAGGACACTTCAGACGACTGCTCCATCCATTGTCACTACTGTCCTCCTGATATGGCTGTTGATTCATTATTCACTCTATCTTTCAATTACTAATTATTAGCTTATGGATAAAATTAGCGGTGGCATGAGGGTTCAAGTTTTTCAGATCCCAATTCCAGATTATTCTCATTCGCTTACTTTCCGTTGCAGGTACGACATTGATCTTCCATTTCTTTCAAACGTTTGCTTTCTTTGTGATGATGCCATAAACGTTCCCTTTAAGTTTCTTCTTCTGAAAATTCATCGGCTTATAACTTAATAAATTTGCAGTATCGATCATTAAAATTGTGGGTGTTTTTATTTAAAGGAGGCATAAGGCAGTCTTGGAGGTGTTTGTTTTAATGAGCATACTAGATGAATAGATATGTCATTCAGTTCTTCAAAATAATCTCTCTCTCTCTCTCTCTCTCTCTCCTGTTTTCTGGGTTTTCTCTCTCCGAAAAGTGATTGAGAATTATGCTATTTGAATTCCCTTTTAGAGATGGCTTACAGTGTCAGTTAATCATTTACTTTTGCAACTCATATATAATCTTGTACCCAACAATTTTCAATCTACATTTGCTAGTAAAATTAGCTATTATAGGGGGAGGCTATATGAATTTCCTTTCTTGATACATTTTGGTATGTTTCTTGAAATCTTGTTAATTTGACTTTGTAAATTGTTGGATATGACTCAAAAAGTGTCATATATTTCCATATCTAAGTAACCAAGAAAAGTAGAGAGATGATTTTTTCTACATCTCTCAGTGTCTGTTAATTTCTAGCTGCATGTTGTGCTATTTCACTGAAGTCTGTTTTAAGTGGGATCGTATTGACAAAATTTCCTACCATTTCAGGCATGGGTACAAAGGTCCAATATGCGCGTAATTCATTGGCTATCTCTCCTTTTTCTGTATATGAATTGGATGATTGGGATTCCTTCAGAAAGAATAGAGAGCTAGCAGAGAAGCCTTGTTTTGCTAAGTTTTGGGATTCAATAGATAGGATGCTTGAACCACACCAAACAGAACGCATTAAAAAGACAATGCTAAAGCAAGAAAATATATTCCAACAGCAGGTTTGATGAATTTCTAATCTTTATTTCAATTAGTCTTTGCTGTTATTTTCATATAGAATCTATTATTAGCACATTATTATTTCAACTTAATCTAAGAACCAATAAGTAGTAGTCTCAAAACTATTAAACTCATGGAAATCTGGTAAAAATTGCCTTGTAGGTAAGGGAACTTCATAGGTTGTATAGTGTTCAAAGGATGCTGATGAATGAGCTCGAGCAAACAAAATTTTGGGGTTTCGATATTAAAAACTCGGGGTTTGTGAATTTCCAAGCTCAAAGTACGAGAGATATTGGTCCAAGCGCAGGAGAACGCAGTGGGAGCTGCTCCGGGGATACGCTGAAAATGCCAAAGGGATTTGATCTCGGAAGGCCTGCTGCTGCTGCTGCTGCTGCTCATGAAGAAGATATGTCGACTGGTGTTAGTGCCATCGATGAAGACCAAACAGGACTTGGTACTCGCATCATGCCCGGTGGGATGAATATCGTTGACAAGTGTAGTGATGTAGAGCTGACACTGAGCATTGGAGGTAGCATTGGCGAAAAGAGATCACAAAGCCACAAGCAACATTGCAGCCTAAAATTAGATGACTTGAGGGATGTAGACTCGTCTGGTTTTATTAAAACTGTTAAAGGAGAAGAATTCATGTGACACGGATAATGCCACCATGGCTAGTTCAAGCACAGATTTCAATCCAAAAACTAAACAGCCTCTTTGGATTTTCCAAGATCTAAGCTTGAGCAGAACCTAATCTTTTACACTAATGTTCGTTTCAGTTGACATCTTTTTACTTGTATGTTCTGTATCCTCCATTCATTCAGCACATTTTGGTGCATTGACAGACTTAGTTTAATCATTGCACGCTTTGTTAGATATGAATACTGTACTAATAATGCCCCCAATTTTTCTTTGTATACTGACCAGTAAAGTATTACAGAACTTTCGGACAAATTAGGACAATTTTCTTGGCCTCGCATACAATTATTCAATGTAGTTTGAAATGTTTAATTATGTACATTTCCCTCACATATCTGTTAAGTACAATGATGAATACAGACAATTAGGAACAAGGATTGACACGGGTAGTCCTTGTTCTTAAGGTGTTTATTGCCCCTTACCACTAAGGTTTGCTAAAGGCTACTAGCAATATACCTCCAGGATTTATGTCAAGCCTATATTTGTTCTAAGTGATAGCAACTCACTCTCTGAACCTCAGTTATTTGTAAATGATGTAATAATCACATCAGTTTTAAAACTTATTTATATCCCATAATGATTAAACACAAAACTGTTCAACCATTAATGAATTAATGAAGTTTATTAATGTGGTTCAATGCAAAAAATAGGCTCTTGGCTCCTAGCGACGATGTGTACGTGCAAAGTGCGCCAATGCGACTTTGCGAACCCGACCCCCCGCCCCCGGGTCTCGGGCGGGTGGTGCTTTGCACCATGTCATTGTGACCAAATTCAAGCCTTTCCTTTAGTACTCCTTTAGTACCAAATTCAAGTCTTTCCTTTAGTACCACAAGTGAATTAAATTATTTCACATATACTTATAAACTATTAAATAGTTTTATTCCTACTCAATGTGGGACTTAAAAGAAAATAGTTTTTCTTAAACAACAATGAACCTTTTCATGTACTCCACTTTGGATATAATTAAAACACAATATATAACTCCCACTTGAACCATATATTGCTCTCTATTAATCTCCTTGTAATAGACTATCAAATGCACATTTAATTTAATATAAATTCAATCAATTAATGGGTCTAAATTAATCTCCAAATTGATCAAAACCCATGTATTGAAAAGGTGCAATTAACAATATCTTTGCAGTGCAACCGTGACTAATGATATGATAGTCATGCAAATATAACATTGTGTAATGCAGAACTGCAAATGGATTAAAATATACGATTCATACATACATACGTATAGAAAAGAAGAGGGAAAAAAAACCGCCATTTACCTCAGTGGTTTAAGGGAGAATTCGAGTCCAGCCGTAAACCCGTAGGGGCCACGGACCCGTAGGCGTAAGCCTATTTTTTGTTTCATTGCCATAATTATTGAACATCATTATTGCAATGAAGAAATTGGTGTCTTATTTTTATTTTCTCACAAAAAAGGACGAAGATGATACAGGACAGTGCAATGAGTTTAGTAAGATGACATATTGGATAGGTATAGAGTTTGTTATTTGCAATGCCTCAGCCGGTGTTTACAAGCTTAACGCTGACATTATAATGTTTCAGACCCATCAATACTCCACCCATTCCACAAAAAAAAACTCTCTCAAAATTATTATAGCTGCTTTTACCAGTGGCATAACGATAAATTTGTGATAGCAAGGATGAAAACGTTATAATCTATACCCCTTTGTTCCCAAATTAAATAAACAATTCTAAAATGAAATTCACAAATGTATCTTTAAGACTAAATTAGAAATTAATAATGGTGGTATTATGCTAGAAATGAAGGTGAAAAAATAGTGATAAATAAGGAATATCATGCAACTTTAAAATCTCAAAGTAGTAATGCATCTCTTTTCTCGTAAAATATCTCTAATTTTTTAATGGCACAAACATCAGCACGATACAACCAAAAATAGATGAAAGGAAATTGGAACAAGAAATTAAATAGTAGAAATTGAAGCAAATCAAACTTTATGGATTACCAAAAAGAATCTAGTTATCCTTTCTTTCTATTACTTTTTTCCCTTCCGTCCCAAATTAATTGCCCAATTTTGACTTTTTTTAGTCAAATTGAATATTTTTTAAAACTATTTTGTGTACCATTTTTGTCAAAATATAGGTGAAGAGGTTATAACAAAAAAAAAGTATATACAATTTACTATTAATACCAATTTTTATAATGTTAAAAATATATTTATATATGCTTAATTATTAATTTTAAAAAAAGTCAAAATTGAACAATTAATTTGGGACGGAAGGAGTATATATTATTGAATTCTTTAGAACCAAACTCAAAAGTAAAAAGGGTAATCACTCGGGCATAAAAATCACAACTTTCCATCTACAATATGGAGCATTTATCCGCACTAGCAGTTGACCATTCTATTATCTGTTTTTTCAAGTTTGATATGCCACAAGCAGCCATTAATTTATATATATATATATATATATATATATATTCTTTGACAAATTTTATACTCAAAAGAGTTCACCTTCCATCCCAAGGTTATTGAGATTTAACAAGAAAAATGACACCCAAAAAGAAGAGAAGAATAAGTCCTTGCCAGAGGTGGTTGTCGGGTTCCAGCCAAATATTGCAACAGAGGACCTGCAGAAAGGGATCAACCAATAACTTCTATACAATAGGAAACTGATACATAACACAAAATAAACAAACAACTGACATATTTCAGCTGAGCCTCGAGGTTAAATCAAAAACTTTAACGAGGGAAAAAGAAATTAAACTCAATACAACAGGAGACCAAAACTTGAGCCACTGGAAAAATAGCATTTTCTCGAAACAACAGCAAGCACAACCAGAATACATTTGGCATAAACAAGAATCAACTTAAAACAAGATATCTCCTAAATAAAGATTATATATGTTAACCACTGATCTAAAAAAAAGTATTTTTCCATCCAATCCTTTCAAGTTTTGGTATACTACAGCGCAGTTGATTCCGAAAAAGTACCTGTACACCACATGAACCAGCATGATGGAATCTTTAGCTACCCAGGACTCTCCGAGGATCAAGCTGCCCGCTGCAGTAACTTGAAGGAACGGTAGAGAGTTCCTGCCTTCCTCTCCACTCCTCACCAGGTTTCAGTGTGATAGGTTTTTCCACTGCTGCAGCCTCGATACAAAGCATATGCTTGTACTCGTCGTCTCCAAAATCGACCATAGCCTTCGCCTTCTTATCCCAAGGATTCCACACAACTGAATAAAGGGGGGAAAAAGGTTTTAACCACTCTTTACCTTCATTTATCAAATTTGAAAAGCTACTATGGAGGTGATTTGGCTGTAAAATATGGAATATACCATAAACTGAATGAAGAATAAGACAACTCTTTAACTTGGCAGCAAACATTAATTATGAATTTATTTGTCCCTTCATTTCTAAGTTAACTTCTGTTTCCCAGAGTACTATGTTTCTTCCTGATAACTGGAAGCTGATGTAGTGGGGGATCTCTTAGGTTCACAAATTTAGCTGTTTAATGAACAAAGTTATTACAGCAAAGTTAGGTGCGGAATTAATAGCGGTGTCTAGGATGAAACTGTTAATTTAAAATTTTGAATCTAAAATCAAATCTTGACTAATAACCTTTATACTAAGTCAGAGCTGTTTGCTGCTACCAGACACACCTAAAGTACCACTTCAGGTAAGTATTTCATAAGGGTAATAAATGGACCGTTGGGGGCAGTTAGTCAAAAAGAATCAAAGAACACATACAAGAACAGACGAAGAGGTAGTGCTGACACTTGCTCAGTGATAGTTATCATGTGATTATTAAATTACTCTCTGAATAAATCAGAAGAATATAATGATTAGACCTCATTTGATGCATGACAGATTGTAAAACTAAGAACTCCTGGAAACTAACCCATATATAAGGATGTATTAAGAACTGGATAATTTCTAGGTAAAATACATAATATCACGATTCTTCAGTAAAGCAGCTGAATATCGTCATCTCACCAGCATCTGGAAGTCCATCTTTGCGAATCACGAATGTCCGCTTCTTCTCATGATCCAGAATTGCTATCTTTGTTGGTGTGCTGAGATATATTTTGTCCACCTAATTAAGATAGGTTGAATCATATAAGCCTTAACTACATGTACAGAAGAAGAACGGGAGGAAAGGGGGGACAGGAAATGAATTCCAACTCTTACTTCTGATTCAAAAGTTATTGCATCTCCTTGTTCAGTGAATCTCTCCTTATTTTGCATATTGTCAAGATAGTCAAGTGTCTCCAATCCTTCAACCCGAACTTCACTGAATACAAGCAAATTAATTAAAAGCCAATGAAAGGTGGAGGTGATAAATTCCACCCAACTTCTCCAACCTCATTATAAATGAACATTTGAACATCAAACAAAATATATGTTAACCAATAATTATAGTTATAATGCAAAAAATCAACAGAGAGCATACTAATTTTAAACATAAGGGTAATTATGTTGCAGGACATATCAACAGAGAGCATACTAATGTTAAAAACTAATGACAACAGCACTTACACTGCAAACTACTTCAGAATTGCTTACAGTTATTATGTCTTCCAATTTTATTTTTTTTAATATTTATTATTTCCATTGTTTATTCTTATATTTTTCTACAGACTGAGCTTCTTGTTGGATCTACTTTTCAATCAAAGTTAGGACTTAGGACAGTGTTAACTTGAAACAGAAACAGCAACCAACGCTTCATCTTATGAGAAGGCTACCAACTTCCACAAGGCATGTACAAACTAATATCGATAGGAATGTGATGAGTGCATATTATTCATTTATTTTAATTCCTTTATGTTTAGTTTATTGCATGTTTTGTGATGTAAATGGACTTATTGGTGTGTTTTTTGATTTCAGGAGTAAATGGAGCTTAAGTGATGAAACGGGACAAATTGGAGCTAAATGAGGAAGAAAAGACCAAAGTGTTGCTGATCAGGGTCAGGCGCGGCCGATCTTGTTCCCAGTACAAAAGCAGCGCGGCCGCACTGCTGCAGGAGATTTTCAAGAAAAGATAAGTTCGCCCCGGCGAGCTTATTTGGCCTAAAGGAACTCGCCCCGGCGAGTTCGTTTCTGCTGCAATCCGCCCCAGCGCACTCTGAAACCGTTTCGGCCAAGACCTCTCTGTTCTTGGGTGCGGCCGCACTGTTCCCTAGTACAAATTGGGCGCGGCCGCGCTGCGACGTGAAGGAGTCAGGAAAAATATTTTAATTTTGGAAACTTCACAAACCAGATTCTGGCAGACTTTTACATGAAATTGGATTGATGTTTCTACTGGACTTAGGACTTCTTTTAGACTGAGATTTGTTTTCCAAATTAGTTTCTATTTCTTTATGGAAACTAGAGTCATGAATTGTAATTCCTTTTAGCATATAGATTTCTAGTTCTCATAAGATTTAGGACCTTGTCTAGTACTATAAATACATTGTAATAGTCAGGGTTTTAGATATCATCATTCTATCTACTACATTGAAATTCAAATCATTGTTTTGGAAGATCGAAGACATGTCGAGCTAATTTCTCTATTTCAGTTCTCAGGGATGTTGAGTCTTATTCATAATTAACGGATCAAGTTTACTTTATTTATTCCTTCTTGCATGAGATTTATTCTGATAATCTGTGTTAATTGATTGCATGTTATTCTATCTGATTGATTTGATTAGGCCAGTTAGATTAATCTGATAAATATCATCTGCTAGATTAAGATATAGTATTAAGCAAACGATATTGTATCTGATCATAAGTAGCAATTAGTGATGCATGATTGTGGACAAGCTTTTAAGTATTGCTAAGATTATCAGAAAGCAAGTTAAATGATTCCTGATTGTGTAATTGTTACTTGAAATAATCTAATTCTCATTCTTCATGTTAAATCTAGACTGATAGTTCTAGGTTGTATGATAGTTAGGGTTTATTGGGACGACTGTCACTTTAAATTTATAACGTAAGAAGAATTTTGGATAATGAGTTATTAGTCTCATTGAAGGGTAAATATTGTTTAAACTTAACTAATCTATAATTGTGAAAATGTGAAATTGAACTGTAGAACTAAAATCTTTTTACTTATTAATCACTCATGTTTTTGTTTCGTTAATTTTAGTTAATCAAACTCAAAAACCCCCCATTTTCTTGAAAACGACTGAATAAATATAAAAATAATTCATTCTCTGTGGGATCGACCCTTGCTTGCTACTGTGCTAATTGTTTGAATTTGTTTAGTAAGAGTAAGGTTAATTTTGGAGTGTCAACGACAGCTCCCAGAATGGGATCAGGAAATAAAAGATACAATAAAGAGAAGAGATTACCTTGTAATAAAAGGTTTGCAAAAAACAGGTAATGCCTGGTAGAAAAAGAGAAAAAGGAGAGAAAGCTTCTATGTCGTGAAAGAGAGTGCACTGACCACCAAGGATGTAAGCCTAGTGGTAGGGGCTCAATCCTTCTACTCGGTGGTCTGATAGCAAGGAGGCCACCAATTCGAGGCCTTAAGTAAATAAAAATTGTGCTCGTTAATCCCTGGACACCGGCTACTTCCATTATGCCCTTGGTGGGACTGTGGTCTGTCTATTAGCCTATGTGAGTCAAGCTTGATTTGAGGGAGCGTTTGGGGTTCACCCGCATTGCGGACTTGTGTAGGCCCTTCTTGTCAGGCTCCTCAACGAATTAGGTGCTACAATGGTAATTCATCGCTATAATTCAGTTAACTTCTCCTAACCTTTTAGGCCCAGCCAGGGGAAAAAAAAGGGATCTCCAAAATAGGGTGGAGCTTTTTCTGAATAGAAAATTCCCACATGTCAACCAAGCCAGAATGATCACCCTTTAGTATAATGTTGTCCTCATGTTTAATGCACCACCATAACTCCCACCTGTAGTCATACGCAAGTGTATTCTACATATAGTTCCTTTCTGTCGGGGAACCTGGGGAGTTCATAATGAAGACCCGACTACACCTGTTGAACCCACCTTTCAATTTCATACTCTCTCACTGAAGTAGGACTATGAGACTCACATGTCAACTTAACACTTTCTCCTACCGAACCTCCTATTTAAACTCAATCCTTCAATTCAAGAGCAGCTCATCGAATTTATGGTTTACACTTTTGCCACTTTAGGGGAAAGAAATATATATTTCATCACCATGCAACATAACAATGACATTGCCGTACCTATCTTTCAAAATCTTCATTATTTTCTCAAAATTAATATCAATAAGACAGTTACAATTCCTTATATTGGAAATTATTTACTTGATCCCTTTCAGAACATGGTTCTCAACGACATAAACAACAAAAGATGGAAAAGCAGCATGCAACTTCATACTTTTTAGAAACTTTCAGTTTAGGCAATAAGGGTATAAATGATAAACTGTTCAACATGGAGAATAATACCAATAAGCAATGAAAGATGACAAAATTATCACATTTCAAGGCACATCAAACTATCAAAGTGAAGCAAAACAAAAACATTTCACTAAATACCTAATATCCGAAACAGAGAAATAGGTATGATAGGCAAATGTAAATGTAAATGGCTTTCCGTCAGTGCTGGTATTTCTGATACGTGATGTCAACATCAAATCTCCTCCAGGTCCAAGAGTAACCCTCAACCGATACTCAAAACTACGGTCCAGGGGGAGGGGGGAATTGGAAGTTAGAAACAAACATCTATGGAAGTTGATGTTTACCAGCATTCAAAAACTATGGTCTTAATATGCAACTATGCATGAAAATTCTCAAATTTGTACCTATGAGGCCAGATCTTTAGATCATCTTCAGAGGGCTTAAGGATCAAGTCAACAAAAGCCTTACTTGAGGTGTTCGTCGGAAAAGGAAGAGGATCAGTGTCAATGCTCCAAATCCTGTTTCTAGCAAACCCATGCGGCTCAAGAGAACCATGGTTTGAAAACTGCAAATATGTAGCAAGTCTCCTTGACCAAGGTGAACACAATCAACACAAAGCAAGAAGTAAAGGGTCAAGAAGCACGTACTTGAGGGAAGCATATAGGAATACCTCCACGTATTGCTTTTGGAGGCTTGAAAATTGCCTGCATAAAGATTGATAAGAGAAGTATATATGTTACCAGGTTACCTATTTCTTAAAGAATATTGGAGAATTAGCTTCGTGTACACAGTTGATGGTAGCATGTTGAGCCTGTTCGGATTAGACTTTGGAGTCAGATCATTGCTTTCTAAAACCAAAAAACCAACACCAGATGTTTGGATTGACTTATTTGGTCCAAATAATCAGGTTTTGTCAAAATATGACAAGGGGGAAGCTGCTTTTTCATATTTAGAACTAAACTTATATAGTTCAGCTTTCAAGGGAAAAACTCCAAAGATAAGCGAATCCAAACAGTTTTTCAGCTTATTTTTCTTATTAAAGCAATTTTAGATTAGCAAACAAAAAGTTTTCCAGATTATTTCAGCAATCACAATAGACAGATTATTTAAATAATGAATTTAATCCAAATAAGCAATAAGCAATATTAGAGGGTCTAAAGATCAAAATTAAATCGATCAACTAAAACAGTAAGAAGCGCGTGGTACCTTACTACTGAGAAAAAGTAACTCCTCCCCATAATCATTCTTCCAAGACGTCACATGGCCCCCATACAAATATACCTGTACAAAAGGGCAAGACTAAGATAAAGAACATAAACTAATAAACTCTTGCAATCTGCAATGAAGAATGAAACATGGTGATTGCAGTAAAAGTTTACCCGTGCTCATCGAAGGACTTTGACGCTATGTATGTGTGAATAATCCTCTTCAAATCTTAAATGACATCTAGTTATTTACTTATCAAAAAATAAATAAATAAATTTCAATGATATCTTTACATGGAGATCAGCAGAAGAAAAAGTAATTTCACATTCTAGTTTATAACATGAAAGTCATTTTGAACACGTATTACAACTATATCACATAGTTACTTTTTGTATAACAAACGTTTTAATATCTTCGTTGTAGTGGTTCCCTGCCCCTATGGTGGCTTTTCTAAATAAAGTTACTTATGAAAAAGATTAAGCAATGGATGTAGTTTCTAAATTGAATCAACCACCTATACAAGAATACATATTTCCTCCAGTTTGTAAATACCTTTTATTGATGAATTATCAAGAACTCTTGCTACTAAAAGTAATCCTAGAAAAAAATTGATGATAGCAAGAAAAAAGATAAATATTGGAGCTAGGAAGCACGGATACATCTAAAAGACTGCAACATATTTTTAACGGCCACCTATATTTTGAAGTGGTGACATTTTTCGGCATGTCCTTAATTTGACAATAAAATTCTTCGCTTGGATTACATATTCAACACTTCTTGGACATCAACTAAAGCATCTCTACCAAACTAGTGATTATATAATATGACTTGCTTTTATGTAAAATAAGATACTAGTTTTCTAAAGGAATGACGTATCAAACAAAAGTAAGATGGAGGAAAAGTTGATTTAAGGATGTGTGGAACACTAGTGGAACAAAATAAATATGTACATACATGCATACATGTTTCTTAGTATTAGAGTTTCCACTGACTTAAAACATTTGCATTAACAGTCTCAAAAAATTACAAAAAGCAAAAATAAAAAATTGACGCAGTCACAGACTCACAAGCATAATTTAATTGCCCAATGGATAATGATAGCTGAGAGCACAATCAATATATCTTCCTATATAAAGATTTTCTTTAGATACAAAAAGACCTGGATGGCATCAGCACTTTTAACAAATCTTTCCATTACAGTATGTTAAATCTTCATTAAGGTAGAAAAATAATATGACTTTGCTTTTATGATTAGCCAGTAAACGCATATTAAATTATCTAAGAGAATATGTCTGTAAGCCGTTTGGACTGCTCAACATATGCTAAATTGCTAATAAGCAAATGGAGTCCTTCACCTCAATCTAATTTTGTAGGTTGCCAAGAATTGATCAATTTAACAACCAGGTAATAATTGCATTTATAGCAGAATTATAGCAGCATGATGGCAGTCAGATATTAAACATCTCACAAATTTTAGTTTGATGGCTTTAGATACCATTTTGTTATCTAGTATTTTGTTTTGCTTCCAGCTTTACATATTTTGAAATTTTTTTCTCCTTTTCAGTATTTTCTGCTTCTCCTTTGCCGTTGCGCAATTACTTTATAGTACAACTGATACTGATCCAGAAGAGAGGAAAAACGTTCTAGCCATATCTGGATTTAGTAACTCACCAATACATCGGTGTTAGATTTGACTGTTCCAATTGAAAAATAGTAAGAAAATTGATAGATTCATATCCTGATCGTTCTAGATTCGAAGGATCAAGTATCAAATCTAAAATATCCACAAAATTTAACAGAAAGTCGAAACCTGCAGGTATCAAATTTTGCCGAGAAATCATCACATCGCAATGGCAACTTGACCATATAGAAACAGACAGATTCTATCAACAATCACGCATCCAAATAATAATACTCAACAAAAATCAGGAGCGAGAGCGGGGGATTTAGATTTTAGAATGAATGAAATGAGTACCTCAGCAGAACTGCCGCGGATTTCACGGAGGACGACTTTGTCGAGGCCATTGATGCCCTTACAGAGCTCAACATGAACCCTTTCGCTCGACATAATCACTCTCTAATCTACTCCCATAACCTGTCTGCGTTATCCTTTCTTGAAATCAATACGGCATACAGAATTTTATTTTGTAAATTTGTAACTGAATCTTTTACTACTTTAATCTCTGAAAAGTTATTAATAGTGTGTTACTTTTTGTCCAAAAGCTGATGTCTATATTTATATCCTGACAAAACTCAAATTTACCAATATGTCCTTTTTAATGTTGCCGTCTGCTTAAAATTCTTCCATCTTCCTTTATTCCTTCTCTACGACTCTCATCCATTTATTTATTATTTTTATGTTTTTTTTTTACCAACTCATGTTGTTTTCAGGAGAAGAAAAAAAAATTCTCTGGAATTTTCCAAATACTCATGGCAAATAAAGCAAAATAATTTAAAATCTAAAAATTTAGTAGTTAAACTTTCTTAAATCTAGAATAACTATATATATTTTAACTTTATTCTTATATTAAATGTTTAAGAAGTGTAGTTAATTAATATTATTAAGTATTAATTGTATATGATACACTTTATAACTTTTTCAAGAATCAATTTCATTTCCCCTGTTACAATTAAGTATTGTAATACTTCATAACTTAACATCTTTAAAAAAAAATCATGTAGCAATATAAATTTTAAGAAAAGATTATATATATATTCACTTTTTGAAATCACCATAAAAGTGACCTATCTTTGCTGTAAATCAATACCATATATTCAAAGTGAGATACGGATATATGACCTACAAAAAAAATACTAAAAGATATTACAAACTTCACTTTCATGTGATTGAGATATTACAAAAATTAGTTGATTTTTAAAAAATAAAAACAATAAATTTCTATACTAAGTAACAAGTCTGTATGTCAAACTATAATATTCGTCATAAAAAATACTAATGGACTCCATGAAAAATGAAGAGAAGAGAAGAAGTGAAGGCAAATCAATTGTGTTGAACTACAATATAAAAAAATATTTTTTTTGTAAGTGAGTTGAAATATATATATATATATATATATATATATAACACTATTAACGTATATATAGAATATACACACAAATATGAGCTACAAAAACGCTTTTGGGACTATGAGTCCCAATACAAACTAAAACATAATACTCCTTCCGTCCCATAATAAGTGATGTTTTAGAGTTGGGCACACTCATTAAGGAGAATACTCCCTCCGTTCCATAATAAGTGATGTTTTAAAGTTGGACACACCCATTAAGAAAATGATTGTATAGCATTTAATATAGTATCATTTATTTATAATACCCTTTGTGTTAATAAGGAGAGAGGGAGAGAGTTAAAAGTATTTTGGTATTGAAGTAGGAGTAATGAGGGATAATTTTGAAAATATTGTAATTAATGCTCCTAGATTTCCTAAAACATCAAATAATTTAGGTCAAATGAAATCACCTAAAATATCACTTATTATGGGACGAAGGAAGTAGTGGTTAAGAGTTCTTCCGCCAAAAAAGAGAGACCGAGAGATGAACAATGTTGATTTTATATGTAAAATTTGCTAGTAAATTGAAAGGAAACTATATATATATATTAATTTATCTCAAATTGGAGAAATAATTTTTTTCAAGGCTAGTACTTGGTACTATGTACTTAAGACAATTATGTCCTCCGTACGGTGCTCAGAGTTGATAGCACTTGTCTCCAAGGATACAATAACAACGTATACTTTAGCAACATTACAAAAAGTATACTCTACGAATCAAAATTAAATGTTCTAACTCTCTCTAAAAAAGAACTATGTAAACTGATGAAAAAACGAAGACTATAATGACTTATAATGCTAATTTACTTGTGAATGAGTGAATGATAAGGCTACCCCCTACTATCTATTTATAGGAGGGGTTGGTGACCCTTCGGATGGGCACTTAGCCTTGAAAAGACATGGGATGCTTCTGAAAAGGCATGACATGGTATCTTTTAGTCAAAACGACGTAGTTTTGATCCTTTGCAGAATGAGTGCGTCTATTCAGACCTATAAACGACGTAATTTTAGCCTTAACGGAACCAAAACTACGTAGTTTTAGGCTTAGCAGAAAAGGCGCGATAAAACGACGTAGTTTTGGGTCGTCCGTTCAGACTGATACCCTTTCAGCAGATACCGCTTCTCAAAACGACACAGTTTTGATAATATAACTAAATAAATAAAATTTAAATGAATTTTATTTAAAATTTTAAATAAATTTTGTTTAAAAAATTATATACAAGGATCCAGACCACGAGCAAAGTCGGTCAGTCGGAGGCGTGTGGGTTCGAACCAGGCCTTGGCTAGGTCATCTCCCTTTCACAAAAGTGGGGTGTCCCTTGGGGCCCAAACCCAAGAGCAACTTTCTTGTATATAAACACATTAAATTTTTAGTTCTTAACCGATGTGGGACTTGACTTTCCACATGTATTTATTATCATTTATCATTTTCAAGGGTGATCTTTGGGAGTTAATATCATATTCATTGTTAGGAAAATTCATGAGAATGGTATTCCTATTTATATAAGATTTGATTATGATATAAATGAATGAATATGCAAGTATGTTTGCATTGATAAAAGCTATAAAGTCCTTTGATAGATAATATGAATATATGTACAAGGACTTAGACTGAAATGATCAAATATGTTAGGTTGATCCTATATAAGCAAAACAGCTTTGTAAAGTCCTTAAAAAGAAATGATGTACAAGGACTATAAATATAAAAAGATCAAGCTTGTTAGGTTGATCTTATAAAGTGTAATAGATAGGCTTGTCTGATCATCGAGCACTGCACTAGTATCGTAGTCTGCCAGGAGAGACAAGGAAGACTCGAGAACTATCAAGGCGGAATCGTAGTCTACAAGATAGTAGATCTCGGAGTTCGTAGTCTGCCAAGAGAAACGAGGAAGGATCGTAGTGTGTCAAGAAGAACTTTCTCAGAGTCGTAGTCTGCTGAGGTAATCATGTTCAGAATCGTAGAGACAGCCTGTCTATGAGCCGACCGAGCATCTGTCAGAGCTAAGTCAAGAATCGTAGATCACACTTGAAGTAGTGGAGTCTACTGATCATATCAGAGGCAGAGATCGTAGTCGAGCCAGATTAGACAAGGACAGCAAGCATGAAGGCAGAAATCGTAGTCTGTCAAAATCTGATCTCAGAGTCGTAGTGTCTGCAGAATCAAAGCTAAATCGTAGTCTGTAAAACTAAGGCTTTAACAGAGGTGTTCACAACGCCAAAGCAGAATCGTAGTGTCAACACGATTCTCAACAGTTGAGTACTCCCAGAATATCCAAAGTATGAAGCCTCTAGTCTGAGCTGCAAAGATACATTCCACCTGAAGAAAATCAGAGAGCACTCATCGAATGGCAGGCAGGCTAATAGAAGATCTAAGCACCAACTCAATCAACATCCAGATTGAGTTGTAAGGCCATTCAAGATGAAGTCTTCCACAAGCCGATCAGAAGAAGACTTCAGATAAAGTGACTAACTAGAGAAAGTCAGCAAGTGCAGTAGCTGTCAAGAGAATAGAAAACAACGATCTTGAGAATTACTCAGGATCGTAGTGTTTGCCAAACGAACAGGAATTGATGCAGTTTACACAGAGATACTGGCTAGCTTATGAAGAACAAGACAGAAATGATTTAACATGGGTCAGACCATTGTCGATAGGTGAATGGGAGATCACCAGGAGAAAGAGAGCTGGGTATGCCACAAATCTGATGTGCCTTACTATTCAGAAGGAGGCCAGAAGGACAAGTCAAGCTATCAGTTCCTGAGATCAGTTAAGGCAAGCAGAAGTGTTGAAGCACTGCACAAGAGAAGGAAGAGGTGTTCTACACTGCATATCTAAAGAACATTCTTCAGAATCGTAGTGTTGTCTCAACCAGTCAAAGAGCAACATTCAATAAGACACACTATGATCTAGGTCCAAGAACATCTGCATCATAATCATAGAGTTCGGTCATCTGAAGATTGAAGCATTGGCAACGGTTTAATCTGAAGACTGATATTCGAACGTTGCTAATTGAGAGCATCGATGCATAAGAACAATTTCTGATGTTCTAATCAAGAAGTCAGAAAGAAGAAATAAAGGTGACTACCAGCCTGACACGGAATAGTGACATCTCTGAGGCGGTAGGTGAAGTAGCAGGCTGCTGTGTCAGTAAAGTCAAAAAGGAGTTGTCACGTCACATCAGCAGTCTGCACCAAATAACTCGAGATCTGCGAAGCAATTCAAATAGCTTCCAACGGCTATTTTCCAACGGGAAGATCCTGAAAGGGTATTTAACAGCTAAAGCTTCAAAGATGAAAGAATTGCTGAGTTGAAGAATCGTTGAGTTGCTGGAATGCTACATTGTTGACTCTACGAGTTCCACCAGAGCTGAACAGAACAAGTCTCAGTGGCAGTGAGACTACGAAGGTGGAAGTGAAGCAGATTTGAAGAAGGACTTAAAAAGACTAAAGCTTCACTCAACAAAGATGAGAATGCCATTGAAGATGGCAGCTAAGCTGAGAGCCAAGAAGGCCGAGAAGATAGCATTCAGGAAAGTGGCTGAGCATAAAGAAGATCAGAAGAACCACTCTACGGATCATCGTGAAGAACCAGAAGCTAAAAAGGAAAAGATACAGAACCATGTCTGCTTATCTATCAAGAAGGGTTCAAGGGATGCTAAGGACCAGAAGAAGATGACCCACAATGAAAAGCCTTAGCAGTCCTATGTAGTGATGGTGCACAGCTGACATCAGAAGAAGATGAGCTGAACAGAATGAAGATCAGTTGCACCTGAGAAGAAGAGGTCCAGACTCGAAGCAGAATGCTGAGGACCAAGCTAAGCTGCCAAGTACAAGAGATGATAAAGTTTCAAGTCATCTTAGCAGCAAAGCACAAACAACAACAACAACTACAACAACGAGTAGCCAGGGCCTGAGGGGTCCTTGTCCGGAGGGACTAAATGAGTTCCAAGGCTGCTGGCCTTGAAGAGTTCTTAGTGAACTAGAGGAGTTCCAAGCCTGCTGGGCTTGAAGAGTTCTTAGTGAACTGAAGTGCCAAGGCTGCTGGCCTTGAAGGAATCTTAATGATTCAGGGTGTTGCCCTTCCTTAGTGGATTTCCTGCGAGAGTGCAGAAGAGTGGATTAGGAGCTTGAGTCTCTGAACCACTTAAAACCCCTTGTGTCTTTTACATTATGTCATTTACATTACGCACTTAACTGCTATAACTGTTATGTTTGTATTAACTACTTACATCTAAACTAACTCCAAGAACAATGTATCAATATATCAATGAAGGGGTCATTTAACTTATTTCGATGTGCTTGAAATGATTCTTATGTTTGTCATGTGCTAACTTCTTAGCAATACAAAATAAAATGAAAAAGAGTTTAAAAACGCAAAGGATCTATTCAACCCCCCTTCTAGATCTATTGTGTGCCTACTAGGAACTAACAATTGGTATCAGAACAGGTTCTCATGCTATATTCAAAAGCTAATCGCTTTGAGTCTGATCCTAGGCACAAATATTGTTCTAAACTTAGTTTAGTAGTAAGTCACTTATAAATGCAGATGAGCTCACACGTTGGAAATAATGTGTATAGGTAAATGTGTATATACACCAGAAGTTGCTCAGTTTGGTCCATGTTCTTAAATGACATTGCATCAAGACCAATCCTTGTCCACAGTCAATCTTGTAGTCTGAAGACCAGAGATGGGAAGTCAAGAGGTATCAACAGCTAAGAATCAAGCATCCTCCATTCTGAAAGATGAAAGGCCATACATGCTAAGAAACGCTTATCCAGAGGAGAAAGAAGAATTTCTCAAATATGTATTTGGCTAACCAGTAGTTGGATGTGAACCCTGAGGTTCAAGGTGATTAAAGAACTAAAGATGCCAAGACATTTTTATCTTACCTCTTCAAGGCTATGACTGATTAATCGAAAGACAACTGGAGCAACAAGCTGTCAGAAATAAATATAAAGATATGCACATCAATGCCTAATCTCATTATAGCAAGGTAAATGACTGTCAAGAGACTAACAGTGTAATGGTACGGTTCCTCATTCATTATAAATGTGTACATCATGTTGCATAACCTTATGTACTATAACAGTATTCTATCAAGAGACCATACTCTTCCTAAAAAGGGGAAGAGAGAAAGTACAATAAGGTTGGAAACTTAATTGCTAACAAACTTTCTTTACATCCAAGTCTTAGGTTGAAGATAACTTCTTGAAAGATGTCTGAAATAGGTCATAAGCATATCAAGATTTAATTAATCTTAAGTGGAGTAATCCTTGCTGAAGGGTTAGTATGTATGTACAAACCTATGTTCTAGGTTTTTGATAATACATAAAGTATGATCAGTTCTAGAGGAGTATCTTGAAGATTCTTAGAAACTGATAATCTCCATGAATCTACCAGATACATAATAGAGTTGATTCCTACTCTGCGAACATTCAAGATCTGTGAACATAACCAAGCAAATGGTGAAACCATCAAAGAAAAAGAGTGTATTATTAAAATGATTAATATTACATACACTCACTATCATGCATTTTAAATGTCATATCTAAATCTGATACATGCATGGATATGATCATTGATGCTAATTTGATGTAAATTCAAATATATGAGGAATAGGGATTTTGAGAAAACTAACCTAGCAGGACCCAATCAAGCTTGGGTACCAAAATAAAAATTATCTAAACCTGCAGGTACTTGGTCTATCTGACCACACTAAGGAATGCTGAAGAAGATGGCTTCAGTCACGAAGATTCACCCAGCTGGAGGCTCAAGATATTTCAGCAATGTTCTTGTCAAAATTCATCCTATGCCAAAGCCGGTTTCTGAAGATTTGCTGAGCCCACATGAATAAAGCTCATCTGATTACTGATCTTCAAATGGTAGCTGGCCATTCATGCCAAGATCCTCTATGCTTATTCATATAAAATATATCAACTCAGAGGGAATATCAAAGAAGTTCACATCAAAGGATCATTGAGTATTGATCATGAAGAATGCACCATAGAAGCAGAACTCCACGAGTGCAGTCTATCAAAGAGCTTAAGGAAAATCGTAGTGTTCTCTACGGTCAAGACTGAGTCAAGCCTGTGCAAGCCAACACACAACGATTATGGTACAATGACCATAATCGTAGTGTCCCTCCAATCAACATCAAAGTCCGTAGTTCTGATAAAGAAGGAAGGGCAACCAACTGAAGAAAGGCTTATAAATGTTGACGAATTGATAGTCCCAAATGATTCTTCATTCATCCTTAGTGTATACTGAAGAAACTAAGGAAGGACTACAAGTCTGCTGTAAACACCTGTTCAAGTGTCAGATAAAGAAGACTACGTTGGTAGTTCTGTCAACAATCGTGGAGTAATCAGTTCTGAAGGTATCTCTTTATGATGCAAGGAGGTTTACATGATAATGATGATTCCAGTTAGAAGGAGATATACAAAGATGCCTTCTAATGCATATGAAGAAGAAGAATTCATACCGCTTTGAGAAAATAGCATCGTCTATGGGGGAGCAGTGATCTACTAAGAGCAGCAGCACTAAAGGTGCCAAAGATGATTGATGAAGCAAATTCTTCAGATCTTCCAAGCAGAAAAGATAGTCACTTGATTGACTCAGAAAGATCAAGTGAGAAGCTGAAGAAGCTGTGAACTTCAGAAGAAGAAGAAAAGCAGTCACAGAACAAAGAAGTTATTACTCACTACAATTGAAGAAGTGTCACCAATCGTAGAGTCCAAACAAATTATGACTGCAGATGGAGAAGCTGTTAAGCCTCTCAGCCTGAACAATTATCAGGGCTGAATCTGAAGAAAGTATAAAGGCTGTGTCTAAATCAAAGAAGAGGACCACGAAATTTATCAAGGAGTTTGATCTGACAGATGAAGATATGGAAATGGTGTAGCTTAGGGAGCAAAATAAAAAGTGGAATTCTTGCCAGAAGTTGTGAGAAAATCTCAGAAGATAAGTCAATCATGGTGTATACCACAATTATCAAGACCACTTCTGCCAAAGATCATAGAGAACAAGAGCTAACCCAAAACAGAAAGATTTCAATTACAGAGTCCCAAAATTCTGTGACTGATGAACCAAATGAATATCTATCATAGTCAGTAGTAATGTCCCAAAACATGCTACTGATAGTCATATCAGCCACCCACTTCAAAATCGTGGAGTGCCTATGATCAAACATCTGATCATAGTATAAGAACAGAAGGACACCACGATTACAACTTTTACAAAAACCAACACCAATGAATATCCAGAGTTGGTAAATGAACTCCCCAGCAGAGAGGTTAGATGTGATGTTAGTACTAACCTTGTCTAAGGCTTTTTATCTGGTAAGCGCCTCAGGAACAATCCTGATCCTTAGCGTTGAGCTAAGAGGTTGGCCCTTCCTGAGCTACCTTACTTTAGAAGGAATGCTAATGTGGAATGCATCACAAGAATCTTTGCTAAAGCAAGCAGCATCTCATCAGAAGATTACAAGCTGCAAATGAGAATTGTCAATCCCTCAAAGTATAATGAAGAAATTGCCTATTGAAGCACGACCACAGACTACGATGGTTATGGATGATGTTGGAGTTGTTGTTGGCGTCTGTTCTTGTGGGGGTAGTTGAAGAAAATGAACAGTAAAAACATTTATCTAATTTAAATGTTAAAATTTAGTTAAAAAAAGCATTAATGTCAAATAAAAATGGATGTATATAATGTCAAAACAAATTTATAAATATGTATATATATAAAATCAATAAGAATCGTAAAAACGAATTTATAAATTTGTATGTATATAAAATCAATAAGAATTGATTTTTAATTTCAACATATTTTATTTTTATAATTTCCAAAATAATTATACTTGTTATTAATTATCTAAAAATTCATTTTCTATTAATCACAAAAATAAGTAAATTTTTATTTTTATTTTTCCATTTTATTTGCTAAATTTTTTGATTTTTTTTTTAAATCTTTCATTTCTACTCAAGAGTGACCACATCATACACGAGAGTTCCATGTTAGCTTTATCTCTCTTATGTGGAATAAAATGTGGCAAACTATTTAAAATCAACGTAATTTAACGAATTTTATAACGGTTTGTAAGAAAAATAAAATTTAGCTAGTTGAACGTAAAAAAAATAATTTAGTTAGTTGATTGTAAATTGAGTTGAAATAGAATGATGAAAAAAATATTTAAGACGAACTTATAATAATGAAGTATATTATTTTGGAGTATCTATCTTAAATTTAGTTGAAACGCCAACTATTGATTGTAGTCGTAGATACGAGATAATGGTTATAATGAAATATAAACGCACGCTAAAAAATTTAAAGAAAAAATGAAGGAAGAGAAAGTGGAGGTGGGTATTATTATAAAGAAAGTGATAAGCGGTTGGAAGTGTTTCGGTTTTATCATTCTATAACTTTATTATTTATTATTTGTTGATGCAATATTGACATGGTATGTTGGAATTTTCTTCTCATTATATTAACAGTGTATTACTTAAATTTATAATTTTATTTTCTTGACTTAATTAATTGACATGACATTTTGGAATTAAACCGTACTTCTTATAGTACTTCTTATAGCTTGTACTTCAACTTTGCATATAAAAAATGATCCTCTTAACATGTGCCCTAAAGGCACATGCTAAACACACAGTTTAAAAGAATATTCTCTTGAACTGTGTGCATATACTTTTGATTTTTGTATTTGCACTAAATTCAAAGGAATATGTACACAATTCAAAGAAATATTCCCTTAAACTGTGTGCTTAGCATGTGCCCTAAGGGCACATATTAAGAAATTTCTATAAAAAAACATGAGAGAGGGGGAGGGGGAGGGGGAGGGGGAGAGGGGGAGGGGGTATATTCAACGATGCTACTATCACATAAAAAATCTCACATAATGCTCACAAACACACACATGCATACCGTGAGCCCCCGCCTGACATATGAAACCCGCATTATGTATGTGTGTGTATATGAACATTATGTGACATTATTTATGTGATAGAAGCATTATTTTGTAATATAACTGAATACCAAAAAAGTCACTTTATTACCAAAACAAATACTACTTAAAAGAGATTAAATGGCTCTTACACCCCTTGCTGTACACGCTTTCTTCCTCACACTACTACAATACAACCTAAAATGTCTGCATCCGCAAACCCTAATCTCTCTTTTGAAACCAATGGGTAAAAAAATGGAAATGAAAAAACAAAACAAAAATGCAAGCTCACAACAAACCAGCTGCGACCGTAAAAAGAATACCAAGCAAGAAACCCTCCAGGGCGGGCGTCCACAAAATAACAAGATATTCAAAAATAAATAAATAAAATGTCCAAACCAGAAAATTGCAGAAGAATGTCCAATTTTCTGTCAATCATAAAGCAAGAAGCTCCTTGGGAGCAGAAGCAGCTAAAAATGCACTGATGCTGTCCCCCCTCTCACATTTCGGAAAATGGGTGGTTCCTCTGTGTAGAAAAATATTTAGATCGAGCAGTGAGTTCCAAACTAAGCAAGTGCAACAATGGACAGTGTGAGTGAGTGAGAACCCCTACCAATTTCAAGCACGATATCCTTTATCCACAATCTAAGCTGCAAGAAGCTGACGTAAAAGACCAGATGGATGACTACTCAAAACAACTGAAGCGCCATTTTTAACTTATTCTGTTTCCATTTTGGCAACTTGTAGAAAGCATCCTTTGCCATCCCAAATTTCTCCCTGAACTCTTCCGAAGACAGGTAAGTCTGCGTGCAATAGATATCCAATTTCAGTAACATTATAGAAGATGTGAACTCATTAACAGTCTTTTGAAAACATAATACCTCTCTCTTAGTCACATCAATTTCTGTAACAGGATTCATAGAGAGTATTGTAAGGCGATCATAAGGGTATACTGGGAGGAGCCCTTCCTCATCATCAGCTTCACCCTCTTTCACGTCTTCCTTTATTGTTAGGGCTTCTATTCTGCTGCTCATTGACTTCTCCTTGGACTCTGTATCTGTTGTTGGTTTGGGTGCCTTTGGGCTCGCTTCACCCATGAGAGGAGGATAAATACTTCAAATTTCACTTTTCAAAATACAAGCTTATCTGTGCTTTCAAGATACTCAAGCAATGCATACCTTTAACAGAACGGGGTATGAAAGGCTCTCGTGCTGGTTTATCAAAAGTTGAGGTTAATGCTGCTATAGCTGAGGCTCTAGAAGCCAATTTTGCTGAATCAGGGGACCCAGATTTTGGATAAAGCTTCTTTACAACTGGAGGAGGAGTTGATAAGTTCCTCGCATTAGGGTTTTCAAAAGTGGCAGCTAGTGCATTGAAGGCTGGAGACCTTCCCCTTACACGGACTCGGTCAGGGCTGAAAGAGACGCTTCTGGAACGTTGTGATTTTTCTGGCACAACAGCGGACCTTCCTCCATATGATACGGACGTTCTCCTTTTGGGTTTCTGATCATGAAAATAAACATCAAATCATATAGAAATTAAACACAACTCTGTAACCAGAAAAACAGTAGTAAGAACAACTCTAAATGTCCAAAATTTAAATGGCAAAATATTAGTTGTTGCATACACCTGTTGCACATCATATTCAAGGCAATCCAACTAGGAAGAAAGAAACATATAGAGTTATGTGCCCGCCAATATTACTCCTTGCCTTCCACATTAAATGGCATGATTCAAAACCATGATTGTGGCACGGATGTTAAGTCATTCAAAACACACATTTAGAAACAATATATTCTTAATATAGCTTTTTCCTAATTATTGTTTAGCTGCTTTAGCATCTAAAGTGCAATAAAAAAATTTATATCTAAATATGTCAACAATATGTCTTAAGCATTGAAACACAATCATGGTTTCTGACGATGCCATTGCAGTGGAATAATATAGACCAAAGTATGCAAGGACAGTGGAATATTGATAACTTCACGCTAGGAAAGGAAAGAACAAGATAACCTGTTTTGCAGCAAACAACACCCACCCACAAAGAAAGAATTTTATTATTTATTTTTTTATTTTTTTTTGGGGGGGGGGGGAGTGGGTGTTATGAAAACCGTTCATTAATACTAGCAGTAAAGACTTACATCCAAAATTGGAGCCCCTCCATTTTTAACTATAGTAAGTTTTCTCTGGAACGAGTTTCCATGCATCTGAAACCAAATGATAACATCAAGGGCACAACAAACTAGTGAATTTTGTGCAACCACTTCCTGAATTTAAAATTATAATTACAAAACTTACTGCAGATTTTGTGGAGTCCCATGTAAAGAAACGTGTGAAGAATGTTGGTTCACTCCCTTCCATTACAATATATATTGGTGCTTGACGAGATAATTTCTCAAGAAGAAAATCGCGTTCAAGAAATTTCTGTTATGATAAGAAAAAAGTTACAAATATATATACACAAGTAACCAAGCATCAAAATTCTAAAAGTGACTGCTACTTGTCACACTGCAAACTAGTGTAATTTGAAGGTTTCAAGGGGTCAAGTCTCCTCCATTGATATTTCAGACTGAGAGGCAGCTACGTTGCAGCAAGCTTATTCAAACTTTGCTTAGTAAGTATATAGAATATTGACCAGATGCAACAACTGCAAATCACTACTTCAATACATGGATTAGCAAAGTTATTACACCGGTGCTCGAGTTCTACAATTTTCATTTTTTTTTTGCTATATAGTTCTACAATTTTCCAATTAAGATCATAAACTAATCATTATGGTCGTAGTTTCTATAGCAATTTAATCAATAAAGCGAAACATGAATCTTTCTTCAGGAATAATCTAGTTAAACCTTACCTCTCCAATAGTTAGAGCATCATTTCTGTTTTTGGAGCTGACTTGTTGCCCCACCCAGACAAATACATCAGAGTGACAATCCAGGATGAATACATCTTCAGTCATCAAATCGTCCTGGTCGAAGTTGTATATCTCTGTTACCTGAAAATAAGAGACCTAATTCAAACTCATGGAGCAAAGATTCAATCGTTTTACATTCATATTAATAACAATATTTCTCCATTGTCTATGCAACGAAGATTTAATATAAGATCCAATTCAAACACTACGCCAGATTCACTAAGATTGCCACTATCACTATTTAGGGGTTGAACTTTAAGGCGAGCCAAAAACACATTTGTGGACTATATATTTAACTTTCAGTGATCTAAATATGATTGAAATTTAATTTACAAATTATAGAGAAAATAAATATATATTCAAAGTATAATGTATCAATGTGTTCTTTGCATGTTTTAAGCCATGCTGAGTACACCCTGAAAAGAGGTGATCTTTACAAAGGGAGTAAATTATAGCGCATTTGACTATAATGATAATATGCTGACACAAAGCAGTGCATTCACAAGCATTTGAGCATGGAATAAAACAAATTTATTTTAGCAAATGAGACACTGGAAAAGGTTATTAGAAACTAGGAAGCTCAGGTCGTATCAATGTTAGATACTTGTACTTCCCAAACTCTTGCACACTTCCTCCCTTTTTTTGTCCTATTCATAATTTAAAAGTTAAAATTCTTCATTATGTCATGCCTTCGATACTTTTTGGACACTCATTAAAGCATTGCTGGTCACTGGCTATCCTTTGATGTTAAGATATAACTTTATTTAGTGTAAAAGCCTTAAAAGGAATATAATCATAAAAAGGAACAAAAAAGAATATCATATTAAATAAAGTAAGATAAGGATATACATGGTTAAAGGAGTGTGTGAGAACAGAAGAGGCTAATCATCATAAGAATATGTACATATAGATTAAAAAGGAGTGTTCCATACATAACTATGATGTCTTTTCCGCTAGTACTGTTTTTCATTTTCTATTGGGAGGCATCTTATCCTCTTCTTACACTGTATTTTATCAATTAATCTCATAGTCTTCTTTAATTCTAAAAAGTGTCTATAACTAACATTTATTTATGAAATATAGTATCATTGTATCTGTGTTCTTTATTGATACAACAAGTGCTTCTTAGATTTAGGTGATGTAGGACAGAGATGGAAGCCACAAAAGCACAAGGCTTGAAATCAATAATATATCAATCAATGAATATAAAAATGATGGTTTACATCAGTTATATAGACTAAAAAAGTAAACTAAACTTGGAGACCACATAAAAAGTAACCCAACTTATAAAAGCAAACAAATTCCTAATAATAATCTACTAAAATTAAAAACTCTAGAATAGTCTACCTAATACAATAAAATATAATTAAGAATTACACTTTATCTCTAAATTAAACATAAAATATTTAGTAATAGTAGTGACTAATTGCTTGGTTTTATCCGCACCATTAGTGGAAACAAACTTAATTGAGCATAAGGGTCAGTAACATATAAAGTCCTACAATAGCATAAAAAAGGAACAGATTTAAGAGAAAGGCGCACCTTCAAATCTGAAGACCATCAAGAGTTTCAGCATAACCAATAAAATGGACAAAACAAAAAAATCAAATTACTACAATTTAAAATAACTGAAAGTACTAGAATCTGAAGAGTAAAATATAGTCATATAACAGATAGTTCTTCTAACCATTTGAGAAGGAGCACGAGAATAAATGAGGATCACTTTCAACATCCCTTCCAACCTTCTGGCTGGGGTATTCAGATTTTCCACCTAACAACTCCCAAAATTGCTCAGATTCTGATCCTTCCTTTTGTGGTTTGGACTGCATATTTGGCTGCAAGTATATAAAATGATAAATGAATAATGAGAAAATCTAGACAAAAAATTATTCTTCTAAAAACATACTGGTGACTTAAATGAAGTACAAGTACTAGAATAGAGAAGCAGTGAAGGCACATCTTGTAGTGAAAGTAATGTCAAAGTCTACTGGGAATGGACTGCGTATCAACCTAATACACCCAGTGCTTGTCCCATGTTAATTAGGAATGGACAGGGAATCAGCCTAATTTTGGCATTATTTGCACAGAGTTACTTCCCACCAGCTCAAACCTGTTAATGATTTTCAAAATTTCTAATTAAATTTTGAGTGGGTTTATTTTATATATGAAGTTAAAACGAGAAAAGGAAATACATATTAAATGCCAAAGAAATGGCCTATATATTGTTGTAATAAACCAACGAAATTGTTGTTGTAATAATAGATACAACAACAACAATGGTAGTTATGTTTTGGAACAACGGTTGGTGTTGGTTACAGGCCAGAAGTTGCAACTGTTTGTAACCGCTACAATAACTAAACCTACAACGGTTAGTGGAAGTCTTTTCCTAATTTTGGAAAGTTGGAACTTACCAAATGACACTTATTCAAATACCATAAATAAGGGGCACATGTAGCATTCTAAAAAATATATTGGAAACATTCATTTCCTTATTCTTTCTTCTTCTTCTTCTGCAAATCTTCTAACTTATTGTATTACTGCAAAATACAATACTTAGTAAACAATAATCCAAAAATTCATAAAGTTGTCCGTAGAATATTCTTCATTCAATAATGCAAATTGAAGAATATCACGGATTTCATTGTATCTTAAAGGAAATTCGCTGGAACCATTTTGCATCAATTAGTGGAGCGAATTAAGCCTCGTGCCTTGAAGTCATTTTATCTATCATTCTCAGTTTTATAACTCATAAAAATATTTTATTTAACAAAACCTGCATTCTTATCTTAGTAGCCAAGAAAATATATTAATAATTAATATACAAAGCAATGGATTCTCTTGTAGTAAATTAGGGTTTTCAGATGACTAGTTCAGCATATTGGTACACAAACCAGAAGGAATCAAAATGCATGAACTGTGAATAATTACTTTTGTAGCACTTCTAACCATAAAAACATTTAAATGAAGAGACAAGTTCTAAGTCCTAAGCACAATGAATCTTGACAGGGATACATGACTTTTACTATGAGAAGAAAAAATAAAAAAATAAAAAAACAAACCTTAATCAGATCCAGCTGCCTCTCAACAAGCTCCTGGTCCTCTGAGGTTGTAAGGTTTCCAAACCATGTAAAGACACAGGAGCCATTGTGTAATATGTAACAGTAGGAGGAATTTAAAGATGATGCTACCTGATTAAAATATAGCAGAAAATCAAATTTCTTCAGTAGACGCAAAATATATTACTTACAGAAGGATAGATAGTAAGAATTTAGGCATTAATAAGAACATAACAGTAAGCAAGTGGATATCCATTACCACTGGTTCTTCCCCCTCTACCCGCTAAACCATCCTTTCCTTTTCTCCTTTTTGAGGGGGATAGGTATTAGAGATGATTTATTAGTGAAAGGATTATAGTACAGAGAAAAATCGAGAGAATGATATACTCACCAAGAAAACAGATAAATCTTTCCAGGTTTCAAACAGAATGCAAACAGGATTGAAAATCCTTATAAAGAACTTATGCAGCACAGGTTGTTTGGAGTAAATTAACGCTCTCTTTGGCTAATCTAAGAATTTATTTAATCTCACTTCTGCTTCTTAAGACACCAACAATCTACATTCTCTCTTCCCAGGTGATTGTTTCACCACAATTCAAGATAATTGGAATTTAACCCTTCTCACTACAAAGTCAAAATTGCCATCACTGTAACAAGATAACCAGTCAAAAGCAGGTGTATTTTTTGTCGAAAACTATGCACGAGACTTGATATCTTCTGTATGGTTTGTGAGGCTCGACCTATATCCGAGTAGATGCATAGCCTCATAACCTATTCCTACACCCTGAGAAAAAACAATATTTCTAGAAACATACTTGAAATGAACTGACAAAAATTACTGCGAGATTAGACATCAAAGCTGAGTGTTATTCATTGGTCACCATCATACTCCCTAAAATAATAACAGAAAAAATAGTGATTCACATCGGAACCCAATTATGGCTCACTTCTACTCTTTTACACTGATTTTGGATGAATGACCAATCATATGACAAAATCCAATACCTTAATGCGATTCTTGCAATATGATCAAGCAATTTATAAGAAAGGAAAAAAAGTGTTTTTTTTTTTTTGTGGGGGGGGGGGGGTGATGTGCAACACTCATTTGTTTATATCCAATAATACTCATGAAAAAAACTAATAATAATGAAATTTGGGCACCTTGAGATAGAAATACTGAGATAATTGTTAGAGACTAAGTGGAAAGGAGGATATAGGAGAAAATTTCAACAGAGATATAAAAACTGCATTTTTTGTCGTCTGTTTTCCCATACTAAAAACTGAAGAGATGCAACGGGTAACTAAAAATTAGGACTTACTGCTTCAACTTGAATTGCTTGCATGTTTTCTGGTCCAGTTCCCTGAACCCGAAATAGTGCAAGTCCATCCTCTGAATAAGTAATATCTGGAAGTTCCTTCTCTGCTACATGTTTCTTGTATCCATCACTAACACCACCCTGACAAATTCCATAAATTCTTATTTGAAATTGAGGAAAAATAAATAAATAAATAAATATGAACCGTAAGTGAAGAGAACTTTAATCATTGAAGTAATAATCTCTTTCAGCATCTATAGTTCTCCCAAACCTTAAAAACAATAAAGCTCTGGAAGATTGAAAAGAACTGGATAGATTCATTTCCTTCAAATATGCGCGCCTGGAATTCCAACAAGCCTATTAGAATAAACATATACATAGAACCTCATATATAGACAACACATTAGCAATCCAAAAGTACACGAATATAAATTACCTGAGCAGGCAAAAACTTCAGTGACTCGACAATCTTGCTTGCTTGTGAAGTTGCTAAACTTCTATCTTCCTGTAATACATTGTCAAACTAAGGTTATTTTAGAGAATATAGAATAAAAAGTAGATTCTAGTAGCAATGAAGTGCATGTGAGCACATGTCACAATTAGTTATTTTGTGGTGAAGGATAAGAAGTATGGTTCAGTATTAACTTTATTTCTTTGCAAGTAATCTCTTTTTATAAATAGTTGTAATAGCTTTTACATGGCAAGTATTGAAATATATGAAAATGAGTAGCATTTGCTCTCAACCTTATCTCCTTCCTACCTCCCACCTACTAAGTTCTATCAGTCTCTCTCCCCTCCCAATTCTCTCTATCTTATCTCTGTGATTCAAGGTCAGGACCAAGTGTGGCCTGACAAATTTGGTATCAGAGCTCAGCCGAAGCCTGGCTCCATCTTCTTCCTCCTCTCACTTTTTTTTTTATATATTCGACTGAAATTTAACATTCTTGCCTTTAGAAAGAATGGATCCCAAAACCTCTCTGTAATTCCTCTATTTCTGCAGAAAATCAAAACCCAGATTCTGTCTATTTTTATTCAAACACCCAAAATCTTCATAAACCCCCTAAAATCTTCATTGATTACTCAAATCCCATCATCTACAGCCCAAACAACATCAGACGCAACTCAAACAATCAATCAAAATAATCCAGAAGCAAGCTAACACATGGATCAAAAGATCGAGTTGCCGATGCTCTATTTTCGCAACACCTGAAACTGAGAATTATAATCACTTCCTGTGATTATTTGAGGTATAGTTCTGTTACCCATGACTCGTTCAAGTATAAATCACATAGCCCAAGCATTTACAACACTTAATTAGCCTGCTCTCTTAGTTTATTGTCCAAAATCCCAAAAAATTTACTGTTTCAGCATAAATTTCTATTTTCTGTAAATTTTTCGTAATGGGTATGCAAGTTTTTCATTGTTTTAGCCTAATTTCATCATAGTTACTCATCACAGATCATGTAAATTGTTTACAAACATTCCCACAAACAGTTTCTGCTCAGTTTTAGTTTTAACCAAGTATTAGCATATTGTTAGTACTTAGTTAATACTAATTTGGTCATTTGTTAGCCTAGCTTCCTTCTATGCTCATTTACTCCATTAATCCTTGCTAAGCCAAGTGCTAGTCAGGATTAAACTCCATTGAAACTCGAACCCACAAATTGTTCTTGTGTAAGGTTCAGTTCACACCACCAAAAAGCACTCTTAACTCATTTACTCAGAATATCAAGTAGTGTTGTCACTAGTGGATAAAGTTTTCAATTCTAATTCTCAATAATTCCGGGAATTCCTTCTATACATACAAATAGTAGTGATGGCAGGATCATCAAGCTCCAATCCCAACAAACTGTTACAGGACTTCCTAAGCTATAGGGACCCCATTAATGAGAAAATGGGATGGTTCATGAATGGGATGAATGAGATGCTGAAACAAAGGGCTCCATAGAACTTTTCAAATCCATTTGGAGACAAGGCCAAAGATAAGAGAGCAGTTCAAGAGGGCAACAAGGGCACCAAATGATTTTTTAGAGACCCTAAACATGCTTAAAGGAAAAGGATCAGAAACTACGAGGAAGAGGATGACCCATGGAGGAAGAGAAACAACTGGAGTAGTGAATAAGGAGAAGATAAGGAGCTGAAATACCTTAAGTTGGTCTTTCCTTCATTTACTGAAGGGAATGATACAAAAAGTTGGGTACAGGATTGTGAAGAGTGCTTTGATATATATGGCATCCACTCATATAGGAGGATTGCTATTGCTGGTATGCACTTGCATGAGCCTCCTAAATATTGGTACAAGTCTTTTGTCAGTCATAAGGAAGGGCTAACATGGGGAACTTTTGCTGAGGAATTCATTAATAGATTTTCAGAGGCAGGGTTGGATAACATTTATGAGCAGTTCAAACATCTAAAACAAACCAGCACAATCAATGCATATTATGATGAGTTTGAGAGGCACAGAGGCAGGCTGCTTGAAAAAATACCACATCTAACACAAGACTTCTTTGTGGGTAACTTTATTGGAGGCCTTAAAGATGAAACCAAGAAGATAGTCAAACTCCTTGATCCAGACACCCTGTCTAAAGCTTATAAGCAAGCCAAATTTTATGAGGTACCCCTGCCAAAACTAGTCAGCAACTATATTAAACCATACATTACTATAGCAACCAATGCAAGTTCACACAAAAAGGATTTCCCTGCTCCTACAACTACCTCCCATTCTTACTTATCCCAAAACTAATTTCAACAAACCCAAACCTAAGGAAATCTAAGTGCCTATGTTTTTACTGTGATGAGAAGTATACCTTGGGGCACCAGTGCAAGAATCCCAAGTCCCTCATGATAGTAGGAGACAACTACTGCAGTCCAGAACTACACTGAACCACCCTCATTTGATGAAGATCCAACTGAAGTAAATGAGCATAAAGGAGAGGATGTTGAGGGGGAATCAACTACACTGGCAGCCCTAGAAATCCCCACTTGACCATCAAGATCGAACCTTAATATTACAAGGGAAGAAGGGAGGGAAGTTACTTCAAATGTTAGTTGATAGTGATAGCACCTTTAATTTCATAAACCAGATCATTACAGATAATCTTCAGTGCAGATCCCTACCTTGTGAACCTTTGGTTATTACCCTCCCAAATGGGGAACAGGTTCATAGCCAAGCCTGGATACCTGAATTCACATGGAGCATAAATACACACCAGTTCACTACTCCAATGTGGATAATGGAGCCGCAATCATGGGATGCCATTTTGGGAACTAAATGGTTGAAACAATTAGAAGTTGGTATGGATTACAATAACCTCCTGCTCAGCTTCTCACACCAAGGAAAAAAGGTAAGGTTGCAAGGCTCAAAAAGAAAAACCACCCTTGAACCAAGAACAAGAAGCAATCCCTCTTGCATTTACCTCATCATAGCACAACCAACATGGATGAGTCAGTTGATGAAAATCTAGCCCAAGTAATTTCTGAACTTTCCTCCACCAAAATGGGACCCAATGAGTTTGAGTTGAACCATGGTTTACTTAAATATAGTGGAAATGGGTCATTGGTTCTGAAGGAGATCTCAAGAGGCAAATATTTGAAGAGTTACATGAGAAGGATGTGTGGCATCCCAAGTTACATGGGATGCCTTTTTGGGAACTAAGTGGTTGAAACAATTAGGAGAAGTTAGTTAGGATTACAATAACCTCCTGCTCAGCTTCTCACACCAAGGAAAAAGGTAAGGTTGCAAGCCTCAAAAAGAAAAACCACCCTTGAACCAAGAAGCCATCCCTCTTGCATTTACCTCAGTATAGCACAACCAGCATGGATGAGTCAGTTGATGAATACTTATGAAGGGGATGAAAATCTAGCCCAAGTAATTTCTGAACTTTCCTCCACCAAAATGGGACCCAATGAGTTTGAGTTGAACCATGGTTTACTTAAATATAGGGGAAAATGGGTCATTGGATCTGAAGGAGATCTCAAGAGGCAAATATTTGAAGAGTTACATGAGAAGGGTGTATGGGGGCACTCAGGGTTAAGAGCCACACTTAAAAGAATAGAAAAATATTTCTATTGGCAACACATGAGGAAGGAAATAGATAAATGGATGGTTGAATGTCCCACTTGTCAATTTTCTAAGCATGAGACAATAAAATCACATGGACTCCTGCAACCTCTACCCATTCCCCAGCAGCCTTGGAGAGAGATTGCTATGGACTTCTTTAGTGGCCTCCCTAGTTCCAAAAACCATGACACCATATGGGTCATCACAGATAGATACAACAGAAGCTCTCACTTCCTAACTCTAAGCCACCCCATGTCAGCCAGAAACTTGTCACAAAACATTTACAAACTATATGGGTTGCCCAACTCAATAGTAAGTGTCAAGGATCCTATATTTCTGGAAAACCTTGTTCAAAATATCTAGAATCAGACCTCACCTTAGTACCTCTTACCACCCCCGAGTGATGGCAGCACTGAAAGGGTGAACGTGAATCAATATCTAGCACAATATCTCATAAACATGTGCAATTATTCCCCCAAGCAATGGAGCACTTGGTTACCTATGGTTGAATGGTGGTTCAACACATCATATCACACTTCCCTACAAACCACTCCTTATAAGGTGTCGTATGGACATGATCCTACCCATCTTACTATATCAAACACAAATAACATCCCCATAGCAGCAATTGAGGATATCCTACTAGAGAAACAACAACAAATGGATATTCTCAAGGAAAATCTAATAAAAGCACAACAAAGGATCAAAAGCCAAGCTAATAAAGGGAGTTTACTATTGGAGATTGGGTCTATTTCAAACTGCAGCCTTAGTTCAGTGGCAATAAGGAGGAACTTAAAGTTGGACCCAAATTTTATGGTCCTTACAAGATTCTGCAAAAAATTGGGAAGTTAGCTTATAGATTAGAACTACCTAGCACTTCCAAAATCCACCCTACATTTCATGTATCCCAACTTAAAAAGCATTTGGATGCAGTTCAAGTACAAACTCAACTACTAGCTCTTACAGAAGATGGGACCTTTGATATTGGGCCTCTCAGAGTTCTTAAACAAAGGAAGGTCTATAAGAGGAGAAAGATCATATACCAATACCTGGTCCAATGGAAGGGTAGCAACATTGATGATGTAATATGGGAAGATGAGTTATTTCAGATTAGCTTCCCTGAGTTCAGCCTTGTTCCATGAGGACATGGAAGCTTTTAAGGGGAAGGGAATGTCAAACTAAGTTTATTTTAGAGAATATAGAATAAAAAGTATATTCTAGTAGCAATGAATTGTATGTGAGCACATGTCACAGTTAGTTATTTTTGTGGTGAAGGATAAGAAGTATGGTTTAGGATTAGCTTTATTGCTTTGCAAGTAATCTCTTCCTATAAATAGTTGTAAAAGCTTTTACATTAGCAAGTATTCAAATATATGAAAATGAGTACCATTTGCTCTCAGCCATATCTCCCTCCTTCTACCTCCCACCTACTGAATTCAATAAGTCTCTCTCCTCCCAATTCTCTCTATCTTATCTTTGTGATTCAAGGTCAGGACCAAGTATGGCATGACAGACATCATTAGTTCAAGGTAAATAATAAGATTTATAGATATGAGAATGTGATGGGTAACTTCAACCAAACTCTTGAAGTAGATGAACTTCGATCTTCCTTTAATGCATCACTAGTTGAAGGTAAATAATTAGATTTACAGATTTGTGATGGCTACTTTCAACCAGACCCTTGGATAGGTCTTAATTATGAGATTGAAATTATGATCCTTGAACTGAAACTTTGGATTGTAGTAATGCATAATTACCTTAAATATTAAGTATTCGGTTATTATTAAATTTTCAATATGGAATACTGATTGCATTTCTAAATACGGAACGACCTTTTCACTAAGGGGAAAATTTGATTTTAAATACATTACTTATTTTTTGATAGATTTCGTGAGGTATAATTACAACAAGAGGGATAAAAGAGAATTCTATCACATTTAAGCACATTGGAAGGAAATCCATACAAGGCCAATTCACTGTAATGTAGCCTTAGAACATATATGTGTGTGTGCTCTGTCTGGTGCTACAGTAGGGGACCGACCTGGCTCACTAGCAGGCCTACTTTAGTGCTTGTCTGGTTGACAGAGTGGTTGCAGTATTGGCTTGCAGCTGGCCATGCGGGTGTCTTTTAGATGTATGTGAGGTTATAGGGTTAATAATATTGTTTGTGTAACCCTTTTTCACTTCAATGTAATATATTACACTGTTTCTTCCTCTAATCTCTGTCTCTTCTCCACAACTCTTTTTGAACAACTAACATATAGTACATATAAATGTGGAAAGATGATAACTGATCATGTATGACCATTAAAATCAATTCGGGACTAAAGATTTGTGTCTGACCTGTTTTTTCCTTTCTTTTTCCCCTTGCTTTTTGTTTGTAATATTTTGCTTACTGTCTACACAAATTTAGGTTTGCAGGGTTTTTTCTTACTTGCTATGCATCTTTAGATTTTAGACTTTAGCATAAGTTCGAAATTCTTAATTCATGCAGTAAATATACCTGAAAAAAACAAAGAAATTACTCAAAGCAGTTATCACCTCAACACTTTGCTCTCCAAACCATGTCCCTACAAGGTATTCCTCTCCCGTCTCTCCAGGATATGAATACTGAAAGATATAGCAATCTCCACTGTAAAATTTTGTCAGATCAGAACCTGAAAGAGGAGTCTTCCCTTCACCATCTACACGCCAAACCTGACCAATCATGGCAGAAAACCCAATTAGTAAAGAAACATGGCAGTACAATTTATCGAGACAGATTAATGGATTGCTTCATTCAGTACTGTTCCTATGCACATTATTACTAGGAATTGGCAGTGGGGATAACATTTCTTGAAATTCAAATTCCATTTACATGCTCTGTAGTATTCCCTAAAATAGTATAAAGTTCTAACACCTTAATTTTTTCCAACTCTAAAGGTTCATTTTGGTACCCATACAGTTTTCGTGGACTTTCTATTTCTTTTGCCAATACCTGCAAGTTTCCTGTGCAGTCAATATGTGGTTGAGGCTCTTCCTTTGCAGGAGCAGTTTTCAAAAGACCCTTCACATTCAACCCTTGGCGTTTCAGAAGTGCTACAAAACAACCAACATAGAACATCAGCATTAATAACAATTATATTAAAATTTATAAGCAGAATGTAACAAAGAATAGAAATATGAGGCCAATATATAATCTGTTGTGATATTGACTTTCAGGGAAGGGGAATCAAAACTGCGACATACTCACCGGCAACCTTGCCTCTACCATCCTCAGATACTGCTACATCTGTTGACTGAGGCCACGAATCAAATTTTGATCGGAACATAACTGTCTCAAATCCCTCCATTACACGGACTATATGAGCTTTTGGTCGGTTAAGGCTACTGAGTAATTCCTATAGAACGAGAACAACAATAAATGGATGATGGAGAATATACACCCAAATTAAGAAGCTTAACTAAACAAATAGAATAAAGTAGTACCTCTGCAACTCGACTTGCACTTTTTCGATCATCAAGAGAAGTATTTCTCCCCATCCATACATAGACTTCCAACCCACAATCCAACAGATAGCATTTATTAGTGTCTAGCAACTCCCTTGTCAAGGAAACTACATCAACAGGATCCGCCTGCCCCTTTGCCACACTTAAAGAGCAAACACATTTTTGTCAGAACGGAAAGTAAAGGTCAAGAGCATTAATTATTCAACCCCTTCTAGATTGATTCTAAATTAATTTGGACTTAACACATTTTAACAATAAAATTATATTGTTCATTGTTCTCGCCTCCCAACATTGCAAGTAAGTTTTGAAAGTAAAAAACTTATAACAAGCTAATAGTTATAGTTTTGTTCTTCTACTATATAATTTTCTTGTTAAGTGACACATTTTAGATATTTTAACTTTATAATAATAAAAATCCATAAACTATACTTAAATCAATTTATTTCAGTTTATTGATATTATAATAAAAGTGTTATTTCTTACTTTTTAGAAGTGAAATTATATATTTTTAAAATAATTTTCGTATTATAGTGAAAATTAACTAATTATTATATAAAGAAGACCACTTTAAAAAAATTATTCTGCTTATTATATAATAATTAATATATATATATAAGTTATTTGAATACGAATTCCGGATACGGATCCAAATCCGGATATCCGCTATTTACCGGATATATTTACGGTCGGATGTTAAACGAATACGCCTATATCCGTATTCGTATCCGTTTATTTGCAGGATACCTTTAAACTGAATACGGATATATCCGTTTTTTTTCGAATACGAATAATATCCGCTTTTTTCGAATACGGATACGGACGAATACGAATTTTTCGGTTACCATTTACAGCCCTATATCCAATGCATTTACAAGAGACTGACATAAACCCAAGATCAAGGAAAATTTCAATGGCAAGAATGTATTACCCAAAAAGCCTAGTAGGAAGAGCATCAGTACTTTTAGCATCTTCAGTAGCGGTTTTCCTTGGCAGTGGAGCAAAACCACCAAATAAACCCCAGAATTCTCCAGTTTCAGCATCAGCCATCATTTTCCCATCCTCTACTTAGAAGAATCATAAAAAAAACTTAAAATGCTGACAATCTTCTGGTATCGCCTCTTACTACTGAAGTAATTATCGACTTACCAATGGCAGCTATCTCACATTTTCCATCATGATAAGTGTCTTTAATGTACTGGACCACTTCCAGTGCTTTAGCCCTCTCTTGTATAGATGAGTTAGAACCATTAAACTGGAAAATCTTAGACACAGTATCAACGATAAAGATGTCATCATGATTGAGTGAGGATCGAGCAAAAGCAACCTGGAATCAAAATAGGCAGGCTCAAAATTAGCAATACGTGTTGACAAATTCATCGTCAATAAAGCAATAACAGTGACTTGCCTCTTTTACATGAACAACATGTTTCCCTTTGCAAACATATAAACGGGTCTTGTGCTCTTCCGCTTCAGCATGTTTGAATCCAGATGCAATTCCACCTTCTTGAGGTATGATACATGGTTTGAAATAAGAAAGGAATTTCTCAGTTTCATGGCCTTGCACTTCCCGATATTGAACAGCCCGCCCTCCAAGAGCCGCATCCAGCTCAACAGTCTTCATAGCTGCAGTTCCAGCTTCATCCTATTTGCAACGTGTTTTAGCCATCAAGGATAACTATTTCTATATAGTCGATAGAAGTGAAGACAGTGAAAATAAGTACTTACTTGACTAGTATCTTTACCAAGCCAATAATGAATATCATGACGTAAGGCACCACTTTTTAAAGCAGTTGTCTGCAATCAGTAAGATATGGGATTTTAACTTACTATCAAAATGTAAATACATAGAGTGTAACTGTGGCCATAAAATTTAAAAGCTCATAAAGGGTGTTTTAGTAGAAGGGTCCAGTCTGGGTACCAGATTGTGGGACATTTTGGAATTATGAAAACAGACACTACTATCAGGTTCATTCTTCTGAAGTCATTTATATAACTGAAATATTCATAGTTATATAACTATAAAGAAGTAGAAAAAAATGTACGTGAAACTTATTAGACTGCCTACCTTCAAAATCACATAGGAGTCCCCTGTAAAAAACTTCCCGTGAGAAGACTTTGACACAGATACAGGACGAAAATTCTCAATGCGCCATATCTCTATCCCACTATGCATTGTCAAGGAAAGCAGAAAAGATGAGCCTTCATAAATAAGAAAGAAACGATGAACCCAAATAAAATAAATTCATACATTGAGGAGAGAAATAGATGCCCTAATAATAACTGATGATGATTATAATTTGTAAATGACTAGCCATTTATGCTTCCTTTGTAAACAATTGTATTAAAAAAATTGATTTTAGTCAGGGAAGATTGATATGCAAATTTTACAGAATGGAGATACTGAAATTGACAGTGAAGTGAAAGGACAATATTTTAAGACAAAGGATACGCCTTTTGTCCAGCTCCTTGAAAAGCTGGATCCAAATCTCTCATTGAAACAGCCATAACTGTTTTCTGCTTTGTCTGCTTGGCTTTAAGAACTTTCTTCTGAAGATTAAACTTCACTACCTGAAATTCATGAAATGAGTACCATAGCATAAAAAAGGTTAGAAATAACTCTGCGAAGGAAAAATTGAATACCTCTTGGCAGCTAAGCTAAAAAAATAGAAGATAATAGTAGCAACAACATAAATGGAAGGATGCTTATAGTTATAGCTAAACATATGCATTAACAATTAAGTGGAAAAAGAAATGTCTAAATAGTCAGCCAACGAATTCGAACCAGATGCTAACCAAAAAGATGGCCAAGCATCCTACTTCCATCATGGCAGATTGCCCTAGATTTCCATCCTTTCAGATGTAAATTATACCACTAGACCTCAGCCACCCATTGAAAACCTATGTTTCACATACTCTTTACTTTGCCCTGAAGTACCCATGTCCGACACTCGACACTCGGACAAGGGATTGGGTACTCGACACTTCACTTCAGCGTAAAAACTTGGTAAAATTGAGGAGTACCCATGTCGGACTCTTCAAAATATTGTGTGCAACTGGATACTCCATCTGACTATCTAAGTCCATGTAACATAGTTCAAAACTGGTTATAATGCTTCCTTGTGTACAAGTTACAATGTTGTCATTGTATATTTGTATGTAGAGTTAACCAGACTTGATTACCCAGGTCATGCGTCATGGTTCATCAAATATAAGATCGACTGATCTCCAGATATTATACCAAATCCTTATACATGCTCACACAGTCACACTACAGTAAGTCACCTTCATAGAGAAACAGTTCCCAATTTAAACAGATAACCCTTTCAACGAAACTAATCAAAAAAAATTGCGACTGTGTAGAGAAACCTGTTTCCAATGAGGATGTCATATTTCCGTCATAGAAGATGCATATCAAATATTTAACAACGAATTTTCTATTTATTTTATAAGAACAAAATTCCCCATAAATATGTTTCACCAAATGCTTGATACTATTCATTTTGAGATGGTTAACAAAAGGGCCTATTCTAATTTTAAGTTCTGGAACTATTTCAACCTTTGTGGTACTTATCATATCTGGGTTCTTGATTTTTGTTTCTCATGTTGTCGTATTGCATATTAGTTTGATTGTATATTTACATTATTGAATGTATATGTTCCTCATTTGTTCCCTCAAAGAAGACTGCAATTTTTCTACCCATATAACTCAAATACAAAGCATGGCAAAACAGTGAGTGTCCATCTTCTATCGCTGCAGCAAAATGAAGAAATCCCGTAACGGTTTTTGTGGCAACAGTTTTGTTTTTAGGAAGCTATACAGTACAAATCATAGAAAGGGACTAATCTTTCAATTGTTTATCATTGCATGTTTTATTTTATCTTTTTTTATTATGATACATTTATGCCCCGAAGAAGAACATGTGGACAAAATTGTGAATATAAAAAGAAAAGGAAATAAATGCTGTAGACAAAATTTGAGAGAAAAAACTTCTGAATTATTATTTTTGTCAAGTATGAGCAAATAGTAAAGCATGGCATCAAAGACTTGTTAAATTATGACATCTACAAGAAAAAATGAAAAGAAAAGAAATGGATAGAAAACTTGGCCACTTTTTTTGCTAAAGTTTTCCATAGATAAATGAACGGAAAACAAAATATCACAAGTAAATCTATATAATACCTATTATACCCTTTACATTCCAAACACAACAAAAATAATATAAAGGTTAAATAGTAATTTAAATGTAAAGTTAAGTCTTCTTTCCTTTTCCTTTATAAACTTCGTAACAAGAGGAAAGAAAATTTACAAGTTTTCTATTCATTTCTTTTCCATTCAAAACTCAGAAACATAGTGTAGCAAGGGAGAGAGCTTTAAAATTGCTATGTTACCATATATATTAGGAAGTTGGAGACAGAGGCACCTAGATAAACAAAAAGATTAATTATCTTTGTTTCATATACATAGTATATCTTTTCCTAGACAAACACTTTTCAAAAATTTACTAGTCCGTAATACTAAAATATGGACACACACTGATATACAAGCACTAAATCAAATACAGATCACAAGTACATACTACTATATAGCAGTTACACTGATCTTAAAAATCCACCATTGCCGAAAACATAATGCAGATTGCACAATTCATAATGCATAGACACTCCAACTTAATCATAACAATCATACCCATAATCTCATTTTCAGAAGCATATATGTCCAAAAACATTAATCCCGGATCCCTTAAAATTTAAATTGCATTACAGTTCGAATCAGGCAATTTTACTAATCAAATCAAACCCTAATAAACACTGTATAAAATGTATCACGAATTTATTCAAATAACATAGAATCTCCAAAATTCAATAATAACCATTTCATACAATCAGAAGCCAAAAAAACAGGGAAAAAAGAGAGAGCACTTCCATCGATTTAAGAAACAATAACATTATTACAGGAACCCTTAAGCCCCTATTCATGTAAAATAAAATAAAAACAACCAATAAAAGAAGAAGAATAAATTTTTGACATAATTGATTACCTCGGGCTGGAAAATAAGGATAAACAGATCCAATCTGGCGCAATTTTAATCCACCAAAGTTGAGCTCAACAAGAGCCGGAGTTCAAGAGATAGAAACAGAGAAAGAAGGAGGACGAAGAAGAATGAAGATTGAAAAGTAAATTGGAGGTGTCGATCGAGAGAGATAGAGAGAGAGAAAGAAAAGAGGAGAGAGAAAAGTAGGGAGGGAATGATGAGTTGCCAGGCGTGCTTATCACTAACGGTAGCTAAACGAGGCCCCACAGAGGAGAGAGAATTAGAAAAATGAACTGGTACATATTTAACAATAGATTAACATAACTGGAACATAATTAAGCGCCCTAATTAATTAATACTAGTAAAATTCTAAGAAGGGTGGAGTCGTAAAAAGAAGAAGATTAAAATACTGTTAAGGAAAAAAGAATCAGCTGTTGGTCCCTTTTACAGGTCAAATTTGTTGGCGAGTTCAGACATTAAGAGTTGCTTTTCACTTCTTTAATTTTAAAATTATAAATATATTTGCTTTTCTCTTAGTTCTAATTTTTTTTTAAAAAAATACATTTTTATTATTAAATAATATAAATTTTTTGTTTAAATTTTTATTCAATCGAATAATATAATAAATAGTATATATACTAGTGTATTTTTAGCCGATAAGCTTTAAAAATATATATATATAATACTAAAAATATTGGTTTAATAAATACTCCATATCCTTGAGAAAAAAAAGAAAATTTTTTTGGAAAGAATTAAATTGGAAAAGAGTAATGTCGGTCATCGGCCATCATCCATCCATTGATTTATTTATTCTGGCAGCCCAGGCATCAAGCTGATTGACACTTTTGTCCTTCTAAATTGTTGTCCATTTTTAAAGTCGTCCTTAAAGTACTATTTTCATCAGTTAGGTCCTTAAAATATCATTTTATTGGCGTTTCTGTTCCTTCAACCCATTCTAACCTAAATCCGACCTATTTTGACCAAGTTTAACCCAACCCGACCCAGTTTGACCCAACTCAAATTTTTAATATTTTAAAATATAATAATATTTTTAAAATAAGTTTAAAATAATAATTATATTTAATATTTAAAAAAAATATATTAATTATTTAAAATAAAGTATTATTATTAAAATAATAATTATTTTAAAATAAAATAGTTATTCTAAAAATAGTTATTTTTAATATTTAAAAATAAAATATTAGTTTTTTAAAAAAATAAAAATAATAATTATATTTAATATTCTAAAAAAAATATTTTTAATATTTTTTATTTTTCATATTTTTAAAGTAAAAAATATGTTTGTAAATATTATTTTTAAAAATAATATTTACTTTTAAAATATTAAAAATAATATTTATTTTAGAATACTAAAATAATAATTATTTTAGAATATTAAAAATAATATTTATTTTAGAATATTAAAAATAATATTTATTTTAGAATATTAAAAATATTAATTATTTTAGGTTTTGTATAAAAAAATTGAATAATTATTATATTTATATTTATATTTATTTTAATTTTTTAATATTCTAAAATAAATATTTTTAATAATTATTGTTTTTGAAGGAAAAATAATATTTAATATTCTTAAATAATTATTAAAAAATTTAAAAAATTATTATTTAATAATAATAATTATTTTAGAATATTAAATATAATATTTATTTTAGAATATTAAAAATAATATTTATTTTAGAATATTAAATAATAATTTTTTTAATTTTTTTTGAATATATTATATTTTTATTTTTACTTTAATTTTTTAATATTATAAAATTTATTATTTTTATATTCTAAATAAATATTTTTAATAATTTGTGGTTTTGAAGGAAAAATATATATATATTCTAAAATACTTATTAAAAAAATTTATTTATAATTATTATTAAATTATTTTATTTTAAATATAATTATTAAGATTATTAATTTTTTTTATTTTAAATTTTTCCACAACGGAATGAATGTCGATATAGAAAGCGACAGAATATATTTTTTTATAAAAATAACGGCAAAACTGTTACCGTTAGTACTGTTGAAATACCCGTGGTTAAAATACTAATACGTGGTATTGCATAGTAGCACATTGCACAGTATTTTGAATTATTGATTCTTACGTATAGGCACATACTCAATTATTGTTACAGTATTACTGTTCAATATTTTATATTATTGATTCAATAATTGCATAATATTTTATTGATTCAATATTTGCTACGTTAATTGTAAGACACCACCTTTTATGAATAAAGATTTAATTTTCTTTATATATTATTTCGAAACAGTAAGATGTTGTTTTGATAAATATGAAAGTTATGGGTGAAATGTGCAAATATTTTTAAAACGAGCAAGTGGTTATAAAATATTCTTGTTGTCGGGGAATATTCGTTTGATCGTGGAATATTCTTGTTGTCGGGGAATATTCGTACGACGGCGCAGCTATTTGTGGGCCCCCACAACGGAATAACTGTCGGATATAGAAAGCGACAGAAATAACTTTTTTACAAAATAACGGCGTTGTTGTTACCGTTAGTACTGTTGAAATACCCGGTGGTTAAAATACAGTGATACGCGGTGTTGCACAGTAGCACACGGTATCGCACAGTATTTTGAATTATTGAGTCTTACGTGAGAAGCCATTACTCAATAATGGTTACAGTAATTACTGTTCAATATTTTATATTATTGACTCAATAATTGCTACGTTGATATTTTATATTATTGACTCAATACTTGCTGCATTGATATTTTATTGACTCAATAATTGCTACGTTACTATTTTTTATGATTGATTCAATAATGGCTACAGTTGATATTTTGTAGTATTGATTCAATAATTGTCACTGCACAGTATTTCACATTATCAACTCAATAATTCATATTATTTGAATAATATTATTAGATAGCATTATTGACAATGTCTAAGGAAGTTCTGTGTAGGAGGGGTTATTTAATTGCACGCCAGTAAGGAGAAGTCCTTATCGGAAGGCCCCCTCTTTCCTGGGAACGACCTGGTTGTCAATATTGTAGTTCTGTAATATTATCTGTGAATAATTAATTATTGATTTATATGATAAGGAAATAATTATTTGGTGGATATTAAAGAAGGAATTGGCGCTGATGAGTTTTTATCAATATTTTGGTGTGGAAAATCATCTGTTTATGGATTTCGGATAAATTATGTTTGAAATTTGAAAAAACTTCCTTCTACAAAGTTGTAGAGAATTAAATTTTCTATGAAAGGACATAGAATTTGTATTTTTTTCTGACGAAGGGGCTATTTATTATGAATTATTGAAGTTTCGGAAAATAAATATTATTTAATGGGTGGGCCCCACTTTTGTTGAAAATCTGAATTTTGGAAAGCCGCCAGGCGGCGGAATTTTTTTAAAAAAATAATAATATTTTATTATTTTAGTCTCATTTGGCATCTTAAGCTTTTCCTATAAATAGGGTGCTTAGGTTAGAATTGAAAATCACACCAGAATCAGAAGTTTTCTCTCTCTATAATATCGAGCGTATTTTTGTGAGTATTTCTATACTTTGAATATTAGTATTCAGCGCAAGTTTTCTTCGGTATTATATCCGATATTCCAGTCAGAAGTATTGTTCTTTTGAGGTAAGGGATGTTATTTTTTTCGTAAATGATGTTATTCTTTGCAATATCATTATACCGAAATATTGGCATGGATTTTGTTATGAAATTCTTACTTTTTCCGTCGGAGTTACTATTCACGTATACGACACTATTCACGGAAAAACTAAATTTTCTTTTATTTGTCCAAATTACTTGTTAAAGTTCTTATCTTTGATTGGATCTAAGTTTTGAGCATTATTCTTGAATTTTGCTCCACGAAGTATTATTATGGAATGTTCTTGAACTTTGATAAACTAAAATACAAATTCTTAATCTTATCTTTTATTTCACTGGATTCGTTATTTATATGGTTTTTCATCATCCTCAGTTCTAAGTGGTGATATAATTGAATATCTTTGGTCTGTAGAGCAAAGATGAATGATTACCTGATGAATATCTTTGGCCTGTAGTGCAAAGATGACAGGTGTTGAGATGAATATGACCACTGATGATACAAATGAATATCTTTGGCCTGTAGTGCAAAGATGAATATTGATTCGAGATGTATATTGATTGATGTTACAGGGATAAAATATTGATGATGGACTTTTAAATCATAGAAGATAGTAGACTTCATTCTCTACTTAACTCTTCTAAAGAATTGTTATTTCCGCTGTGAATATTGATCTAAGATTGGTTGTCCATTATATTTTATCTGATTTATTGAAAACTAACGATAATTTATTTTTCATTATCTTAGTCATAATATTCTTTACTGAGCTAGTTGAGCTCACCCTTTTCATCTGTTGTCCTCTTCAGGAAATGAGAATGTCGCAGGGACTAGTCGGGGGACAGAGTGATGGTCCGAGTTAGAGCAGTAGTAGTCCTCACTATTTCTGATAAATAGTGTGATAATAATTATAATGAGGACTTAGGTTGAATCTTAATATTTTCTACATATTTGTATTGGCACTCACAGTTGTGTGGTCGTATTTTGCACGACCGTATGATATAAAGTTTGTATTTGAATTCTGTACCATGTATTTGGCGACTCAGAATGGGTTGGATTGACTGGACCTATTCTGGGGGCGTCACAGTTGGTATCAGAGCCATAAGTAAAGAGCCCCGAGCCTCTTTCTGGTGACTTCCTGTGTATGGGGGATGCACCGAAGTCAGACTCTCCGTAGGGGACGCCGTTCTGCGGTGGCAAACTGATAGGTATCATTGTGAGGTGCTGTCCAAGATTGGGACATGAGTCACAGTTGGTATCAGAGCTTAGGGATATGATCTCTGGCGGAGATCGGGGAATAGAACTAGGAGGGGAGAGACGAGTAAATCCTTCGCTAGTGTGTCCTACCTAAGCTTATGTGGTATTTAATTGGTCAGTCGGAGCATAGGGTTAATATGTGATATGTTGATTTGTTTAATTAACCCTTGTTTTATGGCAGTATTTGAGAATGGCAGCTGAGAACGTTAACAACGAAGTGAATGAGACCGTGGAGACACCTTTAATCACTAACCAGGAGAACGTGCAACAAGAAGGCAATGTTCATCCTGAAAATAACGCTGGTCAGACGATAAACGATGAGATGTTTAGAAGTTTTTTGCAGTTTATGCAAAACTAGACGAGGGAGACTCGTGTGCAACATACAGGTGGAGATAATAACAACACGCGAGTTGTCACTGCCAAGCAGTTCAAAGAATTGGGACCACCAGAGTTTCTGGGAAAGCCAGATCCGATCAAGGCGGAGACGTGGATTAAACAAATTACCAAGATATTTGATGTCTTGGGATGTACGGAGGAACAGAAGGTTCCATTCGCCACGTTTATGTTCCGTGGAGAGGCAGATTACTGGTGGAAATCCGTGAAGCGTACCCAGCCTGCCGCACTCAATATGTCTTGGAAAGCGTTTCAAAAACTGTTTAATGACAAGTACTTTCCTGAAAGTATTCGTCATATGAAGGAAGTAGAGTTTATCAGACTCGAGCAAAACAACATGACGGTATCCCAGTACGAGGCTAAGTTCGCGGAGCTGTCCAGGTTTGCACCTCATTTGGTGGAGAATGAGGAACGTATGACGCGGATGTTTCTCAGAGGTTTGAAACCCGAAATACGTCAATACCTCATTTCTCATAAATTTTCTTTATATTCGGATGTAGTAAACAGGGCCCAGTTATTAGAACGAGATAATGATTATGTTCAACCGAGGGACCACAACCAAGGTCGTACCGGTGGCAGCAGTCATCGGAGCAATGACAACCAGCGAGGAGGAAAGTATGACAGAAGCGGTAACCACTCCAGTGGTTATCGTGGCCATGATAGTACAAGAAGCGAATCGGGGGGAGATTTCAAGAAGAGAAGGTACAACAATGAGAACGTGAAGACGTCGACATCAGCACCAGCATCAACTGTTTCGAGGGGAGGAGAACGACCACCGGTCGTATGCTATAAGTGCGGGAAAGAGAGACACATAAGTCCAAACTGCCCACAACAGTTCAAAGCATGTTATAACTGTGGAAAAGAAGGACATATAGCTCGAGATTGTCCTGTTACGAAACCAAGTTCAGCGGGGGTGGTGATTCCAAAGGCGGTTGCAGACAAGTCAAAGTCGGTGATTCCTGGAAGAGCGTTTGTCGTGACAGCCCAAAACGCGAGGAATCCACACGAGGTGATTATGGGTAAGCTGATCATAAACTCTTGCGAAGTTTATACCTTGTTAGATACCGGTGCTACCCATTCCTTTATTTCACCTGCTTGTGCTCAACGTTTGAACTTGACTTCTGATAAATTAGACTTTGACTTATCTGTTGAAACGCCGTTAGGAGAAACCTTTGTTACATCTACAGTTTACAAATCTTGCTTGATTCAGATTGGTACCCTTACCTTACCTGTTGATCTTATATCTTTGAAAATACTTGCATTTGACGTGATTTTAGGAATTGAATGGTTAACCACTTACCATGCCAAAATTGATTATTTTCGTAAGGTTGTTAGTTTTTATATTCCTAATCAACCTATTGTGCGAATCCAAACCACCAAACCACTAAAATCAGTCAATATCATTTTAAATCCCAAGGCTATTCGTTTATTGAAAAACGGATGTCAAGCTTTCTTAGCTCATGTCACTGATCTAAACCAGAATACATCAGATTTGAATGATATTTCCGTTGTTAATGAGTTTCCTGATGTATTTCCCGAAGAACTTCTCGGTCTACCCCCAGAACGTGAAGTTGAATTCTTTATTGACCTTGAGCCCGGTACAAAGCCCATTTCTAAAACCCCATATCGAATGGCTCCTATTGAACTTCAGGAGTTAAAGATCCAATTACAAGAGTTGTTAGACATCGGTTTTATTTGTCCTAGTACGTCTCCTTGGGGTGCTCCTGTTTTATTCGTAAAGAAGAAAGACGGGAGTATGCGACTTTGTATTGACTATCGGGAGTTGAACCATGTCACCATCAAGAATAGGTATCCGTTACCTCGTATTGATGACCTGTTCGACCAGTTGCAAGGAGCGCAATTCTTTTCAAAGATCGATCTTCGTTCTGGATATCATCAGTTGAAGATTAAAACTGAGAATATTCCAAAGACTGTTTTCAGAACACGGTACGGGCATTATGAATTCTTAGTCATGTCTTTTGGATTGACTAATGCTCCTGCTGCTTTCATGGATATGATGAACCGTGTATTTAAGGAGTATTTGGATCAATTCGTTGTTGTCTTTATTGATGACATCCTCATCTATTCTAAAAGCTGTGAAGATCATGAACACCATTTGAAGCTGGTACTTCAAAAGTTTCGTGAGAACAAGCTATACGCCAAGCTGAAGAAATGTGAGTTCTGACTTGAGGAAGTAGCATTCCTTGGGCACGTGGTATCGAAACGTGGAGTATCTGTTGACCCGGCAAAGATTGAAGCAATACAAAGCTGGGAGCAACCTAAGTCGGTGACCGAAGTACGAAGCTTTCTGGGCTTAACTGGTTACTATCGGAGGTTCGTAGAGGGATTTTCTCGAATCGCTACTCCATTAACTCAGTTGACTCGAAAAGATACAAAATTCGTTTGGAGAGAGGAATGCGAGAAGAGCTTCCAAGAGCTCAAGAGGAGACTTATTTCGGCACCTGTTCTAACAATACCATCTGGTTCGGATGGATTTGTTATCTACAGTGATGCTTCGGGCAAAGGGTTAGGATGTGTTCTCATGCAACATGGGAAAGTCATAGCCTATGCCTCTCGACAACTCAAAGAATATGAGAGGAATTATCCTACTCATGATCTAGAGTTGGCAGCTGTCGTATTCGCGTTGAAGATCTGGAGACATTACTTGTACGGAGAGAAAGTGGAAATTTATATGGATCATAAGAGCCTTAAATATTTCTTCACTCAGAAGGAACTCAACATGCGGCAACGACGTTGGCTTGAGCTGTTGAAAGATTACGATCATACCATCCAATACCATCCTGGAAAAGCGAACGTGGTAGCTGACGCGTTGAGTAGAAGATCATATGTGGGAACGAGTGCAATGATGTCAAGTATACGCATAGAACCAGCTTTGATTGATAAAGTTAAAGCTGCTCAAGCTACGGATGCGATGCTGATGAAGATGAAGAAGAAGGTACAAGAAGGTGCCATCTCAGAAGCAAGAATCGATGAAGATGGAATACTTCGAGTCAACTCCAGACTTTGTGTTCCTAACGATTCCGACTTGAAGTATAGAATCATGGTGGAGGCACACAACACACCGTTTGCGATCCATCCTGGGAGTACTAAAATATATCGTGATCTTCGACATACATTTTGGTGGAGCAATATGAAGAGAGAGATCGCGGAGTTCATCTCGAGATGTTTAACTTGTCAACGTGTAAAGGCGGAGCATCAAGTACCGAAGGGTCCATTGCAACCACTAGAGATTCCGAAATGGAAGTGGGAACACATTACGATGGATTTCGTTACGGGTCTTCCCAAGGTTTCTCAAGGCGTAGATGCGATTTGGGTTATTGTTGATAGATTAACCAAGTCTGCTCATTTCTTACCGATACGAGAGACTTATTCCCTTGAACGTCTTGCTCATATGTACGTGAATGAGATTGTGAGATTGCATGGCATGCCAGTATCCATAGTTTCGGATCGTGATCCCAGATTTTTTTCACGATTTTGGATCAGTTTGCAGAAAGCTATGTGCACGAATTTACGATTCAGTTCGGCTTATCATCCTCAAACGGACGGACAATCAGAGAGGACTATTCAAACTCTTGAAGATCTATTGAGACTTTGTGTTCTAGACATCAAAGGAAGTTGGGATAAGTATTTACCATTGGTAGAATTCTCCTACAACAACAGTTATCAGGCAAGTATAGGCGTGGCTCCATTCGAGGCATTGTATGGGAGAAAGTGTCGCTGTCCAGTATGTTGGAACGAGGTGGGTGAAACAACATTGTTGGGACCGGAGTTAGTACGTATGACTACAGAAAAGATCCAAATTATCCGACAACGTATACAAATCGCACAAGATTGACAAAAGAGTTATGCGGATCTTCATCGAAATAACGTGAAATTTAATGTTGGAGACCATGTGTTATTACGTGTTGCTCCGTGGAAAGGAGTTACGAGATTTGGCAAGAAAGAAAAGCTCAATCCACGATTCATTGGTCTATTTGAGATTCTTGATCGAGTAGAAAATGTGGCTTATAGACTCGCTTTACCTCCAAGCATGTCTCGTGTTCATAACGTGTTTCACATATTCGTGTGACGTAAATATGTGAAGGATTCAAACCGCATTATTGAGTTAGAACCAGACGAGATAGCTGAAGATTTAACGTACGAGGAGGTACCTGTCAAGATCTTGGATAGGAAGGAGCATGTCCTACGCTCGAAAATTATACCTCAAGTTAAAGTTTTGTGGAGAAACCAGGCTATTGAGGAAATGACTTGGGAGTTGGAATCGAAAATGAAAGCGAGGTATCCTCACTTTTTCGACATACCAGGTACGTACGTCAATTTCTAGGACGAAATTTCATAAGGAGGGGAGGTTGTAAGACCCCACCTTTTATGAATAAAGATTTAATTTTCTTTATATATTATTTTGAAACAGTAAGGTGTTGTTTTGATAAATATGAAAGTTATGGGTGAAATGTGCAAATATTTTTAAAATGAGCAAGTGGTTATAAAGTATTCTTGTTGTCGGAGAATATTCGTTTGGTCGTGGAATATTCTTGTTGTCGGAGAATATTCGTACGACGGCGCAGCTATTTGTGGGCCCCCACAACGGAATAACTGTCGGATATAGAAAGCGACAGAAATAATTTTTTTACAAAATAACGGCGTAGTTGTTACCGTTAGTACTGTTGAAATATCCGGTGGTTAAAATACAGTGATACGCGGTGTTGCACAGTAGCACACGGTATCGCACAGTATTTCGAATTATTGAGTCTTACGTGAGAAGCCATTACTCAATAATGGTTACAGTAATTACTGTTTAATATTTTATATTATTGACTCAATAATTGCTACGTTGATATTTTATATTATTGACTCAATAATTGCTGCATTGATATTTTATTGACTCAATAATTGCTACGTTGCTATTTTTTATGATTGATTCAATAATGGCTACAGTTGATATTTTGTAGTATTGATTCAATAATTGTCACTGCACAGTATTTCACATTATCAACTCAATAATTCATATTATTTGAATAATATTATTAGATAGCATTATTGACAATGTCTAAGAAAGTTCTGTGTAGGAGGAATTATTTAATTGCGCGCCAGTAAGGAGAAGTCCTTATCGGAAGGCCCCCTCTTTCCTGGGAACGACCTGGTTGTCAATATTGTAGTTCTGTAATATTATCTGTGAATAATTAATTATTAATTTATATGATAAGGAAATAATTATTTGGTGGATATTAAAGAAGGAATTGGCGCTGATGAGTTTTTATCAATATTTTGGTGTGAGAAATCATCTGTTTATGGATTTCGGATAAATTATGTTTGGAATTTGGAAAAACTTCCTTCTACAAAGTTGTAGAGAATTAAATTTTTTATGAAAGGACATAGAATTTGTATTTTTTTTCTGACGAAGGGGCTACTTATTATGAATTATTGAAGTTTCGAAAAATAAATATTATTTAATGGGTGGGCCCCACTTTTGTTGAAAATCTGAATTTTGGAAAGCCGCCAGGCGGCGGAATTTTTTTTAAAAAATAATAATATTTTATTATTTTAGTCTCCTTTGGCATCCTAAACTTTTCTTATAAATAGGGTGCTTAGGTTAGAATTGAAAATCACACCAGAATCAGAATTTTTCTCTCTCTATAATATCGAGCGTATTTTTGTGAGTATTTCTATACTTTAAATATTAGTATTCAGTGCAAGTTTTCTTCGGTATTATATCCGATATTCCAGTCAGAAGTATTGTTCTTTTGAGGTAAGGGATGTTATTTTTTTTCGTAAATGATGTTATTCTTTGCAATATCATTATACCGAAATATTGGCATGAATTTTGTTATAAAATTCTTACTTTTTTCGTCGGAATTACTATTCACGTATACGGCACTATTCACGAAAAAAATTAAAAAATTTTTATTTGTCCAAATTACTTGTTAAAGTTCTTATCTTTGATTGGATCTAAGTTTTGAGTTTTATTCTTGAATTTTGCTCCACTAAGTATTATTATAGAATGTTCTTGAACTTTGATAAACTAAAATACGAATTCTTAATCTTATCTTTTATTTTACTGGATTCGTTATTTATATGATTTTTCATCATCCTCAGTTCTAAGTGGTGATATAACTGAATATCTTTGGCCTGTAGAGCAAAGATGAATGATTACCTGATGAATATCTTTGGCCTGTAGTGCAAAGATGACAGGTGTTGAGATGAATATGACCACTGATGATACAAATGAATATCTTTGGCCTGTAGTGCAAAGATGAATATTGATTCGAGATGTATATTGATTGATGTTACAGGGATAAAATATTGATGATGGACTTTTAAATCATAAAAGATAGTAGACTTCATTCTCTACTTAACTCTTCTAAGGAATTGTTATTTCCGCTGTGAATATTGATCTAAGATTGGTTGTCCATTATATTTTATCTGATTTATTGAAGACTAACGATAATTTATTTTTCATTATCTTAGTCATAATATTCTTTACTGAGCTAGTTGAGCTCACCCTTTTCATCTGTTGTCCTCTTCAGGAAATGAGAATGTCGCAGGGACTAGTCGGGGGACAGAGTGATGGTCCGAGTTAGAGCAGTAGTAGTCATCACTATTTCTGATAAATAGTGTGATAATAACTGTAATGAGGACTTAGTTTGAATCTTAATATTTTCTACATATTTGTATTGGCACTCACAGTTGTGTGGTCGTATTTTGCACGACCGTATGATATAAAGTTTGTATTTGAATTCTGTACCATGTATTTGGCGACTCAGAATGGGTTAGATTGACTGGACCTATTCTGGGAGCGTCACATTGATATTTTATATCAATAAGTGCTACTTTGCTATTTTATATTATTGATTCAATAATTGTCATTGCACATTATTTCAAATTATCAAATCAATAATTCATATTATTTGAATAATATTATTAGATAGCATTATTGGGAATGCTTAAGGAAGTTCTATCTAGGAAAGGGGTTGATTAATTGCGCGCCCGTAAGGAAAAATCCTTATCGGAAGGCCCCCTCTTTTTTGGGAACGACCTGGTTGTCAATATTGTAGTTCTGTAATATTATTTGTGAATAATTAATTTTTGATATATATGATAAGAAAATATTTATTCAATATTGATTTAAACGGAGAAATTTTTAACATGTAACATTTGTTGAAAGTTGATATTTTATCTTTTCCGATAAAATAATTCATCCAAATATATTGTTATAATATTACATTATAGTAGTATGATGTGATTATATAATAGTATAATTTTTATAATTAGAATGGTAACATTATTATAGTAAATTAATGGTATAAAAGTTAAACGAGGTGGAAGAGTGCAAATTGAATTTGAACTCTTATGATGCAAACAATAATGTCATTGGAGCGATGAGGTAAGCAAGGATGTCATCGGAGCAATGAGGTAAACAATGATGTCATAGGATCGATGATGTCATAAATTATAGGAAAATGACTATTTTACCCTTCCTCTGCCGAACCTATAAATAGAAGCTCATTTCTTCATTATTTCTCACCAATTCACTAAAGCTATAACAAGAGAAAGTATAGAGAGAATAAGAGAGAAAGAAGAAGAGTATTCTGCAATTACACTAGTGCAGTCTTCAAATTTTTAAGGTAAGGGGTATTATTTCTTTCGTATTCAAGAAGAGAGTTATTTTCTTTCAATACTCGTAAGGGTTGTTATTCCATTTCTTATTATTCTGTTGGAATAACCTGTCTACGCGGACTACCGCATGCATGGTAAAATTCTGTTGTTATTCCATTCTTTATTATTCTGTAGGAATAACCTGTCTACGAGGACTACCGCATGCCTAGTGAATAACCCTTCGTATTCAATTTTTATTAAATTGTGAAAATAATCTGTATGAACGGACTACCGCTTGACGGGTGAAAATCTAATTGTAATTTCGTATATTGTTTCATTTTAGATTCTTAACTCTAAACTTACTACGGTAAGTATTGCTTCTATAATTTTTGAAATGATCAGAAATTCCTTGAGTGTTGCGCTTCATCTAATATCATTTCACAAAAATATTGGTCTGAACTTTCTTGTGAAATTTTTATCTTTTCATGTCGAGTTACTATTCACGAATTACTATTCACAGGGTACTATTCACGGTAAAAAAAATATTTTTTCCTTTTCAAATCATCTTTGATTGGATTCAGGTTTTGATCTTCATTCTTGAACTCTGGATAAATTATCTAATATTTATCCTTTATCTCACTGGATTCGTTATTCGTATTATTTTTCATCATCCTCAGTTCTAAATGATGATATAACTGAATACCTTCGGTCTGTAGTGCAAAGATGAATAATTACGTGATGAATATCTTTGGCCTGTAGTGTAAAGATGAATGATTATCTGATGAATATATTTGGCCCGTAGTGCAAAGATGGACAGGTGTTGAAATGAACATGACCAACTGATGATACAAATGAATATCTTTGGCCTGTAATGCAAAGATGAATATTTGATTCGAGATGTATATTGATTGATGTTACAGGGATAAAATATTAATGATGGACTTTTAAATCAAAGAAGATAGTAGACATCATTCTCTACTTAACTCTTCCAATGAATTGTTATTTTTCGTTGCGAATATTGATCTAGAACTTGTTGTCCATAATATTTTATCTGATTTATTGAAGGCTAACGATAATTTGTTTTTCATTATCTTAGTCATAATATTTTTTACTGAGCTAGTTGAGCTCACCCTTTTCTTCCATTGTTCTCTTCAAGAAATGAGAATATCACGGGTACTAGTCGGGGAATGGAGTGATGGTCCGAATTAGAGCTGTAGAAGTCTTCACTATTATTTTTTTAAATAGTATAATAATAAATGTAATGAGAACTTAGTTTGAATGTTTATATTTTCTATATGTCTGTATTGACACTCACAGTTGCGTGGTCGTATTTTGCACGACCTTATGTTATAAAAGATTGTATTTGAATTCTGTACCATGTATTTAGCGACTCAGAACGAGTTGTATTGAACCTATTTTTGGGGCGTCACAGACTTATTTTGAGTTTGATCCTAGATATAATTTTGCAAAATTATAAATTCAAATAATGATATGATCTGTACTAAATTTTGAAATAACAATTTTATGCTTGGTAAAAAAAACTTCAAGTGAAAGTATTAGTTCGATAAGGTAGTCTCTCACACGAGAATGGAGCCTACTTAGTATTTATGTGAGGAGGAATTTGTAAAACTATCAAATTTACTTGTGAAAATATTAATTCTATATAATATAATACTCCATTAAATATTGTAAATAACAAATATTTACATAAAATTTAAATTTGAGAATTGCAAAAATTGACTAGGATTGTTTTTCCTACTCTTTTTATAGAACAAATAGAGTATTTTATGCAACCACTAATAAACTAAATACTTACTAAATTAATTTAAGCTAACATTATTTGTGCAAGTCCTCCTTTATATTTTCACATAGTAAATGGTCACGTACTCCATTGAAGAGACATGTGAAACAACTAATAAAAGTTTTAAGAAGTAAAAATATTTAACTAATATATATTATCTCTGTTTCATAATAAGTATTTTTTTAACTTAAATTACATATACCAATACATAAGTTAAAATGACAAAAATATCCTTAATATACTTTTTTTTTGGTTTAAACTTTTTTTATTGTCTTTTGGTCTCTATTTCTTTTTCTTCAACCTTTCAACTTCCCAACAAATACACAATAAATACCCTTGGTTGCATAAGTGCACATATGAAAAAATATTATAAAAATTATATTGAAATTCTAATACATCACTTATTTTTAAAAAAATTATTAAACTTAAAAAATTACTTATTATAGAACGGAGGTAATATATATATATATGCATTATTATTATTGTGGAACCAAGCACTAACTGTTATAATTCCTCCCTTTTACCAATCCAATAACTAGACCGATGAAAAATAACTTTTTGAGCTGTAAAAGTTTAATCATACAGATCAGATCCAACATTATGTGAAGCAATACATGTCATGTCCCTCACGTTCATCGACTACACCGGTTAATTTGTATACAAATAGAATTAGTCATCAAGAAAGTACGTACATTATGCATATATATGCACTAAGCTAGCATAATCTATAACACCCTAGTCTCATATAAAAAATTATGAGAAAAATTTGTATCTCTATAAGAAATTAATTAGTACCTTCACTTATGATTTTTTAATTGAGTATGTGGTGGATTAAGATGATCTAAAAAAATAATATTGGGTTAGTATACTCCACATAATCAAAATATTTGCTTGACATTAAAAACTTGGAGTCCTAATATATATATGTTAATAATTCCAATTATTTTATAAATAAACCCAACAATAGATTATACATTAACTTCTTTTAATTTTATTTTTTAAACTCATTCCCACTTCGTACTATATATTGTGCACGTCTTATTCTCATTATTGTTCGAGTTTGTTTTTTTATATGAAATTTATTGTATAACTTCATACGAGACTTTGTTAATTTCTCACACATGGTGTAACTATCCGGGTCAAATCCCGAATCTTGAATAAATTTCGGGAGGTAGTAACTTATTTCCTTATATGCAGGCAATTTTTTCTCCTATCTTTTGATGTGGAGGACCTCCATCATATGTAACAACCCGGGTCAAATCTCGGGTTAAATTCAAAGTCCGAATCGAATTAAATCTACCAAACTAAGGTATTAAATCACTGTCCCAATAGTATTTTCTTGGGTCATCTTTGCTCACTATAAGCTCACCCAAAAGTCATGACTAAATGTACTATTGGTAGTAACTTATTTATTTATATGCAAATAATTTTTTTTCTTATTTTTTGATGTGTGATTGGGACGTTACACATGCGAATTTATTGATATTAGAACTATGTACGATTTGCACTACATCCCAACTTGAAGCCAATTATCAGCCTTAAAAACTTTAACCAACTTTTCATAAATCTGTTAAAACGCATAATGGGCTGGATCTCAGTGGGCTGAAGCCAAGTGGGTCGGGCATATCGCCCACGCCTAGTTCTCAAACTTTTTTATGTTTTACCAAAATAATTCCTATGCATACATATGGTTCCGTTTAAAAATAGTAATTTTTTTTATCCATCTTTCCTATTATGGAATATGAATTTCTCCGAAAAGTTTACGAGTTAAAAAGAGTTACAGTCACCAATTTTTTTGAATAGGAGAATGGAGCATAAAATTATAATTTAAAATTAATATAGATTATTGATGTTATGATACTACCACGACGTAAATTAAGGCTACTCAATCTGAGTACTTTCTAGGTTACATTATCAAGAAAATATCAATGTAAATTAATTCTTTATATTTTTTCATTGACAAATACGTACATAAAGTCACTTGCTTGGAGTACTATATATATATATATAACTCCTTTCGTTCCATTTTAATCAGTAACTTAATTTGAATTTAGTCTCAAATTGACCATTTATAATTAACAAATAATAACAATATATTATTATTAAACTAATTAATGATGAATACATAGTTTATTGATAATAAGTTGAATAGAATTTGGTAAATCGAAACTTCTCAATTTAAAATTAAATCTAAATATACTTAATTATCTATTAACTTTAAAAATGATCAATTTAACGAAATGAGTTAACTTAATTTCCCAATTAAAATGGAGGGACGAAGTTAGTTAGACTAGAGTTAACACGAAACAAACTGATCCATACGTTTTCTCTATATTTTTAATTTGGCTAAACGGTGAATATTGACTGTAAATTTATTACGCCTGAATATTCTTACAAACAAGAGGACGAATTTGAGCCAATTAATTTTGCTAATCCATGCATGCATGATCGAATTATCCAAACGTCACACGTGATGAGATAAACAAATATTAGCATCAAATTATATATTCGTGCTCATTTATATCCGAATTACCATAGTCTCACTCGAGCTCTGGAAAAGGCAATATATATTCGTCCTCATCAAGTTTCTTGTTTGCTGGTTGTTGACAAAAAGAATTTCAAATACTTGGACTGATGAGGAGTTGACAACTTATAGCACTTTTCATGAGAATTCCTTTGATGCGAAAACCGAAAATTTTGGCTTAACGTAGGGTTTTATAGTTAATTTACAATTGTTATATTAGTTTGTATTAAAACTAATATAAATATAAATTATTAGTATATATATACCTAGTAGTTTAATAAATTTAGCTTTGCATAAACAAATATATATTATAAATAAATACTGGTTTGAGCATGTATCTTTGCTAATTAACTCCCTCTCTCTCTCTCTCTCTCTCTCCCTCTCTCCCTCTCTCCCTCTCTCTCTCTTCTCTCATCTCAAAAGTAATTGTCTGAAAGTCTTAGTAAAGCCTTAAAAACAACACATTATCAATAGTGATAGGAAGGGAACTTAACTGAATGCCTTGGTACGAAAATACTTTTGCATGTATACGACACACATTGAATATATATATATATGAACGTACAAGTAGGTTATAACTTATAAATTAATGTTGACCTCGGACAAATCCAAAATTTTAAATACCGTAAAGAGACAAAAATTAAAATATAAAGAAAATTAATTTATATGTCGATAAATTTATAGCGAAGTTGAATTGCGACTAATCATAATGATCTAATTAGTTGATTCGACAAAATAAATTAAGGTGCAGTTATTTTTAATTTTTATATATCCTATGTATATACATAAATCGCTATTTTTGTTGTCGACATAAATTTGTGGTTATATATAAATAAAACTCAAATATATGATCATTATTGACTTTTAAGAGACAATTTAAAATAAATTCAAACTCAAATGATTCAACTAAATTTGTGAAATAATAAATCTTATACTTAATACTAATTCTTAGATATTTTATAATATTTATTTTGAATTGATTAAAATTAAATGAATCTCTGTTAATTTTGAGTTTGTTGAAAATGTTTTAAATTAATTTTAAAATTTCAATAATAATCTTTTGGGACAAAGGGGTTATCTCTCTCAAGATTACTAATTACGTACTCGGTCTACCCATAATAAAAAAAGTTTTTGTCCCAATAGATATCCTTTCTGAATTTGAAATATAATTAGTAAAAAAAGCATCTCCTTATGAATTCCGGAAGTTTGACATGCACCAATTAAACGGGGAAATGCAGGAAAACACACACACACACACACACACACACATATATATATATAGAACCTTTTTTCATAGCTAGTGAAAGAAGGATAATTCCCTGTCTCTTCCATTCATTAAGTTAGCATCATATATAGTTGTTACAAGCTTGATTCTCGGAAATATCTAAGGCACCAGTTATGCAATATTCTCTAATCAAAGATTATTACTATATTTAAGGACTATTGCTATATTTAAAGACTATTGCTATATTTACATTTATTTACATAAATATATTCTATCACACCCCCGCAGTTGAAGCGGGAGGTTGTCGTACGCTGAGACTGTCCCGAAAATCTTCAAAAAAGAACCAATAGAAGACCTTTCGTAAAGATATCTGCAATTTGATAGCGCGATGGGACATGTAAGACACGAACTTGTCCACGAGCAACCTTTTCGCGAACAAAGTGAATATCCATCTCAATGTGCTTAGTGCGTTGATGTTGAACTGGATTCCCGGAGAGATAGATCGCACTAACATTATCACAATAAACCAATGTAGCCTTCTGCATAGGACAATGAAGCTCCAGAAGAAGGTTTCGTAACCAACAAGACTCAAACTACATTGGCAACCCCTCGGTACTCGGCTTCGGCACTGGATTTGGATAGGGTAGCCTATCGTTTTGAGGACCAAGAGATTAGATTATTACCAAAAAATACACAATACCCAGAAGTCAAGCGTCGGGTATCTGGACATCCACCCCAATCAGCATCTGTATAAGAGACAAGGGTGGCAGTCGAAGATGGATAAAGATGCAAGCCGTGATCTAGAGTGCCCTGTATATAGCGCACAATGCACTTAAGTGCATGCATGTGTTCCTCCATGGGGTTATGCATGAATAAACATATCTGCTGCACAACATAAGAAATGTCGGGCCTCGTGAATGTCAGATATTGCAGAGCTCCTGCAAGGCTGCGGTAATGTGATGGGTCATCATGCGGTGTGCTAGATGTAACACTGAGTTTCGGTTTTGTATCAACCGGTGTGGGAGATGGCTTACAAGATGACATGCCAGCACGAACTATGATTTCTTCTGCATATTTCCTTTGTGATAAAAATAATCCACCTGTATGACGAGTTACAGCTATACTCAAGAAATAACTCAATGGCCCCAAGTCTTTCATAGCAAATTCGGAGCTGAGAAGAGTCATGATAGACTTACGAAGCACATTAGAGGAAGTAGTTAAGATAATATCATCCACATACAGTAGAAAATAAGCTATAGCAGTACCTTTACGGTAGATGAAGAGAGAGTGATCAGATTTACTGTGAGAGAAACCAATAGAGGAAACATAATCTGCAAAACGTTTGTACCACGCTCGAGGAGCTTGCTTAAGCCCATATAAGGATTTTCGCAGCAAACAAACATAATCAGGATGAACGGGGTCCTTAAAACCCATGGGCTGATGCATGTATACTGTTTCCTTTAGTTCTCCATGCAGAAAAGTATTTTTAACATCAAGTTGATGAATAGGCCATGCTTTAGAAAGAGCCAAACTTAGCACAGTACGAATAGTAGCTGGTGACTACCGGACTAAAAGTCTCGCCACAATCTACGCCAACCTGTTGACCTGCACCATCACCTATAAGACGGGCTTTATGCCTCTCAAAAGAACCGTCAGATTTTTCTTTATGTCTAAAAATCCACATAGACCGAATCACATTAACAGCAGGAGGACGTGGCACCAAATCCCAAGTCTTATTTTTAATAAGAGCATTATATTCATCATCCATGGCCATTTTCCAATTCGGGTCTTTAAGGGCAGACACGGGATTATGAGGTAAGGGTGATTTAGTAACATGGGTGTGAAGACCGTATTTCTTGTTCGGTTTGAAAATCACATGTTGATTACGAGTGACTGGCCTGTGTGCTGGAATTGGGGTTGGTGGTACAGAAGAGGGGGCGATGGGCTGACTCGTGTTTGGGCTTAATGCATGCGGTCCAACATTAGGAGGAATAATAGAAGGGGAGGAATGCTGCCGCTGGACTGGTGGATTTTGAGCTGAGTCGGTGGTGGGGGCTGGACTGCTCAGTATGGTAGGTGAGCTGGGCTGGGTGCTGTGTTGTGAAGTGAGTGATGTATGAGAAGGAGTAGACGGGGTGAGTTGCACTGCAGATGGGCCGGTGTTTGAGGTCAGCTGGTGGACCACATAATGGGATAGGCCATCATCAAGGAAATCATAAGTATGAGGCAAGGGAGAATGCAGTTTAGCAAAGGGAAAATTTGATCCATCAAAGATAACATGGCGGTTAATGATGCTTTTATTCGAAGATAAATCGTAACACTTATAACCACGATGATTTGATGGATATCCCAAAAAAACACACAGAGTAGAACGGGCTTGAAGCTTATTTATGGTGGGAGAAAGAAAGAATGGATAACATAAGCACCCGAACACTCGAAGATGAGAATAAGATGGGTCTTTTTGGTAAAGAATTTTGAGAGGGGATTGATAGGCTAAATTTTTGGTTGGAAGTATGTTGAGAAGATATGTTGCCATGTGTAATGCATGATGCCAAAATGATGGTGGTAGAGAAGCATGGACAAGTAGGGTTCTAACAATGTTGTTAATTGTGCGGATTTTTCTTTCGGCTTTTCCATTTTGTGATGATGTATGTGGACAAGAAAGGCGAAAAGATAAACCATTAGCTTTGCAAAAATCCCAACATGGCCCATTATCAAATTCTCGACCATTATCGCATTGAATATTTTTAATTTTCCTTTCAAATTGAGTTCGAACGAAGGCTCGAAATAAGAAAAATGTGGCAAAAACTTGGGACTTTTTAGACAACGGAAATGTCCACAAAAAATTAGAGTAATCATCCAACAATATAAGGTAATACCGATGTCCCGAAGAGCTCAAAACGGGAGATGTCCATAAATCACTATGAATAATGTCAAAAGGCATAAAAGTGCATGAATTAGAAGCAACAAAAGGCAACTTAACATGTTTTCCAAGAGGACATGAGCGACAAAAATGAGAACTACGAGTTCTATTACACTCAATAGATTTATTTAACCTAAGGGAGTCTAAAATAGGTGCTCCCGCATAACCAAACGTGCATGCCATAAAGAATGTGCTAAAGCTGCAAAAGGTGATGGTGAGTTGGCTCGATTTGTGGTGGTGCTGGTGATGGGGTGTAGCTCGCCCCGACTATCACATCTCATTAGTGGCATCCCCGTCTGAAAATCCTTCACAGAAAACCCAAATGGATCAAATTCAACAGAAACCGAGTTATGAGTAGTAAATTGTCTGACTAAAACTAAGTTTTTAATCAATTTAGGGGCATGAAGGACATTCTTTAAGGTCAATGGTGGGTTCGGGGGGGGGGGGGGGGGACAAATTTGTATGACCATAACCACGAATTGGAATGGAATGACCATTTTCGACAATTATACCACGATTATTGCTCAAATTAAAATATGACGAGAGATTATCTTGCGAAGATGTCATATGAGACGTGGCACCGGTGTCCATGTACCAGTTTGCATCGAGTGGAGTGAGCCTGAGAGTGTGCATCGCGGCCTCGATGTCAGTTGGTGTTGTTGTCGCTGAATAGGCCTGCTGCTGGTGAGGACGGGGCCCAAGAATGCCGGCCTGCTGCTGCTGCCTGTGCTGTGGACTGGGCTTGGCCCAAGGTGCAGTTGGATATGGACATGGTGGGATAGCCCATGGCCATTGCCAAGGCCACTGCTGCTGCTGCTGTCCACCAGCCCACGGTGGCTGCTGCTGCCATGCCTGGGCCGACTGCTGCTGCTGTTCGCCACCCCTGCCGCCGCGGCCACCATCCTTAACGCCGCCGTGGCCACCACCACAATTTTTACCACCATTATTGGTTTTGTGTTGGCGATTTTTACCACGGTTTTGCGACGTATTTGCAGAATATGAGGAATTGTCATCGAACTCCTTATTCGACGCAGCAATCATAGCGGAATTAGATATAGTGGCAGCTTTCTTGGCAAAACCCGCTTCTTCTAATATGAGCATCGAACGGGCTTGGTAAAAGAGTGGGAGAGGATCTTTTTGACGGATGAGCGTAGCCACACCACTATAAGCATCAGTGAGACCGGCAACCATCTGTAAAACGAGACGGTTGTTGGTGACCGGCGACCCGACGTTCTTCAGTTGATCAGACAAGAGTTTTAACCGTTGACAATATACGGATGCATTAGGGAAATCCGCCGTGTCAGTGGTTGAGAATTCTTGTTCAAGAGTGACGGCACGAGAATTTTTATTGTCTTGGAATATGTCACGTAACCGATTCCAAGCCTCCATTGCTATCGAGTCGGGTCCCATGATTGTGTGCAACAAGTCACCAGAGATCGTGGAATAAATCCACTAGAGGACTGCTGCATCAAGGGTTAGCCATAAATCCTTTTCGTTATCGGTTGTCGGCACCTTCTCTTTGCCTTTTTCCGGTGGGATTATGTGGTCAATGTATGACCCCAACTTTTATGAATAAAGATTTAATTTTCTCGAAATAGTAAGGTGTTGTTTTGATAAATGTAAAAAGTTATGGGTGAAATGTGCAAATATTTTAAAATGAGCAAGTGGTTATAAAATATTCTTGTTGTCGGGGAATATTCGTTTGGTCGTGGAATATTCTTGTTGTCGGGGAATATTCGTACGACGGCGCAACTATTTGTGTGCCCCACAACGGAATAACTGTCGGATATAGAAAGCGACAGAAATAACCTTTTTATAAATAACGGCGTAGTTGTTACCGTTAGTACTGTTGAAATACCCGGTGGTTAAAATACAGTAATACGCGGTGTTGCACAGTAGCACACGGTATTGCACAGTATTTTGAATTATTGAGTCTTACGGGAGAAGGCACTTACTCAATTATTATTACAGTAATTACTGTTCAATATTTTATATTATTGATTCAATAATTGCATGATATTTTATTGATTCAATAATTGCTACGTTGATATTTTATTGACTCAATAATTACTACATTGCTATTTTATATGATTGATTCAATAATGCTACAGTTGATATTTTGTATTATTGATTCAATAATTGTCACTGCACAGTATTTCACATTATCAACTCAATAATTAATATTATTTGAATAATATTATTAGATAGCATTATTGACAATGTCTAAGAAAATTCTGTCTAGGAGAGGTTATTTAATTGCGCGCCAGTAAGAAAAAGTCCTTATCGGAAGGCCCCCTCTTTCTTGGAAACGACCTGGTTGTCAATATTGTAGTTCTGTAATATTATTTGTGAATAATTAATTATTGATTTATATGATAAGGAAATATTTATTTTGTGGATATAAAAGAAGGAATTAGTGCTGATGTGTTTTTTATCAGTATTTTGATGGGAGAAATCATCCGTTTATGAATTTCGGATAATTTATGTTTGGAATTTGGAAAAACTTCCTTCTACAAAGTTGTAGAGAATTAAATTTCCTATAGAAAGACATAAAATTTATATTTTTTTGACAAAAGGGCTATTTATTATGAGTTATTGAAGTTTTGGAAAAAAAAATATTTTTTTATAGGAGGTGGGCCCCACTTTTGGTTGGTGTGGTGGCTGATGGCTTTGGATGAGGCGGCGGAATTTTTTTAGAAAAAATATTATTTTATTCAAAAAGTCTACTTTGGCATCCTAAGCTTTTTCTATAAATAGGGTGCTTAGGTTAGAATTGAAAATCACACCAGAATCAGAAGTTTTCTCTTTCTATAATATCGAACGTATTTTTGTGAGTATTTTGATACTTTGAGTGTTAGTATTCAGTGCAAGTTTCTTTCGGTATTATATCCGATATTTCAGCCAGAGGTACTATTCTTTTGAGGTAAGGGATGTTATTTTCTTTCGTAAATGATATTATTCTTTTCAATATCATTATACCGAAATATTGGCATGGATTTTGTTATGAAATTCTTATTTTTTTTTCCGTCGAGGTTACTATTCACGTATACGGCACTATTCACGTATACGACACTATTCACGGGAAAACTAATTTTTTTTCTATTTGTCCAAATTGTCTGTTATAGTTACTATCTTTGATTGGATCTAAAGTTTTGAGCTTCATTCTTGAATTTTGCTCCACAAAGTATTATTATGGAATATTTTTGAACTTGAATAAACTAAAATACGAATCCTTAATCTTATCATTTATTTCACTGGATTCGTTATTTATATTATTTTCATCATCCTTAGTCTTAAGTGGTGTTATAATTGAATATCTTTGGCCTGTAGAGCAAAGATGAATGATTACCTGATGAATATCTTTGGCCGTAGTGCAAAGATGACAGGTGTTGAGATGAACATGACCACTGATGATACAAATGAATATATTTGGCCTGTAGTGCAAAGATGAATATTTGATTTGAGACGTATATTGATTGATGTTACAGGGATAAAATATTGATGATGAACGGTTATTTTCGCTGCGAATATTGATCTAAAATTGGTTGTCCATTATATTTTATCTAATTTATTGAAGGCTAACGATAATTTATTTTTCATTATCTTAGTCATAATATTCTTTACTGGGCTAGTTGAGCTCACTCTTTTCATCTGTTGTTCTCTTCAGGAAATGAAAATGTTGCGGGAACTAGTCGGGGGACAGAGTGATGGTCCGAGTTAGAGCAGTAGTAGTCCTCACTATTTTTAATAAATAGTGTGATAATAATTATAATGAGGACTTAGTTTGAATATTAATATTTTCTACATATTTGTATTGACACTCACAGTTGTGTGGTCGTATTTTGCACGACCATGTGATATAAAAGTTTGTATTTGAATTCTGTACCATGTATTTGGCGACTCAGAATGGGTTGGGTTGACTGGACCTATTCTGGGGGCGTCACAGTTGGTATCAGAGCTTAGGGATATGATCTCTGGCGGAGATCGGGGAATAGAACTAGGAGGGGAGAGACGAGTAAATCCTTCACTAGTATGTCCTACCTAAGCTTATGTGGTATTTAATTGGTCAGTCAGAGCATAGGGTTAATATGTGATATGTTATTTGTTTAATTAACCCTTATTTTATGGCAGTATTTGAGAATGGCAGCTGAGAATGTTAACAACGAAGTGAATGAGACCGTGGAGACACTTTTAATTACTAACTAGGAGATGTTCATCTTGAAAACAACGCTGGTTAGACGATAAACGATGAGATGTTTAGAAGTTTTTTTGCAGTTCATGCAAAATCAGACGAGGGAGACTCGTGTGCAAAATACAGGTGGAGATAATAACAACACGCGAATTGTCACCGCCAAGCAGTTCAAAGAATTGGGACCACCAGAGTTTCTGAGAAAGCCGGATCCTATCAAGGCAGAGACGTGGGTTAAACAAATTACCAAGATATCTGATGTCTTGGGATGCACGGAGGAACAGAAGGTTCCATTTGCCACGTTTATGTTCCGTGGAGAAGCAGATTACTGGTTGGAGTCTGTGAAGCGTACCCAGCCTGCCGCACTCAAGATGTCTTGGGAAGCGTTCCAGAAACTGTTCAATGACAAGTACTTTCCTGAAAGTATTCGTCATATGAAGGAGGTAGAGTTTATCAGAATCGAGCAAAACAACATGACGGTATCCCAGTACGAGGCTAAGTTCGCGAAGCTGTCCAGGTTTGCACCTTATTTGGTGGAGAATGAGGAACGTATGACGCGGATGTTTCTAAGAGATTTGAAACCCGAAATACGTCAATACCTCATTTCTCATAAATTTTCTCTATATTCGGATGTAGTGAACAGGGCCCAGTTGTTAGAACGAGATAATGATTATGTTCAACCAAGGGACAACAACCAAGGTCGTACCGGTGGCAGCAGTCATCGGAGCAATGATAACCAGCGAGGAGGAAAGTATGACAGAAACGGTAACCACTCCGGTGGTAATTGTGGTCATGATAGTAGAAAAAGCGAATCGTGAGGAGATTTTAAAAAGAGAAGGTATAACAATGAGAACGTGAAGATGTCAACATCAGCACCAGCATCAACTAGTTCTAGGGGAGGAGAACGACCACCGGTCGTATGCTATAAGTGCGGGAAAGAGGGACACATCAGCCCAAGCTGTCCACAACAATTCAAAGCATGCTATAACTGTGGAAAAGAAGGACATATAGCTCGAGATTGTCCTGTTGCGAAACCAAATCCAGCGGGGGTGGTGATTCCCAAGACGGTTTCAGACAAGTCAAAGTTGGTGATTCCTGGAAGAGCGTTTGTCGTGACAGCCCAAAACGCGAGAAATCCACACGAGGTGATTACGGGTAAGCTAATCATAAACTCTTGCGAAGTTTACACCTTGTTAGATACTGGTGCTACCCATTCTTTTATTTCACCTACTTGTGCTCAACGTTTGAACTTGACTTCTGATAAATTAGACTTTGACTTATCTGTTGAAACTCCGTTAGGAGAAACCTTTATTACATCCACAGTTTACAAATCTTGCTTGATTCAGATTGGTACCCTTACCTTACCTGTTGATCTTATATCTTTGAAAATACTTGCATTTGACGTGATTTTAGGAGTTGACTGGTTAACCACTTACCATGCCAAAATTGATTATTTTCGTAAGGTTGTTAGTTTTCATATTCTCAATCAACCTGTTGTGCGAATTCAAACCACCAAACCACTAAAATCAGTCAATATCATTTCAAATCATAAGGCTATTCGTTTATTGAAAAACAGATGTCAAGCTTTCTTAGCTCATGTCACTGATCTAAACCAGAATACGTCAGATTTGAATGATATTTCCGTTGTTAATGAGTTTCCTGATGTATTTCCCGAAGAACTTCCCGGTCTACCCCCAAAACGTGAAGTTGACTTCTTTATTGACCTTGAACCTGGTACAAAACCCATTTCTAAAACCCCATATTGAATGGCTCCTATTGAACTTCAGGAGTTAAAGGTCCAATTACAGGAATTGTTAGACATCGGTTTTATTCATCCTAGTATGTCTCCTTGGGGTGCTCCTGTTTTATTCGTAAAGAAGAAAGACGGGAGTATGCGACTTTGTATTGACTATCGGGAGTTGAATCATGTCACCATCAAGAATAGGTATCCGTTATCCTCGTATTGATGACCTGTTCGACCAGTTGCAAGGAGCACAGTTCTTTTCAAAGATCGATCTTTGTTTTGGATATCATCAGCTGAAGATTAAAACTGAGGATATTCCAAAGACTGCTTTTAGAACTCGGTACGGGCATTATGAGTTCTTAGTCATGTCTTTTGGATTGACTAATGCTCCTGCTGCTTTCATGGATATGATGAACCGTGTATTCAAGGAATATTTAGATCAGTTCGTTGTTGTCTTTATTGATGACATCCTCATCTATTCAAAAAGTCGTGAAGATCATTAGCACCACTTGAAGTTGGTACTTCAAAAGCTTCGTGAGAATAAGCTATATGCCAAGCTGAAGAAATGCGAGTTTTGGCTTGAGGAAGTAGCATTCCTTGGGCATGTGGTATCGAAACGTGGAGTATCTGTTGATCCTAGCGAAGATTGAAGCAATACAAAGCTGGGAGCAACCTAAGTCGGTGACCGAAGTACGAAGCTTTCTGGGCTTAGCTGGTTATTATTGGAGGTTCGTAGAGGGATTTTCTTGAATCGCTATTCCATTAACTCAGTTGACTCGGAAAGATACAAAATTCGTTTGGAGCGAGGAATGCGAGAAGAGCTTCCAAGAGCTCAAGAGAAGACTTATCTCGGCACCTGTTCTGACAATACCATCTGGTTCGGATGGATTTGTTATCTACAGCGATGCTTCGGGCAAAGGGTTAGGATGTGTTCTCATGCAACATGGGAAAGTCATAGCCTATGCCTCGTGACAACTCAAAGAATATGAGAGAAATTATCCTACTCATGATCTAGAGTTGGCAGCAGTCGTTTTCAAGTTGAAGAACTGGAGACATTACCTGTACGGAGAGAAAGTGGAGATCTATACAGATCATAAGAGCCTCAAATATTTCTTCACTCAGAAGGAACTCAACATGCGGCAACGACGTTGGCTTGAGCTGTTGAAAGATTACAATCATACCATCCAATACCATCCTGGAAAAGCGAACGTGGTAGCTGACGCGTTGAGTAGAAGATCATATGTGGGAACGAGTGCGATGATGTCAAGTATACGCGTAGAACCAGCTTTGATTGATAAAGTTAAAGCTGCTCAAGCTACGGATACGGAGCTGATGAAGATGAAGAAGAAAGTGCAAGAAAGTGCCATTCCAGAAGCAAGAATCGATGAAGAGGGAATACTTCGAGTCAACTCCAGACTTTGTGTCCCTAACGATTCTGACTTGAAGCATAGAATCATGATGAAGGCACATAACACACCATTCGCAATCCATCCTGGAAGTACCAAAATGTATCGTGATTTTCGACATACATTTTGGTGGAGCAATATGAAGAGAGAGATCGCAGAGTTTATTTCGAGATGTTTGACTTGTCAATGTGTAAAGACGGAGCATCAAGTACCGAAGGGTCCATTGCAATCACTGGAGATTCCAAAATGGAAGTGGGAGCATATTACGATGGATTTCGTTACGGGTGTTCCCAAGGTCTCTCAAGGCATAGATGTAATTTGGGTTATTGTTGATAGGTTAACCAAGTCTGCTTATTTCTTGCCGATACGAGAGACTTATTCCCTTGAACGTCTTGCTCATATGTACGTGAATGAGATTGTGAGATTGCATGGCATGCCAGTATCCATAGTTTCGGATCATGACCCCAGATTTACTTCACGATTTTGGATCAGTTTGCAGAAAGCTATGGGCACGGATTTACGATTCAGTTCGGCTTATCATCCTCAAACATAAGGACAATCAGAAAGGACTATTCAAACTCTTGAAGATGTATTGAGACTCTGTGTTCTAGACTTCAAAGGGAGTTGGGATAAGTACTTACCATTGGTGGAATTCTTCTACAACAACAATTATCAGGCAAGTATAGGCGTAGCTCCATTCGAAGCGTTGTATGGGAGAAAGTGTCGTTCTCCAGTATGTTGGAACGAGGTGGGTGAAACAATATTGTTCGGACCGGAGTTAGTACGTATGACTACAGAAAAGATCCAAATGATCCGACAACGGATACAAACCGCACAAGATCGACAAAAGAGTTATGCGGATCTTCATCGAAAGGACGTGGAATTTAATGTTGGGGACCATGTGTTATTATTTGTTGCTCCGTGGAAGGGAGTTACGAGATTCGGGAAGAGAGGAAAGCTCAATCCACTATTCGTAGGTCCATTTGAGATTCTTGACCGAGTAGGAAATGTGGCCTATAGACTCGCTTTACCTCCAAGCATGTCTCGTGTTCATAACGTGTTTCACATATCCGTACTTCGTAAATATAGTGAAAGATCCAAACCGTATTATTGAGTTAGAACCGGACGAGATAGCTGAAGATTTAACGTACGAGGAGGTACCTGTCAAGATCTTGGATAGGAAGAAGCATGCCCTACGCTCGAAAATTATACCTCAAGTTAAGGTTTTGTGGAGAAACCATGCAATTGAGGAAATGACCTGGAAGTTGGAATCGGAAATGAAAGCGAGGTATCCTCACCTTTTCGACATACCAGGTACGTATGACAATTTCGAGGACGAAATTTCATAAGGAGGGGAGGTTGTAAGACCCCAACTTTTATGAATAAAGATTTAATTTTCTCGAAATAGTAAGGTGTTGTTTTGATAAATGTGAAAAGTTATGGGTGAAATGTGCAAATATTTTAAAATGAGCAAGTGGTTATAAAATATTCTTGTTGTCGGGGAATATTCGTACTACGGCGCAGCTATTTGTGGGCCCCACAACAGAATAACTGTCGGATATAGAAAGCGACAGAAATAACCTTTTTATAAATAACGGCGTAGTTGTTACCGTTAGTACTGTTGAAATACCCGGTGGTTAAAATACAGTAATACGCGGTGTTGCACAGTAGCACACGGTATTGCACAGTATTTTGAATTATTGAGTCTTACGGGAGAAGGCACTTACTCAATTATTGTTACAGTAATTACTGTTCAATATTTTATATTATTGATTCAATAATTGCATGATATTTTATTGATTCAATAATTGTTACGTTGGTATTTTATTGACTCAATAATTGCTACATTGCTATTTTATATGATTGATTCAATAATGGCTGCAGTTGATATTTTGTATTATTGATTCAATAATTGTCACTGCACAGTATTTCACATTATCAACTCAATAATTCATATTATTTGAATAATATTATTAGATAGCATTATTGACAATGTCTAAGATAGTTCTGTCTAGGAGGGGTTATTTAATTGCGCGCCAGTAAGGAAAAGACCTTATCGGAAGGCCCCCTCTTTCCTGAGAACGATCTGGTTGTCAATATTGTAGTTCTGTAATATTATTTGTGAATAATTAATTATTGATTTATATGATAAAAAATATTTATTTTATGAATATAAAAGAAGGAATTAGAGCTGATGTGTTTTTTATCAATATTTTGATGGGAAAAATCATCTGTTTATGAATTTCGGATAATTTATGTTTGGAATTTGAAAAAGCTTCCTTCTACAAAGTTGTAGAGAATTAAATTTCCTATAGAAAGACTATAGAATTTGTATTTTTTTGACAAAAGGGCTATTTATTATGAATTATTGAAGTTTTGGAAAAAAAATATTTTTTTATAGGAGGTGGGGCCCCACTTTTGGTTGGTGTGGTGGCTGATGGCTTTGGATGAGGCGGCGAAATTTTTTAGAAAAAATATTATTTTATTCAAAAAGTCTACTTTGGCATCCTAAGTTTTTTCTATAAATAGGGTGCTTAGGTTAGAATTGAAAATCACACCAGAATTAGAAGTTTTCTCTCTCTATAATATCGAGCGTATTTTTGTGAGTATTTTGATACTTTGAGTGTTAGTATTCAGTGCAAGTTTCTTTCGGTATTATATCCGATATTCCAGCCAGAGGTACTATTCTTTTGAGGTAAGGGATGTTATTTTCTTTCGTAAATGATGTTATTCTTTTCAATATCATTATACCAAAATATTGGCATGGATTTTGTTATGAAATTCTTATTTTTTTTTCGTCGAGGTTACTATTCACGTATATGGCACTAATCACGGGAAAACTAAATTTTTTTCTATTTGTTCAAATTGTCTGTTATAGTTACTATCTTTGATTGGATCTAAAGTTTTGAGCTTCATTCTTGAATTTTGCTCCACAAAGTATTATTATGGAATATTCTTGAACTTGAATAAACTAAAATATGAATAATTAATCTTATCATTTATTTCACTGGATTCGTTATTTATATTATTTTCATCATCCTCAGTCTTAAGTGGTGTTATAATTAAATATCTTTGGCCTGTAGAGCAAAGATGAATGATTACCTGATGAATATCTTTGGCCGTAGTGCAAAGATGACAGGTGTTGAGATGAACATGACCACTGATGATACAAATGAATATCTTTGGCCTGTAGTGCAAAGATGAATATTTGATTTGAGATGTATATTGATTGATGTTACAGGGATAAAATATTGATGATGAACGGTTATTTCCGCTGCGAATATTGATCTAAAATTGGTTGTCCATTATATTTTATCTGATTTATTGAAGGCTAACGATAATTTATTTTTCATTATCTTAGTCATAATATTCTTTACTGGGCTAGTTGAGCTCACCCTTTTCATCTGTTGTCCTCTTCAGAAAATGAGAATGTTGCGGGAACTAGTCGGGGGACAGAGTGATGGTCCGAGTTAGAGCAGTAATAGTCCTCACTATTTTTAATAAATAGTGTGATAATAATTGTAATGAGGACTTAGTTTGAATATTAATATTTTCTACATATTTGTATTGACACTCACAGTTGTGTGGTCGTATTTTGCACGACCGTGTGATATAAAAGTTTGTATTTGAATTCTGTACCATGTATTTGGCGACTCAGAATGGGTTGGGTTGACTGGACCTATTCTGGGGGCGTCACAGTCAATAACCCTATGTGATATACAATGAATTTTGAAAAGCTCCGCCCACGTCGCGTATTGGACGTTCTCCATCTTAAGGGTGATGGGGATGAGGGACTTGATGTTCGAGACAGCAAGAGCAGGATGAAAGGAGGAGGTTTTTGAGTCAGACATGGCTGACTGGAAGAAGGAGGAAGAAGGCTGTGAGAGGAGGCTGAGCACTGGGGCACAACGGAAGATGTGGAGCACTAGGGCTCTGATACCATGAAAGAAGGATAATTCCCTGTCTCTTCCATTCATTAAGTTAGCATCATATATAGTTGTTACAAGCTTGATTCTCAAAAATATCTAAGGCACCAGTTATGCAATTATTCCCTAATCAAAGACTATTGCTATATTTAAGGACTATTGCTATATTTAAAGACTATTGCTATATTTACATTTATTTACATAAATATATTCTATCAGCTAGCACGCAATGAATTTTCGAACATTCTCTCCATGTCAGATTTTAGTACTCCAAAGATCTTTCTCTCTCTTTGTATATATACACTGTGTATAAAATAAATATACATACATTCATGCATACATATAAATGATCAGTATATATGTTTATGTTTAATTAGGTAAGTATGGATTATATAATATATATATATATATGTGTGTGTGTGGGCAAGCAAATTGTACCTTACTATGGTTAGGGTTTGTGTTGACTGAGGAGGAGAGAAATCCACGAAGAGCACGGAATTGATTGAAGAGGGAAGAAGAACAGGTGAGCGATTACTCCAATGACACGTGGCAGAACTCCTAGAATTCGAAAACCGTGTTAACCTTGTTAGGGTAGCAGGGATTCCAAGAGCCTTCTTGAGTCCTTCTACTTCTAGAATTCGAAAATCTTGTTAGAGTAATTGGGATTCCAAGAGCTCTTGAGTGCTTCTCGTTCAGAGAGGAATGTCTCCAATCTTCCAAGGGTCCAAGTCCTGAGTCTGAAGAGAGGTCCTCTTCCCAATGGAATGAAAGACGTATTTATAGGAAAGTGGTCATGTGCCAGACACATGCCCTCAGAAAAATTCAGAAATACCTTTTAATCACTAGAGTAATGCCTAGATCGTCCTGTCTTTCTAGTCACCAATCCAATCACTCAATCAATTTTCGAAACGAGCCGCCTCCACGAGCCTTCTGTTTCGGGACACATGGAGGCTTTCCTCGGGTCTAGCCTCTTTATTTCTGACTTTTCCGTCTTCATTTAATTAGGTCATGTGAACCCTAATTTGCACTTGGGCCCACAATATATATACTATTTCTACCTTTATTTCTATACCTAGCTAGCTAGCAAAAACGAAGGCTAGCTCCAAATTAACTAGGGTTTGCATTTGGAAAGCAGATGACTTCTGATCGAGCGCTTCCTTGCGTACGCGCGAAAGAATTCTAAAATGCAAAAATGCGCAGGAGCATGCAATTAAGAAAGGGATTTTACAAGGACGAAGGACTTAGTCTCTAGGTAGCTAGTCATTATAGATGATTCTTTCTGGGTTCACCTAATACCTTCCATTATTAAAAATAATTAATATAAATTAAATATTAATCATTATATATTTTTTCCTTCTTCAAATTCAAGTTTTAGCTATTGCTGGCTGGGTCCATATATATAATACCGGATCTCGTCCATAAACAAGCTAAGCAAGCAAAACGGAAAACAATGATCAGCCAAGAAAAATATAAGGATGTTGCATGGTAGAGAAAATGAAATTGATATATATTAAAAATAAAAATGTCAAAAATTATAAGCCAAATCATGTTTAGATAGTTAACTGGATCACCTTAAAATAGAAGATTGATTATTCAAATGAAATTTACATACAGAAAAAAAAAAACAGGAAAAGATTAACAAACAATAAATATTGAGATATAAAATTATTAAATTGTACAAGGGGATATTATTATCATCATCATCATCCTTGGGTTTATGTTTGATCCGTTGGAGACTTTGACAAGGAGAAATTAAGAAAAAGTGTAACAGAATATATCATTGCTCTAGCCTCTAGGAAGTTATCCCAATTAGATTGTAACAATATAATTACTAATAATTTCATTAATTTATTAGAGTATTCATCTAGGCAGTTAATTGTAATTGCTAGAGCAATAATAATGATCTCAAAGTATTAAATGTCGCTAAATATATGTTTGTTTTGATAGTATAAATATTGCTACAACAATTTTCATTTAAGTTTAAAAGATTACTTAATTAAATATTACACAAAACAATATTGTAATAGAAACAATTGAGAAAAATTAAGAAAATATCAAATTTTAAAATAAAATTTAAGAATTTAACAATATTTCTCTAACATAATAAAATTTATGTACGTGACTAAATTTAATAAAAATATTAAAATTTTCTCCTAAAAATAATAATCTCCGAATTAATATAGTCAATATGACTTGTGTCTTTTCCGTCGATGCATGTTAAATTTAGAAATTTCAATTTTTTTTTAAAAAAAAAATACATAATTGATGATTGTATTAAACAGAAAAAGACGAGGGGACATAAAATACTTTTCATTTAAGTATTAATTTCTTCATTCTTAGTCAAAGATATTAAGAATAAATAAAAAGAAACTGATATTTTTACAATATGAAATGATATTTTCACATGAATAATATCGATATTGGTTTATAGTGATAGTTTTTTTCGTCACTATACATCTATAGCGATATTGTTTATGTGAAAATATCAAAATAAAATATTATGAAAATACTAATATCCTAAATAAAATAATAAAGTATTGATAAGTGCGGATAGGGCGTCCCCCTTGCACTAAAATTTAAGAAGTGCATTAAAAGTTAGGAAATTAATAGAGATTCCAGGTGTAAGAAAGTTGACGGAAAATCCAACTTCCTCACCTCCCCACCCACTATATATATACCCCACTTTCACCACGCAAAATGTACATCCAAACCCTAATCACTTGCCGCATTCCCTATCCTCTCCTCGGTTATCTCGAACAGCTGGTCATGAATCCCAATCCAGCCCTCGCCGCCGCCGCCGCCTCCTCCTCTGGTGGCCGTCCACGCCGTCAGCGCAGAAACACCGATCAATCTCCGGCGGCGGAAATGGTGGTTGGAGACGAGGACCTCCTCACAGAGATCCTCAAGTGCCTCCCTGCCAAGTCACTTTTCCGCTTCCGTGCGGTTTCACACGGATGGAATAGAATCATTTACCACCCACAAGTGTTGCGGTCATGGAAGCACCCAACTTCCCCCTCCACCATTTACATCCAAAGGTTCACACATACTCGAAACGTCAAATTCTACCGCATTTCCCTCACAGAGATAAACGGCAGCGGTGGGCCCATCTCGCGATCCAACCGTCTTCAACTCAAAGCTCTGGATTTTATACCGGATCCACAAGGTATAACAGTTCTCAACTCTTTAAACAGTCTATTCGTTTGTTCATCCGCTAGAGATAGTTCTAGAGAAATTGTCACCCAACCCCACTACTATATATGTAATCCAACAACAAAACGCTACGTGGAAATTCCTAAACCTAGTGCTTGTGTTAGGTTTCCTAGTGATAAGTTTATTATTGGAATGAACTTGGTGTTTGTCCAACCGGATAAGTACCTAGTCGTTGCAATGTGTTCCGATCGGCCGGGACTACCCGGTTATTGTCACATTGAAACTTATGATCCGGACACACGGGCCTGGAAGGTGACGTCCGTATCATTTATTGTCCACTGTCCTAATTGTCTATGTGTGTACCATGGTGTTTTATTGGACGGTGTGATTTTTTGGATAGGTAGAAAGACCTGTAATATATGGTTATATGTTGTTAAGGAAGAGCGCCTCATGGGACTCACATTGCCACAACCCTCATATGAGGAGAGGTACTTAAGTTATTTCGGCGAATGTGAGGGCCAGTTGTGTGTGATCCGACTTCGTGAATCTACTTCTCAAAAAATAAGTTTATTGTCTTTTGTGCCTGAATTTGATGTTCTTGTGCTTGAAAAAGACCTTTCTATGTGGTCCATCAAGTATCATATCGACCTAAGGATTTCAAGTTTCTTTCCCTTTGAGATGCGCCTGGGGAAGGATGATTATCTGTTTACAGTAGTTAGTATTGTTCCCGGAAAACGGCAGGGAGACTCGTTGTTGATTTTATATATACCGGGAGAAGTAGTATCTTTCAACCTAAGGGATGGGACAGTAGAGAAGATTTGCAATTTGAAGCTGCGGCCCTGCGATGTGTGTTCTCTACAAATGCACCCGTGGAGAGTTGTTCATCAATGCTTGGAGTCATTTTTGGGTCCATGATATGGATGTTGTATTAGCTAGCTAGGTAGTCAGTCAGTCAGTCTCTATTTCATTGTTCCTGTTTAATTTTAGGTTCATTTCCTGCTTTTGTATTCATTTGAATCATGTTGTAAGTTAAGCATGCATGTCTGCTAAACTTAATAGTACAATGTTGTAATATGGAATGGACCCTATGGGCCGGGGTTACATTTTACTTTAAATTCACTTAAGTTTTCTTTTTCTGAGTTTTTATTATTATTTATGAGCTGACATATATATACATATATATATATATATGATTTGATCAAAATTTGGTTATTTTTGACATTTTTTGAAAGTTCAATGATTTTGAATGCAAATAAAATTTATAGTTTGTATGTTTTCATAATAACTTGACTAGTTGAATGAATGTTTGTGTCATTACGTCTAGTTTAAAAGGCTAGACACATGTTTGGAGTCCCAACACACTTCTCCAATGCTCAAAAGTACTTTGTCTAACAAACCCTAAAAAATCAATACATAAATTTATGATTGAGAGAGTAGGAGTTTGATAGGTTCATTCAGCTCTTCAAATGAACAGTATATATGTGTGTCAGTGTGTGTGTGTGTGTGTTTATAGGGATCAACTGAGAAGTTAATAATATGTTGATATATATATACATGGTGCAATCTTGTAATAGCATGGAGCAAGATTTTTTGTTACTGTTAGCGGATCACTTTAATTTATAATTAGAGAGTAGTGTGTGTGCTTTTGACAAGAGTTTGTGTAATGAAATTAACTTTGTTGTTCCTAGCTCATCCTAGCTAGCTAGTCTCTTATATATGTACGTACGATCAGTGCTTTCGTACCTATTATCTTCCTCCTCGTCTTCTCTCTATATATTTTGTTGATGATCATACACAAGGGTTTATTAACTTTGATGAATCACAGAATCAAGCAATAATTAATGTAGAATATTCAATATTAATATCCAATACGAGGAACTGTTATTACAAATATGAATGTTCTGGAAAAATATTACAAACCCCTTAACGTTCTTGTACGTAGCTATTGATGCATGTTTATATACTATTACAGTAAACTACACTAACCTACAGACTAACCATAGTTAGAAACTAACTACGGTTCTAACATAACTGCTAACTCATACAGCTACACGTGCTCAATTTGCCCCAACCGCCTTTCTCAATGCTGTCACTAGAAGCTATGATCATTTGTGTGCAATGTAACCACTGATGCTTGAACTGTTGGTGCTTCTACATTTAGAGCCTGTGCTGGACTAGCCGAGGTAGTATGCTCAATAGGGTTACGGAAATACCAACATTATGATTTAGTTAATTCCTTAATTGGAATTATTATGTACTAATCTAATCAGTGGTACTAATTTTCACTCCAGTTATGTATCTGTAAGGCAAAAGCTAGGTATAAGTTGACTGTGATCTTCAATACCATGTATGCACCCCAGCTCCAGGAGTATTTGTAGATAACATAGCAATTATTTGTGTCAGATTACTAATATACTTAAAATACTTTCCTGATAATTAAATATATATGATAGGAATATCATTGAGATGCTCAATATATATAGCCAACTATATTATATACTGCTCAGATGGTCTTAATTTAATTGGAGTACATGATATTTACGGCAACATTGCTAAAGAAATATAAATTAAAATGAGCTAGGTCATCGCCTAAATTTAATAGCGTGTTTTTTTGTTCTCTCTTTTTTCCATATTGAATTACTTGGTTGCTTGAAATGGGGATAGGATCTCAGGCAATTATAGATTTATTTACCTTTTAAGTACTCTTTTCATGTTGTATATGTATATATATAACCCTTGCTGTTTGTGATATTCGCGCGCTTGACTGGCCAGGGGTCATTTAACTTCTTCCCAAGAGCAGGAAATCGCTGGCCGCCTTGGAGCTGTAGAAGATGATGTGAGCCGAAAACGGCATGATTATGATTTGGAAAATTAATTAACGACATATATATGAAGAGGAAAATTGCAAACTTCTTAATTTCATTATTCTATATGAACAACTTTTGGAGATGGAAGGATCAGATCATAGATCTTGCAGCTGGCTTTTTGGAGCTAGAGGATGCTATATATATATATATATATATATATATATATATATATATAGCAATGCTCCCATTCCTTTCTCAAGTACATTAAGCATGATTGCTTCCTAATTAATCATGGTTAATTAATTGTAATTCGTTCTAGCTAGTTTCTTCACTCAAAATGAAAATAATTTTACCACCAAAAAAAAAAGAGAAGACGGAAGAAGATAAATTGCATATAAGTATACCATGTGCATGCATGCAAATGATCTTGAGATGCTTCATCATTTCGAAATTAAAATTCAGTGGCTTGTAGCAATTAAAGTGCCTATACAATATTCTCAATGTTCATCTTATGTTATAATTCTGAAAATTGTGAAATGGCCTTTGATTATATTCGAAACTTCATAATAACTTGACCTAAGATCAAGCTCACGATTTTATTACATTAATATCGTACACGTACAGACTATATATGAGTTACATAATTAGTTTAAGGCAATTATATATGTTACAAATATCTTACATGAATATTCTAAAGTACATATGGTGATTATTAATTTTAAATGTCTTTTAAGTACCCAACGCATGCACCTAATTATGTTGAATTAATATTGTTGTAAATTAGAAGTACTGTTTAGTATTTTATAGTGAGGGAGGAATGAAGTCTGACAGTACTATATATCCAACTGCTTAGTAAATCACAAGAAAGTAATTAAATACTCCCTTACAAGTTATATGATTATTATTGATTTTTGAAACTCAAACATGACTCATTAAAATTATGAAATATTAAAATTTACAATAATGAATATTATAAGCTATTTAAAAAATATTACTCATCATTGTATGAATTAAAATTAAAAAATTTATGTCAATTTTAAATTTAAAAAACACTTAAATTGATTTTTAAAAATCAACAATAATTAAATAATATAGAACATAGGCAGTATCTATTGCATCATATATATAAAAGAACCAAGGATATGCAAATTAGTGTTGTGCGTGGTTGACATATCATTTCAACAGAATGACTCATTCATGCCGGACAGTACTTCCAGACAACTTTTATTAATTATATATGATTCGTTTTAAATATTCAACAAATAATCAAAAAGAATTAAGTAAAGTGGGGAGGTCCAAGATCTACGTACTGCTGGTTTGTGTGGAGAAAGAAGTGTTATAATTACTTATTTAATAACATCAATGAAGAAAAGTTGCAGATTTACGTTTAAATATATTGGAGAAAAAAGAAGTAAGAAATTAGTGAGATAGACTAGACAGAAGATCGAATTAAAAAGATCTACAGAGAATATTAATTAATTATTAAACAAGAAGTATATATATATATCCTGCACAATTAAACTTGCTAAAACAAATGACACAAAATCTAAGGATTTGACCCATAAATGTCAGCTGTATGCCTAGACTCTTAGTATGAGGTGAGAATGTTCGGGAAAGGTAAAAGATCTATCAACAGATGTTCAAGAAAAAGTGTCATGGTGTATATATATAGGGTCTTCTTAACATATGTCCTAAGGGCATATGTTAAGCACACAGTTCAAGAGAATATTTTTTTGAACTGTGTGCATATTCTCTTGATTTCTGCATTTGTACCAAGTTCAAGGGAATAAGCACACAATTCAAAAGAATATTCTCTTAAACTGTGTGCTTAGGGCACATGTTAAGAAATTCCATATATATATATACTACTCGATCCCTCCACACAATATTATTTGATTATTGTTGATTTCTTACAATGAACTTAAAAAGATTTTTAAATTTAAAATTGACATATATTAATTTTTTTAATTTTAATCAATACAATAATAAATATCGTAAACTATCTAAAAAATATTACTCATTATAAGTTTTATTGTTTCATAATTTTTAATGTGTCATTTTAATTTTAAGTTTGAAAATTCTCAAATTGATTTTCAAATGTTAATAATGGTCATATAATTTAGAACGAATGAAATATATGATTTGTTGAAAAAATATTAATAAACCATTGAAATTAACAATGCAGGTTCTAATAAGAATTGCTAGAACGGAATACGTACAATTGTGGAATACGTATAATTTTTAGCTTTTTATTTCTGTTTATATCTTTTTTTCCCCCACCCTCCCCCCTCCGGCCCTCTCCCCTACCCTATATGAGATTCATTAGTTTCAGCCTTCTCATCTATTTTGGGATAAAAGGATTTAAATTGAGTTAATTACATGCAGCTGACCCTCTAATATTTTTTTGTTGAATTATTAATTTTGTAGTATTGTAACTGACTGTATCTAGGGATGATAAAAAAAATTAATTAGTACAAATATTATCGACATATAAATGAAAAAAAGGTGATCAAATAACTTTGGTTCAAAAAGATGCTCTTTTAATCCTCAGAAGTCAGAAGAACATTTCTTTTAAAAAAAATACAATACTCATGATCCTATAATTAATATCAGATTTCAAACAATCTTAATAAAATTTAATTAGGAAATTGATAATATTTCACAAGCAAAAATGGTAATTTTATAAGTTTTCTCTCATATTAATAAGAAAAAGGTCCCACATTTATGTGAAAGCTATTACAAATATTAAATTTTACTTGTAGAAATATTAATTTCTTTTAATTAATATGATGGAGTAAATTAATTTAATGGACCCCCATTCTTTATATGTTTGACTTGTGTAAATTATATATATATACATATTTTGTTGTATGTACTAAATAAAATTTCACATAAAATATTTCTTTTTAGGACTGAGAGAGTATTAAATGGAGCAATTAATTTTATTTTCTTAAGTTAGATATATAGGTAAGTTTACTACAAAGATAAAAAAAATAGGTAAAAGATATGGATATTGATTTGTTATATCCATTAAATTTAGGAAATTAATATTTTTAAAATATTTTTTAATATTTTTACAATAAAAGTGTCATTATAAATATATAACAATAGTAAAAATTATTGTTATTATAAGACCTATAACGATAATTTTATTATAAAAATATTATTTTTTTGTTGTAAATTTATCGATTTTCTAAATTTATGATGGAGATTTATGAATTTGTAATTTTTTTATAGTTCTCCCACTACATCTTTATAGTACATCAACAGTAAATAAATCATACGTTCACGTGGGATGGATTTTATTAAACAAAACCTCTATGTGAAAAAGAAGAAACATCAGTTACTTAAATTTCTCTCTCTATAATTAATAAAAGAAATTAAAAAAAATAAAGAAGAACTGAGCCAGTGATGACGACAGAAACTTAGTCTGGCAAACGAGTCAGCAGGCACTGCTAAACTCCACCACGTGTAACTTGTAACTTGTACCTTGTAAAATCCTTTCCTCCCTTCGCTGCTTATATTAAGATAAAAATGGAGGAGGAAGTCCACGAAACCCTAAATCTCAAAACCTTAATTTAGCTCAACTAAGCAGCCGCAGCTAGCCCACTTCTATGTTCCCCTACGACATGAATCCGATGATCACCACCGCCTCCCAATCCCCAAGAAGAAGCCAACGCCTTTCTTCTCCTTCTTATACCTCACGACTCATGATCTCCGCCTCCGCCGCCACAGCCGCTTCATCCTCTCGTGCCACCCAATGCCGCCGCATCACCCGATCACGGCCACCACCTCAATAAGAGCGGAGGTCGTCATGACAGCGGACGATCTCCTCCGTGAAATCTTGAGCAGACTCACAGCCAAGAAGCTCTTCAGCTTAACGCTCGTATCCCGATACCGGAATAACGTAATCACCAATCCTACGCTAATCTCTCTCTGGAAGGGCCGCCCCACATATCCCGTATCCATTTATATATATCCGCCGTAACAGTCATGTTGATCCATATTCCTCTGGTCAGGCCGGATGTTTGTACTCGTGGAGGAGCCCTTAAGCGACCAACACGAGGTATTAAAATCAACCAATCTTGTAATGGACTATTTATCTGTTCGTCATCCAGATCCTGTCTAGATAATTATCTATCTCCGGTCCCATAATATACTATATGTTTTGGATGATTTTATTTTTTTAAAATTATTAGTAATAATATTTTTAAAAATACGATTATGGAAAAATATTATAGATAAGAGAGTATGAGATAAGTATATGATAAATATTATATTATAGACAATTAATAATATATTTAATGTTATATAATAATTTTTTTAATTTTTGTGCACAACTCTAAAACGTCATATATTATGGGACGGGATATATTATAGACAATTAATACTATATTTAATGTTATATAATACTAGTAATTTTTTAATTTTTGTGCACAACTCTAAAACATCATATATATATATATATATATATGTATTATGGGACGGAGGGAGTACAATATTTTTATGTATACAACCCAACTACGAAGAAATTAGGATCCTCCTCATTTCAAATAAAATGGAGAATCTCTATTTAAAGTTCCAAATTTAAAATGTGTTAAAATATGAGATGATGATGATAGGAGAGAGAGATGATGAGGAGGAATGTGTTGGAATGGAGAGGATCTTAGAGCCTCTCCAACGCTCCTCGCTAAAGCTCCCGAATGTCAAATATGGCGAGAGTAATGGCTAGTGACGCCCTCCAACGCTGCTGACGTGGATCGCTACATGGGTAGCGAGTCTTCATTCCCTCGCCTTCGTTGCGAGTTCGCTTGGCTCGGCATTCCATTTTTTTTTAATTTTTTTTCTCTTTCTTCTGGTTCAAATCAAAACCAGAGATTGGGTCGTCCTCCAAGCTTCCTTTCTTGGGCTTCATCTCCAACGACTTTCTCTTCTCCATCGCAGGTATGTTTCAGTTTCTTCCTTCCTCTTGATTTCTTTTAAGCTTTTGATTTGGAATTTTCTGATTATTTTTGATTGAATGAGTTTAGGGTTTTTTTTGTGGGATTTTAGGAATACCCAAATTAGTCATAGAAGATTGAAAGAAATTGGCTTTGTGTTCTTCCTAATATATTGAAGTAACGAGAAAAAAGATATTAGATTTTGATGTGGTAAAAATTTGATATGGTTCTCATTATTGTTCTATTTCTTGAAACCTGACAATTATATGGTAGAAGCAATTTCTTTTGTTCTTCATATATTAATACTAATTAACCATGGATGGCTGGATTAGTTCATCGTTCAAGCTTTCAGCTGCTCTGTAATTTTTTTTCTTCTTTTGTTCTTTTGTTCTTTTTCGTGTTTATATGGAGAGCCAAGTAGCTAGCTTCCTTGGAGATGACACACTCTCCAAGAATGTCAAATATGACATTTGAATATTTTATAGTATTTTGAAGAGCCAAAATGGCTAGCCTCCTTGGAGATGCTCTTAGGGACTATTTATTTAGGACTAAATACATCTGAATGACTGAATCGATCAACCATTAAGTGCGTTTGTTTGGGAAAAAAATCGTCGGAATGGCTGAATCGATCAGATGATTGAGCTAAATGGCTAAGTCAGATTTTTTTGGCTGAATGGTTAAATGAGCAGTTGAATAAAATAAAAAATTTAAAAAAATATGAACTATTATATTAAGTAATATTAAATAAATTTAGAACAACTTTGAATTTTTTCAAAAAAGTAAAATAATAAAATTATGTTATTCAAATATTTCAGATATGTTAATTATCAAACATCTTTTTTCATTCAGAGTCAGATTCAGATTCAACTCATTCAAATTCAAATTCATTCAATTTTTATCAAACAACCCCTTAATTCATTACGAAGCACTTCATTAATATTCCAAGGCCTATGCTATATCAAAAATATGTAGTTTCAATGAACCTAGCGTTTGAATCTCCATGCGAGCTCATGTATTTTATATGAACCAGCTGGCCAAGTTCCATCATACAACTTTAAGGATCAGAGGGTGAAGAAAATATGTGATTTGAGGCTGCGACGGTGTGATGTGCAGTGGCGGAGCCAGAAAATTTTAGCTGGGAGTCCGGCGAGCGGTAGTCGGCGCGGCGACCGGTAGTGGCGACCGGCGGCAGTAGCGGTGGCTCTCTTCTCTCTTCTCTCCTCCTACGTTTCTACCAGATCCCCCAATATACAGACCTCCTCTGTTATTTACTTCGTTTCACAAATAGAAAAATATTGAAAAGATCAAGCACATCCATTACTCCTTTTAAAAAGAGTATAAAAATAATTATTTTGTAGTGATGAGTATAAATTATCATCATATTTTAATATAGTGTGGTTAATGTTAACCTAACAACTTATTCACTTGAGATAGATATGGAACAAAACTACATATTTAATATTGATAAATTTTATAAATAAAGTTCTTTTTGTGAAACGAAGTAATTATTATTTTTAAATAACATAAATACTCCTTTCGTTTCAAAAAAAATAAATCTTATCACTTAGTTATATTCATGTATATAATGTCATTATTAATGAATGAAAATCTTATTATTTTAAAAAGTATACATATATAAATGAAAAGTAGTTAGTGTTTGCAAAATTTATAAACGGGACTCTCTTTTTTTCTCTAGCAAAATAGAAAGATTATATAATAAAGTTTGTTAGACAACTTGCCTCCAAAAGTGTCGAAAAGATGCAAAAAATTTAGGTAAATTAGTACTTCTTACTTTTTAAATTAGAGATTCATTTCTTTGATCCATTTTAAAATTGCAAACGAATAAAAATTTATTAAAATGTCAGTATTTATATTATGTGTAGGCTACTTAATTATAAATTTTTATATATATTTTTTTAATTTTTTTTTCTTCTTCTCCTTCCTTCCTCTTACCAGCGCACGCATACTACATACTAATTTTTCCGGCTGCCGGGGGGCCGTGGAGCCCCCCTCCCTTCGTCCCTGGTGATGTGAATGCTCTAAGAATTCAACGATGGTCCTATATATGTTCATCCGTTACCCGTACCTGGAGACTTTTCTCCGTCCTTGATTAATTTATTGTATTTTAGCTAGCCAGGTTGTGATCTATTGATCTTCATTTCATATATTGCACCTTGTTTTTATTCTTCGGTATGGTGCTTTATTTTGTAGCTGAAAGTTGTAGCCAGTGACTTTTATGTGCCTCTATTGTTTGTAACATGTAGGAGCCATGTTAATTTGAGCTTCGTTTTATTTCAATATATATCAATTCGATCTCATTAATTTTTGTAATGCTTAAACTAATTTGATTAATTAGTTGGAGATGTAGACAAACTTGTGGTGGCATTTCTAATTCCTCACTCTAGTCCTCTATCGTAATAATGATGTCCATATGATCAACTATTCAACTTCTTGTATATATTATTAATTAAGGTAACCTTTTCTGCCTCCAGCTTGTTATCACCTATTACTCTTGATGATACTCCTTCATTAAAATGAGTATAAACTTAATTGGATTATAGATAGTTTAATTTAATCCTTGGGAGACTGTTTTCTTTTATTAGCTAGGGAAGTTTCTAGCTTCAATTCCATCATGGTGTATATATGTTCTAGATTAAAGTTGGATTTTCATACTTCCAAAATCACTCCAATTAACTTCAATATTGTTATTGGTGTTATGAGGTGATGGTGATTCTATCGCTGAGATAATTTTAATCTATTATGGACAGTTATGTATCATGTTTGATCAGTTTCTACATGGCTGTTGGTTAATTAAGTATATTAATTTAAGCATATAACTACTAGCTAGTAGTAGTACTGATGTCAATATATATATCTTTGAATTAACTTTTTTGCTTTATGGCAGCTATGCTACTCACTCCCGGTGTATGAAAAAGCAGCTAGCACATTTCTTTACAGGTTTGTTTCTCAACTAACTCCTATAGTCTCTTATGTAGGTATTAATGAAAATAATATTTGCTTCAGTTAATATGTTGCCCCTAATTAAGTTCAATATGTTGATCTGCCCCTAATTTAAGTAGGTTTATCTGTCACTCTCCTTCTACTCTTTAAGACTATCATTTGTAGTGCATGCATGCATGCTCATGATTTGTTTTATTAAGTCAAATTAATTAATTAGCCCCAAGCTTTCAGGTCTTACTTCAGACACAAAAGTTCAATTCAGCCTTGTTTAATTTAGATTTTGCTCAATCAGTTTATTTATGTATATATATTGATGCATGTCATGATTGTAAAAATCTTTAACTTTCATTTATGTACATAATAGCTAGTAGCATTACCAGAACTAGCTAGTAAGCTATAATGATCAGATAACACTCAATTACCAACTTTCTTACATACTGATTAGTTTCAAGAGTTCAAGATTAATGATAATTAAGCTGAAAGATTTCATGCTTCAGTACCCCAAAGTTTAGTTTTTCTTCTTTTTTTTTTCTTTTTTTTTCTCTTTTTAATGTATTCACGTCATGTTTATAACCTGCGGTTCAAAACTATATATGAGTTTGTTTATTATATTTACAGTGGACATATAAAGATTGAGGATCGTTCTTCCACAGTTTAATTAGATCTGTGCAGGCTGTTGACTAAATTATAGGACCAAAGCTATTAATTATATATAGAAGTAGTATGAGGTAAGTTCTTATAATCTAGAGAGTTAATTAGGCCAAATATATCCTTCACTTTTTTCTTTTTTAATCTTATATATAATTTTTCTGCTTTGTATCAACTTGTGAGTTATTGGTTGGTTATAGTCTATAATTAGTCTCTATGGGATGATTGTGCTTGTGTACATATATGGTGATTAAATGAAGGTGACTGGACATGGAAGTGCAGGTACCATTGGAAAAATTGGTGCATTATTTGCTTTAGATCGATGCCATATATGGACATATTTATGTACACATCCAAATTGTACATCCAAACACACACCTAATTAAGTGTAAAATGATAGTAAAATATTTTTCTCTCTTCTCTCTCTCTCTCTCTCTCTCTCTCTCTCTCTCTCTCTCTCTCTCTCTCTCTCTCTCTCTCTCTCTCTCTCTCTCTCTCTCTCTCTCTCTCTCTCTCTCTCTCTCTCTCTCTCTCTCTCTCTCTCTCTCCTCTCTCTCTCTCTCTCTCTCTCTCTCTTCATTAATTTACTATTATTTCACTTGGGTGTCTTTGGAATGTAAGCTTAGGGAGAGTAGCAGACACATTGATGTCATATTTTTACCTGACAATAGCTAGTACGTACTTAATTTTGAGCATTCTTAATATAGTACAAAAAATTAACTATATGTACAACGTACATAAGTATAATGTAACATAATGCTGTTACTTTTGTACAATGTGAGTTGTTGGTGCAATTCATTTAAATATATATTAGGCAGGTGAAAATAGTAGTGTGAAATTGAAGACTTGAATTTTTTTAAAATTCTGGCTGGATCCATGGCTGAATGAAATAAAATTTAAAGACATTCCCAAGACTCTATGGAGTAACAACAAAGGAGAAAAGTAGTACAGTACTGAATAAGGTGTGTAATCAAGGCCCAAGGGGAGTTGGGTCTTGTGCTAAATGTAGAGTGAAGAAGGAACTTGTATGAATGGCCTGGAACAAGAAGAATTGAATAAGTTGAAGGAATGTTTGGCGGGTGCATGTAATTAATTTCAGCCTTGATCAACTTAGCTTGAAATATATAGCTCAGATGGTCAGTATACTGTCAAACTGGTCAGTAAAATTATGGGAGCTAGAAGAGGTTTTCAAGAATGAAAGTGGAGCACTGTAACAGTAATATGGAGGAATTAAAGAAATTCCATCAAAGGTGCTAGCTTTCCTATATATGGTTAGCAATACAAGAAGCAAACCACTAAGCATTTCCTTCATAGAAGAGGAATTATTACGGATGTAAATAAAACTGGTTGTTGGTGTGAAGATATATATAGAAGATGCTAGTCATTTACTTGTTCAGTGCAGACGATGGGCATGGTTGATCTGGTGGCATATATTCAAATGGTGGGGAGTAACAATGGTCTGTCCTGGCTCTGTGGAAGGTATATATGATATTTCTGTTCATTTTTTCAGCAAACAATTAAGAAACTACAAAAATGATATATGGCACATCATTATATATATATATAAAAAAAAAAAAAATTAATTGCATTCACTTTTTGGTCCATTTGGGATGCAAGGAACAAGAGGATATTTCAGAAAGAAATCATTTGCTGGAGGAAGGCTGTGGAGTTGATCAAACAAAGATCTTTCAGATGCATGGGGTTTACTTAGTCCATGTAGCTGGAAATGGAATCAATAATCACAAATGGTTGCTAGAACCATATATGCATGGCTTTGTACGTATTTGAGATGTACGTGTGCATTTTTATTTTATTTGGCTGGCTGTGATGTATTGAGAATATGTTACCTGATATATATCCAAGCCTTTTGGATTATCAGGGCCTATGCATGGTTTGTTGAAAGTTAATAAAAGTTGTTATTTTGCTGATCAAACAAAAGAAAAAACTTGAAATACGTACTTGGTTAACTCAGAAAGAATTGGCATTCAAAGTTAGGTTTAACATGTGCATTAAGTAGGACCATCTTACAGACTCTCGCCCGCCCCGTAACCTGAGGTAATAGACGAATTAAAACGACTAGGGTTTTATTTTTAATGTAACTAGCTAGCTAGAGCATTAGATATTTTAATTAAATTAAATTTTCAGTATATTTTTTACATAACCATGACATCTCCCAAAAATGGTATGAAAAAAATTATTTTTATAGTACGGAGTATTTAAAATAAATTATTGAACAACTAAAAATTAAGTATGAGTTAATTTGTTTGTTCTCTGCAAGTTGATTTCCTATATACGTTAAGAAGAAGGTTATAATGCTTCAGTTGTTATATAAAGGATGAGTTAATGAAGGTAGTTTGCCGTACGTAGTACTTTGTGTGGTGAGCTGAAAGTTAGGGTGAATTAATTAGGGATGTCGTAATTAGTGGTATACTCCTATATTGCATGCAGTGGCGACGCCACCTTACGGCTATTGGTGGGGTAGCTACGTGCAAAAAAAAGTTATTGATAAAATAATGAAGGATTCTCTTAACTTGTGTTCTAAGGGTACATGCTAAGCACATAATTTAAGAGAATATTCTTTTGAACTGTGTGCATATTCCCTTGATTTTTGCATTTATACCAAGTTCAAAGGAATATGCACACAATTCAAAATAATATTCTCTTGAACTGTGCGCTTAGCATGTGCCCTGTTAAGAAATTCCAATAATGAATAATCAAGCATATCTCAGCTAGCCTCCTCCCTTTTATCTATAATCATACAAAGACCATCATGTAACAAATCTACAAGTAAAAATGTCCTTAAACTACACTATTTTTTTTTCCCAAAAATTTGTTGACCTAAATTTAAATTGATGGTCCTCAATTAGACTACATGATCTTTTTAATAACTATGGTTTTTATACTTGTACAATTATTTTGTTTATTGTGAGTTTGATGTATTGTTACATGGAATTTTTTTATTACTCTGCGAAAAAGTCATATTTGTAGAATTTACAAATAATAAGAATGTATTTTTGTTACATGTTAAACACTAAAATTTATTAAGTTATTAACTTTTTTTTTATTATAGTTTTGAGAATTTTGTGACTTAACGTAATAGTAATATAACATGCACGATAATGGAATCATGATGGTAAAAGTGATCCCCGTTACAGTAACGAAAAGTCTTGCTCCGTGCTATATATTACAAGATTTCACCATCACGCGTGCATATTTCAACATACTTATTACTTATTAATTTCTCAATTGATCCCTTGGCTTAATTATAAACAACACACACAAACACATTGTTCATTTCAAGAGCTGGAACCTAATCCTACGCTCGATCATAAATATGTGTATTGATTATTAATTAGGGTTTGTTAGACAAAGTACTTTTGAGCATTGAAGGAGTGCGTTGGGAATCAAAACTATGTTTTTTTTAGAGTTAGTAACTAAGAAGGCATTTGTGAAATGAATAAGATTCTCGGTGTGTTTGGCCTTTTAAGTTGGACTTAATAATTAAAAAAAATACTCCTTCCGTCCCAGGATAAGTCTTTATTATTATTTCAGGTAGTCCCAAGTTCAATGTCTACTTAACTTAAATGATCTATTTTTTACAATAATCTGCCTATAATACCCTTATTATTAATTGTTATATTTCTATTCTTTACGCATATTTTTGGAGCATCGCTAGTAATGTGCAGAAAACTATGCAATTAAATGACAATTTAAATATGGATAATTTTGTCATTTTATCCTCTTCTTAATATGAGCAAAAAGTCAACCAGACCTTTTATCTTGAGACAGATGGAGTATTTAACTTGTCGTCAAGTTATCAAAAAAAAAACATTCGAATTACTTTTTTTTTCCATTGAAAATCATTGAACTTTCAAACAATGTCAAAAATGACCAAATCATATATATGTTCAACACATAATTATAATAATAATTTAAAAAATTACAAAATGAAAATTTAAGTGAATTTAAAGTGAAAGGAAACCCCATACGGATCAAACATAAATAATCAATTATCAATTTTTATTTAAAAAAATTATTGATAAAATAATAAATAATCAAGCAGGGACGAACTTAAGATTGGAGGCCCCCCCCCCGAAGGTTTGAAAATTTTGTAAGGTCCATTTGTTCATTTATCAAGTTAATTGTTCATGAAATCGCTTCTGATTGCAAACTAATTTTATTATTAAATTCATTATAATTGAAGGTTTGTATAATTGGAGCATAATATTGCATGTGTTATTCCAATTGAATGATACATTTGTATCCAGGTAACCAACTTAAACCCTTATTTAATTTTTTTTATTCTTTATTTATTTTATGAAACTTGATATTTTAATTTTTAAAAGTTTAACGAGTGATCATGATATTGTATATATTAATTCCAATTGCATATTCAATTTATTTTTCTGTAACCAACTAAAATCCTATTTGATTGCAAATTTATAAAAATTTTATTATTAAAAAGTTCAATGAGTGGTCCAATAATATTGATTAACTCATTCTTGTAGTGTAGTTAATTGAATTTTTTATTTTTTGTTTTAGAATAATAGGAAAATCACATACTATTGATTCATTTTTCAAGAGAAAGCAATCAAACTGCTTACCCCTGAGCTTAATGTTTAAACATCTATGTCTACCCCTGAACAAGAACAACGTTTTCTAAAATGACCAAAATTTGAAGGTAAAGAATAAGATATTAATTATTTGGAGCGTGATCATAGAAAACGTATCGAAATATGAAAATATCGTGGTGTGATGAAGTTCGATGAGCTTACATCAATTACGCTCCATATCAATACATTCTTCCCGAGTACTTTTTTCTGAATATATATTATGATGTTAAAAAAAATAATTGCCCCTCCCCCTCCCCTCCCCTCCCTCCCTTCCCCCCCCCCCCCTCCCCTCCCTCCCTCCCCCCCCCCCCCCCCCCCCCTTCCCCTTCCTTATCAAATCATGGCTTCTTACCTGTAATCAAGCATATATATCTCAGCAAGGCCCCCGCCCTCCACCCCCCCCCCCCCCCCCCCCCCGCCCTTTTATCTACAATCATACAAAAGACTATCATGTGCAGCTTAGTTGCTATAGATACCCTATCTGCATGTGATCTTGCAGGAGAAATTTCGATCATGGGCCTGACCCTAAACTCGAACCAATCACCAAAATCCAAAAATTTATTAGTCCATCACTAGTGGCTTTTAAAATTAAATATATATTTTTTTAAGGAACAATTACATATTCTGTTACATTTTTTAAAATAATTACAACAATAGTGCACTTATAAAATATTTACACAATTAATACACTTTTCATAATTATTTACAATATTAGTGCAATTAGGATTCTTTAATTTAGGGAATTAGTATGCAATTAGGATTCCTTAATTTAGGTGATTAGTATTAATTTACTTATTAAATTAAGTAATTAATAAGTAAACCATATAGCACCTCCACCACCTAAGCCTCCACCCCACCTACACCTCATCCAGCACCTCCACCAAATCCTCCACCTTTCCCACCTTCAAGTCCGCCGCCACCTTCTAAGCTTCCACCCTCCTCATCCACGCTCCGGCAAGGGCAAGAAGGGTTCCGCCAACTGAAAGGAGGGCGACAACAACTAGGACATGGGTTTCTAGGGCGAGATTTCTACAGAAAGGAAAAATGGATTGCGATTTGAGGAAAGAGAAACGGCCATGGGAGGACAGAGAGAGAAAGAGTTAATGAATAAGGGTTAGAGAAATAGATTTTAGGGAGACACGTGGGCTACATGTGACGTGTTGGTTATAGTAACAGTCGTTTTCAAAACAGTAGGTTAGAAATATGATCCTTCCGATAGCAAGTACCAACGCAGAAATATGATCTGTCGCCGCTCTGTTTCTGCAATTTTTTTATAGTGCAGTTGGTAGCCAAACCTTCATACCAAGGTAACCAATTCTGTTTTATTAAGTTACCAATTAATTTTGAATGTAATGCAGTTGGTAGCCAAACCTTCATGCAATTGGTTGCCAAACTTTCATACTAAGGTAACCAATTCATACTGCAAGATGTGGAGGTAGATTGGTTACTTTGATATAAAGGTTTGGTTACCTTGGTATAAACGTTTGGTTACCTTAGTACGAATGTTTGGTTATCAACATTACATTACACATCACTCTCTTATCTTTCTCTTTCTTATGCAGTGTTCTTATTTTTTTTTGACATGAAATTGAGTCTCATCAACGAAGGGGAGAAGGAAGATGACCGACGAAGGGGAGGAGGAAGATGACGTTGCCAAATTTTGAATATTTGAATTTGAATTATTATTTTTGAATTTGAATTTGTTTTTGTTGTTAGATCCAAGATATTTGAATTTGAATTATTAATTATGACAGTTATTTCTCTTTGATTTTAGGTTTCCTTATTATTATGAATTGAATCCTATACTAATTCCCTAAATTAAGGAATCCTAATTACACTAATATTGTAAATAATATGAAAAGTGTATTAATTGTGTAAATATTTTATGAGTGTACTATTATTGTAATTACTTACTAAATATTGTATATTATTGTCCCTTTTTTTTAATCTATTTTAAAATTAAAATTACATTATTTTTAAATTATAAAGCGACATAATATTTCTAACTTTATTTTTGTCCTTAGCTGATTAATATCATCACAACATTATTTAATTTTTAACAAATATTAAGAATACATTTTTAAAAAAAAAATCTTCTTCAAATTTGTGATTTTATAAGATATCATCTTGCAAAAGGAATGGAATATTTGGTCTGGCCTGTTCAGACTAAATTGGCCCATGAGCGAGAAAAAGATAATGGAACTCAACGGTCAAAACGGTCGAATGTTGTAAGTTGTAACCGGACCGGACCGGACCGGACCCAGTCTCTTTCCTCGGTACTAGAAGGTTTTAACTTTTTTACCCGAACAACTGCTCGTTGTAACTAAGTACCAAAGTCCAAACTCCCCCAAAAAAGAAGGAACTAGGGTTTATATAGTTCTTCCATTCACCGTAATCAAATCTAGGGCTCGAAAATGGAGCAATCTCAAGCCCTAATCCAAGCACCCAAAGCTCCGATACTGATAAAGCATTTGGCCTCCTGCAACAAATCCACCAGAGACAAAGCTCTCAGACTCCTCAAAACCTGGCTTCCTTCCCAACCAGAAATCCCCGATGATGACCTCAAAAAGCTCTGGAAAGGCCTCTTCTACTGCGTTTGGCACGCCGATAAATCCCTTGTTCAGTCCGACCTCATTAATTCGCTCTCGTCTCTTCTCCTCACCCTCCACCTTCCTCTGTCTCTCCACTACTTCTCCGTTTTCTTGCTTACTATGCGCCGCGAATGGTCCGGCATTGATGCCCACAGGTTAGACAAGTTTTACCTATTGATTCGCCGTTTTTTACATTGTTTATTCCTACTGCTTAGAAAGTATAATTGGGATATGGAACTTACTCGTGATATCATTGCTATTTTAGAAGATAAAACATTTTTTGCGGACGATAAGTTTCTGGGTAATGGTGTTAATTATCATATTGCATCTATTTTCCTTGAGGAGTTTAAGTTTTGTCTTCCTGTTCAAGCTGAAGTGCTTGATATTATGTTTAAATGTTTTTTTAATGTGATGGGTAAGTGTCAAGACAAGGTTTTGGTTGGTAAGATTAAGTGTAACGTGTTTGATGTGCTGGTGAGAATGGGAAAGGGTTTTCTAGAGAAGAAGAAATTGGGGGATACTGTTGAGGATGAAATGCTGGGCTTTGGTACCATAGGGTTGACTGCGGGGTTTTCAGCAAAGTTTTATGAATTGGGTTCTTCTCCTGATTGCTTTCAGGGGAACAGGAAGATTTTGTTTAGTTTGCAAAAGGAGTTTCTGAAATTGGAGAAGGACTTGGAAGTGTCTGGAATTGTAATTTCGATCCCTGTGATTGAGGTTGATAAAGACAGTGTTCCGAAGTTGATCCCGATTGTTTCAAGTGAGACAGAAGCAAATCTTTCTACTAGCGAGGTGATTTCCATTGTTTCTGGTGAGACAGAAGTTATTGCTTCCAAAAATAAGTCTACAAAGAAGAAAAAGAAGGTGAAAAAGGGTTCGAATGGAAGTAATAAACAGTCTAAGAAGTTTGGAGTATCCTCTGAGAATGAGAATTTGGTGGTTGTAAATGTTGTAGGTTCAATCAGTGAACCAATAAACGATGGGAATGTTGTAGATTTTAACGAGTCTGTTATATCGAATCTTCAAATGCAGTTTGAGAAAGTTGCTGCAGAAGTCAGCTTAGATAAAGTTGGTTCAAGTTTGCTTGATTCTCCCAAAATTGCCTTTAAACGTACCAACCCAAAGAAGAGAAAGAGAGTGAGAAGCGTGGATGGACAGAAGTCTCAGTATCCAGAATTTAGTGGTCTAGGGGATGTTGAAGGGGATGCTGCTGCAATGACTAATGAGAAGAGTGCTAAGAAGGTTAGATTTTCAATCAAGAATAACTTGGTCTGGAAACCGCACAGCCCAATGCCTCCTCAAGATTTGAGATTACCACCATCTGTTACTCCTAGAGGTAGTGCCCTTAAGAAAGGATTATCTCCAGGTCCAATAAGAGAGATGCCTCCTGCTACAAGGAAGGCGAAGATAAAGAAGAGGGGTCGGAAGGGAATTAAACCCATTTCCCCATCCATCAAACGGCTTCGGAAATTGCAATCTCTATCCAATTAACGAAATCCATTTTGGAATGTTGGTTTTATGCATTTTTATTTATTTTTTATTGAGTTTGCCAAATATATGAACCCTTGAAGCTACCAAGGGCTGGTGCTTATGTTTTAGCTAGTTTTTTTTTGGATTGATACTTGAAAGGTCTTTTTATTTCTGGTCCTTGTATTAAAGAAAAACAGGAAATGATAGTTTGTGTCAAGTCCATGTTTTTTAAACTTTTTAATGATTCTCTAATAGTATTTTCCTTTATGGATTAATTTATTCTCTCTGTCTTTGTTTAAAATGCCTATGCTTGTTATTCCAACTTGGATGCTACGGCTACCCATTATATGCTATTTGAGCCGTCTTATCTTTAATCTTAACTCTTTACACGAACAACATGGATACTTTTAAAGGTTTATATCGGTGGGGGCATGTCCTTGTCAAAATTTAGGGATGTGAAAAAGAGCATCCTTTTAATCCCTAGCTACCCCATTTAATTGTGCTTCTACCTTTTTGTTTTCTACCTTAGGCTTATTGTGATTTACTGATTTTGATTTTTCATTTCCATGTGAGCATGTCACTTGAAACTTGAGAGCCATTCTTGATTGATATTGAAAATCCCCAGTAAAATTGGGGTTTGCAGGACACCTTTGAAATGAGTATTAACCAGATCCACCAGATACTTGGTTTCTCATATTCTACACTGTAACACTAAACTATTTCAGCCTACGTAAGTATACAATTCAAAGATAGCAGCTGGTGTATATATTTATGTGTTAGTTTAACTTGTCAATTTAATATGTTTATCCTTTGGTTTTAATATCTTACATATTTCTCTATATATTAATGGGAAGCTGTTATCCTTTGGTTATGAGGTTGTTCCTTGGGTTCAAGCAAGCATCCCACCAACGGCTCTGACAACGGGAGTGCTCATTGAGCTCACCCTCATCAACAGTGTTGTTGACTGTAGTTTCTAGTCTGTAACCAAGGCATATATCCCGATCAATTTCCAGGTTGATGCCTTATAATCCTTTGCCAAGTGCTGTAAAATGACATCTTTTGTTATATTCATTTTCGTGTACGTTACTGGATTGGTGTGTTCTTCAACAGTTTATGGTAATTGAACAGTCACAAGAGTTGGAGAGGTTGAGGCCATGGTGTGATATATAACTTCATAATTCTGATTTTTAGCGGGTTTTGGCAACCACACTGTGGCCGATGCAAATTCATTTTTTTCTTTTGTCACGTATTCTGATATTTTTTGAACATTTATATAGTGGTGAAGCATCCTTTTTTCAGTTTGAGTAAACGTTCTTAAATTCTTACATGTTAGTTTGAGTTGGGTGAATGTGTTTGAAATCTTAGGGAGTTGGAGCTGTGGACGACTCTTTTGTGCTTGTTAGTTGTCTATTTCTGTTCCTTTTCCACTGATACTTCTAAATTATCAAATCCTTTCTATAAAAATAAGAAAAGAAAACGGGTTCTGATGATTGGCTTTTTGCATCTTCATGTGGACAGCGTTATCAGTTATGCTTGTTTAATCTGACGTAGTGTTACCCATCTATAATGTTTCATGTGCAGGGCCAATTTCTGATGAATCTTAATTTTCTTGCTATGTTTTGCTTTATGGCTTCAACTAATGCTTGTTTATTTCTTCTTAGTAATTTCGTTCTCTCTAGCTTGTAATAGTAGTCTCTGTATAGAATTTTTGGGATAACAGAGTCCATAAAAAAATTAAATAAAAAAAAACGAATAGGGGGAGAAATATAATAGATATGTTAGTATTACGGCGATCCATCAAGAGTCGGAAGCAGAAGTAAGTCGTTGTTCCCATCCCATATTCTGGATGATCAACAAAAGGGTTTCCCTTGAAGGTGGATCGATATCGTTCCGTCTCAGAAGCGCTGAAGAAAGTAAACCCATCTCCTTGTTCGCTACAACATTGAACCCCAGGCCACAAAAAAACAACAAGAGCATAGTTATTTGTAAGTCATGTTATGTTGGGTGTCTGTCTATTAGGAACTGACTGCAAAAGTTGAGTAATGGAATAATCTTGAAAAGTTTTTAACTGGAATAATCTTGAAAAAGTTTTCAAGGTTGAGTGTGAGAGCAGATCAGGGTCACGGGAAGAACCAATGGCTTTAAACTGACGTTAACTATCTAGCAGTTAATTACTTGTACGTGTGCAGCTTATTTAATTAGAAGAGACCAAAAAACTCCTAGGGAATGAAGAAGACAGTTGAAGTTGAACATATTTTGTGTAGGATTGTAGTTTAACATTGTTAGGAACATGATTCAAAAGAAAAAGAGCAATGAAAGTAAAAAAATGAAAATGTGTTTCCCTGGTAAGGCTTGTTCTGGATATCAGCCTATGCCTCTTACCACTGAAATGAAGTTGGTTAAGCTTTTAGAGGAGGCAACTTGGACAGTGCCCACGCTGGTGAGCCGTTGAGCCATATAACTTTACCTGAATCCTTGTGTTTAAAGTAGGGAGATTTTTTATTGATCTACATTAAAAATGTGGCATGAAATTAGAATAAAAGAGACCTGAGCAAAGGAATGAATAAAATGATAAATAACCCTAACTGATAGTGTTTGTTAGCACCATGATTTTTATACACGGGACCGGACCGGCGGTCGAACCGGAAAAAAACTAGAACCAGTCAGTCGGTTTGAACCAATGACCCATTTTTGTCAAAAAAACCGTTCAAACTCGGCGAATTGATGGTTGAACTGCCTGACCCAACGAACCGGTGACCGGTCCGCGAGTTATAGGGCTTCAGCCCTTCAGCCTTCAAAGTTCAGCTCTGCACTTTTGATTCTTCTCCGTTGCACTATACCTTACTCGGTCCTTGTACAGTCTTCTGTAGAATCCTAATATATGTATGCAAAATAAAATCGCAAATATATATATATATATATATGTAATTGCTAGTAGTATTTTAGTGGATGAGCATCTCATAAATAACTTTCCCCATAGATTTCTTCATTAACATTCAAAGTACAAGGATAACAAAATTAATCAAATCGTCATCGGTGCTCATCCCAAACAAAAGTCAAAAAAATCATCCGAATAAATTCGAAAAATCAAAAAACAAAAAGATGAAACATTGGATCTCATTAAGGTAAGACTATCTTCAATTCCTTGCAGGAAATTACAGATTGATAACGTAGATTCTTCACAACATCATTGATTTGATTCAAACAATAATCTATTCTATTCTTTAAGTTCAATTAAAGAACAAACAAAAGAAAATAGTTGAATAATCATAAGCAAATATAAAATATACAAACAGATACTATACTATACCTTACTCGGTCAAGAGAAAATGGTATGCCTCAAATTAAGAACTAAGCAGAAGAGTAAAGCTTTATAGCCAAACCAATGCAGGAACCCTAATGATGTATCTCAAAACGTTGGAGTTTGGAAACTGAAAAGGGGGACAGGGCTTGGGCTAAAAGTGTTTGTCCTTAAAGCTGAGCTACAATAATTTTCCAGATAGATATTGGGCATGTTTTGAAGCCCAAGTTAGCTCCATACCAGTCATTATATATTTATATAAATTGATTAATTTTACATATTTACTAAATATTATATATAATATATAATAATTAATATATTTAATTATTTTTTATTTTTTATATATTAATGACGTTACTTGGTCAATAACGATTCGACCACTGATTAGACCAATAATCCATCCACCCAGTAGCTTTTCCGGTTCGATGATCGGTCCGGATCTGAAAACCTTAGTTAGCATAGCACCCCAAAACCCCCAACCCCATATCTATGGGAAAGAGAAGTAGATGGAGAAAAAATTGATAGATAGTATTACCTTATTTGAATCATCAAAAGAAATCAACAATATTACCTTATTTGATCTGTTGTCCCACCACTTTTCAGGATTTTCCACCGAGTCCTTCCAAGAATCATCATCTTAATTGAGGCAAAGAGGCATTAATGTAGTTACTCTTGGAACACAATTCACAAACAGTCTGGCATGCACAAATGCTACCTGGTTATGAATGATTAAGGACTTTGAGCCTAAAAGTTGGCAATTATCAAATCAACTTTATAGGAAAAGTTGCCAAAACTTGTTGGTAAGAATCGGGGAAAGCTATAGGGCAGTTTTCGGCAAAATTTTCACTCGGGTGGGATGTGCAAAGTATCACAGATTAAAAACTATGGGCTGCAATGTTTCAGTTTTAAAACTAAAATGGTTCAAAGTACACCTAGCCGTACAGCTACACCTGTTTATTATACCTGAGCCTATGCAACATATATATCAGGCTTAAAGCAGGTAGTAATAACTAGAGAAGTGAAAAACTTTGTGCTTAGGATATGCAACGTGTTATCTGTACTTGTATATGCATGCAACTTGTATCAATTTTGAATTTTAAGGGCTAAGCAAATTTTACAGATCATGTCATGTCATATCTACAAAGGATCAATCTTCATGTTCACTTACCTTCTTTTTTCTTTTTTTGAAATGGAACATCAAACTCTAGCCCTTCAAGTCCGTGCAATACCCATTTTGGAACACTATTTAACCACAGCCCGACACTGCTATCCTTGTGTTTGAAATCCGGGTGTTTCGGTTTTACCTAAAAATTAAACAAGAGAACTAAGAATTTTATCGGAAGAAAACATCAACACAAACAATACCGGAAGAAAGATGGTCACCGATCCATTGAGCTTATTTTCACGATGATCACGCCATTGCTTGGGATTTTTTAGAAGATCCCTCCAAGAGTTCAATATGAGATCCGCATCCTTTGTCATACTAGCTGGCAAGAAAGAAATGAAGCTCAGCATCATAAAAAGTACAAAGAAACTTAACACATCAAGTAACGCAAGGGTCCTGATGGACTCAAACTACCAAGCAAGTAAAGCAAATTAAAACCACCTTTTGAGCTTTTCTTTTTGACTTTATGATCAAATGTCAAGCACTCTAGTTTCTTTCTGATCCAATCTGGAGTAACTTTCCATCAACCTTGTGTTCAAATGCTGCAGATTTTGAGTTGCCCTAGCCAATTTTTCAATAGAATTGTGAAACAGGCTTAAATAATTAAGTAAGAACATCATTTCTTTTTTTTATAAGTGACATAAGATCATTATAACATATAAACATGCCAAAGAAACTGATCAAAGTGAGATGATAAGAACTTAGTACCTGTTTCAACCTGATGTCCCACCACTCATGAGGCTTAGTAATTAAACCTATCAATGACTGGTCTACAGATGTACCATCCTTCACACTTTCTTTTCTTTGGTGATCATCTTCCTTACTTTCTTTCTTTTGGTACGTAGTGTCGGCCTTCACATTTTCTACAATTAAAAAAGAAGAAACATCCATGAGAGAAAACAATTATGATAAAATATTCAAATATTTTGAATGTTTGAACTTTGAAACAGAAAAAGATCAAATATAATAAAGAGGTTGTATGCACTAAACCAAGTCGATTTGAAAAGTTTCTGATGTAGATGAATAAGAGAAAATCAATGACCAGTTGATACATATATATATATATATATATGTGTGTGTGTGTGTGTGTGTCTGTGTGTGTGTGTGTATGTATATATTGGTTTTGCTAAGAAGCCCAATATCGGAGTGATTAGCATTGTCCCCCGTGAGTAGTGCACATAAATAGCACATAAGCCTTTACCACGTCTTACTCTTAGGCGAGAATAAAACAGTAATTTGAAAAGGACAAAAAACAATGTTGTTTTATAAATATATATAAAATAAAAATAATAAGAAAAACTTGGCACTTGTTTTCTCAGAATTTTATCTTTCTTGATTTGGTGTTTTATAATAGCATCCCTAAAAAGGCTACAGTAGAAAGCCAGTACAATCTTTTGGGTCATTTTTGTAATTTCATCTTGGGATGTTAGGAAAACCCATAAAGCAATAAGTATCATAGACAATTACATTTATATCAGGACCTAAACGCCTGCTAGGAGAAGTGGATCCATGATCATGATAAGTTTGCTTCAGTACAGAGCACACAGATAAGAAAATCAAAATCAGTAGAAATGGCGTAGAAAAGAAGCGGATCAATTTAGAGTATATGAAAAACAAACTAGGAAGCCTCTGGTATTTATCACATAGGTTCTGCAATTTTATGTCTCCCACTCTTCATCAATCTTTGGCGGGAAAATATTTTTGGCTCTCGCCATCATCAGTTGTTCTTGAAAAGTAAAATCTCTTGAAATATTAGGGAAATTGTTTTCCAAGAGTTATCTACTTATTCAGCATTTATTTTCCAAAACTTTTAAATTTCTAAATCAAGAAAAAACCGGAAATTATAATTTTCCCAGAATTTATTCCCCCCAACCCTCTCATTTTCCCTTAAAATAAACAGAGCCTTCAGATCATCACATGTTTTAATATTGGTACATTTTGAGGGAATACACAACACAAAACTTTCATAAAATAAAAGGATTTGATCTGAAAACTTTACACCAGCATTAAATTTACCTATATGAACCAAAATTTTGTGACTTCTAAAGCTTTTCTTCGGTAGGGAAGAACCTTCGACAAAGTTGATGTTATGCACCATAACCTACATGGCAAACCTGTGGTCAGATTACATTAATAAGAATCACATACTAAGGGGGGTTTAGCAAACAGGAACAATGACGTTACCTGCTTCATTTGTTTAGGTTAAAAGCAATAGAATGTTTGTAGAATTAGAATTTAGCATGGGAAGAAATATATTTACACTTTAAAGAAAGGAAACAGGTTAGAATGTGCTCGTCTTGAAGCTTATTGCTTGCAGGATAACCAGGAAAAGGTACCTAGAAATTTTTGGCAAATATTGATTGTGGTCCTTCAGTGTTAATTTGGAGATCCAAAGGTCACCAAAAATCCTCTTTTTTAAATTTAAAAGGCCACAAAAAAAGCTTTAGCGTAAGTTTTATGGGTGTATAACTTTGCAAGGTTAAGTGAAAAAAATGTGGGATTTAACGGTTGTTTAACTGTTCTTCATGTGTACAAACAGTAGTAACATTGCTGATTCATGGGGTTTTACGAAGGAAGGGGTCCAGTTGTTGTGGAAGGCAATAACAGGGGTCATTAAATAAAATCCTGAGGGTAACAGAATTAAATGCAGTTGGGAAGGCTTGATCCAGTCCTTGTGAAACCATAACTGTAATACCATGTTAAGCCACCAGTTCTTCTAAAAGTTGTTACAGAATGGACACAGCAACGTTATCAAGCTCTTTAACAGTCAAAAAGCATTTGGAGTATCATTTTATGAAACTTAGATATATAACACTGGTAGATAGTATATCTATCCCTAATACAATTGGTACGTTTACTGACTTCCATGGTCAAAATTTATAAATCCCTGCTATCCTATATTACCTGGAAACTTGATTGCTCGTGAATTAAAGTGATTGGTGGGGGATCCGCTCTTAGTTGTCCATCTACATAAACACAATCTTTTTCCTTCAGATGACAAGCAGCAATATATGCTAGATCGCCTTCAAATATTAATGGAATCCTAATTTCAAAAGAAACAAGTAAGCTACAGAATCTAGAAAAAACATATCATAAACGACGGTGAACTCAGAAATAAGTAGAACTACATGTGAGATAAAATAATAAGCAAGAATGCAAGATATGCAAGAGAATCAAGAGATTATCCACATTTACAATGAGGAGAAAATTCCTACTTCAATTTACTAAGAAACAGAATAAATTTTAGTGTATGTATATGGAGTACTCAATAAACTATTTATATACACACTTGACTTGTAGCAACGCTTCCTACATCTAAATTCTGATCTGAGAAGATACTTCAGTGGACAGTTAATTACAACAGAAGGAAATTGAAACCTATACAGGAATCTAACTAATGTATGTTAAGTAAATCAACATATACCTTTCCCAACTTGTGTGGTTGTTTGCAACTTTAGCCATTACACAAAAGTGAAACAGGCCTTGAGCCAAATCTTAGGTGAAAAGTACTGGTATCAAATGTTTATCTAGGGCCAATCTCAATAAATTGGTACGCAGAAAGCAGACCAAAAGTTCAGAACTTCAAATCAATAGATAAGTAGAGGATATGCTCAATCATACATACAAACATAACAAAGCAAATCAAGCAGTATTAAGGCTTGATCAAGCATCAGGTCAAATAATAAAACCATCAATGTTCTTCAAATTCAATACCTCTAACACATTTTGTAGTTACCCAAATTGCACCAAAAACAACAAACACTTTCTTACCAAACCTGCAGAACCTTGGCATACAAACAATTTGGCCCACACTTGAGTTCCAAAGATTTCTTTCTGCTCAATGATTTGTTGAAGGATATGAAAGAACAGGAAAACAACTGCATGTTTTCTTAATTGGTTACTACAGACGACCGAATCAATGAAATAGGAGTGAAAAGGAAGGGAGAAACATAAAGGTATAGATGCAAGAATAATTTTCTGCTCCAAGACACATATAAGTGTGTGAGAATTTTTCAAATCCCAATCCCAATCAATGAATGTGAACGATCCTTTCATTTTATAATTCCACCAAAGAATCCATCAACCAATGTAACAAATATAGAACCAGTGAACAACATCATAAAACTTATCTAAATATTATGCCAACATGTATGTAAATGAGGCAAAAAAGAAAAGAAAAAGGGTACTCAGAAAATTACATAACAATGTATTCTCTGTGTGTATACGAAATTAGGTTGGAAAGTTGTACCGAAAAGAAATTGAATCCTCCTGAGCTATAATGGTGGCAGCCAAATACTTGCCATCAAGGGAAGCTTGAATTGGAGGCGGCCGATGAGATTTACTGAATTGACAACCTTATCCTGTAATGGAATTTCGCTGGGTCTGGGCCAATCCACTGAGACTAATGAAGGTTTCTTCTGAATTTGTTGGACAGAAGTCACAGAACTACATGAAGTGATTGTTCATCAGGATGATATTGAGTTTTAGGTTTTCTGGAACTGTTTGGCTTCTTCCACGAAGAAGGCATAGTTTTTAAAGTAGTAGAGTACATCGAATTCTGTTGCAAAATAACATTGGGATATAAAGAAACAAAGCGCAGTCGTGAAAAATGAGAAGAGGATAAAAGTTGTACTGCGATTACTCGACTACGTATCGTCAAATTCATGGATATCAGGCAGATAGATTCACCGGAAGGTTTCTTCTGTACGAAAATAGGGCTGTTCAGGGTTTTACAAGAAAGAGGGTTTTTGTTTCACACTTTTACGTAATTCCATCTAATTTTACTTTTACGCGTTCCCGTAATTTATACTATTAATGCATAAATTTCATTTTTTAAAAAGAAGGCGGTATTATTGTTATTTGTTTAACAAAAAGGGTCCTCTTAACACGTGCCCTTAGGACACATGCTAAGCACATAATTTAAGAGAATATTCTCTTTAACTATGTGTATATTCCCTTAATTTTTATATTTGCACTAAGTTCAAAGAAATATACACATAATTCAATGAAATATTCTCTTAAATTGTGTGCTTAGCATGTGCCCTAAAGACACATGTTAAGAAATTCCTAACAAAAATGATATGATTTGTTAGTGGGCTGGTGTGGGTGGTAGTGATGGGTGGATACTTGCATGGGCTTAAAAATATACTAGTAAAACATACTAACACTCCCGTAAATAATTATAATAATATTCACCACTCCTCTAATTTTTGAAGTTACAGTTAGTACCCTCTAATTTATAATATATAATATTTATTATTCTTAATGTGGTTGACCAACTAATATCCAAAAATATTTTAATATAATGTCATATACACCCTTCAAATTATAATGTTTAATTTATACACTTGTATATTATAATTTTTACTTAACTTGATCTAATTAATTAAATTATGAACTTGTGCAATAAATAACATAAATATCAAAAATTAATAAATACTTATTTTGTCAAAAAAATAAAATCATACAATTTTTGCTAATTAAATTTCTCAAATATTAAAATTTACGTGATATATATTAAAATATATATTTTTTGTAATTGAAAATTACAATTTTAATACCCATAAAAAGTACAAATTAACGTAATAAAATTATACTTATTTTTCTAAATATTAAAATTTATACAAAATAAACTTATTATTACAGATGAATCTTATTATTTATATTAAAAATTATATTAATTATTTTTCTCATATATTAAACTAATCATATAAGTCACATTTAAGCATAATTATTTACAGTAAAAATGACGAATGTTGTTACTCAAAAAAATAAAAAATATAATAAAATAAAAAACTTTTTACAAGATAGAGATAGTGTGACGCCCCCAAATCCACGTTCCTTCGAAACCTCGGATTCGGTGCAGTCACGATATTACTATCGTCAAACTATTACATCTTTTAATCATTAGTAAAAGAATACAACTTTGTTTATTACAATTTAGAATATAAATTCTATTTATATCTAAGATCTCGTCTTTACATCATATTCGATGTTACTAAAATGCGAAATAATTTAAACTTTTTCAGTCTTCCTTGAACAAAATCTTTTATTGATTCCATAACTTAAATCCATTACATTTTTCTGAATCAAACTATATCATGATTCACTCTATTCAAATTTCTGTATAATCGCATACATCTTAACTTAATATCCTCTATATATTATCTAATACATCTTTACAGTACGACAAGCATTAAACCTCGTAAACAAATATCGAATACAACTACTAGAACCTAAACATGGTTCGAGTAATAATCTAAACAGTGTTCTTCATTGCGATACTATCTATCTTTATCAATCAAGAAGCACCAAGTTTTTATCGTAAATCCTTAACCTTGCAAAAATGGTTATTTGCAAGAGTGAGCTCGACAGCTCAGCAATTCTAACAGTTTTCATGCATCACATAGCATACAACATCATACTCAGTTCATGCATTTATAAACAATTTATAATTACTACGCATGTTACTTTTCACATAACAAGCATATCATCAAAGATCAACTTTCAATCTCAAATATATCTCATATACAGTTCATATATAAGTTCACATCATCACAGCATAATATAATTCAACTAACAGTTATTGAATTCATATATCAAATATGAACTGAAAGACTTGCCTGATTCGTAGTTTAACAACTACGACTTAACTGCTTAAAGAATTCTGCACTTCGTGTAATCCTACACAGTTATATAATCATGGATTTATTTTCATTAGTCATACATTCATACTTTCTCAATATAATAATAAGTATTACATTATTTTCTATCTTGGCTCTTAGAACCTTGTTTCACTTTCCTATCATACGCTTAGTATCGTTAGGTACGTATAGTTATATCTTAACCATACTCAATATCAATATTAACACACTAAACTATCTAAGTATTCGACTCAAAAATATATAATCACACTATCCTTGTGTTTTGCAAACCTTAGGAAAATTTATCAATTCCGGGTTTAATATCACCATTACATCCATAAATACTCATGTCATTAGTTAGACTCTGTTTTATAACTTAGGATAACAATGCAAGCCTACCACAAGGTTCAGACTGCCATTAAAATAATAAGGCAAAATTGCCCTGTGGCGCAGCTGCGCCACATTTAGACCTGGGAGGGGCGCAGCTGCGCAGCTCCCTGTCCAGACCAAATTTGGCCTTTTAATTTCTGATTTTGTTTTAGCTTTCTAGCATGCATAGGTACTAACATATTGCATGTTAAACATCCTTCAATACATCCAAATTATTCACTTTTAACTAGCATATGTCATCCTTTTCAAAACTCTTTAATCGAGACTAAAATAGATTCATTCCACAAGAGACTCGCTATGTTAACCATTAAGTTACATAACGATATTAAACAATCCTTAATACGCATGATTATGTGTATTAAACTCGGTTACATATATTTAGTATAGTCCCTCTTTTGTCAACCTACTTTAAAACATGCTTGAATAGCTTATGTTATGCTTAACTAATTGGGTGCACATATCATTCATGCTTAAAGACATAAAAAAAGTACCATCATGCTTGAACATGAGTTTAGAATGCAAGTAACTCAATACTTATTCATCTTAATTTCAAAATTTCTTTAATTTTATTCTTCAATGTCAAAGTAACTTAGCACATGTAATGTATTTTAAAATCATAACTCACATGCATTTGAACACATATCTATGCCATATAAACATACTCAAATGGTCAGAATTTAAAGGACACAAGTTTTGTCAAAGTTTGCTTTCAAAACCTTTATATAATCTTTGGAAAATAACCATTTAAGCAACTCACGATATGAAAAGGTACTCAAGACCATATGTCATATCTATTAACATGTATTTTTATGTTTTATCACTTAGAATAACATATTTCATTGTCGGGGGCACTACAATTGCGTATGTACATGTCCGACGCCCTCCGATTGCTTCCGAATACGGAGCAGTCACAAAGATGGATATTTTTACCCCTCTTAACGACTTCAAATCGAAAAACTTAAAGAACAAAAGTTGTAGGGCTGCTCGTTGTCTTTCCGAATCATCCTAAATCACCTCAATCGGAGTTCGTATGAAAAAGGTATGCCTAATTTACTACAGCATGTCAAAACAGTGTTTTTTTTTTCTTCTGTCTGACCAAGCCCGGCGCAGCTGCTTCCCAAATGGCCTTGGGGGCTGCGCCACAAGAGGTAGAAGGTGTTTCAGACTTGGTTCTTTCTCGATTTAGCAGACCAATTCACTTTCGGATCGTCATAACGCGAGTTATACTTACCCAAATTAGTCCGTTTTCGATTCTATGGATTCGTAATTCATAAAACTACAACATACCAAATACCTAACAATTAACATAAACATTAACTAACCCAAATATTAATCCAAAACTCATATTCATACTAAGTTTTTATGCTTTGACAAGTTTAACTAATTTTCATTACTACGGATTCGTTTCTAAACGAAATTGGTCCGTTTAACTTCCGTTATTTTCGTATTTAAATGTATTATCAATATCTAACAATAATTTATGGATTACAACAATCCTTAGCCACCAATGTTTGACTCAAAAGCAACTATTTTCTTGATATTTTTAAGAAATTCAAAACATAGGAATTCAAGAGCATATACATTAGAATTATTACCTCTTGATGGCTTCAATTTGCTAACTATAGCTCTCCAATCCTCCAATTGCTCTCAATTCTACTATCCTTCCATAACCCATTTTCTCAGACAATTCAACCAACGAGAATTGAGAAGGAGGAGAGCTTTATTTATAGACCAAGCTTGACACAGACAATGGTTTTCTCCACCAATTCAAACCAACGGTAAGAGCAAGAATTTGATGGTTAACAAGGAGTAGTTGAGGAGTTGGTGAATTCATCATGAAACCCACTCCCTTTGTCATCATATGCTAGAATTACTGATTTTGAGAGAAAGAATAGAGTAGGCTAGCCACGGGAGGAAGAAATGGCCACTCATTTAGGGACAAGCCAATAGAACTCAGCAACTTGTATATAACATACTAAGGTTATATTACAAGTATACCTTATATATACTTAGGTTTTAATAGAGTCACAATGTAATCCCAATAAATAATTAATACTACCATGTAGTAAATTTAATTGCACATATATAATCTATGTACATTGCGTTAATACTGAGTATATTTCGATTGGGTATTATCTCATTGTATTATCCAAACTCTATTATTTTAATTATAGTAAATTATTGAAGAAATCCTCAATTAAGAATTGCTTATTCCTTATAATATTCATGTGGTACTTAAATAGGTTCACCCACACATATAGTCACGTTACCTCATGTACACATTCAATATCTAATCTTACTATATAGTCTATATATCATATATAGACACATTAATACGTCTCATTGCACTTTATAATATATAGAGGTAAATACTATATACTATAGGTTTAATTATCGCATGTTTGCACAAAACAAGTAATCGAGTTAATATAATCTACACAAGAAATCCTTTCACTATATTCAAGTAAATTGAATATTTAATTATTAGCCACCCTATCAATTCTTTTGATATAAAAACCTTAGGGCTAGTTCACTAATTTAATTAAACCGTTAGTGATTCCCTATAAATATAATCCTAGCAATTATTCGCATAGGCACTAACTCACATAACATGTATACTTGCACAAAGCAATAATTCTCATAATAATATTAATTAGTCCGTTTAACCATTCCTTCATTAATTTATTTAAGGAATTGCTTATCCCCCCTCTTGGCTACACTAGGCCAATCTCACCAGCTTACCTTAAGCTCGTTATCACTTTCACCATGCCTTAATGTCCTTTTAATATAAGGTTTGTATGATACATACAAATTAATGCTAAGCTACCTCAAATAATTATACACTTATAATATGTATAACCTTTACACTTATAATAATTAATATCTATCCCATTAATTATTTAGATTATACAATCTACGTATAACTATCCGATCGTCCTAAGACAACCATCTTTACGTTTTAGCCATGCTAAAATAAAACTTTCATCTCTAACCGATATTCATTTACAATTATATTGGTTCTCTTCCTTGATTAACCACTTATCTATCAAATACTAGCCCTTTTATATATTACCATACTATGTAATATATTATCAATATCAAAATATTCTTTTTATTCTCTTAGGCTAAACACATATATTAATTCATCGTATTATGTAAGTGAACCAACTCTTTCTCATTCCTTTCCATTACCACACAAGACTATATATTATTCCATAACATAATTTGATTAACCCACATTTATCCTAGGTTAATTAATTTCTCATTCAAATCATGCTTTGCTAACTTAACCCATACATGACCCACAATTTAATTACTAATATACATATTCCCAAGTTCAGATTACACAACTCTCAGAACTTTCTACAGACCGGCGCAGCTGCGCTGATCATAAGCTTGGAAGTGGCGCAGCTGCGCCACCTCAAGTTCATAGGCAGACAAGTTCTGCTATAGCAGAACCATAATCTCAATTCTTAAATACTTGAACATGCTTTTTAATGTGCTATCTTGCTACATCGGTTAACCAACATATTTTATTACCTCCTTCAAATGATTCAAAGTTTAAATTATAAGTTCAAACTCTATTCCCCTATAAGGTTCTCATATATATATCTAATTCCTTCCACATAATTCAAGATATATATATAACACATATGTATATTCCGTTAATGTTCACTTCTCGCGGTATATTAAATCAACTAGTAATTCACTAACCAATGTTTATCTAAAGATATATTGGTTATATTCTCTCTCTCTTCAACAACGTACATATACTCCAGAAGATGGTGATTATCAAATATATTTAATGTCACCAATCTTACTATGATAAATAATTATATAAATTATTTAATACCGAATAGATAAATCTTATCTATCTTCTTGCTAATTCATCTCTATAATAAATAATAAATATATATTAATAATATATTTATTAATCACAAAAATCACATATTACATAGTTCATATTATCCTATGTAACACAATACTTCCTACCTCATAACACACATATATATTCGAACCCAATACATGCCTTAGAAATTTTATTTATTAAATTCTCATTTTAATAATTTTATTGAAAATTCGGGTTCTTACAGATAGTAATAAATATTATTATATTTTTATTTATTCAACATTGCATAAAAATAACGCCAACTGTATACTAAAAAATGTAATCAAAATCATAAACATCCCAAATTTTGACATATATTCAAAAAAAATTAACATATAAAAATCATAATATGAAATTAAGAATTCAAATAATAATTTTTGTTTTAAACACCAAAAACTAAACTATCAACATATTCAATCACTCTAATTAGAATAGCTCCATTAATAATTTAATTTAAAAATTTTAATATTTGTATCACTTATCCAAAAATATGTGTTAATTAAACTAAATTAGTTTTTTTTATAAGTTACCAACAATTTAAATGAGATAGTCTTAATTACAAATAAAACTATAATTAAAATGTATGGTATTAAAAAAGGATAATTAAATATATATATATATATATATATATATATATATATATATAATTCAAGAATTTAATTTTGATAATATACAAGGGTAAATATGTAACTTTATCTATTTAATCAAACCTAAAAACTTACAATGGTACTAACCGTTACTTAAAAAAATAAAAAAAATAAAAGTGTTATTATGATTACCTAGAGGGTTGTCACTATATTTTATCTTCTACTCAAAATATAAAGAAGCTATAAATGATGGATGGCGTTTTGTAGTCGTGCATATAGCCATCCCACGTAACAATATACAGTAGATCGCACCACCTGCCCTCCCGCGATCTATTATTTCTAAGTATGTTTATTTGTAAGAATTATAATTTCGAGATTGTAATTTATGATATTATAATCTCAATATTATTAAGTTATTTTATAATCCTAGACTTATAGTCTTAAGTTTAAATTTAAAAACAAACAAGACACCTAAGATTAATATTCAAATTTTAAATATAATTATTGCAAACAAATATAGCCCAAAAGAAATAATAATACACAACGAAATATTTTTTGTACCTTTGCTAAAGCTGTAAAATGAGCAAACAGTTCGGACTCGATTCATACTCGCTCTACTAAAAGTTCGATTCGAGCTCAATTCGAAATATAAATGATTCAAATATGAACAAATTTTAAAATTCGATAAATTACTCGAACTTCCTCAAATTGTAATTTTCTATTGCTCAAGCTTGATTCGAGATTGTGCTCGACTCGATAGCTAAACGAGCTTCAATCAAATTTTATTTTATACTCAATAAATTTTATGAATCAAATTTGAGCTACTCAATACTCGTCTCGACTCGATTCATTTACACTTTTACCTTTTGCTACAATTTAACTCCTTTGTGCTGTTTAGGCTTAAATTCACTTTAAATCATATTTTTTGTATTTTATAATTTAAAGTCTAATATTGTAATTTTAAAATATTAAACCTTAATGTACTTAATTTTTTATAAAGATTTTTTTTGACAACAATAGTATAATAATTAATTATAGTCATAGTTTGTTAGGCAATTTCATTTCTAAATATATTTGAAAGTAAAAAAAAATGTGAGTGCGTAATTAGTATGCGATGAATGGAAAAAAAAATAGAGCGAATATAAACAATAATTATCTTTAAAATACTAAATTGTCTTTTTATTTTTAATTGCATGATTTATTCTGACAAGAAATACTAAATTTGATATTTATTTTAAAAAATTATAAAAATTTAAGGATATTATAAAGCTCAATTTCTTAATATTAAAATAATAATATTTAAGTTATAGAATACAAAAAATTAAAAGGTTTAAGTATATATATCTGAGAGCATGTTTAAAGTATAAAAGGTTTAAGTATATATATATATATATCTGAGAACATGTTTAAAGTATATTTTAAACCGTAGTTAGTTAGATGAATTTGAAAAATAATACTTCTTCCGTCCAAATTTATTTGTTTTAATTTTAAAATACACGTTTATTAAGATTTTTTTTTGGATAATACTATATACATTAACTGTACACAAATAAGTTGTGTACCAAGAATAGTACTGATGTATTGTTTATCAATAAAAATGTGTAAAACATTAAATCGTAAATCTCGTTTCCTATTCTTTTCTCTTTATTTATACTGTTTGTGCATAATTTTATCTATAATTGATGTTCCTAACAGTACTAAAAAATTACCTCCAAATTATTCATCTTAATTATTTTATTATCATCTTTTTTTGTTTTACTTGATCTCCTAACTATTTTTTAAAATAATAAAATAGAGGAAGAGAAGAAAAAAAAAAATGTACTCGACTCCAACCAATTTCTGATAAACATTGGAGTGGGCGGAATTTAATCAGACTACAGCAAGACCATGCTGACAGTCGATATATTGATATTTAAGACCTTGTCTGTTATATTTGGAATTTGGAAATGATATGTCAAAATCTCACTCTAATACTTTTGTACAAATTATTGGTATCTCAAAAATCTTGCTTTCTTCTAAAGTAATTTAATTCGCGTTTTATATTAGTAGTATTTTTTTCAATGGTGGAAAATAAAATCAAGCTTCAAATAATAATTGTGATAACCGATAACCACTTACCTACTTTATGTAAAAATCTGATGAATCCAATTTTCATCACTAATAGTAAAAGTATGAATGAGTCGAATCAAAACGAACAGAGAGTTATTTGAATTTGACTCGAAACGTTAAATTCATACTCAAATTCGAATTGTATTTAAAAAATTCTACTCAGATTCGACTAAACTCGAATATTTATTACTCGAATTCGATTCGACTCGGATCAAATTATATTCAAACTACTCGCGAGTTTCAAATTTAAGCTCGAATTCGATTCTCCACATAATAACTATCTTTATAATAAATATAATTATAAATTGAATTTGTTATTTAAATTAGAAATGAGAAAATATATTTACAATTACACTTTACAAATATAAAATCACAATTAAAAATAAAAATAAAACAAAATAATAATAATTAATTAACCTAATTTGATTTAATTTTGTATGTATTATAAGAGAATATATTGAGTATCTAATCGAATCTGTATCAATCGAGTATGTATCGAATCACAATTAAGAATTCGAGTAATTTGAATCTTAAACGAGTCGGGTATAACCTTACTCAGATTCTACTCATATTTTTATTCGAACTATTTTTTATGTTCAGATTTGAATTATATTATTAACGAATCCGAATCTCGCTCGTATTTAAATCTAACTAAGGTGAGAGTGTTTTAGACTTTTCTCCTAGCCACATGTAATAGTGGTGGCCAATAAAAAATAAATTATCTAGTTGTTACTAAGAGTTGCGGCCAGTAAAAAAAAATCTCTTCGGGTCATTGTATCTTTGGATTAACGGTATAAGATGCGTTTGCTGAAATAGTGCGCATAGTAAATGAGACGCCTCAGAATAGGTCCAATCAATCCAACCCATTTTGAGTCGTCAAACACATGATACAGAATTCAAATACAAATTTTTATATCAAAAGATCGTGAGCAGGACGACCATACAAGCTGTGAGTGTCAATACAAATATGTAGAAAATATTAACATTCAAACTAAGTACTCATTATAATTATTATCATACTACTTTATAGTGAGGACAACTACTGCTCTAACTCGGACAATCACTCTGTCCCTCGACTAGTCCCTGCGACATTCTCATTTTTTGAAGAGGACAATAGAATAAAAGGGTGAGCTCAATTAGCCCAGTAAATAATATTATGACTAAAATAATGGAAAATGAATTATCGTTAGTCTTCAACAAATCAGATAAAATATTATGGACAACAAATTTTAGATCAACAATTGCAGCGAAAATAACAATGCATCAGAAGAGTTAAGTAGGAGATAATGTCTACTATCTTCTATGATTTAGAAATCCATAATTAATATTTTATCTCTGTAACATCAATCAATATATCTCAAATCAAATATTCATCTTTGTACTACGACTAAAGATATTCATGTGTATCACCAGTGGTCAGGTTCATCTCAACACATGTTCATCTTTGCATTACGGGCCAAAGATATTCATTAAGTAATCATTCATCTTTGCATTACAGGCCAAAGATATTCATCAAGTATCACCATTTAAGATTGAGGATGATAAAAAATACTCTTAAAGAACGAATCTAGTGAAATAAAGGACAAGAAAAAAAATATAATTTTTTCGTGAATAGTACTGTATTTGTGAATAGTGTCGTATATGTGAATAGTGCCATATACATTCACGTATACGTGAATAGTTACTCCGACAGAAAAAGTAAGAATTTCATAATAAAATTCATGCCAATATTTTGGTATAATAATATTGAGAAGAATGACATCGTTTACAAAAGAAAATAACATCCTTTACCTCAAAAGAATAGTACTTCTGGCTGGAATATCAAATATAATACTGAAAAAATTTGCACTGAATAGCAACACTCAAAGTATCTAAATACTCACAAAAATACGCTCGATATTATAGAGAGAGAAAACTTCTGATTCTGGTGTGATTTTTAATTCTAACCTAAGCACCTTATTTATAGAAAAATGCCAGAACACCAAAGCTGATTTACCTGCTATCGGTGGTTTCAACCCTCTGAAATTCCAACGCACACCAGCTTAGAATTCAGATTTTTTCCACCAAAAAATAAAAGTGGGGCCCACCCATGTTTTTAATAAAAAATATTTATTTTCGCAACTTCAATAATTCATAATAAATAGTTCTTTTACCAAAAAAATACGAATTCTATGTTCTTTCTATAGGAAATTTAATTCTTTACAACTTTGTAGAAGAATTTTTTTTTAAATTTCAAACGAAAAGTGAGCGAAATTCACATACGGATGATTTCTACACCAAAATACTGATAAAATATCAACATTAATTTTTTCACATAAAATAAATATTTCTTTATCATATAAATTAACAATTAATTATTCATAAATAATATTACAGAACTACAATATTGACAACCAGATAGTTTTCAAGAAAAAGGGGGCATTCGATAAGAATTTCTCCTTACTGGCGCGCAATTAAATAACCCCTCCTAGATAAAACTTTCTTAGACATTGTCAATAATACTATCTAATAATATTATGTAAATAATATAATTTATTGATTTGATAATGAAAAATATTGTGCAGCGACAATTATTGAATCAATAATATAAAATATCAACGAAGCAATTATTGATATAAAATATCAATATATCAATTATTGAATCAATAAAATATTATGCAATTGTAGCAATTATTGAATCAATAAAATATTATGCAGTTGTAGCAATTATTGAATCAATAATATAAAATATTGAACAATAATTACTTGTAACAATTATTAAGTAAATGCCTTCTTACGTAAGAATCAATAATTAAAATTACTGTGCAATACCGCGTGCTACTGTGCAACACCGCGTATTACTGTATTTTAACCAACGAATATTTTAACAGATTAACCATAACAGTTTTACCATTATTTATAAAAAAAAATTTTTGTCGCTTTCTATATCCGACAGTTAATCTATTTTGGGACCCACAAATGGCTGCACCGTCGTACGAATATTCTCCGACAACAAGAATATTCTACGACCAAACGAATATTCTCTGACAACAATGAATATTTTATAACCACTTGCTCATTTTAAAATATTTGCGCATTTTACCCACAACTTACTACATTAATTAAATCAACCCCTTACTATTTTAAAATAATATATAAAAAAATTAAATCTTTATTTATAAAATTCATGGTCTTACAGTAAACGTTTGCTATGGGACATTCCTCATTTCTATATATATATATATATATATATGGGCTGATTCATAGCTAACGTTATTAATTGAGTAATGCTACTATCACATAAAATTATCACATAAACATCACATACTGCTGACGTGACAGTATGTGATTTGTTGTTGATATAATCTACTTAATTTAATAACAAATCACATACCGTCACTTAACATTATGTGATGATCTTTATGTGATAGTAGCATTATTTTTGTTAATTTAAGGTTATCCTTACAACAGATGTGACCGTCAATTCGTAGATCGAACGATTAATAGAGCTCTGTTCGCAATTTAGTTTTTAGCTTTTCGCAGTTTAATACTGCAGATGAGACAGATGTCAAAAATATTTTTATTTATAAAAGTCATCTGTCCGCAGTATTATAATACGGACGCTAAGTATGACCAACTGAAAAATAACATCATTTTTAAATAAATCTGTTCACAGTATTACATTACAAATACAAATTTTTTTTTAAAATTTTGTAGGCTATTGACAAATTTAAATACTAGTACTATTGTCAAATAGCAATACATACAGATAGCTTGTCACAACGTTGATCTTGAGGAAATCGACGTCAGGAAAATTGGAAGATATTATTAAATTACCTTTCATTCTCAGGAGACGTTTCTTAATTTCTTGAGCACAGGCCTAATAATGCATGTGTACTTTCAAAACCACTGTAATTACCTGAGTCTGCAAAACAACAAATTCATGACCTCAACCACCACCAATTACTACTCCCCGTCTTTTAATATAAACCGTTTTAAAATTATACATAAGTATTAAAAAAATAATTATATTATAATAAATATAATATTAATTATTTATATTATCTTTCTATTAAAAAAAAAGACAATTATTTATTAGATAAAAATAGTAAGAGAATCAAAATTATATTTAATACTTAGGATAATATTGAAAAATAAACAATTAATATTTATTTGAAAATCTCGAACGACTTATATTAAAGGACAAAAACAATTATCTAAAACGACTTATGTTAAAGGACGGAGAGAGTACTAACTAATAACATTACGTATCATAAAAAGTTTGGCATTTATTCAAGAATTAATAAAATAATAAATTAATTATAACCTACTATTTTTTCCCTTAGACTATATTTATTTACAAGAATTATACTTGGGATATGAATATTAATCCCAAGTATTAGTTTAAGGATTATAAAATAGTTTAATAGTCTTAAAATTATAATTATAATCACGTGATTATAATCCTATGATTAATAATAGTCTATAAATTATAATCCCGAGATTGTAATTCCTTGCAAACAAACATAGTCTCGATTTGACGTATGGCTTTTTGGGTTCCTCTGTTTTCTTTTCCTCCACTTTGGGTTCCTCTGGTTTCTTTTCTTTCTGTAAAACCACCATCCATAAATCACAAATTAATTAGTATCATAAATACCATTCATAAATCATAAATTAATTAGGATATAATTAAATATCCTCCTCTCTTTTTTTTTTTTTCGCGGCAGACCCTCCTCCTCCCTGATGATTTTGGTCTTACTCTATACTCTATAATCATAAAATGAATCAATTGAAATCGTATAGTGGAATCAATACATTCGTAGAGTTAATTTTAGTGGTAGAGTGGAATAAGTCCATTTTTGCAACTTTTTAAAGAACTCATCTTTATTATTTGACCATATCTACCGTTCGCAGTGACGGAGAACTTGTACAAGAAAGAGTATTTTAAACATATGTCTCGTTCGCAGTATTAAACTGCAGAATACTGAAAATTAAATATAAAAGGTAATTGATAGCTTAATTTGTGAAGTACATGTTATACCTTCTCCCCTAAATATAAAAGGTAATTGATAGCTTGAATTTGTGTACTACATGTTATACCTTAAAAATATTTCATTAGTTGTAAATTATACAATTATTATTAATATTTGAAGGATAATTTGAGATATTTTTAAACTTAAACTTAAAATAATTAATTAATAATTATGAAACAATAATAAAATTAATAATGAGTAATACTTTTAAAATAATTTACAATCTCTTAAATTGAATTTATATAAATTTTGAGTTTAAAAATCTTTTAAGTTGATTTAAAAAAATTAGCAATAATCAAATAATTTAGAACAAAAAGAGAAGTATAACATTTAAATGTAAAAAAAATATAAGGAATACCATAACACATACTAATATACAAAAATTCAAAATTGAACGGTATGTAAGTAAAAATAAGGGAAATTGAATAAGCAAAAAGAATATGGGAACCGTGGGACACGAGTAAAGAGGGAACAACTTGTGGTTGAAGGGGTAACACATTGGAGCACCAAACATGTGTCACTACTAACAAGGATATAAACAGTGTTTATATTCAAGTTACATACAATACATACATACATACATACATAACATAACATAACATAACATAACATAACAAACACAGGTAAGGTGGGCGACTTTCGGTGTTTACTACTTTCCGATCATCCACTTCCAAACACAAAACAACAACAGCAACCACTCTCTCGTCACAATCCCATCATTATCATCTTCTTCATTTTATACATAAATTCTGCATGACTTAATATTATATATATATATATATATCGACGGCGGCGGCGGCGGCGGCGGCCTATAGCTGTGGCTGGGGCTATGGCTATGGATTTGATTGTAGCAATGCCCTCTTCTTTTCCTTTTTTTTCCTGTCAGGACAACTACAAGTCCCCGTTTGTTGTTTGTTAGTTTATCCTCTTTTTCTTCTCTCTCCTCCTTATAAAAGTCCTGTCCGTCCGTCCACCCATCCACCCATTATTCTTGGTTTTCCCATCCAACAAAAATCGGCCCAAACCGAGTCAGTTAGATGCTTTTGTCCCTCACTGCTTTATATCCTTCTTTCTTGTAAAAACCCAGAGCTCACAGAATCTCCCACTTCCTCCTTCCCCCCAACCCCCCCCCCCCTCCCTCGCCCCCGCCCGCTCGCCCAGCCCATCTCTCTCTCTCATTCATTCTTTCCTACCTAAAAAATATTACTCCTATTATTAAATCATCATATCATCATCATCATCTACATATAATCCTACTCCTAGAAACAAAGAAAGAAAAAACCAAGAGTCGCAACACTTTATTATATAGACATAAGGGCCAGAGATAGGCACTTTTAAGGTCCTAATTCCTAATGATCAGACTATTCTTCTGCCCCTGCCTCTGCCTCTGCCTCTGCCTCTCTTTCTTCCTCATAGCTTCCTGTAGAGCAAACCATGACCAGGATATTGCCTCCACATATTATACTCCCGCTCCACCGCCGGGTTTCAACCATAATAAAGCCTCATTTAAGCCAGGCATAGCCATCATTGTAGGTGTACTCACCACCATTTTCTCCATCACATTCCTAATGCTCCTCTACGTCAAGCACTGCAAGAGGGATGGCTATGATTACCACAACAATCCCAGAGGCGCCATCGCCGCCTACTCCGCCAGAAAAAACTCCGGCATCGACCGCAACGTCATATATATGCTTCCCGTATTTCGATTCGGCTCACTCAGAGGCCAAAAGGACGGACTTGAGTGCGCCGTTTGCTTGAACAAATTCGAGCCTACCGAGGTACTGAGATTACTCCCCAAATGCAAACACGCATTTCATGTAGAATGTGTGGATACGTGGCTGGACGCCCATTCCACTTGCCCTCTGTGTCGTTATCGGGTCGACCCTGAAGACATTCTACTAATCGAAGACAACAAAAATCCGCATCAGGAAGATAATTCGCAGCAACGAGTACAAGAAGAAGAAGAGGAAATGATGGAAATTCGTCGAGTATCTGGCAGGCATTCGTCTGCCGGGGAGAGAGGAAGTAGTGGCAGTGGGTATCTCCAAGTTATTGTGGAGAATCCACCCAATAGATCAAAATCGTCAATGGAGTTCAGAAGATCTTTAGATAGTTCAATGAGATTGAAGAGAGATGGTGGCTCAGTGTCAATGGGGTGTTTTGAACGGTCCCGCAGAGATGGGCTTCTGCTGGCCGGAAAAGAAGAATCAAAAAAGAGCTTCGAGCGGCGGTTCGAGCACCGGATTGTGGTGTCGTCGTCGTCGTCGGGCGGCAGTGATAGTTTAGGAGGGAGTGGGACCCACCAGAGATGGAGCAACGTGCACCCGTCGGATCTGTTGTATCTACGATCGGAAATGATAATTAGTGACAGCCGACGAATATCGGGGTCGTCATCAAGGCCGTCGGTGACATCTCCATCAGGACAGCGACAGCAGCAGTATCAGAAGGTGGGGGAGGGTGGGGGCATTAATGAGGGGCAGGGGCAGGGGAAGGGGAAGGGGAAGAAGAAGAGAGAGGATGGCAGGAGCGTAATAAATGAGAGAAGTGTGTCGGAAATCACGGGGGTGAGCAGAGTGAGGAGTAATGAGGAACAAGAGCGGCGAAAACAGCAAAGAAAGAGACAGGAGGAAGGTTTCGTAAACAGATGGTTGGCTTGGATTTCCGATACCACCACCAATAATAAATCTTCACCTCCACCGCCAGCTGTTTCACACACCGGAGGACAACCTTCCAATTCCTCTCCATAATTTTTGCCATTAGTAGGCCAGGGCCCCCCTTCTAGTATTAATTGATTAATTTATGGGGAGTATTAAGGAGTAGTAGCAGCATATACACATACTCACTCGTACACAAGTCAACAACAAATTTTTACTTAATTTAGTTTCCCAATCGACACTAATACTAGTAGTACTAATTTTTTTAAAGTCCTCTTAACATGTGCCTTAAGTATACATGCTAAATACACAGTTCAAAAAATATTCTCTTGAACCGTATGCGTATTCTCTTGATTTCTGTATTTACACTAAGTTTAACGGAATATGCACATAATTCAAGAGAATATTTTCTTGAACTGTATGTTTAGCATGTGCTCTAAGGGCATATGTTAAGAAATTTTATTTTTTTAATCCTCTCGATTATGAAATTGAAATGGAAATGGATATGAATCCAAACAAAAACTCAATAAACTAATAAATTGATAATGGGGACAATAGTTGATTAAAAGATGACTACTCTAGGGGTAAAAGTAGTTTTAGTGGAGGTGTTTTGCATATATTAAGAAAAAGAATAAAATAATAAATTTATCATAAGCTAAATGGTATAATACATATTTATTTTTGGACCATTTTGTTGCCGGTGTATTCACACGGAGTATTTTGCAATTGTAATTTAGTAGAAAAGTTTCAATCATAAATTAACAGGACTCTCTAAGCATGATGGTAATAGTGAGTAATAGTGATACTGTGACAGTGATAGTGATGTATGAGTATGCATGCATAAGAGTATCTCCTTGCACAGAGATTTAGAGTTTGATTGTGAATGACATAACATGGTGACTTGAACAACAAACTCAAAAGTATAAACGTGGGATGGGATGGGATGGGACTAGTACCGGCAGCAGCAGCAGTAGATATTGCAGAAAACACCGCAGCCGCTCCATGTTGCAAATCTGGATCTTGCTTTACGGGTTACAGTGGCGGCTAGTTGAAAGTGATTGGTTTGGTTTGGTGTTCCAGACCACTCTCTTGATTTCTCTTCAACTTATTCCCACCCAACCAACTAAATTATTAGAGTTGACAATAAACAGTACTCCGCCATATAATCCAACACACAAAAACTATACATCCACCATCATCCCACCCCCCTCGCTCCTCCCCCCTCTACTCTATTATAATTTCATAAGTACATCTGTAACAACTTTGTTGCACAAAAATCTTGTTTATTTCATATTTCCCCATATGGTTCGGGTTCAACAAACAACATTTTCCCGGCAGAGTAAAGATGTCAAGAAGAAAATATTACTACATAAATCATAATAGTAGTTAATAGCTCTTACAGTGATCCGTTTACCCAACCCAATAAATAAAACCGTAACATGCCCATCTCCTACTCTATAAAACCAAACAATTCAGCAATATTATAACCATTCCTATACCTACAAGCCTGCCTACTTCTCGCATTAAATATCCATAGTTTGGATCAAAACATGAAAAGCACAGAGACTATTCACAAATTCTATTAAGCAAATACTAATATTCCTTAATATTGTATGAACCAGGAGTTCTGGAGCCATGTCCAAACTTACTTTGCGGGTCGAGTCAAGGAAGCGGTCGGAGAAGGGAAAACCACCTCTGATCTATATAGAGTCCCACGAGAGCTTCTTGTCCTTCCTACGCCTTCCATCCAGGAAGGTTGGTGTTCCAACCATGTACTCAACCCTGCAAGTTAACATTAATGCTGCAAGTATAAAGGTACAAAAGTATTGAGAATAGGAAAAGACTTGCAATGTTCCTGCAAATGTAGTGCTGACATAAGCTTGATACTCGGGAAAGAACCTGGCCAGACCAAAATCACCGATGCTGGGTTGAAATTTATCATCCAGAAGAATGCTGCTAGCTTTGATATCTCTGCGAACAATTCTGAGGTGTGAATCCTCGTGTAGGTATTGCAACCCTCTAGCAATGCCAAGAATTATTTGGAACCGAATATTCCACTTCAGGAAGTGATCACTTTTTCCTGTGCACGAGACAATCAAATAATTATCATCCAATTCACAAGAACCTTTTTTTAGACATAAAGCTTGCATTGAGTGCTGTTTCATTAGTAGTAGGGCTGAGTTAGGCCTCTAGCAAAAGTATACGTCAGAAAAGTTACCCAATGGAACAGCATTTGCACCATGAAGGATTGCTAAACTTTTATAAAACAACTATCATGTAAACAAACACAAATAAATGCACAAGGGAATGTCCAATACACACACAAACAAACACTTATAGAAGAGATGGTGTCCTTGATATTTAAGCGGCTGCTGCCTTCATAGAAATAGACTACCTAAACATGCTTCATCCATCAAATTGTGCATCTGCATCCCACAACAAATGGTTTAATAAAACTAAACTGTTTTTCTTTTTTCCCTAAATCAGCTAATTCAAAATTGTTGGGAAGCTCCTTTTGCCTACTTAATTTTGAACTTTGATTCTTTTTTCTTTTCTTTTTTTCCCGGGGGGGGGGGGGGGGGGGGGGGAGAGAGAGAGAGAGAGGATGGCATTCCTGATGAAGTACAACATAATTATATACATATTATGTTGCAAATTTGTGAAAGCTATTATTTAAATAAAGTGTAAAGATCTTCCAGTGCTTCAGGCTGGGCAGACTTATTATGTTTTGAATAACCAGGTTAAGTTTTTATCATGAAACTTGACACTCAATTGAATAGAATTTTGTATTAAACAGGACAAGACTTTGAGTGATACCGTATGCTTGAGGTCTAAACTCCTGTTCTTCATGTATTCATACACAAGTAGCCCTTGAGCTCCATCTGAGCAGCATCCAATAAGGCGAACCAGCTTGTTATCATCCTCACCTCTGCAAGAAATTCTGACTCTCCTTGTTGGGATTTATCAATGGATAATTTATTCACAACAACTGGCCTTCTATCTTCTAACTTCCCCTGAAACAAATTATATCATTATCTTTTAGCATCTTGATTGGCATTAGAAAAAGAAATGATCTGGCGCACAAGCCTTAAATACATAAAGGTTTCTCCACATCAACTGGAAAGTGTGATTTGTAACAGCTGGTATCAAGACATTATTATTCAAAAGGCTAAAGGTCATCAACTTAATTATATAGTTGTAGTATGGAGACCTATGGTAAAACCAATTTCAGTAGAATCTCTCTTCTTTTATAAAGAAAAAATCAATTAGTTAAAATAGGTCAAAGTTCCTCTCTGAGTTCGATAAGAATATGTAGGATTTTTTCCCCGAGGTTAAGAAACGAATAAACTAAAATAAGACTTATCAGAAAAAATAAAAATTGTCAAAAAGGATTTCTGGAAAAATGCCAGATAAACAGGTCCAAATCCACCTCTTCCAAGAAGATTACACCCTGGTGAAAATTCTTAGTTGCCTTCCTTAATGTATTGAAGTCGAAATGGCTTATTGTATAAGATTTTCACTTAAATAATCATCAGTTGCTGCAACAAAATAAGTTGTCTCAATAATTCACTCATCATATTATAATTATTGCTCTCAAATATCACACATAATTAGACGTATAACCTTGGTGCTTTCCAGTTCGTGTTACAAACTTTCTTAGCTCTGTCGGTCTCAGAATTTTCCGGAAGAAAAATAAGCAAATCAGCAATATTAAAAGCACTATTATCCCTCCAAGGAAAAAGAATAAGGCTGGCACAGGAAGCTTAGATGGAGATGCTCTTGTATCTTCTGAGGGTGACGATCCTGACGGAGAGTTCACTGCATCAAAAAATGTAAGAATACTTCCTCATCAAACCTGGTTAAAGTTAAAGCTTATACAAGATTTTACCATCTTTCTTTTTAATTTTCAAATCTTGGAGGGAGGAGGGAGGAGGGAGGAGCGAGGAGGGAGGAGGGAGGAGGGAGGAGAGAGAGAGAGAGTAAGGATAATATGGAATATATGATCACAAGGGATAAGCTATATGAGTTCCATGAATTACGAATATGAGACTATGTACTCTTTGAGTAAGTGGTGGGCTATTCACGCAGAGGCTCTTGGATCAAATAAGAGATATTGAATAAGTGAGCTTGTTAGTTAGAGACGTGTTGAGCTTGTCAGAGACTCTTGGTGGATAAGATAAGCAATGTTGAACAGGGTGCGCTGTCCATTAGGAAGCTTGATGGAATAGGCTCAAAAAAGTACAGTTAAAGTTCAGGGGGGGAACTTGGTGTTGATGTGGATGGAAAGATATTGCGTTAAGGGAGAGATTGTTGAGGTACCGTGTGATAATAAAGTTTCATACTGAAACATAAAGAGAAAGATTGAGGACATATATGCTCTAATGGACCAAGACCTAAGGGTTTGGCATTTAGGGGTTATTCCCAACTGTTTCAAATTTCTAACATTGAACTCTGATGATTTTCCTCTATCATATTCAATAGCTAAATCCCAACCCATCAAGCTCTAAAATCAATCATTTCCCCTTCTATAAAACTTTAAATTACTATTGAAACAATATATAATTGGCTATTATACTAGAAATCAACAAATTTCAGACAATACCCTCAACCTATCACTTTCCAAACCACAAATCCAATCCTTACAATCACCAAAGCCATCAATTTTTTTCAATTATATAAAGAGAATAGATATTTATGCAAGTAAATTTGAAAGTTTCACGAGTTCCTCCTCGCATAAATAGTAAGTGGGGTCTATCTCACGTGAGAGAGGATCATCTGTGGAACTATCAAATTTACTTGTGAAAATATCAATTCTCTTATATAAACCCTAGATGCTTAATCTCAGTTTAATATGTTACATAAGTTTTATGAAGCTAAAATATTTTGGTGTTAGCTAATATGAGACCAAATAAAACCCTTGAACTGCTTTCACATATGGAATCCACACAGAGTGTATAATTATAGTGATTTGTTTGTGACGCAATTTTAAGCAGCCATTATTTGATAATCAAAGCAAAATCACATTGTGCATAAACAGAGGCCACAGAATTAATACAATCCCAATCCAGTACCCAATTAGAATTTCATCGCAAATTGCAAGAAAAAAAGAACAATGAAGTATATGTAGGAGGTACCTTCAAGTGTGAATCGAAGCATTTCTTCCCCTAATCTCTATTTTGATTTACAATGTCCTCCTGGCAATAAGATAATAGCTTCTTCAAGATAATTTCTTTTTCCTCTTTTTCTCTTCCTTTCTTTGTTTTCCTTTGAGGTTTCCACCCAGAGAGAGAGAGAGAGAGAGACTGAATAACAACAACATGGAGATGATGGGAGTCGAGGGTCTGAACATTGGGACAATTCAAAGATGGGGGGAAAGTAATTGCAGCGATGAAGACGAGGCGAAAAAATAAAAATTATAATCTCTATATTTTTCTTTTATTACGTTTCAGAATTAGATATATATTTTTATTTTTCTAAACATATGAAAATTTTAACAAGCCGTTATTACTTATATAATTGAATATATCACCATGCGACCACTAATATATCTCTAGCATACGTTAGTAATATGTTTGTTTAAAAATGTACATCTATTTTTGGAAAGAATTTTTTTTAAAAAAACAAATAAAATATTAAAAAAACTCAAATTTATTATATATTAATTCAATAATATATTAAAAACCACCTACAATTAATTAGTAGGATAAAGGTCGGAAAAGGCTTTCTCCTCCAAATTCCGGTTGATGATGAAGCCGAAATAAAAGTGAATGAGTAGATATTTGAGCATTTAGAAACAACCGGTATGACTCAGATGTAACAATAAAATTTAGAGTAATAAAACTATCACATAAACATCACTATACTGCTGACGTGACAGTATGTAATTTATTGTTGACATGACTTATTTAACTCAACAACAAATCACATACAGCCACATAATATTATATAATAGTCTTTATGTGATAATAGTATTATTTTAAAATTTAATCGTCCCTGTTTAACCTCTAATAACAGACAGGTGAAAGACTTGACACCTCCCAAAAAATTGTAATTGGATTAGATATATAGATCAAAATTGTAAAGACAGAGACCAGCTCGAATCCCAATTCAATCTCAAATTTATTGTTGGTTTATCTTGACTCACCCAAGATTTCAAAATAATACTAATAGTAATACTCTTGATAATAACCACAAATCGTATTTTAATGAATTTACAGTAACTGCATGTTAAACAGTATTTCTATGAACCTGGCAAATTAGCTACTACATTTATCTAGAGCTCAGTTTAAACAATTACCATAAATTAAAGTGGCTCTAAAAGCTAGCTCTGGGTTTTCTACTTTTCTTTATGGAGGACCGCATCCACTGCAGCCATTTTGTTTAACAATTTTTCACATTGCTAGGGTTGCATGCATTCAGGTTCCAGCTTTAATGAAAGTGCTTCTTGTAATTCTTTCTTCAAGCTTTGGTTTTCATCACTTGAGCTTTCACAAGAACCCGGCCGCATTCTACCTCTGTTTGCTTCAACTTAGGGGGTGTTTGATAAAAACTGAATGAAATAAAATTGTTTGATAATTGACATGTCTGAAACATCTGAATAACATATTTTTATTATTTTACCCCTCTAAAAAAATTCAAATTTTTGTAAATCTATTTAATATTACTTAATATAATAGTTAATATTGTAAAAAAAATAAAATAAAAAAAAATAAACTTCAGTCAGCAGCCCATTAAGCCTATTCAGCCAAAAAATGACGCTAAACCATTCAGCCCAAATCGTCTGAATGGCTGACCGATTCAACCATTCAGACAATTTTTTTTTCAAAACAAACGCATTGAATGACTTAATCGGTCAGCCATTCAATGCTAATCAAACAGCCCCTTAGTCCCGCATATAATATAATATAATATAAATACCATCATCATTCATCACCTCCTTTGTTGCTGCTAGTAAGTAGTACTCAGATAACTAGTATAGAGATGCACATTCTCACTTTTAAACTACAAATCCATGTATAATTTGCAATTATACTTAAACTATACTTAAACTACACCGAAACCAATAGAAATATCACTTGCGTTGTCTTTCTTGAGCTTAAACTAACAAGAGATCGCAACTCTTGGTTCTAACACGTACTCCCTCCTGCAGGAAAAAAAAAACCTCTCTTTAGTCTTTTCCGGACGGGAGAGTATTTAATATTCCAAAAGACTACATGGCTAGATGTTCTTAATTCTCATGGGCATTCATTGGCAACCAAACGTTTTCTTTATTTGTCAAGTGCTGCTACGAGGCATTATTCTAGGAAAACTCCTACCGGTTAATGAGTCCTTTATATGTGCATGTTTGTGTGCGTTACTGTGTGAGAGAGAAAGTAGGGGTGGGTCAAACTACATTCTTCAGGGATTTTGGATTGTAATTTGTGCTACTATCTCATGCAGCATGGGTTGAGACATGTCTCTCCCACCCTCGTTCAATTATTGATTCTCCCTCCCTCCCTCCCTCCCTCCCTCCCTCTCTCATCCAAACAAACACACAAACGTGTATGAGCTTCTCCCCTATTTATTTTGCTATTCTACCACTCTTTCTCCTCAAGAATAGAAAAAGATATCCCTTTTGCTTCAACAAGAATGAGATCTTCACGTACCATTTTCTTCTGCCTTCTTACGACTGTTCTCTGTCTTGCTTGCAAAACTGTTATAAGCTCTTCTGATTCCCCTGCTCTTGTTTCTCTCCTAAGAAGGAGATCCGTGAAAGATTTGAGCATGTTGCCCTCCGGCCTGCAACAAGATGCACATCAAAAGATCAAGGTGGGAATATCTAATGATTCCATCTTCTATCACTTGCCATAAAATGCTTGTTTCATCAATCTCAAGTCTACTCGCATGTTGCAGGTTCATGAAGAAACGGAGAGACATTCAAACCAACCTGGTACGCTTTCAAATGATGAGTTTGCAAGGGTTTACAATGAACCAGACCTTGTTTACCACACTGATTATCACGGGGTGACAACTCATCCAAATCCAACTCCCAAGCATCACCCATAACCGTAGGGCTTATGTTTGGCATATGCAGGATCAAATTCTGCTCTACTCCCCCGTTGGCATTCCGGGAGAGGGGATTATGCATCCGGAGTGGGTTTTCATTCCAAAAGAGAATAGCATAAGAATGTAAATATATGAATCTATACGTCAATGATCAAAATTCTATCGCTATAAGAATGTACCTTTTAATAAGGATTCATTTAATTTTGGATGCAGTTCTTAGTTGATATCCTCCAACCTTTTCCAGTTTAAATTCCCCTCACTAATTAACTTGCTACCTTAAAAATGAAGTGAAAAGTAGAAAAAAAAATTAATAATTCTAAACTCAAGTTGACCTGACAAAAAACATACCTATCAGGTTTACTGAATGGTTGGTGGAGATGAGTTTTGCGCCCTAAAAGGACAAGAGTTTAAATATATTCAGCCATATCCTATGAGTGCTGACTGTACTTTGGAAATTGGGTAGTTTTCTGCATGTGATTAAAGATAACATGTCTCCTCGTCCATACCTGCAAACAAAGGCACCATACCTACTTGAAAAGTAACTGACAAAATAATGGTCATAAATATAGCAAAGGGTAGTTTCTGTCAACTGTCAATTCAATCACAATGCAGTGAAAGCATCCCAATCATGTATTGGTTTCTCGCCATTTGTACTTCTCAAGCAGCATCTTATAGCTGTGTTCTACATTTTCAAATATTACTTCCCCACAGAATTTAGAATTACCATGCATGAATTCAGTTCTGCCTTGTTCATATGCAAAAAGGTTTCAGCCCATATTCAATTATGTCCTTCAATCTCTTCTCTTCCCTGCTGAGATGCTGGAGCCCCATCTAGTGTCTTCGAAGGGATCTTCATGATTCTGCAAAGCCACTTCAACGCCCCTAAGTGCATCCGCAAATATTGACCAGGTGCTGATCGAGTTGAGCAAATGCCTGAAAACTGTTCTCTGCTTCACTTCAATCCAACTGCCAGTAACTGATTGCATTGATATTGGACCAAGACCAAGTAAGCAAGCCTTCTGAGATGCAGGGGCATGATCAACATTTGACCTGATTGCAACATGCATTAGGTTTCTTTTCCAGAACCTTTAAAAATTAGTATAAAAGAACGGCATGTGTATACCCAGATAGACACTGGTTCTGTCCCAACATGAGTGAATCCTTCACGCCATAAACAGATTACCATCAATGAGCAGGTTCAAAATTGATATCAGAAGTAAAACTTTTACATAACTTTGACAGCAATTCACAGAAACTATTAAAGTCATTTACGATTTGAGGAATTCATTTCAATCTTGAGATGGTTGAAATTCAGTTCAAGGAAAATTTTGGATTGTTGGAAACAGTACAAGGAAATTAAACAAACTTCTTAGCAAAGCTACTTGACTAAACAATAAACTTGCTTTTATGTCTTTTTATATCAACAGATATTCTGAAAACAATTTGAAATTTATGCAAACTATAAGTTATAATGCAGTTGGTTGCCTTAGTAAGTTTGAAGCAATTTGACATTGTTTGAAACACGGTAAGCTACAATTCACAATCATCATATTGTTGATTTTAGACATGAACACAATTAAGCTTTTCTCAGGACATGATGGGACCAAAACCTTTGTTTTTGGGTCTGATCGATCACATGTCCATATTAATATTATTTGGAATGACCTAGGTCAAGCCACATGCATTGTTTAATTTCTGGTCCTCCCCACATGCGCTGTCAAAAATTTTGTTTGGAGAAAAGCCCTTGAAGCAATTAAAAGATACTCTAGGCCTACACATAACTAATTCCAAAGAGCATGCCAATGAGAATATTCCGTTTAAATTAAAGATCGATGCATATAAATTGAAGCCAAGTTGTTATAGTGTTAAGCATTTCCTTGTAAAAGGTATAACCGGTAATGTTTCCAGAATATGTCAAAGATATATTTGTGGCTAGAAAGTTTCTATCTCTTGCTATGACCTTAAAAATAATTTCATTTACTTTAAAGCTACAATAGGCAAGGTTACCATATAGGGTAACAATAATTATCTTTGGCACCATTATATCCAATTCGGCCATTAAAATGAACTTGACATTGTTAAAAAGAATCAATAAACAGGCAAAGTTCTTCCTAAGACAAGGTTAGGTCATTACACATGTTGGTCCACATAACCAGGTGGTAGGAGGGGTAGACTAGATGCAAGCATAACCTTTGGCATATAATTTAAACAAAAATATAAAATTCTTCCTTCCTAATGGAAGCAAGAACTTACTCAAATGGTGGCTCAACGTCAATAGCAAGAGTTTGATGTAAGGAGAACTTAGCATTCCCATAGAGCCCATCTTTCTCAACAACTGTACATGCCTCCTGAGGGGAACCCCTAGGAATATACAAAGCATCACCATCATGCTTCCACCCTCTGAATCATGCAAGCTATCAACAGACTCATACAAGCGATGTAACTGGACTCGACCGAGGAAAAACCCTTCATTTTTTTCACTCCAATAATTTGGCACACAAGCACACACACATATAATATATATATATATATATATATATATATATATATATAGAGAGAGAGAGAGAGAGAGAGAGAGAGAGTCGAGGGACTCGTTAGTTGAATAGAGTAGGAGTGGGGAGCAAGGAGAGATAGATATTGGATCAGATTTTGCAAGGGATGGAGAGAGAGAGAGAGAGGAATGGATTACTTTTGCAGCATCAGAGTGAAGACAGACCACGATTAGGTTATGATGATTTCTTCCGGTTCTCATCCTGTTTCTCCAATTTTCCCTCCATCCGTCATTCGTCGGTGGGGAACTTCTTTGCCATACCAAATTTAAAAATACAAATCGTATAATTTTATTTTATTTCGGTATTGATCAAAATTAAAAAATTACCTCAAACAATTGGGATTGGTAAAATAATTAAAATTTTACTTTTATTAATTAAATAATAATTACTAAAATATGTGATGGATAAAATTAACAGTAATTTTTTTAAAAGTAACCTTATGATTATTAGTACAATTCTGTGATGAGGTCAAATCAACAATTGAGACTTCCTTCATATTATTGCTCCAGGCTTCCTCTCCCCTTTCTATATCCAAATTAAACTAAAACAAACTCTCAAAAATTATTTACTGCTTAACATATGCAATACACACAATTATTTTTTTTTATTTTAATGAAAAATCTATAAAAACAAAAAACAACAGCAACAAAATAAGTAGCAGCCCATCAGACAATCTTTCGAGTGAGAGCTACTGATCGAGTAAAGAAGGGCCAATTTCTTTTTTCAAAACTGCTTTTGCAAACCTTTTATTTTCTTCCTGTTTCAACTCATATATTATGAATAGCATCGCTCGCTACATATGATCATCAAGAATTACGTTACATATAACAATAATTTTATATCAATATTAAACGTCAACCTATGCGATAACATGAGATAAAAAAGAAAATAGAAATCACTCAAACATTATAATTATGTTCATCTCAATCTAACTTCGTTCCCACCGGATTCGAAGGTTTTCGGCCAAAATGTAAAATGATTCTTTAGATGTTTATATCTCTTCTCTTAATTTTATTTCCGTGTTAGCAACATAAACAACCCACCACATCCACCACACAGATGATAGTAAAAATATTATCAATAATCACTCCATACAAATCATTTGGCCTCGATTTAACTTTAACACTTGAAAGAAACTAATGGGAAAGGCGCGGCAGAGTAATATCAAGACCAGAAATACATATATTATATGAATGAATGCAGACTAATTAAATTTTCCCCTAGCAAGTTGCTATAATTCATTCAACTTTTGACAAGGAAAATTATAGATACTTCTCGGTTCCAAAGACAAAATGGGCAGACCTCACTACCAATGTGCTCCAGAAGATTGATAGCAGCCATAAAACATGACTTGATAGTTGCTAGTAGCTACTGAAGCATTCAGAGATCAGCTTTATCCCTTGCAGAAACACCTAGAAGCTTAGCCAGTTCTCCACTTTCAAAGGCTTCAACTGTATCTGTTGCCCGGAATTCATGGATTGTTCAAGTGTGAATCATTGGTAAAATTATAATTTTCAAAAAAATATTGAAAGGGGAATAGAAAATCATAGAATCAACAAGTTACCATCTGAGCCTCCAATATGCTTTCCATTGATGAACACCTGGGGTACAGTTCGCCTCCCAACAATCTCATTTAGGGAGTCCTGTATATTCCAGCCGTCTTCTGTCAAACATAAAACAGTTCATGTCAACACCTTCCTTCATTCAATGAAATGAAAGTACAGATAAAAAAGTGGGATTAAAGGCATCCCCATCCTGTTTAATATTCTTAAAAACTAATCATAAGCAATGAATGAAAGTGGGTAGCAAGGCAATCCTGTCCAATGAAATGCCAGAATCTATATTGTATCTCCTCCCTTTCCTATCTTTTTTCTCCCTTTCAAGCTTTTCTCATAATCATTGTTCAGTCCAATTTTCTCATCCTCCTTAAGATTAAATAATTTTCCCTAACAAAACTCTATGAACATGAAAGTAAGCAGTTTCGGAAAGGAAAGACGCACAAACCTCTCTCATCAAGCTCCACAACGTAAGGTACTTGATTCAACTCTTTGAAAACAGCTTTTGCCCTTCTACAATACCTGGACATCAGAAGATAAACGAAGGGGGGAAATAGTGACAGAATATTAGTTTATCAAGCTCAAGCTTCCAGACAATGTACAAAATCAATGACGATTTAAGAGATCAAGTTGTTTATTAAGATTAAATATTACTACCTCCATTTCAAAATATATGATCAATATTGAGTTTTTTTAAAGTCGATTTGAAACATTTGAAAATTTCAAAATTGAAAAGAATACTTTTAAATGTTGTCAATACAATTATGAATTTTATAAACTATCTAAAAGTACTAGAAATTATTAGATTTATTGTCTTCAAAACTTAATTAAATCATGTCAATTTTAAAATTGAAAATGCTAAAATTGATTTTAGAAAGTCAAGACTGATCTTATACATTAGAACTGAGGGAGTAGCAATACTTCTACAAACAAATTTACCATACAAATCACAATCATATTAAAATGCACAAAGCCACTGATGAAAACATGTGTACATTCATCTTGTGAATCTAAACCTCAGCATGTCCACATAAATAATGACCTTACCTTTATTACCATCTAAAAATAAAACCACCCTTTAGATTCCATTCGAATAATGACCTTACCTTTATTACTAGAAGTAATTTTCTAAATCAAGAAAAGCATCAACAAGCAACAAAAGATGAAATTGCAATTACCAGAAGTCTTGTTATAAAGATTCAAGAACAAATGACGTAACATCTAAAGTAGAGTTGATACATGACAGATTTAGGATGAAGAATTAAAGAAAAAATTAACTAAGATTTAAACTCAGTGTTTTAACCACTAGGATCTCTCAAGTGTATCACCTCCACGTATCAACACCAAAATGGATAAATTACCTCTATGGTATGAATAAAATAAAACTTCAATATCAATAGTCTGTAGCCTAAATGACTTGTGGGGATTACATCACTATATAAAGAAACATAAAACCCTAGTATTATTTGGTAAATAATAAAAGTATTAAAAGATTAAAATACCCTTATTAATCATTCATAATCATTTATTAATGTCCTAAATCTCCACTAATAAATAAAATACATAAATCACATCAACTACTTTAACATTAAACATAATAAAAACTCTAAATAATAAATATAAAAAACATTTCTTTGTTCTTGACTTGGAGTCTCCATCATTCTCCTCTTGTTGGAGAAAACTCAACCTCGAGTTTTATAATATGATAAAATAAGCCATGAACTCCTCTAAAATGGAATAACATTTTGAAACAACTTTGACAACATCATCACGCGGTCAGGCTCAAAATTTTTAGGAAAGAGAACTGATGAAAGCATTGCTTTTATATTCAAAGATGTTGAAAAGAAGCTTTCTAGAACAAAATCAACAATGTCAACTTGGATTGGATAAACTTTTTGAATCGTCCTTTCTTCGGTAACGAACAACACAAAAGTAATTTTAGAGGTTTTCTCAATCTGTTCCTCATACATAATCTCTAGTTCAACTTTTGGAACTTCAAGAATTTCCATAGACACGCCACAATTGTCTGTAGCCCCACAATTTGAAACATCATCTTTGTAACACCCCAGTCCAACATCGAAAAATATGGGAAAAACTTGTTTGTATATATAAGGAATTAAGTTACTACCAATAATACCTTCAAGTAATGACCTTTTGGGTGAGCCTGTAGTGGGCTAAACTGACCCAAGAATATACTATTGAGCCAGTAGTTTTAGGCCTTATTTTGGATGGATTCGATTCGGACTTGGGATTTGACCAAAGATTTGTTCCGGACTCGGGATTTGACCAGGGTTGTTTCATATGGTATCAGAGCCGACTCTTGAAAGCTTGGGTCGGGTCATCCGATCATGTTGTCGGAGGTGGAGACATGAAGGCTGATGATATTATCCCACAATGGAGAGAAAGAGATCCGGAGGTGGGGACACGAAGTAAGTCGGTATTATCCCACAATGGCTAGAGACGCAAAGATCTGTGGACCGTGTGTCTGATCCGTTCTGACGAGGACATCAGAAATTTAAGTGGGGAGTTTGTAACACTCCAATTCGACATCAAAAGATATGGAATAAATTTGTTTATATATATAAGGAATTAACTTACTACTAATAGTACCTTCAAGTCATGACATTTTGGATGAGTATGTGTTGGGCTAAAATGACCCAAAAATATACTATTGGGTCAGTGGTTTAAGGCCTTATTTTTGATGGATTCGATTCGGACTTAGAATTTGACCTAAGATTTGTTCTGGATTCGGGATTTCACCCGAATTGTTTCACTCTTTTTCTTTCTCTTGCTCTGCATCAAGGTGTGCCCGCAAGTCAGTAAGGCCTTCTTTTATAGAAGATATGCCATCTTTTAATAAAAAGATGTTATCTTGCATAAAATAACATATAAAAATCACTTTATGTGTAGCCTTTCAAAGTTCTCTTGCTTTAACTTGTTGACGTTTCCTTGCTTCGGTTTTTCTTTGTTCATCTTGATATTGACATTGCAAATTTCAAGGTAATCTTGTGCATCAACCATATCACATCTAAGCTCTTTCTGCTTGTGTTTTAAATATCTATGACCACATGTATAAATAAGGTAGTATATTCGGTCACTTTTTCATCGTCAAGAAACCAAATATATTCTTTTGCTTCGGCAATCAATTAATTAGTGGCTTGAGACATTGGGTGTTTAGGACAATGAGTAATAAATAAATAAAAATAAAACCTTTTTTTTGATAACTTAAGGGCCTAACTGAAAAGAAAATAGAAAACAGGGGATAAAGTATGAATGTAGAAAGTGTAGGGACTGATTTAAAAATAATGAAAGGGTACAAGTGAAAAGTTTGTAAACTATGGGTTAAAACTGAAATATTAGAAAAATTATGAGGGAGTAAACTGTAACTTTGGCAAGATATTGATAAATTAGAGATTAGGGTTACTTTCCTCTTTTTTCCTAAAGAGCGCAGCAGCAGCAAAGCAACCACATCAACAACCTTCTTCTTCTTTTTCTTTTTCAATGAACAATAACCACGACGAACAGTACTCCGACGATGAACAATATTTTTGGCGGTGACATATTTTTTTTAAAACCCAAGTTCTCCCAAAAACTAAAAAATTAATGGAGAAACCTTAACCTCTGACACCAAAAATGATACAGGACAGATTTAGGATGAAAAATTAACGAAAAATAAACTAGGATTTAAACTACACGTTTAAACCACTAGGATATCTCAAGTGTATCAACTCCACATATCAACACCAAGATAGATAAAATACATCTACGGTAAGATACCTCTATGGTATGAATAAAATAAAACTTCGATATCAATAATCTGTAGTCTAAATGACTTGAGAGGATTACAACACTGTTTAAATAGACACAAAACCCTAATATTACTTGGGGAATAATAAAAATATTAAACGACTAAAATATCTTTATTAATAATTCATAATCACTAATTAATGTGTTAAATTTTCACTAATAAATAAAATACATAAATCACATCAATTACTATTACATGAAACATAATAAAAACTCCAAATAATAAAAATAAAATATCCCTTCTTTGTTCTTGACTTGGAGTCCCCATCAATAGTCAAACATGAAAATGACATACGAGGAAAGAAATAAATTAGAGGAACAATTAAAGGGGTTAATGAGGTGTGACAAGGGACAAAGGCAGGGGCAAAGCTAGGTGTTATATTGTGGAGTCAATTGACCACACCGATTTATATATATATATATATATATATATGATGTAATAGATTTTTTGTGGGTGTAATTTAGTAATTTGACCCCAATGATTTTTATATATATATGATGTAATAGATTTTTTGTGGGTGTAATTTAACAATTTAACCCCACTGAAATTTTTTCCTGGCTTCGCCACTGGTCAAAGGGATTAGCTTGAGTTAATAGATTGTCATGATTAGGACCCAGATTCAAGTATCCAATATGGTTTAGTCTAATGAACAATAAAATGGCAGTATAAACAAAGGTTTAGGAAAGGTGAAGTAATTATACTATTACCAACAGTTTTTTGGTGATCTCAAGCAGTGCTTGGCATACACTTGACAACTAAACCCGAAGCAATATTGGCAGCGACGTATCCATTGATTTCAAGAGAGTAAAAAAAGAAGCAACATATTGCTAAAAAAATGCAGATTATGAAGGAAAAGTTAAATGATGCAACTTTATAGTTTGACTGTAGGAAATCAACAAACGCTTTCTGTTGGGTTTTGGCCTTGGGTTTTGAAGAGAGGTAACACGTCCTATTGCTTGCAAGATATCGAATGTGAATGAGAAGATATTAGGGCTATAAAACAATTAAAGAAATCATATGAAACTGCAACAAGTGGGTAAATGGGGACAGAAACCATCTCCATGATGCTACGGATCTGGCTAAAATGGAAAAACAAATCTCCATTACCGCACAGGTTAACTGGAATCTTCTTGATATAGTGAAACTTTTGTGAATCATGACTTGAATATAGTAGGCGACCAAGACGCATCCTTTTCATACAATATATTTATCAGTTAACTAGTTAATACTAACATTACCAACTAGCACACCATCATGTCAGCTAGCACTTGTGGGGATTCCAAAAGTCCAACCAATAGCAACAATACTACCACCTGTTAAAATATTCATGTTTGTGCTGTGACCATGGCTCTTTCATTCGCCTGAACAAACTGTCACAATGGCATTTCATCTTCTATTCCATGAATCCCAAAAACAGCAACTCTACTTTTCCAGCATTAACTAGCTCTTCATTGTGGCAGCAAATCTATTTATTCAAATTTGATCCAGTCTGAATTAGTTATCTCTTGTACTATCATTTAGATTGTGTATACTAGCCCCAACAGCTATTTCACCCCATCAAAGTTGTTATACTTTCCTTTAATTCCATTATGCTACAAGTTGTAGGGTACGAGTAACACTTTCAATTTGTTATTGATGAAGCCTGATCCAAACTTTTAATTAAGAGGTGATTATAAAGTTATCCAAAAGATAAATGGGCCTATTAGTTTTGTACTTTCGAGTGAATTAGGGTTACTTATATAAGAAATGGATCCTGCAATATATTATGTACGAATTTTTGTCAGCCGCTAACCATGGACTAGCCCAAACGTTTTGGGTGAACCACGTAAATTTTGTGACTTGTGCGATTGTTTTGTGTAATTGTTTTTCTTTTGATATTGTTTTCACCGTGTTGTTATTCTCTTACACAATTTTTGTATCTAAAACCCTAAAACACTTAATTGGCTAAGTTTGATATTGGATGACCTTGGACAATTTATATTACTCTCTCTGCGTGTACACATAATTAGAGTTCCTCACAACAGACTAGTGTTTTTGAAATCAGGTCAAAATAGAGATCAGCTCACCTAGTAAAATAAATCAATAGATAAAGATTAAACAGTAAAATAAGAACAAAAATACTGCGGCCAATAACATATATAAATTGAATTAGAGAAATAGATATCGAAGACATACGGGCAGTAGGACTTGGAGAAAATGACGATGGAGTGAGAAGAGACGGTCTTCTTGACGAAGGCGGAGGGCGATTCAGCAGCTGCTGCTGCTGCTGCCGCCGAGGAGGAGAGGGAAGCGGCCGTGATTGATAATAGTACTAATACCAAAACTGATGATGATGATATCCTACCAAAATTTGCCATTCTCGTAAGTTGTTTTTTTTGTTTCTGTGATTTGTATGAAAAGTCCAGATCTGAGTTGAGAATGTTGATCAAGTATGATAAAAAGCAAGGCAATTGATTTACAAACCAAATAGAGACTTTAAATTAGGATAGGAAAAAATAATACAATAGAAACTTATACTACATACTTATAAAGAAAAATATTTTAAAAAAACTAAGTTTTATTTATTTGATTTGTATTAACTTTGTTAGTATAATAAAATTTATATACTTACTTTACTTAATTTTCTTTTATCTATTGCCATTTTTGTTTATTAAAAAGTTTAATCATAAGATAAGTACTCGAGAGTGGGCTTTCATACCATATAATTTTTTTGGAGTAATCTTAGTTCATCACACGCTCACCTAAAAAATCAATTATTGAAGGTTTATAAAAACGATATCTACGGCTAGAGCAACAAAAAGTAGTTATATTTAATTTTGGATTATTCAAAAATAATTACGAGTTAATTGAAAATCAAAATCATATAATCCACTTAAAATATAGTTTACATAATTTGAACCCATATAATTATGGGTCGAAACTAGTTAGCCTTTTTTCATGTATCCATTTGAAATTTTGAACCGAACTGTTTCCATATTGGAATACTACATGCTAGCTACGGAGGTATATTACTATGTCCCTGTCCAAACTCCAATCCAAAATGGCAAGCATGCATGTTTGCAAATGATAAATAAATTTATTTTCATAAACTTCTAAACACTCCCTCCCAGATTCAGAAAAAAATTTAAAATTGTTTTGATTAATTTAGAATGAAATTTTTTAAAATAAAAAGTAAGAAGCCTTTTCTGTCAAATTTAGGCATCAAAGTATTTTACCCTCTCAATTTTTTTTTAAAGAAATTAAAAAAGTTTCTTACTGATTAATTTAGAATGAAAAAGTGAATGATTTTTTTTAAATAGAAAGTAAGAAGGCTTTTTCTGTCAAATTTAGATACCAAAGTATTTTATGCCTGACAATCTCTTAATTAATGTACCAAAATATTTAATACACGACAATTAAATCATTCAAAAACATACAAAGTAAAAAAGGCTTTTTTTGTTGTTGTTGTTGTTGTCAAATTTTAATATCAAAGCTAACTTCAAGATTAGTATCACCACTGTCACAGTCTCATAGAGTAAATATCCACACAGCATAGCATTCATATATATGTTAGTAATTAAAAAAGAAGGTAAAATGCTAATTAAATCCCTTCATGACAAACATTAAAAGGGATAATTTCAAACTAATTCTGAAGCAAAATATAGTCCACAAATCTCAATAACAATGTCTCAAAAAACCACCATTAATAAGAAGATAATCATCTTTCACGGCACCATAATGGGGGGAAACCTCAAACCTCCCCTTTGTCTAATATCCTTCAATTCTCAATCCTGCATAAAACATAAAATTCCCATTAATTACTACCATTGCTAATAGTAATTTAAGATGATGAGCGCCAGTGCCTGCCTTAATGTGTATATATTCTCATAACTAAAAAGTCTATTGAACTAATTATTAGAGAGTTTATGATTTAGCGAATTATAGACTTACTTACAAACACTTGCATGCATTAACATAATTAAGTAATTGAGTCCATCCCATTAATCGACGCCAAAAGTCTGAAACACATAACAAATGAGAATTTCAAATAAGCATTAATTGTTTAGTTTTCAATATTACCTCAAGTATTAATATAATTTTGGTTCTCATTATTTTATGCTCTATGAATAACATCCTCTTTTTTTAATACAAGAACAATATAGGCAATTAATAATATATTTAATATTATACAATTATTTTTTAAAAATGTATGCAGAACTCTAAAATTACACATACTATTAAGAGAGAGAGAGAGAGAGAGTATTATTTAGTAAACTAAACATGACAGTCATTAGACATTTAATAAGAGAGAAGCACGACGTCTTATTATTAATCATCAAAGTTCCCTGTATAGGTGTTTTACCTTGGCAAATACTCCCTCCGTCCCTTAATACAAGACGTTTGAGAAGTTTTTTATCCTTAATATATAACGTTTTAGATTTTCAAGTAAGAATTAATTACTTAGTTTCTAATATTGTCCCAAATTTTAAATATAACTTTGGTTCTCTCACTATTTTTTGTCCTAATAAATAACAATCTCTTTTTCTAATACAAAGACAATATAGACATTTGATATTATATTTAATGTTATATAATTATTTTCTTAATGCTTGTGCACAACTCTAAAAAGTCATATATTAAGGGACTGAGGGAGTATTGAATAATTGATCACCTTTCATGGTATCAAATCCAATAACTATGGACTTGATGCCAATGATCAATTCTTCTTCTTCTTCCTCATCCTCATGTTCAGTAGCTACATATTATAAAAAAACAAATACGATATCAACAACTAAAGAAAGTCTAAATAATAAAATTTTAACATTTAACTCAATTAAGTTTTAAGGATTACCAAATGAGCCATACAACCAATTATGAGTGCACAATAAAGCGCCCTCAGACTTAGGGGTAATCGAGCTTCGATACTTGGTTAAGTTGAGTCTGAAGCAACAATAGTAATTGAGATATTCAGAATGTCTCGTGCCATAATTAATAGTATTGAGTACCTAGTTCTATTTGCTTTCCAATAACTAAGAACATTCATCTAAAGGCATCTTTCGATTAAAATTACTATTTTCTAAATAAAATTTCAAATTGAGATTTACTTCTATCAAAACCATATTTTTGACTTAAAAAGAGTCAAACTCCTACATAATTCCATTATAGGTAAAAATAAATAAGATATTGTTGTAAAGGGTTAAGGGGACATGATGCTAAAAATAAGTGTCTTCTATGAGGACAAAAGAAGACATAGATGCTTAAAGAAGAAACGGGTAAATCAATATTTTTCTAAGTTCATTAAAAAAAACGTAGGTCGTCGTGATGAGTACTGTTACTGGCTAGTAAGTACTCCTCTTTTAGTCTTTTTCATTATATAAGGAAGAAATAATTGCACGTATTAATTTTTTTTTATTAATTTTAATATTACATAATTAATGTTAATTTGAACTTTTATTAATGCTCATGCATTAATTAATTACTCTTCATTCTCTCTTTTAATTATTTTACTTTTTGGCAAAACTATGTTTTTGGTCACCAAAGTTTGCACGTATTATTGGACTTTTAATTTGTCAAATTAACTAACTAAACTAATTAAAATTGTTAAATTGGGTCATTCTGTTAAATCTGACTAACGGCTGCTAAAAAATTTTCTGACGTGAAAGCAAGAAAAAAGGAAAAATAAAAAAGGAAAAGACATGGAAAATAAAAACAAAAAAAATCAAAACAATTTTTTGCAAACATAGATCTAACCATCTTCATCAAACAGATTTTCATCAAAACAAAAGGAAAAATTTAAGATTTTCTTCGTCTTCCCCAAATTTTAGGGTTTTCTTCATTTTCTTCATCTTCCCCAATTTCGCCTTCATCCATTCTATCTCTTCTCTCCTTCTTCCAAATCAAATTCGAAACCCTAAAATTGTTCTCTCCTCCTTCCAAATCAAATTCGAAACATCAAAACATCTCCTCTGCCCTTTTCGGCCCACTTTCACAATGAACTGATCCTCATCTCTTTCAATTTTGTATTCAAACCCTCATCAGCAACCAATCATGATCGATTGCTTCTCTCCTTCAAAGTCCTTACAAGTATGTGATCATTACTATTTATTTGTTCTTCTATTTATGTTTCACTCATTCTTTACTTCCAATTCCCGTCAAGTATTTGACCTTACATTTATATCCAGTATGGAGCAGAGTGAGGTTGACCTCACTTTTCTAAAGGGGGAGTCAAGTTCGAATCTGGAGAAACTTTTTATTGTTTAATTTGTGAGATATTTCCTGCGGAGTAATTGTAGGAGAAAATGATCGCCGGTAAGGGAGAAATTGAGAAGATACAGAGAATCGCACGGACGATGTATTTCATGGTTGCGATGGTGGCGTCGTTTCTGGCCACCGAAGGATAGCGATGGGGGCGTCGACTTCGGAACAACCGGCTCAACGGACGAATCCCGAATCTTCTCCACCACGGGAGGCGCCACTCCTTTTTCCAATCCAAACAAGAAATCGACGTTATTTATTCGGCGACACCTTCCGGGTTGATAAGATCTAGGGTTCTGTTTTGGGGATGATGGGGTTGATTTTTTGGTTTTTGTTTTTGTTTTTATTTTTAAGTTTTTATTATTATTTTTTGCCATGTGTATTATTTTTAATTTTTGTATATTTTTTTAGAGCCACGTATTATGTTGATAAGGCCATGTCATTTCTTTTTTTATTTTTCCTTTTTTTTTGCTTCCACGTCAGAAATTTTTTTAACAACCGTCAGCCAAATTTGACAGAATGACCCAATTTAACAATTTTAATTAGTTCAGTTAGTTAATTTGACAAATTAAAAGTTTAATCAGGTATTCAATAATACGTGTTAACTTTGATGATCCAAAAACATAGTTTTACCTTTACTTTTTTAAGGACAAAGTAGAAAATGATTTATTTTTTTCTCCTAAATATATGTAAAACGTCTTATATTCTGGGAAATTTTTTATTTTGAAACGACTTAGATTGTGAATGAAAAGGAGGGAGTAGACGTTATTAGTTGAGAATTTCATAAAAGCATTTTGAAGTTGGGAATTTATCTATTTGCACATTCAATAAAGGTAATGGTCGCAGCCTCGCAAGTGCTTCAAGAAAACAAAAAAGAATGCAACATTTCAATGGAAAAATGGTTTTTTGCTCATATGAGGAAGGTAGTCCTTGTTTCACACACACACACACACACACACACACACACACATACACACACACACACTATATATATATATATATATTGTTATTGTGGCGTGTAGTTGGAGAGGAACATGAGGATTCCTTGCAAGAAGATTCTTAATTATTCCTATAAAACCTTGAACAATTGGTTGAAGTCTTAAAACTTTAGGGATTTGATCTCATTATTAAGCAATAAGTTGTGTAATTAAAGAAAAATAGTCCATTATTAGTTAATCTCCCATCTCAGTTTATATATATATATATATATATATATATATATATATATATATAAACATATTTAAAATTTTATGGAACTTTTTTCAACTTTCATTTTTTTCATGAAAGCTGGAGGAAGGAATATTTGATATTCGGGGGTCGCGTATCACCACTATTGAGTATTGATAAAGGAAATAATAATTATATTATATTGTCTTCAACACCCACTCAATCACCTTTAAAAACGTTGAGATTCGTCTGTCTACCTTATACTCAGTCGTCTTTGATGCTCGAACAGATACAACAAATTTAATTACAAACGTGAAGTTTCATTCTTAGTACCAAAAAATCCAATGAATTGCAAAATAAGTCCTTCATATATACACCTTCCCTGCATCCTTTTGTAATTTAAAATTTCTAAAAATATATTTAATATAAGAAATTGATAAGTGAATTTGATAATTCTACAAAACTTTTTTCACAGACACGAGTAAAATTTTGTAAAGATATCACAATTTTTTTAAAATAAAAATTACAATTTTCCTAATAAATTATTTAAAATTTTAGTGTCAGGGTGGATGGATTATTTGGAGAGCGCACAAATGTGCAAGTCAATTCCTACTTGCCTCGCTTGAAAAAGGTCTAGGTCTAGGGCTAGCTAATTTGATTGAACACCTAACTTCTAACCAAGTTAGGTCAAAGTCAACGAATCAAGCTAGTAAGTAGCACTTGTATTATTTTCAAAAACTAGTTCATCCAACATCTTTGAATTTGTAACCATACGTTACGTCAATGTGCCAAAACAGCATGGTTTGGTTTCAGAATAGCAAAACGTAGTGATTGGACAATTCAGTCAAACTCCCGCGTTTGTTTGATTATCATTAAGCCGCCCAATATTCTCAATTTTTTACTTCACACTTCAAATTTAATTTACACGGAGCATTATTCTACACGATTAAAGCAAGTCAAATTTGTTGTTGACGACGATACATATGGGCCGATGTCAAAGCATTAAAGTCATAACCATTAAATGCTACCACCAACATTAATATATGAAGAGTAATAGTAGAGACATAATTTATTTATAATTATTTTATAATTTATTGATGTGATATATTTTATCTCAATATATTGATGAATAAATTACTTCAATATAGTCTTCGAACTCACATAAAAGCTGAGGTAGAGTATATCACACCAATAAATTATAAAATAATTGTAGAATAAGTTGTGCCTCTAGCATTATTCTAATATTAATTCAAGCATCCGGTTAATTCATGGTAAGTTGGCCAATACAGTGCTGACACGTATAGAGAGATCACCTCCCGGCCTGCGTGTTGATACTGTATTGATCAAATTTATCAAAGTTAACTTCATGCTAACCATTCCTTTAACTCACCATCTCCATTCACTTAATAATATAAAATTTTTAAGAAAAGTAATTGAGAATAAATAAAAGAAAATACAAGCCTTAAGTGAACTATTGAAGCCATCTTCATTTTTAAACTAAAAAGATTTTTAGTATATTATTTGCAAGAATTATGAAGACAAGTAATTGTTCAAAAATGATTTTATTATTTAACTTGGACTTAAACTTAGAAATGTTAAGATGCCACAAGTGCATACATAACTTAATTAAAAAGCTAAGTACTCCAAATAAATAGAGCTAATGTTTTAGATTAAGAATAAAAAAGAAAAAGTCATATCGATAAGGCGGTAGTGAAATCCAGCTGGGACCCCACCCCGGCAACCTTTTGACCCTTTCAGGAGCATCTACTTTGTCATTTATTGGAGTAGTCGAATATAGAGAAAGTTTTAATCAATCCTAACCGTAGGATTAAAACTAGACAAGTTTGACTTTGTATTTTGTATCTCAAGCCCTAATAATAAGTAGCTCTCCCATCTCCAAACTCTCTCTCTATCTTCCCCATTTGTTCTAATGGCGGTTGACCTTGTTAGCTTTCAGAAGATGGAAAATCATGTTGCGATTCATGAATCAGCAGCCTCAGCTGAGATGAGGACTATTGAAGAACAGCTTATTCGCATATTACAATCTCACCATCAACAAATTCAACTCGATTTCTCCAAAAAAACCGCGAATCGAACCGGTCACGCCCGGTTCCGCCGTGGACCATCATCAGATCCGTCTACTTCTTCTCAGGCTGAACCATCGACACCGATTCAGGTCAAACCAAACCCTAAACCTTGCGAGTCAAAAATATCTGAAGAATGTAAAACCTCAAATACTCCGATATCGTCCGGGAGCTCGTCGATCACCGGAGAGGAAGGGGACCGTTTCCAATGGTAAGCAAGGATTATTAAATACCGCAGCAGCACCGGCACCGCGGGTTTATTCGTCCAAAAAGCCCCCTCTTCCGTCATCTCACAGGAAAAGATGCCGTGACCTTGATGCCACCGACGGAATTTCTGGCAAACGTTCAATTTCACGCGGCTGCCACTGTTGCAAGAGAAGGTACTAGCTAGATCTTTCTTTTCGTTTTTGTTTAGATTTTTTTATCCCGTAGAATCTAGCTAACTGATTGCAGTACTATTGTTTTGTTTTGTTTTGTTATGTTAGATCTAGTATAAGTTCATGATAGTGTACCTGCATAAATTTTATGGCGAGGATAATAATACTTGTAAGATTAAATTTCCTTCCATATATATAGAATCGTATGATTAAAATTCGTTCCATTTTTTTCAGGAAAACAGTGGAGATTAGAAGAGTAACAACAAAAGGAGGTTCATCATCCATTCCTGCGGATGAGTATTCATGGAGAAAGTACGATCAAAAGTTAATCCCGGGCACTCTCTTCCCAAGGTATATAGATAAATTACTATATATATATATATATATTTATTCCTCTTTCTTTTGTATAAATTACTACAATATTACAGTAGTATTTTAAATTGTAGCTGATGAATTCGACTTGATTACTGTTTTTACTACAGAGGATATTACAAATGCAATAGCGTAAAGGGATGCCCGGCGAGGAAGCACGTGGTGAGGTCCCAAGATGATCCAACGGTGCTAATCGTGACATACGAAGGAGAGCACCGTCATCACCGTTGGATTCTGCCAGAGACTTTAACTAGGCTAAATAGGACTGGTGGTGTTGGTATACTAGTAGAGTCAAAATGATGAAATTATTTTTGTATTTATGTTAATATTTGTGAGAGAAGGATCCCAGATCAGATACATGACCAGAACATCATCTTGTGGTGGAGCCGCGACTTGCAAGGGAAGGGAGCCAGGGGGAGCTGGTCTGGTCGAGAGGAAAGAGCTTAATCTTGATTAATGCAAAGGGGGAGGAGGGCTCGAGGAGAATGAATGAATGCAGCATCCATCCATCCATCCATCCATCCATCATATGCATACACTACTTGAGCACATTGAAAGATAATTAATTTTATGATGTAGTAGTAATTTTCTTTATTTAGTGGATTACAAAAGCAAGTGCAAGCAATTCACTTTAATTTCTAATTAATTACACTTCATCTGCTCCTGCTGGTTGGATCAAAGATGCCATTCATATTCATCCAAGGAAAGGATGGGAGTTAAATATTCCTTCCGTTGTTTCTGAAGTAAGGATACATTCTTAAAAGATGACATCTTTAAAAGAAAATTGTTTTTATAAAAATCTCACTTAAAAATATATAAATCAAGGATTATTTTTAATTTTACAATAAATTAAAAATATCACTCTAATTTTGAAGAAGATGGAAATGTGGAATGCTACATGTTCTGTTAGATTTGAATTGGCTTGGTTTGGTTTTCAAAAAGTCTAAAATCATTAATATTTGCTTTGGTGGCGTTGCAACACGGGACCAGTCACCAGTGGACCACCATTCCAGCTATAATTATGTTACACGTGTGCTTTACTTTCCTCAAAAGCATAAATAAAATTGAATAATTCTATGACAACATGATAATTAAATATAAAAATTAGGCATGAAGCGTTTTATAATTTAATCTATTTGTATTTTGACCTCAATAGAGGATAAAAAAATTAATGCTACTATTAGTCTATCATATATAAAATGATCACATAAAATTCACATATTTATGGGTCTTACACTGACACGTGGGGCCTACAATATCTATGTATGTATATGTAACCTTATGTGATCATTTTGTATGTGATAGTAGCATTGTTAGGAACAAAATATGGGAGTGGTTAGCATGAAGTGAACTCATCGTGAGTTCACTTCATGATCAATACAGTGTTGACACATAAACAGAGAGATCACCCTTTCACTTGTGTGTCAACACTTTATTGAACATGAAGTGAATTTATCATAAAATTTACTTCATGTTAACCGAATCTATAAAAATATAAATAAATAAAATTATAAAATATTCATATCTAATTATCATATCCCCGATAGAAGAACTCAATAAAATTAGTGGAGTACTGCATATTTCCTACAATCGAGTGCCGTCCTTTGGTTGACAAATTGATTTGGACAATATATATCCTTGATTTTTAATTATTATTTAATTGAATAAGTATTAATAATTTTTTTAAATAAATATAATAAAATAGAATTTAATTATAATTTTATTCAATTTCTATGTATTAATATATTTTATAATTATATTTTGACACAAATTTATCGCTAACAACCCTCATTTGATTTAAAGTCTATGTTCTTTATTCCACAAAAATGTCTAACTTATAAATTTTTATATATTTGGGATATATTTTAATTTTATATTTAATCTAAAAAAATTTAAAAATTTTGTTAACAAATAATAACATAATAATAACATTGTTGTGAATATTGTGTTATTTATATAAACATCAATTGAAAAAAGAGCTTTTTGCACAAATAAGTTGTTTTTTAATGGAAAGAGTAATAAATATTTTTTGTTTTTTCTCCACTTTGACTCTCCTCTTTTTTCTTACACCTGACAAGCAAGGCTCAGATGTCCTTAGTTTTCAACAAATAAAACAAATGTCTGGACTCTATTGGTTTGTTTATACGAGCTTGTGTTTAACATTTTCCTTGTTGATGAAAAAGCATCTCCTTTCAGTTGAGGAGGACCGTTGGATGCGTTTGATGGGGACCTCAAAACGACTGGTCAAAAGCCTCAAAATTACATAATGTAAAGGATTTGCTTTTCAGTTTAGGAGGACCACTGGATGGATGACTTTGAAATGATTATTGACAAACCATACTTAAATTTCCCCTTTTAACAATTACTACCCACAGTTTCTTGTAGGCTATGTGGAGAATTTGTTTACAAGTACTTCTATTCTACTTCTTCTATTTCAAAATAAATTTTCTAATTAGTTTCGACATTTGATTAATAAAAAAAATTTACTTAATTTTTTTAATTACTTATTAATTAAAGTATATTTTTTATTTTTTTATTATCTCAATAATTATTTTATCGCTTTTCTATGAATTTAATAATTACTTTTTCTTTTGTTATACTCCCTCCATCCCATTATATCTTACGTTTAAGGGATTTTTATTTTTTCTAAAATAATAGACGTTTTACAAGTTCAAAACAAAATTGTCCACTTTTATTCCAATACTATCCTTTCTTTGTGCTTTTCCTGGATCCCCATTCTCTCCATAACCAACATCACCAATCTCCTCTCCTCCTACCCAGATATCTCCGACTTCACCAACCTCCTCAACTCCACCACCGTCGCCGCCGATCTCTTCCGTCGACCTCCCTCACCCTACTCGCCGTCCCCAACTCCTTCCTCCGCTCCTCCACCGCCAACATCGCCGACATTCCTCCGCTATCACGTCCTCCTCGAATACCTCTCTCCCACCGACCTCCGCCACTTCACCCCGCTAGAAAACTCATAGCCACCCTCTTCCAAACCACAGGTCGCGCCACCAACAACTTTGGCTCCGTTAACATCACCCGCAACGCGACCACAAACTCTGTCACAATCCTCTCCCCCTCCTCCCCTGCATCCTCTAACACCACCATTCTCTCTCTCATCAAATCAATTCCCTACAATATCACAATCTACTCCGTTAATTCCCTCCTTGTCCCCATTGGAGTCGATCTCATGGCCTCCGAATCCGGCCCCCGATTAGACCTCAACATCACAAAAGCCCTAATCGACGACCACAATTTCAACGTCGCCGCCTCAATGCTACAGGCTTCTGGCGTAATTTAAAAGATCTAAAAAGGTAATAGAAGAGAGAGAAGTTTTGATTTTAACGTGGTGGAGTAATTATTCTTTGTCTGATTAATTCATTTATTATGGATAAAAGAGTCATGTTTAATATTACTTAATTGTTGCAAAAATCTTTAAACATCAAATATAATGGGATGGAGAGAGTACTTATTTATTATCTTGTTCCTTTGTATAAAAGATAAAGAAATATAATCACAAATCCTGAAGAAACAAATACTTCATAATTCAAAGCTAGCTCTGAAAATGGTGAACGTAAAAATACTGAAACTTTGGTGTGCAATGAATCAACCATTAAAATGTATATAAAGGTAAGTCTATAACATGATATACTTATAAGTTACTTATTCTTTTGGATTAAATATAAATTATTATCTTAAATTATTGATTTTTTTCTACTTCAGTGATTGACCTTTTTAATTTTTTTTAATCAGGTCATTAAACTATCAATTTTTTTCATATCATAAATTGATGATGTGGCTTGAACACGTGGCATGTAAAAATTAATGTGTACTTTAATTGTAATTAATTTAAGACTTAAATATAAGTTACTACATTAAACTATTGATATGCTTCCACTTCGGTGTTTGACTTTTTAATTTTTTCATTTAAGTGATTAAGTTCTTAATTTTTTTCACTTTAATTCAATTAAAAGTTGTCACGTCCTAAATTAATGACATGACTTTAACACATAGGATGTGACTGATAATGTGTTAAAAGAAGACTCATTTTATTATAAATTTAAATTATTTTATAAAAATTAAGAGGGCATAAATGTAATATATCATTACAATTTAACAATACAAGCTTAACATATTTTAAAAATGAAAGCATCTAATTTAAGAGGCATTTTTTTAAAAGATAAAAACTAAGTAACAATAAAAATATTATCAGCACTCTCATTAGTATCTAAATTTGAAAACCTAATTAGAAAACAAATAATTATCATCAAGAAATTTGTAAAAAAATATAGATATCACAACAGTTTAATCACTGAAGTGAAAACAGATCAATAGCTTGAGGTAATAATTTATATTTACGTCTTAAGTTAATTATAATTTGAGTACACATCAGCTTTTACAAGCCACGTGTTCCATTTATGATGTGGCAAGTTCAATTGAGCCAAAGTGAAAAAAATTGATAATTTAATGACCTGATTGAAAAAATTAAAAGGTCAATCACCGAAGCGAAAAAAGTCAACAATTTAAGGTAATAATTTATATTTAAACTTATTCTTTTTAACCTTGTTAACATGTTTATTAGCCTTTTTATCACTAAGCTAACTTCTTGGGTGTGTTTTGAAAATTTTAATTAGTTGACTATTTAAAAAATATAAATTAGTCGCTGCTTGTAGGACGTGAACAAGGGCTTTCTGAGAACCAAAAGGAATAGGGTTGAGTTGGGCCACCGGTTTAAGGCCTTGTTGCATGACTTGCATCTGACAATTTCTTTATAATTATAATATATATTAATCTTATTCTAATTTGAAATCTTGCTTATTTAAATTTTTTACCCATGAAGTATCCTACCACATTATCAAACTAACAATTTATAATTTTTAAAAATAAGAATATATTCTTAATATTCACATATTTTGCAACAACAAAAAAAACTTTTGTTTTTATGAGATCATCAAAGGATTATTAAAGAAAATGTAACCCAACTACATAAAATTCCCTAAGCTATGGAAGTAGATGTTAATACATTGTCTAATTGAGTATAGAATTTTAATATTAGCCTTCTGAAATTTATTAAAAAGATGAGAGAAAAATAAATGAAACTTTCGAACAAATAAAATAAAATAAAAATCTGTTTCTAAAAAGACAAATAAAAAATAACAAAAAGTGTAATAGTCTAAACAAAAAGAGTGGCAGCCGTATTGAATTAATTGATAATACTTTCATAATATATTTATTTAATATAATAATAAACTAATTTTATAATTTTATTTAAATATTAATATACCTTAGAATCGTAATTTAACACGCAAATATACAGTGTGTGAGTAAAGTATATATTGCAGGACTTTGACATCGCGGACGTAACGTGTGTGAGTAAAGTACGATTGCCAAGGGGTGCAGCAAATCAGTTATCCGCCCCGCCCCGCCCCGCCCCGCCCCGCCCCGCCTATTATATTAGACTTTTATTATCCGAATATCAGCCATATTGAATAAATTGAAACAGATTTCTTGGGGTCTTAGTATTATTCTCATTATTTTCCTAAATCCGAATATCTATACAGAGCAGGGCACAAATCCAGTTCCACTGTAAAAGAAGAAGAAGATTAATGGCGTATGTAGATCAGGCGTTCTCCATAACAGACGATGAATTAATGATGGACGATTTTTCTTCTTATACCCAACATAATAATCGGCCTCCCATCAAAGAGATCGCCCTTGCTGTCTCTCTCCTCGTCTTTGGAACTATGGCCATCGTCTCCGGCATCTTCATGTCCATCTATAAGATCGGCGATGACCGAGCTCACGGTCCCTACTTTTCTCCTTCTCCTCATTTTTTTGCCTCCTTAATTTCCAACTTTGCTAATATTTAATTTTGCTTCTTTTGTTTCTCAAATTACCAGGAATTTTCTTTGCTATTCTTGGTTCAGTTCTGTTCATTCCGGGATTCTACTATACGCGGATAGCCTACTACGCTTACAAGGGTTACAAAGGTTTCTCCTTCTCCAACATTCCCCCTGTTTAATATCATCCATCCCAGATACAACATTACCCAGTGATGTGAACTTGCTTGTACATATCTATACAATTTTGCTTAGTTTCCCAGTGATTTCTTTTTGTAATTTTGGTTGAATTTCTCTTTTTATTCTTGGGTTTGTTTTTCAAATATTCTAGGCGTCCTTTTTCTGCTACTTTGGTTTAGTATTAATTTATAGGTTAATATATCACTGTTGAATTGAAAATTTATATATGTCTTGTTAAGTTCATGTTCATTGAATGATCCAATCATTGATCCCACTGATCTCTACTCTATTAATGTTTTTATTCCCTTGCACTATATTGCTACAATTATAATTATGAGCTACTGGGCTGCTGTTGTTGTAATTGATCGTTCATATATTTGAGGTTACAACAAATCCTGGGGTATCAGTATTGCTGCTTATGAGGTACTTTTTTTTGGTAAACTCTTAACAATATTAAATCCAGTTATATACCCATTTAATCAAATTTGGTAAGTAATTGATAAATTGTTCACAATGGAACCCTACAGTGACTCCATTATAATTTCCTCAAAAAAACCCTTTTCTGCTACTTGTAGCATTACATCACGGGATGAGGAGGACCCAAAAGAGACCTATAAATTTGTTTGTCCACTGCAGGGCAAGTCTTTTCCTATACGCTACCGTCCTACCGCCTCAATCTCAAATTTACAGTTTCTGACATTGTGATTAAAACAATAGTTGCATAGGAGCTAGTTAAATAAGAGAGATGCAAAAAGAAGATGATGTCAAACCATTTTATGCCATGTGATTTCCCCCCTTTGGTAAGGTATCAGTAATGTGCTTAGGCAGCATTCACCACTTTACTTTTCCATCAGAGAACATTATTTAGCCGTTTAATTGAAGGGTACTACATCGAGTAAAACATTACACTGGCCTACATTTCCATCAGAGAACATTATTTAGCCGTTTTATCTACATAAATGAAATCCCAGAAGCAATCCATATGAACTACCTAAGCTATAAACTTTACTTGTAATGACTCGTTAACTTCCACATCAAAAATCCTCCCATCTGATATGTTCTGTTGCGCTTCGTTGCATGAGTACCCCTGTCAAGAATGCATGGAAGAGTTCTTTCTGCTCGAGTTTTGTGGCATAGGGTTCTCTAACTTTTGGAACCAATTTGTATTTTGTCTGGCCTACTGTTATATTGTTCTCGACTTCTTGTTATATCTGGCTTGTTGAGGTTTAATTCCTTGGATAATTTCTTATCCCTTGCATTAATGGATTACTTTAAAGGAATTAAGGGAGGGATCACCAGAATTATTTGGAAAGATATGGCCCTAAGAAATCTTTGATCATCTCAAGCTAGCTTCAAAAGCTTTGTAGAAAGGTGGAAACGTAAGTTACGGTGTTGCGATCTGTTGTAATAAATCTCAAGATTGCTTTACTGCGTCTTTACGAGCGAATGTTTGACGCCTTCGATGAGAAGAGCAGACCCTTCAACGTTTTTTGTTTTTTTGGAAATGTTGTCATAAATGATCAAAATGAGCTTAGTGTATTTTCTAGAATCTAAGTATGATACACATGAAGGTCATAGAATTTTAAAAGAGCATAAAAGAAATAAAGTGCCTGCTTGGATTTTGTGCTCTACGAATTGCTGTTGGATTGTATGGAAAGGAATTGGCTACGCAAAGTAAGTATTGCAAAATGGTGAAGATACAACTTCTTAATCTTTCTTCAATCAACATCTTCTTTGTATTTTCATTATTACTCTTTACTGTTATTGTAAAATTTGTTTAGGCTCTGCAGTGCTATATTCTATTTGATAGTATGTGTCTGGCAGCGGTAGCTGCTTGAGGCCTAGGTGGGCATTAACAGTCATTATGGCAGTTGTGATTGTTTATGTTGCTACCACAAAGTATCATTATAACATTGTTTTAGGTTCATTGACTTTACGAAACCTTAGAAATTTATACTTGCCTAAAATAGAAAAGAAGGAAACCTTAAACATGCATCTATACACTAGGGGCTACTTGGATTTGGTTTATCAAATGCATATTTGATAATACGTGTTGCACATCATGCATCATGCACTTGTTCCTTAAGGACGGCCTTACTATTCAAGTGTGATACTAGAGCGCTACTAAATGGAGCTCCATCATAATCATGTTTTTGTGTGTAAATAACTTGTAATCCTAAGATCCTCAAGTAAGTCATTGGCAGTTCGTATTCATCTCAAGTGTTTTTTTATGGTTTTTCTTTTGGCTGGTTATTCATCTGAAGTTGGGGGTGTGTCATAGGACTTTATTGAGCAATTATCTATGATGATGCATGGACCTCAAAATTGTGGCACGGACTGCCCAATATGTTTCCAGTACAAAATATGACTTGTCCTTGTAGTTGTAGTTGTAGATTCAACTTAGACTCGTAATGCTTGCATATCATGTTTTAAATGGCATTTATTCCCATCTTGAGACCCAGGTACTATTATGTGAATAATGTATATTAGATGATAATAATAACTTGGGATTATTCTGCATATTTGTAATCAGATTCATCCAACTTGATATTTGCCAGAACTAATTGTGCCTCATAGCGGGACTACAGGGCGGCAGGGAGTGATTTGTAATAAACTTTTTCTTTAATTAGTGAGGTAGTGAGTAGTGACAGTATTTTTGCGACTCAACCTTGTTGCCTATTGCCTTAATCCATAATAGCTTAATTAAGTTTATGACTTGCCTTTTTATTCTTGGTCGTGGACTTGTCTGGATACGCTCAGTACTCGTAGTTAATTAATCTAAGAATTTCAAAAGATACGGGTTCATGGAAGTTCCCCAAGATGGTAGCCAGTTCATATTTTTCCAGAAAAATACATATTTTTAACTTTGGCATTTTTATTGAGCACCCATTTTTTTTAATATATATATAAAAGAGAAAAATTTGAGTATCAGTATTCTCAACTGGTAACGAGTGTTATAACTATCTGTACAAGTCACCTAAATGCAAAAATATAAAGACCAAATAGTAAATTTCGATTTTCACTTTCTTGGAAAGCTCGCAATAGACAAAGCCATCTTCAACCCAAGCTCACTCAAAGCTCGGCTCGGTAATAACTTGGGATTTGTCAAATCCCGAACTTTCGAGAATTGACTCCTGAAACAATCCGAGCGTAAAACTCAATCCGAGCTTACGAGAGTCAATTTGATACCATATGTAATAACTCAAGTTAAATTCCGAGTCTGAATAACTTTTGGGTCAAATTTCAAGTCTGAATCGAATCAAATCTATCTAAATAAAACATTAAATTATTAGTCCAATAGTATCTTCTTGATTCATCTTAGTCAATTACAGGTTCACTCAAAAGATATTCACTCTATTATTAATATCGTAATTCCTTATAAACAAATAAGTTTTTTTGACATGTTGTAAGATAGGGGTGTTACAAGGACAACAAAAAACTGAATAACTGTGGGAGGAGAAATAACACACACCGACATAATATTTGAAATGGAGAGAATCTTAATTCGTACGGAAGAGTAGGAATACAACAAGTAAACTAAACTCCTAAAATGTATATCACCTTAGCTTATGATCCCGGCTGAATTCATTTATACATTTACTAACAAATCTAGCCACATAATATTCCCTCAGGTCCATTTGATCCTAAATTTTAAAACTTAAAATGTGATATATATTTATTTTGAATATAATTTTATAGATGGTAATACTTTCAAATTTTGTTTACTACACTAATAAAAATCAGATAAATTTATTGGATTTTGAGAATATATTTCTGTATGAGCGTATTACAACCAACTTTTACATATTCTTTCTTATTAAGATGGGCCAATTTGATTGCCATTTGGACTCTGCAATCAATATGTACGGCTGGCCTTGGTCATACCATCATTTTATTGTTCACCTCAACAATTTAATACTAGATGTATAGTTCCGGCAGTAGTTAGCATCAAGTTAATTTTGATTAATTAATTAATACGTATCGAGACTGTATGTAAAAAGTGATTTTTTTGATGTATTATAATGTCAATATTTTATTGGTCAATTCACTAAGTCAGCTAATTGTAACCGGATTCTATAGTTCGGGTGCTGCTAATAACTCTCATCTTTGTGATACCCTCCTAACAATCACACTCCTCCTGAGCACCCAAAATCAGAAACCCTAACCCACTACACCTCAATCAAATCCTCCTCCATGGATCCAATCCTTAACATCCTCAAAATCCTGCCCTACAGCTTCCTCCGCCCACCGCGCCTCCGACTGAAGCTCCCATCTTTCTCTCTTCCCTCCGCCATGACCGTCTACTCTCTCATCCTCCTCACCTACTTCATGGTCGTCTCCGGTATTGTCTATGACGTCATCGTCGAGCCACCTGGCATTGGATCCACCCAGGACCGAGCTACCGGCGCCGTTCGCCCCATCGTCTTCCTTCCCGGCCGCGTCAACGGCCAGTACATTATTGAAGGCCTCTCATCTGGGTTCATGTTCGTCCTTGGTGGCGTTGGCATTGTGCTTATGGATCTTGCACTTGATCGAAACAGGGCTAAGAGTGTCAAGATCTCGTTTGCATCAGCTGGAATTTCGTTTGTTGTAATCGGCTATGTGATGAGCATGCTTTTTATTCGCATTAAGATCCCTTCTTATCTTCGGTAACTAGGATCTCTTTTTTTCCCCCTCTTATTTCATTATATATGAACTTTTTATGTTCTATGAAACTGGGTTTGTATGAATTTTTAAATCTTATAATGTAGCAGAAGTGTAGAAATCGTTTCAAGTTTCTGAGATAGAGTCGTTTATGATGAAATGTGGAATCTGCGAATGGAAAATAGGAATGAAATTTGAGTTTATGGCTTCTTTCCATGAGTACATTTTTTTAGATTTGCATATTTTCAAGTAGGTTGACCACTTGCTGGTAATATATAATGTGGTTGCTTGAAGACGTTCCTGGAAAATTAAGATAATTTGAATGTGGTTCTTAATGCATTGGTGTTGTTTTTGCCTTTGCATAGGCACAATGCTTAGAAAACGAGCCAATTGACCTCAGCAATTCATTTACTCCCAGAACTCAAGTTTTAGTATTTTGTTGTACATTGAAAATTTGAAGTTTTAAATTAAAAAAATAGGAGTGGTAATTTGTGGAAGTTTATGTCTTCGGAATTTTGTGAGCTTTCTCACTTGTAACTGTATGAATCACTTTTGAATTTTCAAGCAGAGATCTGCAGGACTCTAGGAATGATGAATTGCTTACTAGTAGGTTGCAACCCTTCTAATATGATAATATAGCCTATTCTGATTTAGCAGCAACCCTGCTAATATGATAATTTAGTCCATTTGTTTGGCTTCTTAGAAATGAGTTATAGGAAAAGGAAACTAATTAGTAGGGTTTCAATGATTGGCTTTAGCTATCTGAAATACTACTTGTAGTACATTGTGAATCTGTTTTGTTTTTATACCACTTGTTGGCCTAATATTCGTTTCTGGAGTGGTGGCCTTGGGATTGTATTCACTATTCATGGCGGCCGAGCCATTGATTGTATTGGGGGTCTGAGTGTGAGATCTCATCCTTATTGTCATTCACATCAATGTGCCTACTTATCTTAGCTGAACTATGTCTATTTGTTGGGTTTTCTTCTTTGAATATGATATGAAGATGTCAAGTTTCTATAAGCTTGGGTTTATTATGATTTTTTTTCTTCCAATAACAATGTATCCATCTCTCAACAATTGGGAGTAATGTGTTCCATTAATCTTTTGTTGGTTCTACTGGTTTTGCTAAGTCACTAGCGCATGTGACTGTTTTCTGTACAAGGGCAGTGGGAAGTCTTTTTTTTTTTTTTTTTGACCTTTTCCTTTTTCTTTTTTATGACAATGGGAAGTATCAGATTGAATAGATGTTTTTCAGTTTTTGGTACAAGGAAAATGTGATAAATTTTATATTGTTTATGCTGCATTGGTGAATCAGTTTTGGCATAGAATAGATGGAACCTATATGAAGTGTATTCACTTCCTTGTCGCCTTGTTTCTATGTGATATCTGAAGAATTTAAACTCTTATAGCTATACTCTGCATTGACAGATTTTATGCAACTCTGCTGCATGACTCATGCATTCACTATTATTCAACGTGGGCTTAGATCAGCCTGCAGAGGCATAGGGAACCCTAGCCACATATTTGAGCATGGGCATTGGATCTATTCCAGAGCCCAGCCCAGCCCAGCTCACATAAGGGATCCCGGGTATATAAAACCACATTCTATTTTAAATTATCAAAAATGCAAATACGTACTAACTTAATACTCCTATACCGAGTTGGATACTCTTATTTACCAATTGAGTCGGCCAGACATAAAAACAGAAGAGTGCCTTGGAGGATTCTGAAATGCACATTTATCAGTATCTTGATATTGACTGATTGGGAGCCACTAATATAATATAATATAATGGAATATTAATTTGATAGTACAAACTTCATATATACACAAAAAGAAAAGAAGAAAAAAAAGTGTGGAATACAGTGGGAATTGAAAAGAGAGTTGATTTTACAGTCTGAAACTTGTAGTTGCACTGATGGATGGATGGATCTAGGTCAGGATGATCATCTGGTGAAGTAGGTTTTGGGAGAGAAAAGTCGGCGCGGTGAAAACATAGCCGTGTACCTTGGTGAAGCAAGGGTCTCAATTTGAGTGTAATCGGTGGGAATAAACCCTCGTCTCATCTCCTGATCATGCACGTTAACCCGAATATTATTATTATTATTATTCGCCCCATTAAACGTTCCGTATTTCTTCAATTTCCCGATCCATGACTTCTTCTTGGGAGAAGTACTTTTATTATTATGTCCACCGTTCATTCTCTCACTTAAATACTCTTTCACCTTGTATAACCCCTGCTCCACAACCTCCATTGGCGGCGAAACCAGGGGATTCCCTTCCACGCACAGCTTCTGTAGCCTTTTCAGGCAGCCAATGGAGTCGGGTAAGGCGGCGATCTTGTTGTAACTGACGTCCAATTCCACCAGGGAGACGAGGAGGCCTATGGAGTAGGGTAGGGTTTCCAGGTGGTGGAAGTTTTGGCTGACGTTGAGGATTTGGAGGTTGATCAGGTTTTCCAGGTCATCGGGGAGGGAGCGAAGGCAGTTGAGGCGGGCGTCTAGAATGCACAGGTTTGTTAAGTGGGAGGTTGAAGAGGGAAGGAAAAGGAGCTTGTTGGAGTTGACTGATAGTTTCTTCAACTTAACCAGCTCAAACCCTAATGTTTCTGGAAGTCTGGTTAACATGTTGAAGTTTGCATTCAGCTCTTCAAGTGAGCTGCAATTACATACATATATATACATGTTAAACGCTGGATATATTGCCGTCTGTGACTCCGTCCATTGTTTGCTAGCTACCTTACTTTGAAATTTTATTTAAGTAATAATTAATTATGTGATGAGATTATATTTTCCCTCTGTTTCTTAAATTTTATTTCTTTACTTGATTAATTAAATTGAGTATATATAAAAAGGGTCCTCTTAACATGTGTCCTTAAGGCACATGCTAAGCACACAGTTCAAGAAAATATTCTCTTGAACTGTGTGTATATTCCCTTGATTTTTACATTTGCACCAAGTTCAAAGGAATATGCACACAATTCAAAAAAATATTCTCTTGAACTGTGTGCTTAGCATGTGCCTTAAGGGCACATGTTAAGAAATTCTATATAAAAAATATCAATTTAAGTACTCTTTTAGAAAAATTAGAGTAAAAAAACTATACTAATGATTTAAAGAAAATATCAAATATCAAATTTCTATTTTTTTTAATAAAAAATTTAGAAAGAAAAAGAATATAAAAAATTCCTCGGATAAGAGAGTAAAAACTGAGTACTATTTCTTTCAGTTTACCTGTCACCTCAATGTTGTTCAATTTTCTCATCTTATCTATCAACTCAACCAATTTTCGAGGATGTTTAATGTGAAAAGTCACAATCTTTAATGCTTTGTGGCCAGATGTGGTGCATGTCTGCCACGTATTATAGAGCAATACTACTATCAAATAAACACTACAATAAATTTTGTCGGACATGAAAATTGGACATTTTTAATTTTTTTATTTTTATTTTTGATTTTTGTTGTGACTTTTAAAAAATGTGTAGTATTTATTTTAACTGAATTTTTTATAAAAAAAATATTTTAGGTATAATTTGGATACATATAAAAGAACAGTGTTGTACAATTTGTACCACACTGTTCTTGTATATGTATCCAAATTACACCTAAAATATTTTTTTTGTAAAAATTCCAGTTGAAATAAATACTACACATTTTTTAGGAATCACAACAAAAACCAAAATAAAAAAATAAAAAAATGGAAATATCCAATTTTAATGTCCCCATAGAAGGACTCTAAAAACTACTCCCTCCATCCCATAATAACTGTCGCTTTAGCTTCATGCACATGGATTAAGAAAGTCATTTAATGCTATCATTTATTAATTAAAATTTGTGTAAAATTTCATCACTATCCCTTTATGGGAAGTTGAAAACTATTAATACAAAGGAGAGAAATTTTTAGGACAATGAGAGAAGGTAGGGGTGATATGGAAAAGTAAATAATTTATTCTCCTAGAAAGTTATAACGACAAATAAATTGATTTTTTTTTTAAAACGACAGTTATTATAGGATGGAGGAAGTATCACATAACTCTCACATACACACACACATATTGTGCGTCCCCGCCTAACATGGGAGACCCGCAATATATATATATATGTGTATGTGAGAGTTATGTGAAAAAATTATATGATAGTAGCATTATTTTAAAGATTAAGGTGTTACAAGCACCGAGGATTTTTTATTCTTGCAAGAATAAGATTAGAAAATAAGCAAACACTTTGAGTTCGATTTGTATTTGTTGAATTACAAGTTTAATTTTAACTCGACTTGAAATTTAAATGATTCAAATATGAGTAAATTTTAAAATTCGATAAATTACTCGAAACTCTTCAAATTATAAATACTCGGATCATATTAATTCGTTTGAGAAGTTCAAACCGTTCAGACTCGATTCTATCGAGATTGTGCACGACTTAGTAGCTAAACGAGTTTCAATCAAACTTTATTTTATACTCGATAAATTTTGTGAAATAAATATAAGTAACTCAATACTCGGATTGACTTTAGACCCTTACGCACGAATAGGTCTTACTTTTACATAATTTATAGTATTTAATTATATTATTAATTAAAATCAAATGAATCAATACTAATCAATATTAAATTTAAATTAAAAATGTTCAATTAACTTCGAAAATAAATCAAAGGAACTCTTAAACGGATGGAGCAAGTGACAAAAATTAAAAACTCAAACATACTACTCCCTCCATTCCCTTTATATATGTCCTTCTAAAGATTGAAAATTACTACTATTTTTTTTATTTATTGTTTACAGATTTTTTTTAAAAAAAATATTAATGACTTAATTTTCTATATTATCTATATATTAAATATTAATTTTTTTTTTTTCATTTTTCAAATAAATTTTAAAAGTGTTGATATATATTGAGATTTTATAATTATTTTGATATATTAATTTGACAAAACAGTAATTACATTTTTTTTTAATATTTGCGTTTTCATATAATTAAGGCGTGAATTAAAAATGAATGAAGGGATGGGATGGGATGGGAGTATACTTTGGAACTGAATGTATAAATATTTAATTATCTCCCATGATGACATCCATTTGAGATTTATTTTGACCATTTAAGCCAACCACCTAAATAATCAATTGGTAATTAATATTTCAAGGTAGACTACCAGGGTATGTTCGTCGGCTTGACATAATTAACTTATAAGAAGTAAAAGAATTAAGAAAGCTTTATTTTGTTCGGTAAGACAGACGGATCGATTATTATATAAACTGAAATAAATGAGTGAATCCGACGGAGTTTATATCATGTATGTTATATGAAATTTGGGGTTATAAAATTACGTACGTACGTACCTGCAATTCTCGATGGTTTTAGGGAAGGACTGAAGGTGGTTTCCAGAGACATTAAAAACCTTGAGTTTTGACAAACACCCAATTGAGTTTGGAAGTGCTTTCAGCTGATTTGAGTGCACATCTAACATCACTACATTTAGGAGTCTTGCTGTTAGAGACTCTGGTATGCTCTGCATCTCATCAAGTTTACAATCAATATATATGTGTATATATATATATATATATATATATATATATATATATATATATATATATATATATATATATATATGTATCCTCCATTAGTCAAATAAGTACCTTATCAATTAATTAATGAAATATATATTCATTAATAATATGTATAACGAAGTTTATTTCTCAAGCATATATATATATATATATATATATATAAACTGTGGTTGTGGATGATTATAGGGACGGGACGGGACGGGACGTACCTGAAGATTGTTATTGGAGAGGTCTAACTTGCGGATAAGGCCTAAATTGATTGAAGGATTAGGGAGAGAATCCAAAGACATCCCACTCAAATCCAATACATCAAATTCATCTGCTTTTTCTGCTTCCTGATGCTGCGCCTGCATCGGCGTTGATTTACTCCTCCTTATCAAATCCATCCTTACTTGCTGCTGCTGCTGCTGCTGCTGCTGCTGTTGTTCATACATCATCTTTAATCAATTACGTACGTACGTACCTATAGCTACTACAAATATTTAACAATACCAATAGTTATTTATATATATATATACACCCCTAGCTAAAAATCAAGAATGCAAATATATATATATATAGATATAGATACATGTCAATCAATCAATATATAGGGAGAGAACATTAAGATCGATTGAGGAGGAAGAAAAGGAGGAACTGGAGAGACAAATATGAAAATATATGTACAGCGAGCGAAGAGAGAGATTTATATATAGAGATGCTATGTATGTATGTATGTATGTATGTAATTACTCCTAAATAGCTGTACATTAATTTGTTATCCAAAAGGAATTAATTATATACTAGTGGAGTAGTATAATTTACTCCATTAATTTGGAAAGATGTACGGATGATGAGGATGAGGTACGCGACACGTGTGCACGAGGAGAAAGTACAAGCCGTATATTGCGTACCCACGATACCTACACTCCAAAGTCAACCCCTCGCCCGCCCCCTCCTTTGTTTTAGTTGCCGAACATGGATGGCTGCCCGTGAATTGCGGTCACCCCCCATCCATCTATTATTAATCGGAATTCCATTCATTTGCAATTTTGATTTTTCTTTCTACTCATCGTCTTCCATTTCATTTCATTTGATTTTCATAATTACTAATAAGTATGAAAAGAATAGCAATACAAAATGTTACATATTTGGTCGTATTCAACGGCATATATATAGATTCCCCCACTCCATTGGTTCTGCATGCTGCCATGTAATGTTTGGTCAAAAATAATTAATAATATTCCCTCATCATATCAATATTGATTTTTTTTAAATTTTTTTTAAACAATTTCAAATTTTAAATTAACATGAATTCATTTAATTTATGTAAATATAATTATAAATATAATAAACAATCTATAAAGTACTACTAGTTATTAAATTTATTATTTTTAAAACTTAAATGAATCCTATCATCAAATTTAAATATAAAAAATATCTCAAAAATAATTTTTAAAAAATCAATATTAATTTTATAATTCCGAAATAGAGAGAGTACTAAAGTATTATAACATTCATGTTTGTACATATAAAACATTTATTTATGCTCGTCTATTATTTAACCGACTTGAAAATACTATTTATTTGCTTATGATGTTACAATGACAAGTTTTCAGTAATAAATTGTTTACCAAAATCATCAAAAAAAAAATTGTATCTAACTATATATATAATATGAAAACTTTAATATTTAAGAAAAACACTTTTTTAAAAGGAGAGTATACTGACCAGTTTAAATATTCTTATATAGATCCAAAATAGGTCGAATTTATCTAGATTTTTTCTAGGTCAGGTTCAGAACTTTAGAAAGGTACTTGTTTAGTTAATTTTTTTGTGAGTAAGGTTTTTTGGGTAGTTAAGAGATCTATATAGAGTACTCACTTAAAGGGAACGACAATAAGTGTATTTTAAGATATACCTGAATTTTACTTTGAATTCATTAACTTATTCTCGCACCGCAAATATCACTTAATATCAAAAATCGTTAAATATGTTTTTGGTGGTTTTTCTCTTTAACTGGTTGAATTCTCTATTCAATAAGTCGCGATCAGTACCCGAGGATAGACACGGTCAACAAGGTATTTAAAATAATCTTAAAACAAATGGTTGTGATAATTGAATGTATTTGAGAAAGGTAAATGAATTGAAAATATAAAAAGAAAATGATTAAAAAAAGTTGATTACTTAGTTTAATTACTTTGTTATCCCCTAAAGTCAATCAAGGCTGCCAGCAGCTAATAAATAAATAAATATTCACCTGTTCTTAATTTAGATATTATCATCGAGATTTCAAGCTAAATTTTAAGACAAGGAAATATTATTGTAAGGTGGTGTTTGATAAAATTGATTGTTAAGATCTGAACAGTTTATACATTTGAATAATTTAGAGTTTCTGTCCAGAATTGTGTCTGAATAAAAAAATGTTGTTTGATAACTAATTTTTTCAAAATATCTGAATAACAGTATTTTACCATTTTAACCCTTTGAACAGTTTAAGCAAAACCTTTTTGATAATCAAAAAGGTCTGATAGTATTTTAAATACATATTTATAATATTTTTATCAATACTGAGTAGCTATATTACCAATCTAGCAAAATTAAAAAATATGGCTAGATTGATATATTTGATTCAACAATATATCAAATTACATCAATATATCATTGTTGCATCATATTGATACATTTGAACCAATATTGATATATTCAAAACATTTGTCATTTGATACAATATCGATATATTTGATTTCATAATATATCAAAATATATCAATATATCCTTGTTGTATCAAATATATCTATCTTGCATTACTAATACTGAATAGTTATATTCACTTGCACATTATCAATCTAGCAAAATAAAAAAAAGAAGGCTAGATTGATATATTTGATTCAACAATATATTAAATTACATCAATATATCATTGTTGCATCATATTGATACATTTGATCCAATTTGATATATTCAAGACAATTGTCATTTGATACAATATTGATATATTTGATTTCACAATATATCAATATATAATTGTTACATCATATTGATACATTTGATCTAATATTGATATATTTAGATTGGCAATATATCACAATATATCATTGTTCCCAGTGATCACAGTTCATCATATCTAGAAACATAGCAGTTATTAACATGGGTTATCAAATTTGAAATTTTGAGTTCATAATATTAAGATTCAAAAATTATGGCAATGAATAAAGTCGGATTCATATCTTTATGTTGACATTATCTGGTTTATATCTACACTAGATCCCAACTGTTACCCATTTTCTCTTTCTTAATAGAGATCTTCATTCTTAATTGTTAGTTTTACAAAACACAAAAAAAAAATCGAGTCTAGAAAGTAACCCTTATGATCCATATCCAAAATTGACAAAAAAAGTTAGAATTAACATTCAATAACCACAAAATTTATACAACAAAATATCAAAAAAAATTAATCTCTAACTGGAACCAAAGCATTAGAGAACCAAAGAATTAATTGAAATTCATTAAATTCCCAATTAACACACAGGAAGGAGCGAAGGAGATTAACACACAACAGAGCAATAATCAACAATAGATGAAGAAGATTAATAAGAATAAATCAATTAATAACGAATAATAGATGAAGAAGGGAGAGAAGATTGTACTGTGATTTTGTAATATTCCTGAGATTATTTTTGTCCAAAAAAAAAACCTCGGTAAGAAGAGGCTCTAGATGATTTAAAATTATTTTTGAATCTTATCGATTAGGAGGCTCAATTTTTTTTATCACACATGATTTGCCTCTGATCGAATTAAAAACAACCCTTTTAAGAGACATTAAAACCTAATCAAACGTTACCTAAGTATGACTAAAAAATTCAAAGTAACCAAAACAAAGAAAAGGAAAAACTAAATTTGGACCGGACATAATTATAAGATTCCCGAATGCACAGTGCAGGGGTGAGAGTTCAGGAAAGAGCATGGAGGTTGGAGTATGATGCAAAAGCCCCACTGTGAAACGTACGGTTGAATTCTGATTAGTTAGAAAGGAAGACATTTATATATTAAAAAAACAATACTATGTAATTAATTCTATCAGAAAGTCAAGGGCACTAAATTTGATCCTAATAAAGACAATTTAGAATTGCATAAAAATTTAATTAGCCGCCTTCATGGAAATTTCCCTACTCATGTTTATAATTATTTTAAAGTATATACTTCTTCCTTTCTAAAAAATAGAAATAATATTATTATTTTTAAAATTAATTTTAAATTCAATTTATGAAATTTAATTATAAACTAATTGAATGGTACTGATTTATTATTTTTTAAAATGAAATGAGTCTTATTAATTTTAAATTACTTTAAAAAAATTAAACTTGATCCTGCATTTTAGAATGAAAAGAGTATATTTTTAGTGTGTATCCTTTTCAAGTCTTCTTCAGCAAGATTGACTTGAGTAAATGTCATCAACTCCTCTCTGGTTGCTAACAATTTCAATTGGTGTATTGATTTTAGAATATAGAAATACTGAAACTGAAGAAGGCCAATTTAGGTAAGAAAAATGAGATGCTTTGCTAGAAAGATGAGAGTTTGTATAAGGATACCGTGCACTTACTTGTAGGGGCAGCATTTTTTTTTTAATAAGTTATAATACAACTCAATTCTAGAAATACACTTTATATTATTAATGTTAGGATTAAATAGTCCTAGCTAGTTACATGCATGTTTGTTTTTTATGTCCATGTTTGTTTTTAAGGATTAGAATCTCGGAATTATAATGCTCGGTTAAACATGATATTAAATAGTTTTTATAATCTCTAGATTAATAGTCTTCAGTTCAAATTTGAAAACAAATAATAATTATATGTCAAGTATAATTTTTGTAAATAAACATAGTGTTAGCTAGTGACTTGATTAATTTTAAAATCTTGTAAGGAGTAAAGTCGAACATGCAGTGACCTTGCCCGCCGGTAAGAAAAATGTCTCTATCACTAGGTTATCATCTTTGCACATAATTTTAATACAAAGTTTTCCGCATGTATATATATATATATATATAGTAGAGTCAAATTTACATTTAATTTTTTTTTTCTTAAACCGATAAGATAGAGGAAGCAGCAACGTACAAGAGTAGTAATAATATACTTGACCATCCTTCCAAATTGTCATTAAAATTTAGTTTGACCTACCTATTTTTGTATCTAATTTGTTCGTATCCAATATTCTCCCGCATATTAGAAAAACAAACGTAGTCTTATCTTGTGTTATTAAGCAACCGGGCCCGGGATTGTATTTAAGCTAAAGCTTAGGTGCCAAAAGAAATATATAAATAAATAACAACAAGGCTTTTGTCAATAATAATATTTTAAACAGAATGACGCTAGGAAAAGAATTAAGAACGGAGAATAACCAACAACGGATATTTGTTTCCTCCCTCCGCCCTAAAATTTATAATTAAATTTTGTTTTTCAAGGTCAGTTTGAGTTTTTTTTTAATAAGTACAACATTAATGTAATTCATTTAAATCTTGAAAACACTATATTTTTAATTAGTAGTACTATTTAGATACAATTGTATGAGGACACGGGAGGTGAGAGCTACTTCGCGGGTATCCCTTTTTAATAACAATATTTTAAAATATATATATAAAAATACCATTTTGTACTTAATATGAGAGGGTGTATATTCAATTGTGCAAAACGATGTCGTCGTTGTAAGGGTTACTTCACGCAAGATCGTCAGGTATATCATTCACCTCTCTTTTTGTCCAATTGTATTATTTACAACTAAACTAATTTGTATCAATGTTAAATTTAAAAATATTTCAAATTAATTTAAAAAAATCAATATCAATTTTATATGTTAAAACTGATGGAGTATTATTCTTAATTAGGATAACATGTGTTATATTCAATTCAAATATGGAGAGAGATGCGAGAACCTTTCTAATCTCTTACTATGGAGTGCTTGATTTTCTCACTGGATTATTTCATCCATAGGTATGAGTTTTCTTTTTTACATACTCATTATTTAGGATAATTTTAATATTTTACATAAATTTTTGATACAAAAAGAATTATTTTTAAAAGACTTGATTATAAAAATAATTATGTTCAAATGTGCTTTAGACAAACATGATTACAAAATGGGACTCTCAATTGTTAACCAAACCGGTCCAGCTTGAATTTTGTAAAAATCATACTTTTTTCTTTTGAACAAAAACACAACAACTTTCTTTCACGGCTAATAAGAGAAAATCAATTCTTAAATTCTGAGAAATCCTCTAGCTAGTAAAATACTCCTTTCATTCCAAAATTAGAGATACAATTTAATTTTTAAAGTCAAATAACAGAATATTAAACTTTAAAATTAATATCACTCATAAAAATTTTAAAACTAAAATAAAATTGTGAATAATATTTTTTTATTATATTTTCCGTCCGTTCCAAGTAATTTTATCATTATTAACTCTTAAAAGTCGATTTATGAATAATACTCTTTAAATAATTTACAATGTTATTAAACTAAAATAATCTATATCAATTTTAAGTTTAAAAATCTCTTAAGTCAATTTTAAAAAATATATATGAAACCGAGGGAGTACTATATAATTATAATTATTGTATCAACTAAAATTAAATAAATTTATATCAATTAAAAGTTTAATATACATTCGTGTGACCTCAAAAGTCAAAATATATCTATATAAGTAGATGATTAATGGAGCACGAGGGAGGATCGTTGCACGTTTAGATAAAACAGTTACAACAGTAGTATCACTAATGGATAACATATATACCTACCTACCTACTTATGATACACGAACACAACTCCGATGCATCTCACGACTTTCTATTGACATTTGGAGTTGAGTTTCCATCGGAATTTTGTTCTAAAAACTCAGCAGAAGCATGAATAAGCCTAGTGACTCTTCTTCGTTATGTAGGGTGAAATATATTCAACGGCCTCAACTGAATTTGCTTGGGAAGGAAAAAGAATATTAGTCTTGCCTGAAGCAATTCTCTCCCCGACCACACTGGTGTAAAAGAGGTTGGACAAGGCTGGGATGAACACATCACTCTGAGAACATATATGGAAGTCGACGACCTTTGCAAATTCAGAACTTTCTAATATTAAGGACTTCTTTGCGGACATCAAGCTTTCCTGCGCGGTTTAGACAGATGCACCAAGTTTATGTCAAGACTAACTGAACAGCATCGTTTAACAAAAATGGCTCAAATTATTATTCTATGCAATGAGAAAAAGTGGGGTGTTATTTGTGAACTCAAATAAATTTACTAGCTTATGGAAATCAAGCTTTGACATATATAGGTAACTTGATCACATTCTACTTTCACAGCTTTACCCACTTCAATTAAGAGATGTGAATGAAACCATTTGCTGCTTTTAGAAGATGTAGAAGTGGGATCATCATAGCAAAATCTTGTATCAAGATTTCACGAGGAAAACCACGTATAATAAACACAAGTTTACTAAAGATTTGTTATGCAGCTTCAAAATACTTGAAGTTGAACACCACTAAATGAAGTTGAACTATTTTTCTTTGGTGCATGGTAGTTAAAACGTATATACAAAATTAACTGTAAAAGGGGATTCAGCCACCTACTGATGATAAATAGTCGACTTGATTGACAACTTATATCCCTATACTTTTGGATGGCAAAAGTTTGCCAACTTTTTAACTTTATGGAAGGTAATAGGCATGATTCTATCTAGATAACTTAGTCCAAGAAAGGCTCTATACGAGATGCAATGTACACAATTTGAAGGTCTTTCAAAGAGAAACATAATTTCAACATGGACCTTATACTTGTAAATTAACAAAAGAAAATAAAAAACCTTACCTTAGTATATGTGTTGGGACTCGGGGTAGATATCTGTTAATGCATCAAGACTATTATGCCATCCATTCCGAGTCAAATATATTGTGGCGTCTCTTTGGAAACCAATCTTCTTTAAAAATTGTCCAATTTCTTTGGCACTGTAGCAATTTTTTCTTTCACTAGCCAACTTTTCCCGACACCCCTTTGTTCCCAACATCTCAACCCTCAAGTCCACTGCAACAAATAAACCATCAGATTTTCGGCTTAAAGTTCTTAGTGACTCGAGCATCAAGTCAACAACTTCCTGTAACCCAGCTTGCAACTGTAGTGCCTCAAAATGAAACTGAATTCATGTACTTCTTGCTTTCTAAATTTGTCATGGTGGATGTGGGGAAGCAAGTAACAAGCTTCAAATTTCCCTTCCTATTGAATAATGGTTCAATCTTTGAAGTAACATATTCTTCAGAAGCCCCGTTGGGAACCATCGCAAGAGTTAGCTTTTCACCTGACACTTCGGCAGGCTGAGTATTTGCTATTTTGATTACACCATTCAAGCTTGTAACAAATTTATGGACATCGTAAATTTCTCCAAACTTCTTGAAAGAAGAAGTGTATCAAAGCACTTGTTGCAGTTTTCAAGGCTAATAAAAAATTCTCAATAATTTAAAATTTACCAAGTTCCAGAATTTTAATCCTGATAAAGACATGGCTAGTCAATATATTTTTGTAATAATATTGTATTTGTTAAGAATATTTATATCAATCAAAAACTAACAATTTTTATAATAATATTATTATATATTTTATCACAATTTTTTTTGTAGAGAACGATTAACAAATAAACTCGCATTAATTTAGAAATTCTTTGAGGCAGAGTGGAAATGGCAACTTGTAACTCCGTGAGGACCATGCCCTACCCCTCTTCATATTATTCCTACTCTTTATAACTGTAAGGAATTTAGGTAATATACTATAGTATCATTTTGACTGCACCAACCTCTTGTCTCCTGGTTTATTTCCAATTATATCTGGCAGCACAAGTGTAGCTCCAAGATGTCTAGCTGCCAATACGGCAATACAGCATTAGCAACCTGAGGAAACCAGCCAAGATATAATTAGGTAGAAAAACTAAGGATGCGACATAAAGTTTTAAACTGAAGATGAACAATCTTTTTCTAGAAAGAGAGAAAACGATGGAGTTGTATGATTCTTAATTGTAGATTTCAACTGCTTTGTTTACTATGTTTATATGTTTCTAATACAGATGAAACTAAAGCATAGAACTTTATAGTCGAATAACTTGGTGAATCAGTTTCCTTGAGAATTAAATTGTAAATATAACAAAGCCTCGTCATGGAATTGCAGTTTTGTTTTCTACAGAATAAGCATTTCATTATCAGAAATTTGTTTGCTAGCATCCTAACCATTCAATTCTCACACAATGAATTAAAAAGTGTTAACTTCAATTATTGTGTATTGGCTCCATTAAGTAAAAGTAAATGTAAATACTTTAACTTTAGTTAAATGTTTTTAACTTTAGTTAAATGTTTTTACTTTACCTTTAGTAAATGTAAAAGTAATTTACTTTTAACCTAAGTTAAATGTTTTTAACTTAAGTTAAATGTTTCTTACTTTAGTTAAATGTTTTTACTTTTAACTTTAAGTAAATGTAAAAGTTACTTCGGTAAATATAAACCGGTAACTTTAGTTCTATTTAAGGAACTCAAATGTTAGAGTTTCCTTAGGCTTAGAAATGTAAACCATTTAGCCTCATCAGAGGTTCTCTCTCCTTCTCTCCCCCTTCTCTCTACCTTCTCTCTAGTTAGAAGAAGAAGAAGTTCCTGTACTTCTTCTTCCCTTTGTAAATAGATCCAGATACGATGTAATCCTTTCCCAAATGTTTATAATACAAGAAAGAGATTACTTTACCGATTCACCGGTCTACTTTAAGTTTCAAAATTGTTTTAAGTTTAAAGTTTTGTTTAAACTTTTCGTCCGCTGTTAAATGGTATCAGAGCCATGAGTTGTTTGTTTACTAAACGTTGTTCTTGATCTTATTCCGTCTAATCATTTTTAAAAATCAAAAGTTTTGATCTTTCTTGGTTCAAGAAGTCACCTAGTCTCTTTGTATAAACCACCCTCCATCGCCATAGGTCCCTGTCCAGCCTTTGTAAGTCTCGAGTGTGTGAGCAGTTTTGGCTTTCTGGGAATCACTAGATGATAGGGTATGTGTTTATGTTAAGCAAAGAAAGGGGTATGTACGGAAGAACACAGATTCATTAAAACTTTAATTTTTAAATATGAGTAGATTGTTTAGATCTAGTTCGTCGGTTAGTAATAGATCTTCTCTTCCTTCAGTTCCAAACATAGTTAACCAAGAAGAACAAAGTTATGAAAATATTAACCAAACCCTTAATAACTGGAATATACCTAGTGTATCTCCTAAAGAAATTTACCAGTCAACTTTCATTGATAACTTTAAAACGGATTACAATGTTAAAACTGTTGAACGAGTTTATGCTATTAATAAAGAGTATGAAAATTGTAGTCTTCTTTCTCCTGAAGTCATTAATAAACATCGAAAGAAAGGATATAATTTTATTCATATTGGTCTTGTTCAAGTTGCAGTTAAACCGTTAACTATTAAAGGAATAAACTCAAGTGTCTTTTATGCTTAAGAGATGCGAGATATCTCAATTATGCTCCTAGTATTATTGGAATCATGGAGTCTAGTTTGCATGATGGTCCTATTCATTTTAATTGTTTTCCAGACCTTCCTTTGAGTTTGTCTGATATTAATTTATTAAAGGCTTTAACCTTAAATATTAAAATTGCTGGTGAAATAACTCAAATGATAGAAGGATCTCAACCTTTAGCTTTAATTTACAGAATTTATTATAAGGTTATGAAAACCAATTTAAATATTCACGCACTTAGTAAAAGTCCTAAAGATCACACTGTTTTAATTCAGAGTAGTACTAGTAACGCCAATATTCAAACACCTAAAACTATTCTTTGGAAAGACGTTACGTTACCTAGTCAATGGATTCTTCCTCAGGAAGTTCCACAAAAACCGGTTAATAATAATATATTAAATTTAGATAATATTAAACAATTTTCTGATGGTACGGTACGGATCAGTTTTGAGCGTACTAGAAGACCTTTTATTATTGAAGAATTCTCCAGTTCTTCAGTCCCTTCTATCTCTAGAAGAGACACTGAAGTCTTAAGTGACTTCTCCATTCCTGATGTAAAATTGAAAGGAGTGTTGAATCAAGGACAGACAAGTCATCCTTGTTATACTCCTGCCTTTCAGGCTGATGGAGAGCAAGAAGATGTTTCTCCTACCGTTTCGGTCGGACCCTCTCCCTCTGATTTTGATGCCCCTATTAATCACCAATTAAGAGTCATTACTAAAGTCTCTAAATTGGACTGGGATAGTCTTGTTGCTGATTTTAATTCAAAAGCTAATCAACAAAAACGTCATGTTTTCAGAAATAAGTACGATAAACATGATAGGGATAAAATTGTCCACAATTGGAAAAAATTTATTAAACTTACCAGAGAGAACCTTACATTTTATGATTGGTATGATAAGCATCATTCTCAGTGTAAAGTTCTTACTAAATCTCAATGGGTAAAAGAAGATAAATCTAAGACTTTAGCTTCTCATCCTCCCCTTGAAACTATTCTTTTACAAATTAAAAATAACTCTGTTATTGCTAGTCCTTTTAAAGTAGCCGATGGTAAAACTGATGATAAAAAAATTATTGAACAAAATAATTTTACTAATCAGTATTTAGCCACCCTAGGTAAACAATTGGATAAAATAGAAGAAAAATTTGAAAATACTCTTATTAAAAACCCTGATAAGAAACTTGATCAGCCTTTGTTAACTCTTCCTGATAATAGAGATGGTAAGGGATTGCCTAGCAAAGATTCTGACTTAGTTAAAAGTATTGATAAACTTATTAAAAAGATTGGCTCGAGTTCTGGCGAAGCCAGTGGAACCGTGGGCATCATTGATCAGATTCAAGAATCTGACGATGAATCCAATAGTGACTCAGACGAGATATCTGAGGTCACTTCTGTTCCTGACCTAACCGAACAATTAAATAAGTTAACCTTTAATAACACTAGTATTACAAAAAATTGGTATACTAGACCTACTCCCCCTGATCTTCAGTTCGAAGAAAAGAACCTTGATAATCAATTTTCGGTTTCGTCCAACAAAATTTATGAATGGAATATCGATGGGTTCAGTGAGCATCAAATTCTCACTAAGATGAACCATTTGTCTATGGTAGCCAGTAGTTATATCACGGCATTTAACAATCTCACTCAACCTGATATTGTAGAAATATTAACCAATGGGTTTACAGGTGTTCTTCGTTCTTGGTGGGAAAAACACCTTGATGAGGATGCTAGGAACTCTATTATTCATGCTTACCAGTTAGATGACAATGGTCAGCCTATCTTCAGAGAAGATATTGGCTTTGGTGTTCCGGATGGTATTAATACATTAATTTTCACAATAATAAAACATTTTATTGGAACCCCTAGTAATATCACTGAAAGGATCCATGACCAGTTAAGTAATCTCACTTGTCCTACCTTAAGTGATTTTAGGTGGTATAAAGATGTCTTTATTTCACGTGTTATGCTTCGTAATGATAGTAACAAACCTTTTTGGAAAGAAAAATTTGTTAATGGTCTTCCTTCTTTATTTGCTCATAAAGTCCGTGAAGAACTTAGTAAAACTTTGGGCTATATTGATTATGATAATCTCACTTATGGTGACATAATTAGTTATATTCAAAAAATAGGCCTAAAAATGTGTATTGACTTTAAAATTGCTAAACAAGCCGCTAAAGATAAAAAGAAAGCTAAATATGAACTTGGTACTTTTTGTGAACAATATGGTTTGCCACCTATTGCCCCTTCGCGTAGAAAGCATAGGAAAAAGCAAATTGAAACACACAAAAAACGCAAGCATCATAAGAAGCGTTCTAGTCAGTCTAATAATAAAGAAAGTTATTATGAAAAACCCAAGTCAAGAAAGAAAACTACTCGAAGTAAAAAATCCACTTCTAAATCTACTGATAAAAGTAAAATTACATGTTATAACTGTGGTAAAAAGGGTCATTATAAGAATGAATGTAAGTTAAAACAAAAATTAAGTCAGTTAAATATTTCTGTTGAAGATACTGAAAAGATTTTTGCCTTACTTAGATCTCAGTCTGATGAGGATAATGGTCTGTCTGATATTCCTTATTCCTCTGCTAATGATGATAATAGTCAAACTCCTAGTGAAGATAATGAAGTCACCCTTTGTACTGATAATTGTAGATCTGATTGTTGTAAAACTATAAATGTTCTTACTAAAGAAGAGCAAGAGAGCTCTTTGTTAATTGAATTAATTAGTAAACTTACCGATGAAGATTTAAAATTGCAATATATGAAACAATTAAAAGATTTGTTTTCTAAAAATATTTCGGGAAAAGGTAAGGTAATGAAAGCTAAAGAAAAGCCGGTCATAAGCCTTAATAAAACCCTAGAGAGATTTAAAACTGTTGAAAAAGAAATCACTCTCCCAGAATTAAATCAAGAAGTTAATAAACTTAAGAAAGAAATTTCTGGTCTTAAGATTGAAATATCTGATTTAAGAAGAGATATGACTAATCTTGTCTCTAAGGATTCAGAACTTCATATTTCTGACTCCTCTGATAATGAAGACCATCCTGAGTCTTCAGGTATTAAAGATGAAGAGTCGCTCCTGATGGTTCAGGGCAATTCTTTAAAAAGATTAAAAGATATCACTATTCAAAAATGGTAGATCATTGTTCGCCTAGTTATTGATGGAACTTTTGCTATTCAGCTCCCTGCCCTTGTTGATACAGGTGCTGATTTAAATTGCATTCAGGAGGGATTAATCCCTACTAAGTTTTATAAGAAAACCAGTGAACGTCTTAATTCTGCTAATGGTAGTAGTATGGAAATAAAATATAAACTGCCTAAAGTTCATATTTGCCAGGATAATATGTGTTTTAAAACATCTTTTGTTTTAATTCGTAACTTGACAGATAAAATAATTTTGGGTCTCCCGTTTATATATTTATTATACCCGTTCACCACCAGTAATAATGGTTTAACTACTGAACACCTTGGGCAGAAAGTGGTTTTTGAATTTATCACTCATCCTAAAGAGAGAGACTTGAAATTTATTCAAGATGAGTCCATTTCCAAGTCACTCAACCTGATAAATTGCAAAACTTCTCAATTAAAATATTTAAAACAAGAGATTAAGTATAAGCAAATTGAAGATCTCCTCCTACTTGAAAAAATTCAAGATAAGATAGAAGAACTTCGTTTATTCATGGTTAAAAACTTATGTGCCGATTCTCCTAATGCCTTTTGGCATCGTAGAAAACATGTAGTCAAACTTCCTTACGCTAAGGAATTTAAAGAACATCTTATTCCTACTAAGGCTAGACCCATTCAAATGAGTCATCAACAAATGGAACTTTGTAAGCAGGAAATTAATGACTTGCTTGCCAAAGGATTAATAAAACATAGTAAATCCCCCTGGTCTTGCCCTGCCTTTTATGTTAATAATGAAGCAGAAAAAGAAAGAGGTGTCCCTCGTCTAGTCATTAATTATAAGCCGCTTAATAAGGTCTTAGAATGGATTAGGTATCCCCTTCCCAATAAAGAGGACCTTCTTAGTCGTCTTAGTAATGCCACCATTTTTAGTAAATTTGACCTTAAGTCTGGTTTCTGGCAAGTCAGTATCCACCCTAGTGATAGATACAAAACTGCCTTTACCACCCCCTTTGGTTATTATGAATGGGTTGTTCAAGCATTTGGTTTGAAAAACGCTCCCAGTGAATTTCAAAATATTCTCAATGAAATTTTGAATCCTTTCAGTCATTTCATAATTGTTTATATTGATGATATCCTTGTTTTCTCTAAATCAATTGATGAACATTTCAAACATTTGAATTCGTTCTTCAAAGCCATTAAAGTCAATGGTTTGGTTCTTTCGCCAACCAAATGTTGTCTTTTCCAAGTCAAAGTTAAGTTTCTTGGTCATGATATTCATCGTGGTCTGGTTCGCCCGATCCAAAGAGTCATTCAATTCGCTGATAGATTTCCTGATAAAATTATTGATAGAACTCAACTCCAGAGGTTCTTAGGATCTCTCAATTACGTTGGTAAATTTTATAAAAATTTACGAAAAATCTGTAAACCTTTGTTCCTCCGTTTACAGAAAAATCCTCCTCCCTGGACCGATGAGCATACTGCCATCGTTCAGCAAGTCAAAAAATATGTTAAGGTCCTTCCTTGCCTTGGCATATCCAATGAATCAGCCTTCAAAATCGTTGAAACTGACGCCTCCGAAATTGGCTTCGGTGGTATCTTTAAGCAGAAGTTGACTCCTGCTTCTTCTGAGCAAATTGTTCGATTCCACTCAGGCGCGTGGAATCAAGCCCAATTAAATTATAGCACTATTAAAAAAGAAATCTTGGCATTAGTTTTATGTATTACCAAATTTTAAAATGATTTATTAAATCAAAAATTTTTAGTTCGTATTGATTGCAAATCAGCAAAATATATTTTAGAAAAAGATGTTAAAAACATTGCTGCTAAACATATTTTTGCCAGATGGCAATCTTTATTGAGTATTTTCGATTTTGACATTGAGTATATTAAAGGTAGTGATAATTCAGTTCCTGATTTTTTAACTCGGGAATTTATTAATTCAGGTACCCCTCAAGTTCAATATGAGTGTGAGAGGGAAAGATAAAACTGTTCGGCCCCCTGGCCCTCCAGGCCCAGGCCTGCCTAGTCAGAAGCCCGTGGGAGCTATAATCCCTCATCCAGTTACCCCCCTTACTGTAGTTAACAGGTTCACCCCCCTTGTTTCTAGTTCAAAGCCCTATAGTTCAGCTTTGGTTCAACCCCCTCTAATGGTTGATCCTTATGCCTCGTCCAGTAATCCTCCTGCTGGTCAGCGTATTCAAACAGATTACATCCCTGTTTTCAGCACCAATTTATTTCATATCGAACGACATATGAAATCAATTGATGATCCAGTCAAATTAGCTGCCCAGTTCTTCCCAACTGGTTGGCATTTTATTCCCTCTGCTCCTTATAAATCTCTCATGTATTATAAGGATGTCTTGTTGCAAACTCAGTCAATTGCTATTAAACCCATTTATGATAGAAATGATTCTTCAAAAATCATCTATCATTCTCTTTATATTAAACAGGTTATCTCCATGCCTAACTGGGGTAATCATCCGTCTGATCTTAGGCAATTAGAAGGTCATGATAGCCAGTTTTGCTATTATGATTACATGGAAGCTTGGAACAGGGTTTTTCTGTTTCAAACTCCATCGTTTAGTCACTCGTGGTTCATTCAATTTGACCACAAATTTAAAAGTCAAATTCCTCATTGGTTTGTCTTATGGTGGGAACGTTATGGTCTCATCTTTGATATTCTCCCCATAGAGCTTCAGACTGTTCTTAATGTCTTTAGTTCTAGGGTTCCTGTTGTGCAGACTAATTGCTGCATTCCAGTTCTTCTTCATTTCACTAGTAAATATAAAGTCCCTTGGATCCTTAGATGGAATTATGGATTTTATTCCCCTGTAGTCAATGTTGCTCTTTCTTCTTTGGTTGCTCCTGAAAAGGGTGCCTCTAGTAATCACCTTAATCAAATTACTCATGTTACTCGTGAGTTTTCAGTTAAATGGTGGGATAAGTTTGATCCTTATCGCATCGTTGGTCAAGTTCAGAAGGAGTTTCCTAATCCTTCTCCTATTCAAACGATTCCTCCTCCAAAGGAATCATCTTCTAGTAAATCTAAATCCAAAAAATCTTCCATTTCAAAGTTAGATTTTGCGGATATTGATCATTGTACCAATAATGAGTTAAAACAGTTATCCCGTTTGATTCAGAAAAGAATGGATAAACTCAGTGAGGACTCAGTTCCTTCTGTTTGTTCATCTTCTTCTTCTCATTCCAGTCATCATTCTAGCCCTATCGATCCGTACGGAAGCATCTCTCTCCAAGATGCCCAGGATCCGTTTGCCTAGAATTCCTACAGTTACCTTGGTCAGCCTCGTTGCAAGATGCTCCTGCCCGCGCAGCCCGTGCTTCTTTGTCTAAAGCAGCCGAAAGCAGTTGCTGAGTCAGTTGTCGTCTTGTAAGAGTCTTGTTTTGTCTGTCGGCCATATGGCCTCTTTAGTCAAAAGCTGTTATTATTGTATTGTGTCTGTATTTTCCATTACGCGTCTGTAATAGTAAAAAGCTGTTTGTATTAGTCAAAAGTTGTAATAATGCTTTCATCTTTTGATAAAGCATTACTGTTGTTCAATAATCACTTATGTTTTGTAATTATTGAGTTGTATTCACTTCGCCTTTTCTCTTCTTATCTAAGAGAGGCTCAGTCATTTTAGAGAGGCAGGATTTAGTAATCCAATAGAGCGTTTAAGAAGACTCAGATTCCCATCTGACAAATCTTCAACCCTCTTGCCTTCTCTCTTAGATATGTTAAGCTTCTATAATCGAGTCAATTTGTAGTAAGTAAACAAGTTATTTGTTTGTAATTATTTCAAAGTTCAATAAAAGTTTTATTTTATTTAAACACTTGTTCATACATATGAACTGCTGCTTTAATTTCTTATAGTTTTGCTATAGTTATTCAGCTTTATGTATGCGCCACTCTTCTCTTACATCTTCCGCCTTTTGGGTTCTTTCGCCAACCAAATGTTGTCTTTTCCAAGTCAAAGTTAAGTTTCTTGGTCATGATATTCATCGTGGTCTGGTTCGCCCGATCCAAAGAGTCATTCAATTCGCTGATAGATTTCCTGATAAAATTATTGATAGAACTCAACTCCAGAGGTTCTTAGGATCTCTCAATTACGTTGGTAAATTTTATAAAAATTTACGAAAAATCTGTAAACCTTTGTTCCTCCGTTTACAGAAAAATCCTCCTCCCTGGACCGATGAGCATACTGCCATCGTTCAGCAAGTCAAAAAATATGTTAAGGTCCTTCCTTGCCTTGGCATATCCAATGAATCAGCCTTCAAAATCGTTGAAACTGACGCCTCCGAAATTGGCTTCGGTGGTATCTTGAAGCAGAAGTTGACTCCTGCTTCTTCTGAGCAAATTGTTCGATTCCACTCAGGCGCGTGGAATCAAGCCCAATTAAATTATAGCACTATTAAAAAAGAAATCTTGGCATTAGTTTTAAAATTAAAGCAGCAGTTCATATGTATGAACAAGTGTTTAAATAAAATAAAACTTTTATTGAACTTTGAAATAATTACAAACAAATAACTTGTTTACTTACTACAAATTGACTCGATTATAGAAGCTTAACATATCTAAGAGAGAAGGCAAGAGGGTTGAAGATTTGTCAGATGGGAATCTGAGTCTTCTTAAACGCTCTATTGGATTACTAAATCCTGCCTCTCTAAAATGACTGAGCCTCTCTTATATAAGAAGAGAAAAGGCGAAGTGAATACAACTCAATAATTACAAAACATAAGTGACTATTGAACAACAGTAATGCTTTATCAAAAGATGAAAGCATTATTACAACTTTTGACTAATACAAACAGCTTTTTACTATTACAGACGCGTAATGAAAAATACAGACAAAAATAATAACTACAACTTTTGACTAAAGGACCAAGTGGCCGACATACAGGACATGACTAATGCAAAATGACAAATGACTCAGCAACTGCTTTCGGCTGCTTTAGACAAAGGAGCACGGGCTGCCTAGTCAGAAGCCCCCTGGCCCTCCAGGCCCAGGCCTGCCTAGTCAGAAGCCCGTGGGAGCTATAATCCCTCATCCAGTTACCCCCCTTACTGTAGTTAACAGGTTCACCCCCCTTGTTTCTAGTTCAAAGCCCTATAGTTCAGCTTTGGTTCAACCCCCTCTAATGGTTGATCCTTATGCCTCGTCCAGTAATCCTCCTGCTGGTCAGCGTATTCAAACAGATTACATCCCTGTTTTCAGCACCAATTTATTTCATATCGAACGACATATGAAATCAATTGATGATCCAGTCAAATTAGCTGCCCAGTTCTTCCCAACTGGTTGGCATTTATTCCCTCTGCTCCTTATAAATCTCTCATGTATTATAAGGATGTCCTGTTACAAACTCAGTCAATTGCTATTAAACCTATTTATGATAGAAATGATTCTTCAAAAATCATCTATCATTCTCTTTATATTAAACAGGTTATCTCCATGCCTAACTGGGGTAATCATCCGTCTGATCTTAGGCAATTAGAAGGTCATGATAGCCAGTTTTGCTATTATGATTACATGAAAGCTTGGAACAGGATTTTTCTGTTTCAAACTCCATCGTTTAGTCACTCGTGGTTCATTCAATTTGACCACAAATTTAAAAGTCAAATTCCTCATTGGTTTGTCTTATGGTGGGAACGTTATGGTCTCATCTTTGATATTCTCCCCATAGAGCTTCAGACTGTTCTTAATGTCTTTAGTTCTAGGGTTCCTGTTGTGCAGACTAATTGCTGCATTCCAGTTCTTCTTCATTTCACTAGTAAATATAAAGTCCCTTGGATCCTTAGATGGAATTATGGATTTTATTCCCTGTAGTCAATGTTGCTCTTTCTTCTTTGGTTGCTCCTGAAAAGGGTGCCTCTAGTAATCACCTTAATCAAATTACTCATGTTACTCGTGAGTTTTCAGTTAAATGGTGGGATAAGTTTGATCCTTATCGCATCGTTGGTCAAGTTCAGAAGGAGTTTCCTAATCCTTCTCCTATTCAAACGATTCCTCCTCCAAAGGAATCATCTTCTAGTAAATCTAAATCCAAAAAATCTTCCATTTCAAAGTTAGATTTTGCGGATATTGATCATTGTACCAATAATGAGTTAAAACAGTTATCCCGTTTGATTCAGAAAAGAATGGATAAACTCAGTGAGGACTCAGTTCCTTCTGTTTGTTCATCTTCTTCTTCTCATTCCAGTCATCATTCTAGCCCTATCGATCCGTACGGAAGCATCTCTCTCCAAGATGCCCAGGATCCGTTTGCCTAGAATTCCTACAGTTACCTTGGTCAGCCTCGTTGCAAGATGCTCCTGCCCGCGCAGCCCGTGCTTCTTTGTCTAAAGCAGCCGAAAGCAGTTGCTGAGTCAGTTGTCGTCTTGTAAGAGTCTTGTTTTGTCTGTCGGCCATATGGCCTCTTTAGTCAAAAGCTGTTATTATTGTATTGTGTCTGTATTTTCCATTACGCGTCTGTAATAGTAAAAAGCTGTTTGTATTAGTCAAAAGTTGTAATAATGCTTTCATCTTTTGATAAAGCATTACTGTTGTTCAATAATCACTTATGTTTTGTAATTATTGAGTTGTATTCACTTCGCCTTTTCTCTTCTTATATAAGAGAGGCTCAGTCATTTTAGAGAGGCAGGATTTAGTAATCCAATAGAGCGTTTAAGAAGACTCAGATTCCCATCTGACAAATCTTCAACCCTCTTGCCTTCTCTCTTAGATATGTTAAGCTTCTATAATCGAGTCAATTTGTAGTAAGTAAACAAGTTCGTCAATTGATTTAGAGAAAACAAGGATATCATCAATATAAACAATTATGAAATGACTGAAAGGATTCAAAATTTCATTGAGAATATTTTGAAATTCACTGGGAGCGTTTTTCAAACCAAATGCTTGAACAACTCATTCATAATGACCAAAGGGGGTGGTAAAGGCAGTTTTGTATCTATCACTAGGGTGGATACTGACTTGCCAGAAACCAGACTTAAGGTCAAATTTACTAAAAATGGTGGCATTACTAAGACGACTAAGAAGGTCCTCTTTATTGGGAAGGGGATATCTAATCCATTCTAAGACCTTATTAAGCGGCTTATAATTAATGACTAGACGAGGGACACCTCTTTCTTTTTCTGCTTCATTATTAACATAAAAGGCAGGGCAAGACCAGGGGGATTTACTATGTTTTATTAATCCTTTGGCAAGCAAGTCATTAATTTCCTGCTTACAAAGTTCCATTTGTTGATGACTCATTTGAATGGGTCTAGCCTTAGTAGGAATAAGATGTTCTTTAAATTCCTTAGCGTAAGGAAGTTTGACTACATGTTTTCTAATGACTTCAGGAGAAAGAAGACTACAATTTTCATACTCTTTATTAATAGCATAAACTCGTTCAACAGTTTTAACATTGTAATCCGTTTTAAAGTTATCAATGAAAGTTGACTGGTAAATTTCTTTAGGAGATACACTAGGTATATTCCAGTTATTAATCATTTAAACAATATCACTGAAACTTGATCAGTCATCTTCCGCCTATGGCGATGGAGGGTGGTTTATACAAAGAGACTAGGTGACTTCTTGAACCAAGAAAGATCAAAACTTTTGACTTTTAAAAATGATTAGACGGAATAAGATCAAGAACAACGTTTAGTAAACAAACAACTCATGGCTTTGATACCAAAAGGCGGAAGATGTAAGAGAAGAGTGGCGCATACATAAAGCTGAATAACAACTATAGCAAAACTATAAGAAATTAAAGCAGCAGTTCATATGTATGAACAAGTGTTTAAATAAAATAAACTTTTATTGAACTTTGAAATAATTACAAACAAATAACTTGTTTACTTACTACAAATTGACTCGATTATAACCTGATATTGTTTAGATCTAGTTCGTCGGTTAGTAATAGATCTTCTCTTCCTTCAGTTCCAAACATAGTTAACCAAGAAGAACAAAGTTATGAAAATATTAACCAAACCCTTAATAACTGGAATATACCTAGTGTATCTCCTAAAGAAATTTACCAGTCAACTTTCATTGATAACTTTAAAACGGATTACAATGTTAAAACTGTTGAACGAGTTTATGCTATTAATAAAGAGTATGAAAATTGTAGTCTTCTTTCTCCTGAAGTCATTAATAAACATCGAAAGAAAGGATATAATTTTATTCATATTGGTCTTGTTCAAGTTGCAGTTAAATCGTTAACTATTAAAGGAATAAACTCAAGTGTCTTTTTATGCTTAAGAGATGCGAGATATCTCAATTATGCTCCTAGTATTATTGGAATCATGGAGTCTAGTTTGCATGATGGTCCTATTCATTTTAATTGTTTTCCAGACCTTCCTTTGAGTTTGTCTGATATTAATTTATTAAAGGCTTTAACCTTAAATATTAAAACTGCTGGTGAAATAACTCAAATGATAGAAGGATCTCAACCTTTAGCTTTAATTTACAGAATTTATTATAAGGTTATGAAACCAATTTAAATATTCACGCACTTAGTAAAAGTCCTAAAGATCACACTGTTTTAATTCAGAGTAGTACTAGTAACGCCAATATTCAAACACCTAAAACTATTCTTTGGAAAGACGTTACGTTACCTAGTCAATGGATTCTTCCTCAGGAAGTTCCACAAAAACCGGTTAATAATAATATTAAATTTAGATAATATTAAACAATTTTCTGATGGTACGGTACGGATCAGTTTTGAGCGTACTAGAAGACCTTTTATTATTGAAGAATTCTCCAGTTCTTCAGTCCCTTCTATCTCTAGAAGAGACACTGAAGTCTTAAGTGACTTCTCCATTCCTGATGTAAAATTGAAAGGAGTGTTGAATCAAGGACAGACAAGTCATCCTTGTTATACTCCTGCCTTTCAGGCTGATGGAGAGCAAGAAGATGTTTCTCCTACCGTTTCGGTCGGACCCTCTCCCTCTGATTTTGATGCCCCTATTAATCACCAATTAAGAGTCATTACTAAAGTCTCTAAATTGGATTGGGATAGTCTTGTTGCTGATTTTAATTCAAAAGCTAATCAACAAAAACGTCATGTTTTCAGAAATAAGTACGATAAACATGATAGGGATAAAATTGTCCACAATTGGAAAAAATTTATTAAACTTACCAGAGAGAACCTTACATTTTATGATTGGTATGATAAGCATCATTCTCAGTGTAAAGTTCTTACTAAATCTCAATGGGTAAAAGAAGATAAATCTAAGACTTTAGCTTCTCATCCTCCCCTTGAAACTATTCTTTTACAAATTAAAAATAACTCTGTTATTGCTAGTCCTTTTAAAGTAGCCGATGGTAAAACTGATGATAAAAAAATTATTGAACAAAATAATTTTACTAATCAGTATTTAGCCACCCTAGGTAAACAATTGGATAAAATAGAAGAAAAATTTGAAAATACTCTTATTAAAAACCCTGATAAGAAACTTGATCAGCCTTTGTTAACTCTTCCTGATAATAGAGATGGTAAGGGATTGCCTAGCAAGATTCTGACTTAGTTAAAAGTATTGATAAACTTATTAAAAAGATTGGCTCGAGTTCTGGCGAAGCCAGTGGAACCGTGGGCATCATTGATCAGATTCAAGAATCTGACGATGAATCCAATAGTGACTCAGACGAGATATCTGAGGTCACTTCTGTTCCTGACCTAACCGAACAATTAAATAAGTTAACCTTTAATAACACTAGTATTACAAAAAATTGGTATACTAGACCTACTCCCCCTGATCTTCAGTTCGAAGAAAAGAACCTTGATAATCAATTTTCGGTTTCGTCCAACAAAATTTATGAATGGAATATCGATGGGTTCAGTGAGCATCAAATTCTCACTAAGATGAACCATTTGTCTATGGTAGCCAGTAGTTATATCACGGCATTTAACAATCTCACTCAACCTGATATTGTAGAAATATTAACCAATGGGTTTACAGGTGTTCTTCGTTCTTGGTGGGAAAAACACCTTGATGAGGATGCTAGGAACTCTATTATTCATGCTTACCAGTTAGATGACAATGGTCAGCCTATCTTCAGAGAAGATATTGGCTTTGGTGTTCCGGATGGTATTAATACATTAATTTTCACAATAATAAAACATTTTATTGGAACCCCTAGTAATATCACTGAAAGGATCCATGACCAGTTAAGTAATCTCACTTGTCCTACCTTAAGTGATTTTAGGTGGTATAAAGATGTCTTTATTTCACGTGTTATGCTTCGTAATGATAGTAACAAACCTTTTTGGAAAGAAAAATTTGTTAATGGTCTTCCTTCTTTATTTGCTCATAAAGTCCGTGAAGAACTTAGTAAAACTTTGGGCTATATTGATTATGATAATCTCACTTATGGTGACATAATTAGTTATATTCAAAAAATAGGCCTAAAAATGTGTATTGACTTTAAAATTGCTAAACAAGCCGCTAAAGATAAAAAGAAAGCTAAATATGAACTTGGTACTTTTTGTGAACAATATGGTTTGCCACCTATTGCCCCTTCGCGTAGAAAGCATAGGAAAAAGCAAATTGAAACACACAAAAAACGCAAGCATCATAAGAAGCGTTCTAGTCAGTCTAATAATAAAGAAAGTTATTATGAAAAACCCAAGTCAAGAAAGAAAACTACTCGAAGTAAAAAATCCACTTCTAAATCTACTGATAAAAGTAAAATTACATGTTATAACTGTGGTAAAAAGGGTCATTATAAGAATGAATGTAAGTTAAAACAAAATTAAGTCAGTTAAATATTTCTGTTGAAGATACTGAAAAGATTTTTGCCTTACTTAGATCTCAGTCTGATGAGGATAATGGTCTGTCTGATATTCCTTATTCCTCTGCTAATGATGATAATAGTCAAACTCCTAGTGAAGATAATGAAGTCACCCTTTGTACTGATAATTGTAGATCTGATTGTTGTAAACTATAAATGTTCTTACTAAAGAAGAGCAAGAGAGCTCTTTGTTAATTGAATTAATTAGTAAACTTACCGATGAAGATTTAAAATTGCAATATATGAAACAATTAAAAGATTTGTTTTCTAAAAATATTTCGGGAAAAGGTAAGGTAATGAAAGCTAAAGAAAAGCCGGTCATAAGCCTTAATAAAACCCTAGAGAGATTTAAACTGTTGAAAAAGAAATCACTCTCCCAGAATTAAATCAAGAAGTTAATAAACTTAAGAAAGAAATTTCTGGTCTTAAGATTGAAATATCTGATTTAAGAAGAGATATGACTAATCTTGTCTCTAAGGATTCAGAACTTCATATTTCTGACTCCTCTGATAATGAAGACCATCCTGAGTCTTCAGGTATTAAAGATGAAGAGTCGCTCCTGATGGTTCAGGGCAATTCTTTAAAAAGATTAAAAGATATCACTATTCAAAAATGGTAGATCATTGTTCGCCTAGTTATTGATGGAACTTTTGCTATTCAGCTCCCTGCCCTTGTTGATACAGGTGCTGATTTAAATTGCATTCAGGAGGGATTAATCCCTACTAAGTTTTATAAGAAAACCAGTGAACGTCTTAATTCTGCTAATGGTAGTAGTATGGAAATAAAATATAAACTGCCTAAAGTTCATATTTGCCAGGATAATATGTGTTTTAAAACATCTTTTGTTTTAATTCGTAACTTGACAGATAAAATAATTTTGGGTCTCCCGTTTATATATTTATTATACCCGTTCACCACCAGTAATAATGGTTTAACTACTGAACACCTTGGGCAGAAAGTGGTTTTTGAATTTATCACTCATCCTAAAGAGAGAGACTTGAAATTTATTCAAGATGAGTCCATTTCCAAGTCACTCAACCTGATAAATTGCAAAACTTCTCAATTAAAATATTTAAAACAAGAGATTAAGTATAAGCAAATTGAAGATCTCCTCCTACTTGAAAAAATTCAAGATAAGATAGAAGAACTTCGTTTATTCATGGTTAAAAACTTATGTGCCGATTCTCCTAATGCCTTTTGGCATCGTAGAAAACATGTAGTCAAACTTCCTTACGCTAAGGAATTTAAAGAACATCTTATTCCTACTAAGGCTAGACCCATTCAAATGAGTCATCAACAAATGGAACTTTGTAAGCAGGAAATTAATGACTTGCTTGCCAAAGGATTAATAAAACATAGTAAATCCCCCTGGTCTTGCCCTGCCTTTTATGTTAATAATGAGCAGAAAAAGAAAGAGGTGTCCCTCGTCTAGTCATTAATTATAAGCCGCTTAATAAGGTCTTAGAATGGATTAGGTATCCCCTTCCCAATAAAGAGGACCTTCTTAGTCGTCTTAGTAATGCCACCATTTTAGTAAATTTGACCTTAAGTCTGGTTTCCTGGCAAGTCAGTATCCACCCTAGTGATAGATACAAAACTGCCTTTACCACCCCCTTTGGTTATTATGAATGGGTTGTTCAAGCATTTGGTTTGAAAAACGCTCCCAGTGAATTTCAAAATATTCTCAATGAAATTTTGAATCCTTTCAGTCATTTCATAATTGTTTATATTGATGATATCCTTGTTTTCTCTAAATCAATTGATGAACATTTCAAAACATTTGAATTCGTTCTTCAAAGCCATTAAAGTCAATGGTTTGGTTCTTTCGCCAACCAAATGTTGTCTTTTCCAAGTCAAAGTTAAGTTTCTTGGTCATGATATTCATCGTGGTCTGGTTCGCCCGATCCAAAGAGTCATTCAATTCGCTGATAGATTTCCTGATAAAATTATTGATAGAACTCAACTCCAGAGGTTCTTAGGATCTCTCAATTACGTTGGTAAATTTTATAAAAATTTACGAAAAAATCTGTAAACCTTTGTTCCTCCGTTTACAGAAAAATCCTCCTCCCTGGACCGATGAGCATACTGCCATCGTTCAGCAAGTCAAAAATATGTTAAGGTCCTTCCTTGCCTTGGCATATCCAATGAATCAGCCTTCAAAATCGTTGAAACTGACGCCTCCGAAATTGGCTTCGGTGGTATCTTTAAGCAGAAGTTGACTCCTGCTTCTTCTGAGCAAATTGTTCGATTCCACTCAGGCGCGTGGAATCAAGCCCAATTAAATTATAGCACTATTAAAAAAGAAATCTTGGCATTAGTTTTATGTATTACCAAATTTTAAAATGATTTATTAAATCAAAAATTTTTAGTTCGTATTGATTGCAAATCAGCAAATATATTTTAGAAAAAGATGTTAAAAACATTGCTGCTAAACATATTTTGCCAGATGGCAATCTTTATTGAGTATTTTCGATTTTGACATTGAGTATATTAAAGGTAGTGATAATTCAGTTCCTGATTTTTTAACTCGGGAATTTATAATTCAGGTACCCCTCAAGTTCAATATGAGTGTGAGAGGGAAAGATAAAACTGTTCGGCCCCCTGGCCCTCCAGGCCCAGGCCTGCCTAGTCAGAAGCCCGTGGGAGCTATAATCCCTCATCCAGTTACCCCCCCTTACTGTAGTTAACAGGTTCACCCCCTTGTTTCTAGTTCAAAGCCCTATAGTTCAGCTTTGGTTCAACCCCCTCTAATGGTTGATCCTTATGCCTCGTCCAGTAATCCTCCTTGCTGGTCAGCGTATTCAAACAGATTACATCCCTGTTTTCAGCACCAATTTATTTCATATCGAACGACATATGAAATCAATTGATGATCCAGTCAAATTAGCTGCTCAGTTCTTCCCAACTGGTTGGCATTTTATTCCTCTGCTCCTTATAATCTCTCATGTATTATAAGGATGTCTTGTTGCAAACTCAGTCAATTGCTATTAAACCCATTTATGATAGAAATGATTCTTCAAAAATCATCTATCATTCTCTTTATATTAAACAGGTTATCTCCATGCCTAACTGGGGTAATCATTCCGTCTGATCTTAGGCAAATTAGAAGGTCATGATAGCCAGTTTTGCTATTATGATTACATGGAAGCTTGGAACAGGGTTTTTCTGTTTCAAACTCCATCGTTAGTCACTCGTGTTCATTCAATTTGACCACAAATTTAAAAGTCAAATTCCTCATTGGTTTGTCTTATGGTGGGAACGTTATGGTCTCATCTTTGATATTCTCCCCATAGAGCTTCAGACTGTTCTTAATGTCTTTAGTTCTAGGGTTTCCTGTTGTGCAGACTAATTGCTGCATTCCAGTTCTTCTTCATTCACTAGTAAATATAAAGTCCCTTGGATCCTTAGATGGAATTATGGATTTTATTCCCCTGTAGTCAATGTGCTCTTTCTTCTTTGGTTGCTCCTGAAAAGGGTGCCTCTAGTAATCACCTTAATCAAATTACTCATGTTACTCGTGAGTTTTCAGTTAAATGGTGGGATAAGTTTGATCCTTATCGCATCGTTGGTCAAGTTCAGAAGGAGTTTCCTAATCCTTCTCCTATTCAAACGATTCCTCCTCCAAAGGAATCATCTTCTAGTAAATCTAAATCCAAAAAATCTTCCATTTCAAAGTTAGATTTTGCGTATATTGATCATTGTACCAATAATGAGTTAAAACAGTTATCCCGTTTGATTCAGAAAAGAATGGATAAACTCAGTGAGGACTCAGTTCCTTCTGTTTGTTCATCTTCTTCTTCTCATTCCAGTCATCATTCTAGCCCTATCGATCCGTACGGAAGCATCTCTCTCCAAGATGCCCAGGATCCGTTTGCCTAGAATTCCTACAGTTACCTTGGTCAGCCTCGTGCAAGATGCTCCTGCCCGCGCAGCCCGTGCTTCTTTGTCTAAAGCAGCCGAAAGCAGTGCTGAGGTCAGTTGTCGTCTTGTAAGAGTCTTGTTTTGTCTGTCGGCCATATGGCCCTCTTTAGTCAAAAGCTGTTATTATTGTATTGTGTCTGTATTTTCCATTACGCGTCTGTAATAGTAAAAAGCTGTTTGTATTAGTCAAAAGTTGTAATAATGCTTTCATCTTTTGATAAAGCATTACTGTTGTTCAATAATCACTTATGTTTTGTAATTATTGAGTTGTATTCACTTCGCCTTTTCTCTTCTTATCTAAGAGAGGCTCAGTCATTTTAGAGAGGCAGGATTTAGTAATCCAATAGAGCGTTTAAGAAGACTCAGATTCCCATCTGACAAATCTTCAACCCTCTTGCCTTCTCTCTTAGATATGTTAAGCTTCTATAATCGAGTCAATTTGTAGTAAGTAAACAAGTTCGTCAATTGATTTAGAGAAAACAAGGATATCATCAATATAAACAATTATGAAATGACTGAAAGGATTCAAAATTTCATTGAGAATATTTTGAAATTCACTGGAGCGGTTTTTCAAAACAAATGCTTGAACAACTCATTCATAATGACCAAAGGGGGTGGTAAAGGCAGTTTTTGTATCTATCACTAGGGTGGATACTGACTTGCCAGAAACCAGACTTAAGGTCAAATTTACTAAAAATGGTGGCATTACTAAGACGACTAAGAAGGTCCTCTTTATTGGGAAGGGGATATCTAATCCATTCTAAGACCTTATTAAGCGGCTTATAATTAATGACTAGACGAGGGACACCTCTTTCTTTTTCTGCTTCATTATTAACATAAAAGGCAGGGCAAGACCAGGGGGATTTACTATGTTTTATTAATCCTTTGGCAAGCAAGTCATTAATTTCCTGCTTACAAAGTTCCATTTGTTGATGACTCATTTGAATGGGTCTAGCCTTAGTAGGAATAAGATGTTCTTTAAATTCCTTAGCGTAAGGAAGTTTGACTACATGTTTTCTAATGACTTCAGGAGAAAGAAGACTACAATTTTCATACTCTTTATTAATAGCATAAACTCGTTCAACAGTTTTTAACATTGTAATCCGTTTTAAAGTTATCAATGAAAGTTGACTGGTAAATTTCTTTAGGAGATACACTAGGTATATTCCAGTTATTAATCATTTAAACAATATCACTGAAACTTGATCAGTCATCTTCCGCCTATGGCGATGGAGGGTGGTTTATACAAAGAGACTAGGTGACTTTCTTGAACCAAGAAAGATCAAAACTTTTGACTTTTAAAAATGATTAGACGGAATAAGATCAAGAACACGTTTAGTAACAAACAACTCATGGCTTTGATACCAAAAGGCGGAAGATGTAAGAGAAGAGTGGCGCATACATAAAGCTGAATAACAACTATAGCAAAACTATAAGAAATTAAAGCAGCAGTTCATATGTATGAACAAGTGTTTAAATAAAATAAAACTTTTATTGAACTTTGAAATAATTACAAACAAATAACTTGTTTACTTACTACAAATTGACTCGATTATAACCTGATATTGTTTAGATCTAGTTCGTCGGTTAGTAATAGATCTTCTCTTCCTTCAGTTCCAAACATAGTTAACCAAGAAGAACAAAGTTATGAAATATTAACCAAACCCTTAATAACTGGAATATACCTAGTGTATCTCCTAAAGAAATTTACCAGTCAACTTTCATTGATAACTTTAAAACGGATTACAATGTTAAAACTGTTGAACGAGTTTATGCTATTAATAAAGAGTATGAAATTGTAGTCTTCTTTCTCCTGAAGTCATTAATAAACATCGAAAGAAAGGATATAATTTTATTCATATTGGTCTTGTTCAAGTTGCAGTTAAATCGTTAACTATTAAAGGAATAAACTCAAGTGTCTTTTATGCTTAAGAGATGCGAGATATCTCAATTATGCTCCTAGTATTATTGGAATCATGGAGTCTAGTTTGCATGATGGTCCTATTCATTTTAATTGTTTTCCAGACCTTCCTTGAGTTTGTCTGATATTAATTTATTAAAGGCTTTAACCTTAAATATTAAAACTGCTGGTGAAATAACTCAAATGATAGAAGGATCTCAACCTTTAGCTTTAATTTACAGAATTTATTATAAGGTTATGAAAACCAATTTAAATATTCACGCACTTAGTAAAAGTCCTAAAGATCACACTGTTTTAATTCAGAGTAGTACTAGTAACGCCAATATTCAAACACCTAAAACTATTCTTTGGAAAGACGTTACGTTACCTAGTCAATGGATTCTTCCTCAGGAAGTTCCACAAAAACCGGTTAATAATAATATATTAAATTTAGATAATATTAAACAATTTTCTGATGGTACGGTACGGATCAGTTTTGAGCGTACTAGAAGACCTTTTATTATTGAAGAATTCTCCAGTTCTTCAGTCCCTTCTATCTCTAGAAGAGACACTGAAGTCTTAAGTGACTTCTCCATTCCTGATGTAAAATTGAAAGGAGTGTTGAATCAAGGACAGACAAGTCATCCTTGTTATACTCCTGCCTTTCAGGCTGATGGAGAGCAAGAAGATGTTTCTCCTACCGTTTCGGTCGGACCCTCTCCCTCTGATTTTGATGCCCCTATTAATCACCAATTAAGAGTCATTACTAAAGTCTCTAAATTGGATTGGGATAGTCTTGTTGCTGATTTTAATTCAAAAGCTAATCAACAAAAACGTCATGTTTTCAGAAATAAGTACGATAAACATGATAGGGATAAAATTGTCCACAATTGGAAAAAATTTATTAAACTTACCAGAGAGAACCTTACATTTTATGATTGGTATGATAAGCATCATTCTCAGTGTAAAGTTCTTACTAAATCTCAATGGGTAAAAGAAGATAAATCTAAGACTTTAGCTTCTCATCCTCCCCTTGAAACTATTCTTTTACAAATTAAAAATAACTCTGTTATTGCTAGTCCTTTTAAAGTAGCCGATGGTAAAACTGATGATAAAAAAATTATTGAACAAAATAATTTTACTAATCAGTATTTAGCCACCCTAGGTAAACAATTGGATAAAATAGAAGAAAAATTTGAAAATACTCTTATTAAAAACCCTGATAAGAAACTTGATCAGCCTTTGTTAACTCTTCCTGATAATAGAGATGGTAAGGGATTGCCTAGCAAAGATTCTGACTTAGTTAAAAGTATTGATAAACTTATTAAAAAAGATTGGCTCGAGTTCTGGCGAAGCCAGTGGAACCGTGGGCATCATTGATCAGATTCAAGAATCTGACGATGAATCCAATAGTGACTCAGACGAGATATCTGAGGTCACTTCTGTTCCTGACCTAACCGAACAATTAAATAAGTTAACCTTTAATAACACTAGTATTACAAAAAATTGGTATACTAGACCTACTCCCCCTGATCTTCAGTTCGAAGAAAAGAACCTTGATAATCAATTTTCGGTTTCGTCCAACAAAATTTATGAATGGAATATCGATGGGTTCAGTGAGCATCAAATTCTCACTAAGATGAACCATTTGTCTATGGTAGCCAGTAGTTATATCACGGCATTTAACAATCTCACTCAACCTGATATTGTAGAAATATTAACCAATGGGTTTACAGGTGTTCTTCGTTCTTGGTGGGAAAAACACCTTGATGAGGATGCTAGGAACTCTATTATTCATGCTTACCAGTTAGATGACAATGGTCAGCCTATCTTCAGAGAAGATATTGGCTTTGGTGTTCCGGATGGTATTAATACATTAATTTTCACAATAATAAAACATTTTATTGGAACCCCTAGTAATATCACTGAAAGGATCCATGACCAGTTAAGTAATCTCACTTGTCCTACCTTAAGTGATTTTAGGTGGTATAAAGATGTCTTATTTCACGTGTTATGCTTCGTAATGATAGTAACAAACCTTTTTGGAAAGAAAAATTTGTTAATGGTCTTCCTTCTTTATTTGCTCATAAAGTCCGTGAAGAACTTAGTAAAACTTTGGGCTATATTGATTATGATAATCTCACTTATGGTGACATAATTAGTTATATTCAAAAAATAGGCCTAAAAATGTGTATTGACTTTAAAATTGCTAAACAAGCCGCTAAAGATAAAAGAAAGCTAAATATGAACTTGGTACTTTTTGTGAACAATATGGTTTGCCACCTATTGCCCCTTCGCGTAGAAAGCATAGGAAAAAGCAAATTGAAACACACAAAAAACGCAAGCATCATAAGAAGCGTTCTAGTCAGTCTAATAATAAAGAAAGTTATTATGAAAAACCCAAGTCAAGAAAGAAAACTACTCGAAGTAAAAAATCCACTTCTAAATCTACTGATAAAAGTAAAATTACATGTTATAACTGTGGTAAAAAGGGTCATTATAAGAATGAATGTAAGTTAAAACAAAAATTAAGTCAGTTAAATATTTCTGTTGAAGATACTGAAAAGATTTTTGCCTTACTTAGATCTCAGTCTGATGAGGATAATGGTCTGTCTGATATTCCTTATTCCTCTGCTAATGATGATAATAGTCAAACTCCTAGTGAAGATAATGAAGTCACCCTTTGTACTGATAATTGTAGATCTGATTGTTGTAAAACTATAAATGTTCTTACTAAAGAAGAGCAAGAGAGCTCTTTGTTAATTGAATTAATTAGTAAACTTACCGATGAAGATTTAAAATTGCAATATATGAAACAATTAAAAGATTTGTTTTCTAAAAATATTTCGGGAAAAGGTAAGGTAATGAAAGCTAAAGAAAAGCCGGTCATAAGCCTTAATAAAACCCTAGAGAGATTTAAAACTGTTGAAAAAGAAATCACTCTCCCAGAATTAAATCAAGAAGTTAATAAACTTAAGAAAGAAATTTCTGGTCTTAAGATTGAAATATCTGATTTAAGAAGAGATATGACTAATCTTGTCTCTAAGGATTCAGAACTTCATATTTCTGACTCCTCTGATAATGAAGACCATCCTGAGTCTTCAGGTATTAAAGATGAAGAGTCGCTCCTGATGGTTCAGGGCAATTCTTTAAAAAGATTAAAAGATATCACTATTCAAAAATGGTAGATCATTGTTCGCCTAGTTATTGATGGAACTTTTGCTATTCAGCTCCCTGCCCTTGTTGATACAGGTGCTGATTTAAATTGCATTCAGGAGGGATTAATCCCTACTAAGTTTTATAAGAAAACCAGTGAACGTCTTAATTCTGCTAATGGTAGTAGTATGGAAATAAAATATAAACTGCCTAAAGTTCATATTTGCCAGGATAATATGTGTTTTAAAACATCTTTTGTTTTAATTCGTAACTTGACAGATAAAATAATTTTGGGTCTCCCGTTTATATATTTATTATACCCGTTCACCACCAGTAATAATGGTTTAACTACTGAACACCTTGGGCAGAAAGTGGTTTTTGAATTTATCACTCATCCTAAAGAGAGAGACTTGAAATTTATTCAAGATGAGTCCATTTCCAAGTCACTCAACCTGATAAATTGCAAAACTTCTCAATTAAAATATTTAAAACAAGAGATTAAGTATAAGCAAATTGAAGATCTCCTCCTACTTGAAAAAATTCAAGATAAGATAGAAGAACTTCGTTTATTCATGGTTAAAAACTTATGTGCCGATTCTCCTAATGCCTTTTGGCATCGTAGAAAACATGTAGTCAAACTTCCTTACGCTAAGGAATTTAAAGAACATCTTATTCCTACTAAGGCTAGACCCATTCAAATGAGTCATCAACAAATGGAACTTTGTAAGCAGGAAATTAATGACTTGCTTGCCAAAGGATTAATAAAACATAGTAAATCCCCCTGGTCTTGCCCTGCCTTTTATGTTAATAATGAAGCAGAAAAGAAAGAGGTGTCCCTCGTCTAGTCATTAATTATAAGCCGCTTAATAAGGTCTTAGAATGGATTAGATATCCCCTTCCCAATAAAGAGGACCTTCTTAGTCGTCTTAGTAATGCCACCATTTTTAGTAAATTTGACCTTAAGTCTGGTTTCTGGCAAGTCAGTATCCACCCTAGTGATAGATACAAAACTGCCTTTACCACCCCCTTTGGTTATTATGAATGGGTTGTTCAAGCATTTGGTTTGAAAAACGCTCCCAGTGAATTTCAAAATATTCTCAATGAAATTTTGAATCCTTTCAGTCATTTCATAATTGTTTATATTGATGATATCCTTGTTTTCTCTAAATCAATTGATGAACATTTCAAACATTTGAATTCGTTCTTCAAAGCCATTAAAGTCAATGGTTTGGTTCTTTCGCCAACCAAATGTTGTCTTTTCCAAGTCAAAGTTAAGTTTCTTGGTCATGATATTCATCGTGGTCTGGTTCGCCCGATCCAAAGAGTCATTCAATTCGCTGATAGATTTCCTGATAAAATTATTGATAGAACTCAACTCCAGAGGTTCTTAGGATCTCTCAATTACGTTGGTAAATTTTATAAAAATTTACGAAAAATCTGTAAACCTTTGTTCCTCCGTTTACAGAAAAATCCTCCTCCCTGGACCGATGAGCATACTGCCATCGTTCAGCAAGTCAAAAAATATGTTAAGGTCCTTCCTTGCCTTGGCATATCCAATGAATCAGCCTTCAAAATCGTTGAAACTGACGCCTCCGAAATTGGCTTCGGTGGTATCTTTAAGCAGAAGTTGACTCCTGCTTCTTCTGAGCAAATTGTTCGATTCCACTCAGGCGCGTGGAATCAAGCCCAATTAAATTATAGCACTATTAAAAAGAAATCTTGGCATTAGTTTTATGTATTACCAAATTTTAAAATGATTTATTAAATCAAAAATTTTTAGTTCGTATTGATTGCAAATCAGCAAAATATATTTTAGAAAAAGATGTTAAAAACATTGCTGCTAAACATATTTTTGCCAGATGGCAATCTTTATTGAGTATTTTCGATTTTGACATTGAGTATATTAAAGGTAGTGATAATTCAGTTCCTGATTTTTTAACTCGGGAATTTATTAATTCAGGTACCCCTCAAGTTCAATATGAGTGTGAGAGGGAAAGATAAAACTGTTCGGCCCCCTGGCCCTCCAGGCCCAGGCCTGCCTAGTCAGAAGCCCGTGGGAGCTATAATCCCTCATCCAGTTACCCCCCTTACTGTAGTTAACAGGTTCACCCCCCTTGTTTCTAGTTCAAAGCCCTATAGTTCAGCTTTGGTTCAACCCCCTCTAATGGTTGATCCTTATGCCTCGTCCAGTAATCCTCTTGCTGGTCAGCGTATTCAAACAGATTACATCCCTGTTTTCAGCACCAATTTATTTCATATCGAACGACATATGAAATCAATTGATGATCCAGTCAAATTAGCTGCTCAGTTCTTCCCAACTGGTTGGCATTTTATTCCCTCTGCTCCTTATAAATCTCTCATGTATTATAAGGATGTCTTGTTGCAAACTCAGTCAATTGCTATTAAACCCATTTATGATAGAAATGATTCTTCAAAAATCATCTATCATTCTCTTTATATTAAACAGGTTATCTCCATGCCTAACTGGGGTAATCATCCGTCTGATCTTAGGCAATTAGAAGGTCATGATAGCCAGTTTTGCTATTATGATTACATGGAAGCTTGGAACAGGGTTTTTCTGTTTCAAACTCCATCGTTTAGTCACTCGTGGTTCATTCAATTTGACCACAAATTTAAAAGTCAAATTCCTCATTGGTTTGTCTTATGGTGGGAACGTTATGGTCTCATCTTTGATATTCTCCCCATAGAGCTTCAGACTGTTCTTAATGTCTTTAGTTCTAGGGTTCCTGTTGTGCAGACTAATTGCTGCATTCCAGTTCTTCTTCATTTCACTAGTAAATATAAAGTCCCTTGGATCCTTAGATGGAATTATGGATTTTATTCCCCTGTAGTCAATGTTGCTCTTTCTTCTTTGGTTGCTCCTGAAAAGGGTGCCTCTAGTAATCACCTTAATCAAATTACTCATGTTACTCGTGAGTTTTCAGTTAAATGGTGGGATAAGTTTGATCCTTATCGCATCGTTGGTCAAGTTCAGAAGGAGTTTCCTAATCCTTCTCCTATTCAAACGATTCCTCCTCCAAAGGAATCATCTTCTAGTAAATCTAAATCCAAAAAATCTTCCATTTCAAAGTTAGATTTTGCGGATATTGATCATTGTACCAATAATGAGTTAAAACAGTTATCCCGTTTGATTCAGAAAAGAATGGATAAACTCAGTGAGGACTCAGTTCCTTCTGTTTGTTCATCTTCTTCTTCTCATTCCAGTCATCATTCTAGCCCTATCGATCCGTACGGAAGCATCTCTCTCCAAGATGCCCAGGATCCGTTTGCCTAGAATTCCTACAGTTACCTTGGTCAGCCTCGTTGCAAGATGCTCCTGCCCGCGCAGCCCGTGCTTCTTTGTCTAAAGCAGCCGAAAGCAGTTGCTGAGTCAGTTGTCGTCTTGTAAGAGTCTTGTTTTGTCTGTCGGCCATATGGCCTCTTTAGTCAAAAGCTGTTATTATTGTATTGTGTCTGTATTTTCCATTACGCGTCTGTAATAGTAAAAAGCTGTTTGTATTAGTCAAAAGTTGTAATAATGCTTTCATCTTTTGATAAAGCATTACTGTTGTTCAATAATCACTTATGTTTTGTAATTATTGAGTTGTATTCACTTCGCCTTTTCTCTTCTTATATAAGAGAGGCTCAGTCATTTTAGAGAGGCAGGATTTAGTAATCCAATAGAGCGTTTAAGAAGACTCAGATTCCCATCTGACAAATCTTCAACCCTCTTGCCTTCTCTCTTAGATATGTTAAGCTTCTATAATCGAGTCAATTTGTAGTAAGTAAACAAGTTATTTGTTTGTAATTATTTCAAAGTTCAATAAAAGTTTTATTTTATTTAAACACTTGTTCATACATATGAACTGCTGCTTTAATTTCTTATAGTTTTGCTATAGTTATTCAGCTTTATGTATGCGCCACTCTTCTCTTACATCTTCCGCCTTTTGGGTTCTTTCGCCAACCAAATGTTGTCTTTTCCAAGTCAAAGTTAAGTTTCTTGGTCATGATATTCATCGTGGTCTGGTTCGCCCGATCCAAAGAGTCATTCAATTCGCTGATAGATTTCCTGATAAAATTATTGATAGAACTCAACTCCAGAGGTTCTTAGGATCTCTCAATTACGTTGGTAAATTTTATAAAAATTTACGAAAAATCTGTAAACCTTTGTTCCTCCGTTTACAGAAAAATCCTCCTCCCTGGACCGATGAGCATACTGCCATCGTTCAGCAAGTCAAAAAATATGTTAAGGTCCTTCCTTGCCTTGGCATATCCAATGAATCAGCCTTCAAAATCGTTGAAACTGACGCCTCCGAAATTGGCTTCGGTGGTATCTTGAAGCAGAAGTTGACTCCTGCTTCTTCTGAGCAAATTGTTCGATTCCACTCAGGCGCGTGGAATCAAGCCCAATTAAATTATAGCACTATTAAAAAGAAATCTTGGCATTAGTTTTAAAATTAAAGCAGCAGTTCATATGTATGAACAAGTGTTTAAATAAAATAAAACTTTTATTGAACTTTGAAATAATTACAAACAAATAACTTGTTTACTTACTACAAATTGACTCGATTATAGAAGCTTAACATATCTAAGAGAGAAGGCAAGAGGGTTGAAGATTTGTCAGATGGGAATCTGAGTCTTCTTAAACGCTCTATTGGATTACTAAATCCTGCCTCTCTAAAATGACTGAGCCTCTCTTATATAAGAAGAGAAAAGGCGAAGTGAATACAACTCAATAATTACAAAACATAAGTGACTATTGAACAACAGTAATGCTTTATCAAAAGATGAAAGCATTATTACAACTTTTGACTAATACAAACAGCTTTTTACTATTACAGACGCGTAATGAAAAATACAGACAAAAATAATAACTACAACTTTTGACTAAAGGACCAAGTGGCCGACATACAGGACATGACTAATGCAAAATGACAAATGACTCAGCAACTGCTTTCGGCTGCTTTAGACAAAGGAGCACGGGCTGCCTAGTCAGAAGCCCCCTGGCCCTCCAGGCCCAGGCCTGCCTAGTCAGAAGCCCGTGGGAGCTATAATCCCTCATCCAGTTACCCCCCTTACTGTAGTTAACAGGTTCACCCCCCTTGTTTCTAGTTCAAAGCCCTATAGTTCAGCTTTGGTTCAACCCCCTCTAATGGTTGATCCTTATGCCTCGTCCAGTAATCCTCCTGCTGGTCAGCGTATTCAAACAGATTACATCCCTGTTTTCAGCACCAATTTATTTCATATCGAACGACATATGAAATCAATTGATGATCCAGTCAAATTAGCTGCCCAGTTCTTCCCAACTGGTTGGCATTTTATTCCCTCTGCTCCTTATAAATCTCTCATGTATTATAAGGATGTCCTGTTACAAACTCAGTCAATTGCTATTAAACCTATTTATGATAGAAATGATTCTTCAAAAATCATCTATCATTCTCTTTATATTAAACAGGTTATCTCCATGCCTAACTGGGGTAATCATCCGTCTGATCTTAGGCAATTAGAAGGTCATGATAGCCAGTTTTGCTATTATGATTACATGAAAGCTTGGAACAGGATTTTTCTGTTTCAAACTCCATCGTTTAGTCACTCGTGGTTCATTCAATTTGACCACAAATTTAAAAGTCAAATTCCTCATTGGTTTGTCTTATGGTGGGAACGTTATGGTCTCATCTTTGATATTCTCCCCATAGAGCTTCAGACTGTTCTTAATGTCTTTAGTTCTAGGGTTCCTGTTGTGCAGACTAATTGCTGCATTCCAGTTCTTCTTCATTTCACTAGTAAATATAAAGTCCCTTGGATCCTTAGATGGAATTATGGATTTTATTCCCTGTAGTCAATGTTGCTCTTTCTTCTTTGGTTGCTCCTGAAAAGGGTGCCTCTAGTAATCACCTTAATCAAATTACTCATGTTACTCGTGAGTTTTCAGTTAAATGGTGGGATAAGTTTGATCCTTATCGCATCGTTGGTCAAGTTCAGAAGGAGTTTCCTAATCCTTCTCCTATTCAAACGATTCCTCCTCCAAAGGAATCATCTTCTAGTAAATCTAAATCCAAAAAATCTTCCATTTCAAAGTTAGATTTTGCGGATATTGATCATTGTACCAATAATGAGTTAAAACAGTTATCCCGTTTGATTCAGAAAAGAATGGATAAACTCAGTGAGGACTCAGTTCCTTCTGTTTGTTCATCTTCTTCTTCTCATTCCAGTCATCATTCTAGCCCTATCGATCCGTACGGAAGCATCTCTCTCCAAGATGCCCAGGATCCGTTTGCCTAGAATTCCTACAGTTACCTTGGTCAGCCTCGTTGCAAGATGCTCCTGCCCGCGCAGCCCGTGCTTCTTTGTCTAAAGCAGCCGAAAGCAGTTGCTGAGTCAGTTGTCGTCTTGTAAGAGTCTTGTTTTGTCTGTCGGCCATATGGCCTCTTTAGTCAAAAGCTATTATTATTGTATTGTGTCTGTATTTTCCATTACGCGTCTGTAATAGTAAAAAGCTGTTTGTATTAGTCAAAAGTTGTAATAATGCTTTCATCTTTTGATAAAGCATTACTGTTGTTCAATAATCACTTATGTTTTGTAATTATTGAGTTGTATTCACTTCGCCTTTTCTCTTCTTATATAAGAGAGGCTCAGTCATTTTAGAGAGGCAGGATTTAGTAATCCAATAGAGCGTTTAAGAAGACTCAGATTCCCATCTGACAAATCTTCAACCCTCTTGCCTTCTCTCTTAGATATGTTAAGCTTCTATAATCGAGTCAATTTGTAGTAAGTAAACAAGTTCGTCAATTGATTTAGAGAAAACAAGGATATCATCAATATAAACAATTATGAAATGACTGAAAGGATTCAAAATTTCATTGAGAATATTTTGAAATTCACTGGGAGCGTTTTTCAAACCAAATGCTTGAACAACCCATTCATAATGACCAAAGGGGGTGGTAAAGGCAGTTTTGTATCTATCACTAGGGTGGATACTGACTTGCCAGAAACCAGACTTAAGGTCAAATTTACTAAAAATGGTGGCATTACTAAGACGACTAAGAAGGTCCTCTTTATTGGGAAGGGGATATCTAATCCATTCTAAGACCTTATTAAGCGGCTTATAATTAATGACTAGACGAGGGACACCTCTTTCTTTTTCTGCTTCATTATTAACATAAAAGGCAGGGCAAGACCAGGGGGATTTACTATGTTTTATTAATCCTTTGGCAAGCAAGTCATTAATTTCCTGCTTACAAAGTTCCATTTGTTGATGACTCATTTGAATGGGTCTAGCCTTAGTAGGAATAAGATGTTCTTTAAATTCCTTAGCGTAAGGAAGTTTGACTACATGTTTTCTAATGACTTCAGGAGAAAGAAGACTACAATTTTCATACTCTTTATTAATAGCATAAACTCGTTCAACAGTTTTAACATTGTAATCCGTTTTAAAGTTATCAATGAAAGTTGACTGGTAAATTTCTTTAGGAGATACACTAGGTATATTCCAGTTATTAATCATTTAAACAATATCACTGAAACTTGATCAGTCATCTTCCGCCTATGGCGATGGAGGGTGGTTTATACAAAGAGACTAGGTGACTTCTTGAACCAAGAAAGATCAAAACTTTTGACTTTTAAAAATGATTAGACGGAATAAGATCAAGAACAACGTTTAGTAAACAAACAACTCATGGCTTTGATACCAAAAGGCGGAAGATGTAAGAGAAGAGTGGCGCATACATAAAGCTGAATAACAACTATAGCAAAACTATAAGAAATTAAAGCAGCAGTTCATATGTATGAACAAGTGTTTAAATAAAATAAAACTTTTATTGAACTTTGAAATAATTACAAACAAATAACTTGTTTACTTACTACAAATTGACTCGATTATAACCTGATATTGTTTAGATCTAGTTCGTCGGTTAGTAATAGATCTTCTCTTCCTTCAGTTCCAAACATAGTTAACCAAGAAGAACAAAGTTATGAAAATATTAACCAAACCCTTAATAACTGGAATATACCTAGTGTATCTCCTAAAGAAATTTACCAGTCAACTTTCATTGATAACTTTAAAACGGATTACAATGTTAAAACTGTTGAACGAGTTTATGCTATTAATAAAGAGTATGAAAATTGTAGTCTTCTTTCTCCTGAAGTCATTAATAAACATCGAAAGAAAGGATATAATTTTATTCATATTGGTCTTGTTCAAGTTGCAGTTAAATCGTTAACTATTAAAGGAATAAACTCAAGTGTCTTTTTATGCTTAAGAGATGCGAGATATCTCAATTATGCTCCTAGTATTATTGGAATCATGGAGTCTAGTTTGCATGATGGTCCTATTCATTTTAATTGTTTTCCAGACCTTCCTTTGAGTTTGTCTGATATTAATTTATTAAAGGCTTTAACCTTAAATATTAAAACTGCTGGTGAAATAACTCAAATGATAGAAGGATCTCAACCTTTAGCTTTAATTTACAGAATTTATTATAAGGTTATGAAAACCAATTTAAATATTCACGCACTTAGTAAAAGTCCTAAAGATCACACTGTTTTAATTCAGAGTAGTACTAGTAACGCCAATATTCAAACACCTAAAACTATTCTTTGGAAAGACGTTACGTTACCTAGTCAATGGATTCTTCCTCAGGAAGTTCCACAAAAACCGGTTAATAATAATATATTAAATTTAGATAATATTAAACAATTTTCTGATGGTACGGTACGGATCAGTTTTGAGCGTACTAGAAGACCTTTTATTATTGAAGAATTCTCCAGTTCTTCAGTCCCTTCTATCTCTAGAAGAGACACTGAAGTCTTAAGTGACTTCTCCATTCCTGATGTAAAATTGAAAGGAGTGTTGAATCAAGGACAGACAAGTCATCCTTGTTATACTCCTGCCTTTCAGGCTGATGGAGAGCAAGAAGATGTTTCTCCTACCGTTTCGGTCGGACCCTCTCCCTCTGATTTTGATGCCCCTATTAATCACCAATTAAGAGTCATTACTAAAGTCTCTAAATTGGACTGGGATAGTCTTGTTGCTGATTTTAATTCAAAAGCTAATCAACAAAAACGTCATGTTTTCAGAAATAAGTACGATAAACATGATAGGGATAAAATTGTCCACAATTGGAAAAAATTTATTAAACTTACCAGAGAGAACCTTACATTTTATGATTGGTATGATAAGCATCATTCTCAGTGTAAAGTTCTTACTAAATCTCAATGGGTAAAAGAAGATAAATCTAAGACTTTAGCTTCTCATCCTCCCCTTGAAACTATTCTTTTACAAGTTAAAAATAACTCTGTTATTGCTAGTCCTTTTAAAGTAGCCGATGGTAAAACTGATGATAAAAAAATTATTGAACAAAATAATTTTACTAATCAGTATTTAGCCACCCTAGGTAAACAATTGGATAAAATAGAAGAAAAATTTGAAAATACTCTTATTAAAAACCCTGATAAGAAACTTGATCAGCCTTTGTTAACTCTTCCTGATAATAGAGATGGTAAGGGATTGCCTAGCAAAGATTCTGACTTAGTTAAAAGTATTGATAAACTTATTAAAAAGATTGGCTCGAGTTCTGGCGAAGCCAGTGGAACCGTGGGCATCATTGATCAGATTCAAGAATCTGACGATGAATCCAATAGTGACTCAGACGAGATATCTGAGGTCACTTCTGTTCCTGACCTAACCGAACAATTAAATAAGTTAACCTTTAATAACACTAGTATTACAAAAAATTGGTATACTAGACCTACTCCCCCTGATCTTCAGTTCGAAGAAAAGAACCTTGATAATCAATTTTCGGTTTCGTCCAACAAAATTTATGAATGGAATATCGATGGGTTCAGTGAGCATCAAATTCTCACTAAGATGAACCATTTGTCTATGGTAGCCAGTAGTTATATCACGGCATTTAACAATCTCACTCAACCTGATATTGTAGAAATATTAACCAATGGGTTTACAGGTGTTCTTCGTTCTTGGTGGGAAAAACACCTTGATGAGGATGCTAGGAACTCTATTATTCATGCTTACCAGTTAGATGACAATGGTCAGCCTATCTTCAGAGAAGATATTGGCTTTGGTGTTCCGGATGGTATTAATACATTAATTTTCACAATAATAAAACATTTTATTGGAACCCCTAGTAATATCACTGAAAGGATCCATGACCAGTTAAGTAATCTCACTTGTCCTACCTTAAGTGATTTTAGGTGGTATAAAGATGTCTTTATTTCACGTGTTATGCTTCGTAATGATAGTAACAAACCTTTTTGGAAAGAAAAATTTGTTAATGGTCTTCCTTCTTTATTTGCTCATAAAGTCCGTGAAGAACTTAGTAAAACTTTGGGCTATATTGATTATGATAATCTCACTTATGGTGACATAATTAGTTATATTCAAAAAATAGGCCTAAAAATGTGTATTGACTTTAAAATTGCTAAACAAGCCGCTAAAGATAAAAAGAAAGCTAAATATGAACTTGGTACTTTTTGTGAACAATATGGTTTGCCACCTATTGCCCCTTCGCGTAGAAAGCATAGGAAAAAGCAAATTGAAACACACAAAAAACGCAAGCATCATAAGAAGCGTTCTAGTCAGTCTAATAATAAAGAAAGTTATTATGAAAAACCCAAGTCAAGAAAGAAAACTACTCGAAGTAAAAAATCCACTTCTAAATCTACTGATAAAAGTAAAATTACATGTTATAACTGTGGTAAAAAGGGTCATTATAAGAATGAATGTAAGTTAAAACAAAAATTAAGTCAGTTAAATATTTCTGTTGAAGATACTGAAAAGATTTTTGCCTTACTTAGATCTCAGTCTGATGAGGATAATGGTCTGTCTGATATTCCTTATTCCTCTGCTAATGATGATAATAGTCAAACTCCTAGTGAAGATAATGAAGTCACCCTTTGTACTGATAATTGTAGATCTGATTGTTGTAAAACTATAAATGTTCTTACTAAAGAAGAGCAAGAGAGCTCTTTGTTAATTGAATTAATTAGTAAACTTACCGATGAAGATTTAAAATTGCAATATATGAAACAATTAAAAGATTTGTTTTCTAAAAATATTTCGGGAAAAGGTAAGGTAATGAAAGCTAAAGAAAAGCCGGTCATAAGCCTTAATAAAACCCTAGAGAGATTTAAAACTGTTGAAAAAGAAATCACTCTCCCAGAATTAAATCAAGAAGTTAATAAACTTAAGAAAGAAATTTCTGGTCTTAAGATTGAAATATCTGATTTAAGAAGAGATATGACTAATCTTGTCTCTAAGGATTCAGAACTTCATATTTCTGACTCCTCTGATAATGAAGACCATCCTGAGTCTTCAGGTATTAAAGATGAAGAGTCGCTCCTGATGGTTCAGGGCAATTCTTTAAAAAGATTAAAAGATATCACTATTCAAAAATGGTAGATCATTGTTCGCCTAGTTATTGATGGAACTTTTGCTATTCAGCTCCCTGCCCTTGTTGATACAGGTGCTGATTTAAATTGCATTCAGGAGGGATTAATCCCTACTAAGTTTTATAAGAAAACCAGTGAACGTCTTAATTCTGCTAATGGTAGTAGTATGGAAATAAAATATAAACTGCCTAAAGTTCATATTTGCCAGGATAATATGTGTTTTAAAACATCTTTTGTTTTAATTCGTAACTTGACAGATAAAATAATTTTGGGTCTCCCGTTTATATATTTATTATACCCGTTCACCACCAGTAATAATGGTTTAACTACTGAACACCTTGGGCAGAAAGTGGTTTTTGAATTTATCACTCATCCTAAAGAGAGAGACTTGAAATTTATTCAAGATGAGTCCATTTCCAAGTCACTCAACCTGATAAATTGCAAAACTTCTCAATTAAAATATTTAAAACAAGAGATTAAGTATAAGCAAATTGAAGATCTCCTCCTACTTGAAAAAATTCAAGATAAGATAGAAGAACTTCGTTTATTCATGGTTAAAAACTTATGTGCCGATTCTCCTAATGCCTTTTGGCATCGTAGAAAACATGTAGTCAAACTTCCTTACGCTAAGGAATTTAAAGAACATCTTATTCCTACTAAGGCTAGACCCATTCAAATGAGTCATCAACAAATGGAACTTTGTAAGCAGGAAATTAATGACTTGCTTGCCAAAGGATTAATAAAACATAGTAAATCCCCCTGGTCTTGCCCTGCCTTTTATGTTAATAATGAAGCAGAAAAAGAAAGAGGTGTCCCTCGTCTAGTCATTAATTATAAGCCGCTTAATAAGGTCTTAGAATGGATTAGGTATCCCCTTCCCAATAAAGAGGACCTTCTTAGTCGTCTTAGTAATGCCACCATTTTTAGTAAATTTGACCTTAAGTCTGGTTTCTGGCAAGTCAGTATCCACCCTAGTGATAGATACAAAACTGCCTTTACCACCCCCTTTGGTTATTATGAATGGGTTGTTCAAGCATTTGGTTTGAAAAACGCTCCCAGTGAATTTCAAAATATTCTCAATGAAATTTTGAATCCTTTCAGTCATTTCATAATTGTTTATATTGATGATATCCTTGTTTTCTCTAAATCAATTGATGAACATTTCAAACATTTGAATTCGTTCTTCAAAGCCATTAAAGTCAATGGTTTGGTTCTTTCGCCAACCAAATGTTGTCTTTTCCAAGTCAAAGTTAAGTTTCTTGGTCATGATATTCATCGTGGTCTGGTTCGCCCGATCCAAAGAGTCATTCAATTCGCTGATAGATTTCCTGATAAAATTATTGATAGAACTCAACTCCAGAGGTTCTTAGGATCTCTCAATTACGTTGGTAAATTTTATAAAAATTTACGAAAAATCTGTAAACCTTTGTTCCTCCGTTTACAGAAAAATCCTCCTCCCTGGACCGATGAGCATACTGCCATCGTTCAGCAAGTCAAAAAATATGTTAAGGTCCTTCCTTGCCTTGGCATATCCAATGAATCAGCCTTCAAAATCGTTGAAACTGACGCCTCCGAAATTGGCTTCGGTGGTATCTTTAAGCAGAAGTTGACTCCTGCTTCTTCTGAGCAAATTGTTCGATTCCACTCAGGCGCGTGGAATCAAGCCCAATTAAATTATAGCACTATTAAAAAAGAAATCTTGGCATTAGTTTTATGTATTACCAAATTTTAAAATGATTTATTAAATCAAAAATTTTTAGTTCGTATTGATTGCAAATCAGCAAAATATATTTTAGAAAAAGATGTTAAAAACATTGCTGCTAAACATATTTTTGCCAGATGGCAATCTTTATTGAGTATTTTCGATTTTGACATTGAGTATATTAAAGGTAGTGATAATTCAGTTCCTGATTTTTTAACTCGGGAATTTATTAATTCAGGTACCCCTCAAGTTCAATATGAGTGTGAGAGGGAAAGATAAAACTGTTCGGCCCCCTGGCCCTCCAGGCCCAGGCCTGCCTAGTCAGAAGCCCGTGGGAGCTATAATCCCTCATCCAGTTACCCCCCTTACTGTAGTTAACAGGTTCACCCCCCTTGTTTCTAGTTCAAAGCCCTATAGTTCAGCTTTGGTTCAACCCCCTCTAATGGTTGATCCTTATGCCTCGTCCAGTAATCCTCCTGCTGGTCAGCGTATTCAAACAGATTACATCCCTGTTTTCAGCACCAATTTATTTCATATCGAACGACATATGAAATCAATTGATGATCCAGTCAAATTAGCTGCTCAGTTCTTCCCAACTGGTTGGCATTTTATTCCCTCTGCTCCTTATAAATCTCTCATGTATTATAAGGATGTCTTGTTGCAAACTCAGTCAATTGCTATTAAACCCATTTATGATAGAAATGATTCTTCAAAAATCATCTATCATTCTCTTTATATTAAACAGGTTATCTCCATGCCTAACTGGGGTAATCATCCGTCTGATCTTAGGCAATTAGAAGGTCATGATAGCCAGTTTTGCTATTATGATTACATGGAAGCTTGGAACAGGGTTTTTTCTGTTTCAAACTCCATCGTTTAGTCACTCGTGGTTCATTCAATTTGACCACAAATTTAAAAGTCAAATTCCTCATTGGTTTGTCTTATGGTGGGAACGTTATGGTCTCATCTTTGATATTCTCCCCATAGAGCTTCAGACTGTTCTTAATGTCTTTAGTTCTAGGGTTCCTGTTGTGCAGACTAATTGCTGCATTCCAGTTCTTCTTCATTTCACTAGTAAATATAAAGTCCCTTGGATCCTTAGATGGAATTATGGATTTTATTCCCCTGTAGTCAATGTTGCTCTTTCTTCTTTGGTTGCTCCTGAAAAGGGTGCCTCTAGTAATCACCTTAATCAAATTACTCATGTTACTCGTGAGTTTTCAGTTAAATGGTGGGATAAGTTTGATCCTTATCGCATCGTTGGTCAAGTTCAGAAGGAGTTTCCTAATCCTTCTCCTATTCAAACGATTCCTCCTCCAAAGGAATCATCTTCTAGTAAATCTAAATCCAAAAAATCTTCCATTTCAAAGTTAGATTTTGCGGATATTGATCATTGTACCAATAATGAGTTAAAACAGTTATCCCGTTTGATTCAGAAAAGAATGGATAAACTCAGTGAGGACTCAGTTCCTTCTGTTTGTTCATCTTCTTCTTCTCATTCCAGTCATCATTCTAGCCCTATCGATCCGTACGGAAGCATCTCTCTCCAAGATGCCCAGGATCCGTTTGCCTAGAATTCCTACAGTTACCTTGGTCAGCCTCGTTGCAAGATGCTCCTGCCCGCGCAGCCCGTGCTTCTTTGTCTAAAGCAGCCGAAAGCAGTTGCTGAGTCAGTTGTCGTCTTGTAAGAGTCTTGTTTTGTCTGTCGGCCATATGGCCTCTTTAGTCAAAAGCTGTTATTATTGTATTGTGTCTGTATTTTCCATTACGCGTCTGTAATAGTAAAAAGCTGTTTGTATTAGTCAAAAGTTGTAATAATGCTTTCATCTTTTGATAAAGCATTACTGTTGTTCAATAATCACTTATGTTTTGTAATTATTGAGTTGTATTCACTTCGCCTTTTCTCTTCTTATATAAGAGAGGCTCAGTCATTTTAGAGAGGCAGGATTTAGTAATCCAATAGAGCGTTTAAGAAGACTCAGATTCCCATCTGACAAATCTTCAACCCTCTTGCCTTCTCTCTTAGATATGTTAAGCTTCTATAATCGAGTCAATTTGTAGTAAGTAAACAAGTTATTTGTTTGTAATTATTTCAAAGTTCAATAAAAGTTTTATTTTATTTAAACACTTGTTCATACATATGAACTGCTGCTTTAATTTCTTATAGTTTTGCTATAGTTATTCAGCTTTATGTATGCGCCACTCTTCTCTTACATCTTCCGCCTTTTGGGTTCTTTCGCCAACCAAATGTTGTCTTTTCCAAGTCAAAGTTAAGTTTCTTGGTCATGATATTCATCGTGGTCTGGTTCGCCCGATCCAAAGAGTCATTCAATTCGCTGATAGATTTCCTGATAAAATTATTGATAGAACTCAACTCCAGAGGTTCTTAGGATCTCTCAATTACGTTGGTAAATTTTATAAAAATTTACGAAAAATCTGTAAACCTTTGTTCCTCCGTTTACAGAAAAATCCTCCTCCCTGGACCGATGAGCATACTGCCATCGTTCAGCAAGTCAAAAAATATGTTAAGGTCCTTCCTTGCCTTGGCATATCCAATGAATCAGCCTTCAAAATCGTTGAAACTGACGCCTCCGAAATTGGCTTCGGTGGTATCTTGAAGCAGAAGTTGACTCCTGCTTCTTCTGAGCAAATTGTTCGATTCCACTCAGGCGCGTGGAATCAAGCCCAATTAAATTATAGCACTATTAAAAAAGAAATCTTGGCATTAGTTTTAAAATTAAAGCAGCAGTTCATATGTATGAACAAGTGTTTAAATAAAATAAAACTTTTATTGAACTTTGAAATAATTACAAACAAATAACTTGTTTACTTACTACAAATTGACTCGATTATAGAAGCTTAACATATCTAAGAGAGAAGGCAAGAGGGTTGAAGATTTGTCAGATGGGAATCTGAGTCTTCTTAAACGCTCTATTGGATTACTAAATCCTGCCTCTCTAAAATGACTGAGCCTCTCTTATATAAGAAGAGAAAAGGCGAAGTGAATACAACTCAATAATTACAAAACATAAGTGACTATTGAACAACAGTAATGCTTTATCAAAAGATGAAAGCATTATTACAACTTTTGACTAATACAAACAGCTTTTTACTATTACAGACGCGTAATGAAAAATACAGACAAAAATAATAACTACAACTTTTGACTAAAGGACCAAGTGGCCGACATACAGGACATGACTAATGCAAAATGACAAATGACTCAGCAACTGCTTTCGGCTGCTTTAGACAAAGGAGCACGGGCTGCCTAGTCAGAAGCCCCCTGGCCCTCCAGGCCCAGGCCTGCCTAGTCAGAAGCCCGTGGGAGCTATAATCCCTCATCCAGTTACCCCCCTTACTGTAGTTAACAGATTCACCCCCCTTGTTTCTAGTTCAAAGCCCTATAGTTCAGCTTTGGTTCAACCCCCTCTAATGGTTGATCCTTATGCCTCGTCCAGTAATCCTCCTGCTGGTCAGCGTATTCAAACAGATTACATCCCTGTTTTCAGCACCAATTTATTTCATATCGAACGACATATGAAATCAATTGATGATCCAGTCAAATTAGCTGCCCAGTTCTTCCCAACTAGTTGGCATTTTATTCCCTCTGCTCCTTATAAATCTCTCATGTATTATAAGGATGTCCTGTTACAAACTCAGTCAATTGCTATTAAACCTATTTATGATAGAAATGATTCTTCAAAAATCATCTATCATTCTCTTTATATTAAACAGGTTATCTCCATGCCTAACTGGGGTAATCATCCGTCTGATCTTAGGCAATTAGAAGGTCATGATAGCCAGTTTTGCTATTATGATTACATGAAAGCTTGGAACAGGATTTTTCTGTTTCAAACTCCATCGTTTAGTCACTCGTGGTTCATTCAATTTGACCACAAATTTAAAAGTCAAATTCCTCATTGGTTTGTCTTATGGTGGGAACGTTATGGTCTCATCTTTGATATTCTCCCCATAGAGCTTCAGACTGTTCTTAATGTCTTTAGTTCTAGGGTTCCTGTTGTGCAGACTAATTGCTGCATTCCAGTTCTTCTTCATTTCACTAGTAAATATAAAGTCCCTTGGATCCTTAGATGGAATTATGGATTTTATTCCCTGTAGTCAATGTTGCTCTTTCTTCTTTGGTTGCTCCTGAAAAGGGTGCCTCTAGTAATCACCTTAATCAAATTACTCATGTTACTCGTGAGTTTTCAGTTAAATGGTGGGATAAGTTTGATCCTTATCGCATCGTTGGTCAAGTTCAGAAGGAGTTTCCTAATCCTTCTCCTATTCAAACGATTCCTCCTCCAAAGGAATCATCTTCTAGTAAATCTAAATCCAAAAAATCTTCCATTTCAAAGTTAGATTTTGCGGATATTGATCATTGTACCAATAATGAGTTAAAACAGTTATCCCGTTTGATTCAGAAAAGAATGGATAAACTCAGTGAGGACTCAGTTCCTTCTGTTTGTTCATCTTCTTCTTCTCATTCCAGTCATCATTCTAGCCCTATCGATCCGTACGGAAGCATCTCTCTCCAAGATGCCCAGGATCCGTTTGCCTAGAATTCCTACAGTTACCTTGGTCAGCCTCGTTGCAAGATGCTCCTGCCCGCGCAGCCCGTGCTTCTTTGTCTAAAGCAGCCGAAAGCAGTTGCTGAGTCAGTTGTCGTCTTGTAAGAGTCTTGTTTTGTCTGTCGGCCATATGGCCTCTTTAGTCAAAAGCTGTTATTATTGTATTGTGTCTGTATTTTCCATTACGCGTCTGTAATAGTAAAAAGCTGTTTGTATTAGTCAAAAGTTGTAATAATGCTTTCATCTTTTGATAAAGCATTACTGTTGTTCAATAATCACTTATGTTTTGTAATTATTGAGTTGTATTCACTTCGCCTTTTCTCTTCTTATATAAGAGAGGCTCAGTCATTTTAGAGAGGCAGGATTTAGTAATCCAATAGAGCGTTTAAGAAGACTCAGATTCCCATCTGACAAATCTTCAACCCTCTTGCCTTCTCTCTTAGATATGTTAAGCTTCTATAATCGAGTCAATTTGTAGTAAGTAAACAAGTTCGTCAATTGATTTAGAGAAAACAAGGATATCATCAATATAAACAATTATGAAATGACTGAAAGGATTCAAAATTTCATTGAGAATATTTTGAAATTCACTGGGAGCGTTTTTCAAACCAAATGCTTGAACAACCCATTCATAATGACCAAAGGGGGTGGTAAAGGCAGTTTTGTATCTATCACTAGGGTGGATACTGACTTGCCAGAAACCAGACTTAAGGTCAAATTTACTAAAAATGGTGGCATTACTAAGACGACTAAGAAGGTCCTCTTTATTGGGAAGGGGATATCTAATCCATTCTAAGACCTTATTAAGCGGCTTATAATTAATGACTAGACGAGGGACACCTCTTTCTTTTTCTGCTTCATTATTAACATAAAAGGCAGGGCAAGACCAGGGGGATTTACTATGTTTTATTAATCCTTTGGCAAGCAAGTCATTAATTTCCTGCTTACAAAGTTCCATTTGTTGATGACTCATTTGAATGGGTCTAGCCTTAGTAGGAATAAGATGTTCTTTAAATTCCTTAGCGTAAGGAAGTTTGACTACATGTTTTCTAATGACTTCAGGAGAAAGAAGACTACAATTTTCATACTCTTTATTAATAGCATAAACTCGTTCAACAGTTTTAACATTGTAATCCGTTTTAAAGTTATCAATGAAAGTTGACTGGTAAATTTCTTTAGGAGATACACTAGGTATATTCCAGTTATTAATCATTTAAACAATATCACTGAAACTTGATCAGTCATCTTCCGCCTATGGCGATGGAGGGTGGTTTATACAAAGAGACTAGGTGACTTCTTGAACCAAGAAATATCAAAACTTTTGACTTTTAAAAATGATTAGACGGAATAAGATCAAGAACAACGTTTAGTAAACAAACAACTCATGGCTTTGATACCAAAAGGCGGAAGATGTAAGAGAAGAGTGGTGCATACATAAAGCTGAATAACAACTATAGCAAAACTATAAGAAATTAAAGCAGCAGTTCATATGTATGAACAAGTGTTTAAATAAAATAAAACTTTTATTGAACTTTGAAATAATTACAAACAAATAACTTGTTTACTTACTACAAATTGACTCGATTATAACCTGATATTGTTTAGATCTAGTTCGTCGGTTAGTAATAGATCTTCTCTTCCTTCAGTTCCAAACATAGTTAACCAAGAAGAACAAAGTTATGAAAATATTAACCAAACCCTTAATAACTGGAATATACCTAGTGTATCTCCTAAAGAAATTTACCAGTCAACTTTCATTGATAACTTTAAAACGGATTACAATGTTAAAACTGTTGAACGAGTTTATGCTATTAATAAAGAGTATGAAAATTGTAGTCTTCTTTCTCCTGAAGTCATTAATAAACATCGAAAGAAAGGATATAATTTTATTCATATTGGTCTTGTTCAAGTTGCAGTTAAACCGTTAACTATTAAAGGAATAAACTCAAGTGTCTTTTTATGCTTAAGAGATGCGAGATATCTCAATTATGCTCCTAGTATTATTGGAATCATGGAGTCTAGTTTGCATGATGGTCCTATTCATTTTAATTGTTTTCCAGACCTTCCTTTGAGTTTGTCTGATATTAATTTATTAAAGGCTTTAACCTTAAATATTAAAACTGCTGGTGAAATAACTCAAATGATAGAAGGATCTCAACCTTTAGCTTTAATTTACAGAATTTATTATAAGGTTATGAAAACCAATTTAAATATTCACGCACTTAGTAAAAGTCCTAAAGATCACACTGTTTTAATTCAGAGTAGTACTAGTAACGCCAATATTCAAACACCTAAAACTATTCTTTGGAAAGACGTTACGTTACCTAGTCAATGGATTCTTCCTCAGGAAGTTCCACAAAAACCGGTTAATAATAATATATTAAATTTAGATAATATTAAACAATTTTCTGATGGTACGGTACGGATCAGTTTTGAGCGTACTAGAAGACCTTTTATTATTGAAGAATTCTCCAGTTCTTCAGTCCCTTCTATCTCTAGAAGAGACACTGAAGTCTTAAGTGACTTCTCCATTCCTGATGCAAAATTGAAAGGAGTGTTGAATCAAGGACAGACAAGTCATCCTTGTTATACTCCTGCCTTTCAGGCTGATGGAGAGCAAGAAGATGTTTCTCCTACCGTTTCGGTCGGACCCTCTCCCTCTGATTTTGATGCCCCTATTAATCACCAATTAAGAGTCATTACTAAAGTCTCTAAATTGGACTGGGATAGTCTTGTTGCTGATTTTAATTCAAAAGCTAATCAACAAAAACGTCATGTTTTCAGAAATAAGTACGATAAACATGATAGGGATAAAATTGTCCACAATTGGAAAAAAATTTATTAAACTTACCAGAGAGAACCTTACATTTTATGATTGGTATGATAAGCATCATTCTCAGTGTAAAGTTCTTACTAAATCTCAATGGGTAAAAGAAGATAAATCTAAGACTTTAGCTTCTCATCCTCCCCTTGAAACTATTCTTTTACAAGTTAAAAATAACTCTGTTATTGCTAGTCCTTTTAAAGTAGCCGATGGTAAAATTGATGATAAAAAAATTATTGAACAAAATAATTTTACTAATCAGTATTTAGCCACCCTAGGTAAACAATTGGATAAAATAGAAGAAAAATTTGAAAATACTCTTATTAAAAACCCTGATAAGAAACTTGATCAGCCTTTGTTAACTCTTCCTGATAATAGAGATGGTAAGGGATTGCCTAGCAAAGATTCTGACTTAGTTAAAAGTATTGATAAACTTATTAAAAAGATTGGCTCGAGTTCTGGCGAAGCCAGTGGAACCGTGGGCATCATTGATCAGATTCAAGAATCTGACGATGAATCCAATAGTGACTCAGACGAGATATCTGAGGTCACTTCTGTTCCTGACCTAACCGAACAATTAAATAAGTTAACCTTTAATAACACTAGTATTACAAAAAATTGGTATACTAGACCTACTCCCCCTGATCTTCAGTTCGAAGAAAAGAACCTTGATAATCAATTTTCGGTTTCGTCCAACAAAATTTATGAATGGAATATCGATGGGTTCAGTGAGCATCAAATTCTCACTAAGATGAACCATTTGTCTATGGTAGCCAGTAGTTATATCACGGCATTTAACAATCTCACTCAACCTGATATTGTAGAAATATTAACCAATGGGTTTACAGGTGTTCTTCGTTCTTGGTGGGAAAAACACCTTGATGAGGATGCTAGGAACTCTATTATTCATGCTTACCAGTTAGATAACAATGGTCAGCCTATCTTCAGAGAAGATATTGGCTTTGGTGTTCCGGATGGTATTAATACATTAATTTTCACAATAATAAAACATTTTATTGGAACCCCTAGTAATATCACTGAAAGGATCCATGACCAGTTAAGTAATCTCACTTGTCCTACCTTAAGTGATTTTAGGTGGTATAAAGATGTCTTTATTTCACGTGTTATGCTTCGTAATGATAGTAACAAACCTTTTTGGAAAGAAAAATTTGTTAATGGTCTTCCTTCTTTATTTGCTCATAAAGTCCGTGAAGAACTTAGTAAAACTTTGGGCTATATTGATTATGATAATCTCACTTATGGTGACATAATTAGTTATATTCAAAAAATAGGCCTAAAAATGTGTATTGACTTTAAAATTGCTAAACAAGCCGCTAAAGATAAAAAGAAAGCTAAATATGAACTTGGTACTTTTTGTGAACAATATGGTTTGCCACCTATTGCCCCTTCGCGTAGAAAGCATAGGAAAAAGTAAATTGAAACACACAAAAAACGCAAGCATCATAAGAAGCGTTCTAGTCAGTCTAATAATAAAGAAAGTTATTATGAAAAACCCAAGTCAAGAAAGAAAACTACTCGAAGTAAAAAATCCACTTCTAAATCTACTGATAAAAGTAAAATTACATGTTATAACTGTGGTAAAAAGGGTCATTATAAGAATGAATGTAAGTTAAAACAAAAATTAAGTCAGTTAAATATTTCTGTTGAAGATACTGAAAAGATTTTTGCCTTACTTAGATCTCAGTCTGATGAGGATAATGGTCTGTCTGATATTCCTTATTCCTCTGCTAATGATGATAATAGTCAAACTCCTAGTGAAGATAATGAAGTCACCCTTTGTACTGATAATTGTAGATCTGATTGTTGTAAAACTATAAATGTTCTTACTAAAGAAGAGCAAGAGAGCTCTTTGTTAATTGAATTAATTAGTAAACTTACCGATGAAGATTTAAAATTGCAATATATGAAACAATTAAAAGATTTGTTTTCTAAAAATATTTCGGGAAAAGGTAAGGTAATGAAAGCTAAAGAAAAGCCGGTCATAAGCCTTAATAAAACCCTAGAGAGATTTAAAACTGTTGAAAAAGAAATCACTCTCCCAGAATTAAATCAAGAAGTTAATAAACTTAAGAAAGAAATTTCTGGTCTTAAGATTGAAATATCTGATTTAAGAAGAGATATGACTAATCTTGTCTCTAAGGATTCAGAACTTCATATTTCTGACTCCTCTGATAATGAAGACCATCCTGAGTCTTCAGGTATTAAAGATGAAGAGTCGCTCCTGATGGTTCAGGGCAATTCTTTAAAAAGATTAAAAGATATCACTATTCAAAAATGGTAGATCATTGTTCGCCTAGTTATTGATGGAACTTTTGCTATTCAGCTCCCTGCCCTTGTTGATACAGGTGCTGATTTAAATTGCATTCAGGAGGGATTAATCCCTACTAAGTTTTATAAGAAAACCAGTGAACGTCTTAATTCTGCTAATGGTAGTAGTATGGAAATAAAATATAAACTGCCTAAAGTTCATATTTGCCAGGATAATATGTGTTTTAAAACATCTTTTGTTTTAATTCGTAACTTGACAGATAAAATAATTTTGGGTCTCCCGTTTATATATTTATTATACCCGTTCACCACCAGTAATAATGGTTTAACTACTGAACACCTTGGGCAGAAAGTGGTTTTTGAATTTATCACTCATCCTAAAGAGAGAGACTTGAAATTTATTCAAGATGAGTCCATTTCCAAGTCACTCAACCTGATAAATTGCAAAACTTCTCAATTAAAATATTTAAAACAAGAGATTAAGTATAAGCAAATTGAAGATCTCCTCCTACTTGAAAAAATTCAAGATAAGATAGAAGAACTTCGTTTATTCATGGTTAAAAACTTATGTGCCGATTCTCCTAATGCCTTTTGGCATCGTAGAAAACATGTAGTCAAACTTCCTTACGCTAAGGAATTTAAAGAACATCTTATTCCTACTAAGGCTAGACCCATTCAAATGAGTCATCAACAAATGGAACTTTGTAAGCAGGAAATTAATGACTTGCTTGCCAAAGGATTAATAAAACATAGTAAATCCCCCTGGTCTTGCCCTGCCTTTTATGTTAATAATGAAGCAGAAAAAGAAAGAGGTGTCCCTCGTCTAGTCATTAATTATAAGCCGCTTAATAAGGTCTTAGAATGGATTAGGTATCCCCTTCCCAATAAAGAGGACCTTCTTAGTCGTCTTAGTAATGCCACCATTTTTAGTAAATTTGACCTTAAGTCTGGTTTCTGGCAAGTCAGTATCCACCCTAGTGATAGATACAAAACTGCCTTTACCACCCCCTTTGGTTATTATGAATGGGTTGTTCAAGCATTTGGTTTGAAAAACGCTCCCAGTGAATTTCAAAATATTCTCAATGAAATTTTGAATCCTTTCAGTCATTTCATAATTGTTTATATTGATGATATCCTTGTTTTCTCTAAATCAATTGACGAACATTTCAAACATTTGAATTCGTTCTTCAAAGCCATTAAAGTCAATGGTTTGGTTCTTTCGCCAACCAAATGTTGTCTTTTCCAAGTCAAAGTTAAGTTTCTTGGTCATGATATTCATCGTGGTCTGGTTCGCCCGATCCAAAGAGTCATTCAATTCGCTGATAGATTTCCTGATAAAATTATTGATAGAACTCAACTCCAGAGGTTCTTAGGATCTCTCAATTACGTTGGTAAATTTTATAAAAATTTACGAAAAATCTGTAAACCTTTGTTCCTCCGTTTACAGAAAAATCCTCCTCCCTGGACCGATGAGCATACTGCCATCGTTCAGCAAGTCAAAAAATATGTTAAGGTCCTTCCTTGCCTTGGCATATCCAATGAATCAGCCTTCAAAATCGTTGAAACTGACGCCTCCGAAATTGGCTTCGGTGGTATCTTTAAGCAGAAGTTGACTCCTGCTTCTTCTGAGCAAATTGTTCGATTCCACTCAGGCGCGTGGAATCAAGCCCAATTAAATTATAGCACTATTAAAAAAGAAATCTTGGCATTAGTTTTATGTATTACCAAATTTTAAAATGATTTATTAAATCAAAAATTTTTAGTTCGTATTGATTGCAAATCAGCAAAATATATTTTAGAAAAAGATGTTAAAAACATTGCTGCTAAACATATTTTTGCCAGATGGCAATCTTTATTGAGTATTTTCGATTTTGACATTGAGTATATTAAAGGTAGTGATAATTCAGTTCCTGATTTTTTAACTCGGGAATTTATTAATTCAGGTACCCCTCAAGTTCAATATGAGTGTGAGAGGGAAAGATAAAACTGTTCGGCCCCCTGGCCCTCCAGGCCCAGGCCTGCCTAGTCAGAAGCCCGTGGGAGCTATAATCCCTCATCCAGTTACCCCCCTTACTGTAGTTAACAGGTTCACCCCCCTTGTTTCTAGTTCAAAGCCCTATAGTTCAGCTTTGGTTCAACCCCCTCTAATGGTTGATCCTTATGCCTCGTCCAGTAATCCTCCTGCTGGTCAGCGTATTCAAACAGATTACATCCCTGTTTTCAGCACCAATTTATTTCATATCGAACGACATATGAAATCAATTGATGATCCAGTCAAATTAGCTGCCCAGTTCTTCCCAACTGGTTGGCATTTTATTCCCTCTGCTCCTTATAAATCTCTCATGTATTATAAGGATGTCTTGTTGCAAACTCAGTCAATTGCTATTAAACCCATTTATGATAGAAATGATTCTTCAAAAATCATCTATCATTCTCTTTATATTAAACAGGTTATCTCCATGCCTAACTGGGGTAATCATCCGTCTGATCTTAGGCAATTAGAAGGTCATGATAGCCAGTTTTGCTATTATGATTACATGGAAGCTTGGAACAGGGTTTTTCTGTTTCAAACTCCATCGTTTAGTCACTCGTGGTTCATTCAATTTGACCACAAATTTAAAAGTCAAATTCCTCATTGGTTTGTCTTATGGTGGGAACGTTATGGTCTCATCTTTGATATTCTCCCCATAGAGCTTCAGACTGTTCTTAATGTCTTTAGTTCTAGGGTTCCTGTTGTGCAGACTAATTGCTGCATTCCAGTTCTTCTTCATTTCACTAGTAAATATAAAGTCCCTTGGATCCTTAGATGGAATTATGGATTTTATTCCCCTGTAGTCAATGTTGCTCTTTCTTCTTTGGTTGCTCCTGAAAAGGGTGCCTCTAGTAATCACCTTAATCAAATTACTCATGTTACTCGTGAGTTTTCAGTTAAATGGTGGGATAAGTTTGATCCTTATCGCATCGTTGGTCAAGTTCAGAAGGAGTTTCCTAATCCTTCTCCTATTCAAACGATTCCTCCTCCAAAGGAATCATCTTCTAGTAAATCTAAATCCAAAAAATCTTCCATTTCAAAGTTAGATTTTGCGGATATTGATCATTGTACCAATAATGAGTTAAAACAGTTATCCCGTTTGATTCAGAAAAGAATGGATAAACTCAGTGAGGACTCAGTTCCTTCTGTTTGTTCATCTTCTTCTTCTCATTCCAGTCATCATTCTAGCCCTATCGATCCGTACGGAAGCATCTCTCTCCAAGATGCCCAGGATCCGTTTGCCTAGAATTCCTACAGTTACCTTGGTCAGCCTCGTTGCAAGATGCTCCTGCCCGCGCAGCCCGTGCTTCTTTGTCTAAAGCAGCCGAAAGCAGTTGCTGAGTCAGTTGTCGTCTTGTAAGAGTCTTGTTTTGTCTGTCGGCCATATGGCCTCTTTAGTCAAAAGCTGTTATTATTGTATTGTGTCTGTATTTTCCATTACGCGTCTGTAATAGTAAAAAGCTGTTTGTATTAGTCAAAAGTTGTAATAATGCTTTCATCTTTTGATAAAGCATTACTGTTGTTCAATAATCACTTATGTTTTGTAATTATTGAGTTGTATTCACTTCGCCTTTTCTCTTCTTATCTAAGAGAGGCTCAGTCATTTTAGAGAGGCAGGATTTAGTAATCCAATAGAGCGTTTAAGAAGACTCAGATTCCCATCTGACAAATCTTCAACCCTCTTGCCTTCTCTCTTAGATATGTTAAGCTTCTATAATCGAGTCAATTTGTAGTAAGTAAACAAGTTATTTGTTTGTAATTATTTCAAAGTTCAATAAAAGTTTTATTTTATTTAAACACTTGTTCATACATATGAACTGCTGCTTTAATTTCTTATAGTTTTGCTATAGTTATTCAGCTTTATGTATGCGCCACTCTTCTCTTACATCTTCCGCCTTTTGGGTTCTTTCGCCAACCAAATGTTGTCTTTTCCAAGTCAAAGTTAAGTTTCTTGGTCATGATATTCATCGTGGTCTGGTTCGCCCGATCCAAAGAGTCATTCAATTCGCTGATAGATTTCCTGATAAAATTATTGATAGAACTCAACTCCAGAGGTTCTTAGGATCTCTCAATTACGTTGGTAAATTTTATAAAAATTTACGAAAAATCTGTAAACCTTTGTTCCTCCGTTTACAGAAAAATCCTCCTCCCTGGACCGATGAGCATACTGCCATCGTTCAGCAAGTCAAAAAATATGTTAAGGTCCTTCCTTGCCTTGGCATATCCAATGAATCAGCCTTCAAAATCGTTGAAACTGACGCCTCCGAAATTGGCTTCGGTGGTATCTTGAAGCAGAAGTTGACTCCTGTTTCAAAATTGTTTTAAGTTTAAAGTTTTGTTTAAACTTTTCGTCCGCTGTTAAATGGTATCAGAGCCATGCGGTGTTGTCTCTTGGTGTCACTGTTTGTTCTCCGGTTAAACACAGAGGTCTGAGTTTAAAACCTTGTTTTTACTTCTTCTTTCGACTTCTGTTGCTCCGTCCTTAGAGCACCTAGTTAAAGTCACCTAGTCTCTTTGTATAAACCACCCTGTTTCGCCATAGGTCCCGTCGAGCCGTTGTAAGTCTCAAGAGTGTGAGCAGTTAAGGCAAAAAGGGAATCACTAGATTCTAGGGTATGTGTTTATGTTAAGCAAAGAAAGGGGTATGTACTTAAGCGACTTTGGTATGTCTTTAAGTGGAATGTCAACAGATCTAGAGATTAGGTTTGAACAAAGTTAAAACGAAGTAGACTGTTTAGATCGAGTTCATCAATTAGTCAAGAGTCAGCCGTGTGATCCTTGTATCAGACACAGTCTGATTAGTTTTTCTAAAAAATTTTATATAAATTTTTTTGAAATCAACAGTCGGTGACCAAAATTTCGGTGAAATTTTTTCTCCTTTCTTAAAATTAAACATAATTTTTGGGGGGAAAAAGGATTGAATCCCTGGATTTTTTTTTTGGGGTCGAAGTATAGGGGATGGTGATCTCTCTGAGAAGAAGATCAACAGCACCCACCGGCGAGGAAGGAGCCGGACCTCAACAGTCAACAGTCAGACGACGCTGGCCCTCCAGGGTCCCACAGTCATCGGATGCTCCAGATGCAATCAGTGCGTCCGACAAAGTCAAAAGTAGCCGAAAGCAAAAGCAGATGCTGCTCCAGTCATCGTCAGATGCAATCAATGCATCCGACAAAGTCAAAAGTAAAGGACAACTTTACTTTAGTAAAAGTAATTTACTTAAGTAAAAGTAAATGTAAATACTTTAACTTTAGTTAAATGTTTTTACTTTACCTTTAGTAAATGTAAAAGTAATTTACTTTTAACCTAAGTTAAATGTTTTTAACTTAAGTTAAATGTTTCTTACTTTAGTTAAATGTTTTTACTTTTAACTTTAAGTAAATGTAAAAGTTACTTCGGTAAATATAAACCGGTAACTTTAGTTCTATTTAAGGAACTCAAATGTTAGAGTTTCCTTAGGCTTAGAAATGTAAACCATTTAGCCTCATCAGAGGTTCTCTCTCCTTCTCTCCCCCTTCTCTCTACCTTCTCTCTAGTTAGAAGAAGAAGAAGTTCCTGTACTTCTTCTTCCCTTTGTAAATAGATCCAGATACGATGTAATCCTTTCCCAAATGTTTATAATACAAGAAAGAGATTACTTTACCGATTCACCGGTCATCTACTTTAAGTTTCAAAATTGTTTTAAGTTTAAAGTTTTGTTTAAACTTTTCGTCCGCTGTTAAATGGTATCAGAGCCATGCGGTGTTGTCTCTTGGTGTCACTGTTTGTTCTCCGGTTAAACACAGAGGTCTGAGTTTAAAACCTTGTTTTTACTTCTTCTTTCGACTTCTGTTGCTCCGTCCTTAGAGCACCTAGTTAAAGTCACCTAGTCTCTTTGTATAAACCACCCTGTTTCGCCATAGGTCCCGTCGAGCCGTTGTAAGTCTCAAGAGTGTGAGCAGTTAAGACAAAAAGGGAATCACTAGATTCTAGGGTATGTGTTTATGTTAAGCAAAGAAAGGGGTATGTACTTAAGCGACTTTGGTATGTCTTTAAGTGGAATGTCAACAGATCTAGAGATTAGGTTTGAACAAAGTTAAAACGAAGTAGACTGTTTAGATCGAGTTCATCAATTAGTCAAGAGTCAGCCGTGTGATCCTTGTATCAGACACAGTCTGATTAGTTTTTCTAAAAAATTTTATATAAATTTTTTTGAAATCAACAGTCGGTGACCAAAATTTCGGTGAAATTTTTTCTCCTTTCTTAAAATTAAACATAATTTTTGGGGGGAAAAAGGATTGAATCCCTGGATTTTTTTTTTTGGGTCGAAGTATAGGGGATGGTGATCTCTCTGAGAAGAAGATCAACAGCACCCACCGGCGAGGAAGGAGCCGGACCTCAACAGTCAACAGTCAGACGACGCTGGCCCCCCAGGGTCCCACAGTCATCGGATGCTCCAGATGCAATCAGTGCGTCCGACAAAGTCAAAAGTAGCCGAAAGCAAAAGCAGATGCTGCTCCAGTCATCGTCAGATGCAATCAATGCATCCGACAAAGTCAAAAGTAAAGGACAACTTTACTTTAGTAAAAGTAATTTACTTAAGTAAAAGTAAATGTAAATACTTTAACTTTAGTTAAATGTTTTTACTTTACCTTTAGTAAATGTAAAAGTAATTTACTTTTAACCTAAGTTAAATGTTTTTAACTTAAGTTAAATGTTTCTTACTTTAGTTAAATGTTTTTACTTTTAACTTTAAGTAAATGTAAAAGTTACTTCGGTAAATATAAACCGGTAACTTTAGTTCTATTTAAGGAACTCAAATGTTAGAGTTTCCTTAGGCTTAGAAATGTAAACCATTTAGCCTCATCAGAGGTTCTCTCTCCTTCTCTCCCCCTTCTCTCTACCTTCTCTCTAGTTAGGAGAAGAAGAAGTTCCTGTACTTCTTCTTCCCTTTGTAAATAGATCCAGATACGATGTAATCCTTTCCCAAATGTTTATAATACAAGAAAGAGATTACTTTACCGATTCACCGGTCATCTACTTTAAGTTTCAAAATTGTTTTAAGTTTAAAGTTTTGTTTAAACTTTTCGTCCGCTGTTAAATGGTATCAGAGCCATGCGGTGTTGTCTCTTGGTGTCACTGTTTGTTCTCCGGTTAAACACAGAGGTCTGAGTTTAAAACCTTGTTTTTACTTCTTCTTTCGACTTCTGTTGCTCCGTCCTTAGAGCACCTAGTTTAAGTCACCTAGTCTCTTTGTATAAACCACCCTGTTTCGCCATAGGTCCCGTCGAGCCGTTGTAAGTCTCAAGAGTGTGAGCAGTTAAGGCAAAAAGGGAATCACTAGATTCTAGGGTATGTGTTTATGTTAAGCAAAGAAAGGGGTATGTACTTAAGCGACTTTGGTATGTCTTTAAGTGGAATGTCAACAGATCTAGAGATTAGGTTTGAACAAAGTTAAAACGAAGTAGACTGTTTAGATCGAGTTCATCAATTAGTCAAGAGTCAGCCGTGTGATCCTTGTATCAGACACAGTCTGATTAGTTTTTCTAAAAAATTTTATATAAATTTTTTTGAAATCAACAGTCGGTGACCAAATTTCGGTGAAATTTTTTCTCCTTTCTTAAAATTAAACATAATTTTTGGGGGGAAAAAGGATTGAATCCCTGGATTTTTTTTTTGGGGTCGAAGTATAGGGGATGGTGATCTCTCTGAGAAGAAGATCAACAGCACCCACCGGCGAGGAAGGAGCCGGACCTCAACAGTCAACAGTCAGACGACGCTGGCCCCCCAGGGTCCCACAGTCATCGGATGCTCCAGATGCAATCAGTGCGTCCGACAAAGTCAAAAGTAGCCGAAAGCAAAAGCAGATGCTGCTCCAGTCATCGTCAGATGCAATCAATGCATCCGACAAAGTCAAAAGTAAAGGACAACTTTACTTTAGTAAAAGTAATTTACTTAAGTAAAAGTAAATGTAAATACTTTAACTTTAGTTAAATGTTTTTAACTTTAGTTAAATGTTTTTACTTTACCTTTAGTAAATGTAAAAGTAATTTACTTTTAACCTAAGTTAAATGTTTTTAACTTAAGTTAAATGTTTCTTACTTTAGTTAAATGTTTTTACTTTTAACTTTAAGTAAATGTAAAAGTTACTTCGGTAAATATAAACCGGTAACTTTAGTTCTATTTAAGGAACTCAAATGTTAGAGTTTCCTTAGGCTTAGAAATGTAAACCATTTAGCCTCATCAGAGGTTCTCTCTCCTTCTCTCCCCCTTCTCTCTACCTTCTCTCTAGTTAGAAGAAGAAGAAGTTCCTGTACTTCTTCTTCCCTTTGTAAATAGATCCAGATACGATGTAATCCTTTCCCAAATGTTTATAATACAAGAAAGAGATTACTTTACCGATTCACCGGTCATCTACTTTAAGTTTCAAAATTGTTTTAAGTTTAAAGTTTTGTTTAAACTTTTCGTCCGCTGTTAAATATATATATATATATATATATACACACACACAAAAAAAAAAAAAAAATCCTGAAGCTAAATTTGGCAACTTAATTCCAAGCCTTGAATTTGGAATTGAGCATCAAATTTTAACAAAATATCAGTTCTATGGAATTGCAAATGTGCTTTCAATTCCAATTCCTGAATTTGGAATTGAGTTGCCAAGCATAACTTAAAGGTATTTATTTGTATCCAAGTCAAGTCATTCTTTATTGGAAAGGTATATTGCTCCTGGGGCTGTAAGGTAACTTGGTAAAACTTGCAAGTCGATTCAACTCATGTTCGAGATACTTTTAGACGATTGATTAAACAAGCCAAACTCAACTAGGCTCGTCAAAACTTTATTGGAAAGGTATATTGGGGCTGTAAGGTAACTTGGTACAACTTGCAAGTCAATTCAATTCATGTTCGAGATACTTTCAGACTCGATTGATTAAACAAGCCAAACTCAAGTAGGCTCGTCAAAACTCATGAAGACGAAAGAGCTCATAAATGCTAGATTACATGCAAATTATATACTTATCTCATAGGCTCAAGCTCAATAAAATGAAGTCGATTAGAACCTTAATGAGTCAAGGTCAGTAATTCATAACTTCATTATGTTGCTTCTTTTAAATATAACTGCCTTGGATCCTTAATAGCCTACCGGACTCAATTCCCTTATGAATGTCATCCCTCCTCCCCTCTCCACCCCCAAACACAAGTAAAACCCACCAACAAACGGATCAAACAAATGAAACTAGAAATGTAGGAAAGAGGCAGAGGAGACTCAACAACGCAAATCGGGGCAAGGCACTGTGTCATATGAGTTCATTTATTGATAGTAACATTTTTCGTCAAAATGGATAGTGAAAATGAAAGCCAAGTGATAAAATACCTGTGAAACATGGTATTCTGGGCCACCAGTCAAAGAAAATATTATAAAACCTTTTGACTCCTCCCAGCCATCTGTAAGAGAGACAAAAATAGAGCAAAGAGAAAAAGTGAAAAATAAGTGAATGCGCCTACAAGATTCTATCAGAAACTTTATTTTTTTTGGGGACAAAACAAGAAACTTTATTAGGAGAAATGAGAGAATACACTTATATGGGGGAAGAAGTAATCCACCCACCCTATAAGAAGTTGGAGAAAAGAAATCAAAACAGAAGAAACTCTTCAATATCAACAAAGATCAGAAACAGAAATTCCCTTAAATGCCAATAGTAGAGGCCCCTAGAGAAGCAAAGAGAAAAAACCTATTCGCAACAAAGCAAAAGCTATCTCTAAAAAGCCGAGCATTACGCTCATTCCAAATTTTTCAAGAAACAGAAAAGATTGTGCAAAGTAACTGCGCCTCCTTTCTCCTTCCAAACCCTTTGAAACATATGAGCAACAAATCCTCCACTGAGGCAGGGCACACCCACTCCTTCCCCAACACTCCAAAAATAGAATTCCATAAACCCCAAGCAACAGGACAATAAAATAATAAATGAGAATGTGACTCATCATTCTCTCTATATATATAACGCCGATCTCGGGAGATAAAGCTTGGCTATTTATAGATAACTCATTATTTAACTTCACAAAACAATAAATGTAAATTTTGCAATTAGGACCAATATTTAATCTTCTTTTATGTGTGTGTGAACGCCCGCGTGTGTGTTTGTGTTCAATTGGGTTTTTGATTCAACTAGTGAAATGAATGGCAGATAGACAGTGAGAAGAGTCCTTCTCTTTATTTTTACTGTGCGAGAGTTCAGATTCAATCTACTAAAACCATCTGAAGTAATCTGTTCCAGTAAAGAAAAACTAGACATTGGACAAGTTTAGATACGGCAAGAGCTCGAAATTCCAAAAAGGAAAAAAAGATAAGGTGGGGAAGGCAACTTAAGGAAAGAACAAAAGCTGATGCAGATGGTAGGACACCGTTTGCTAATATGGTGCCACGGGTATCGAACCAACCCCCTCCATTGCTTTCAAGAATTCATAAGAGAAAATTGGGAATACTATTTGTTCTCATAAACTATAGAGAATTATATAGCTAGGAAATGATAGCAAAAAGGATTAATTACCAAAAAGCTCGAAATAGATTTGGATGAGAAAATAATATCTATGGATAATGAAAATCACAAAAAAATTCTGATCCAAGAACACCAATCGGTTGAACTTCAAATGATGGCAACACAACCAAATTCACAAGATAAAAAAAACCATAAAACAAATAAGCATAAAATGTAACCATGGAGCCACCCTCCCATTTCTTTTTATGCACCTCATCTAAGTTTCATTCAATTGAGAATCACTGAATAATGAGAGACAACAAAAGAATTACAAAAAATATCATTGTAAATGTGAGTGTCAATGAAAGAGGTAAATAAATTAGGTTGATATCCTGTAGATTTCTTTTGCACAACCCATTTAATTCAAAAACTCTTTAAAAAGAAGGAATAAATATCTAACCAACAAAGGAGAACCTAATATCAAATTATATTAACAAACAGGGGGGAACTTACAATAGCTGAATCAAAGTGATCTCTTTTAATCATGTTTCCAAGCATTATGAACATTGAAAATGTAAGAAAACCTGCCATCAGATGCCTTACGTCCACAAGTGCCATGTCTCTAGCTTAATGTGTATGTACAATGTATCCTTTCTCTCTGCGTGTATATATATATATATGCATGTATATAGTCTTTTATCAGTATTTAAGCATCACACAGAAAAGACAGTAGGATGCCGACTGAAGTAGGAAGTAGATGAGAAGAAAAACAAGTAAGCTTGATTCTAGTTTGTGACAATAATGACAGCTTGCTCTTTCTATGAAAATCCAAGAAATCCATTTAAACTTTTTCGGGAAATAAAAAATTAAATTATTTTATACGTAACGGAAAGAAAAAAAATTGGTTGTTTAGAAGATCTGCAACGGATGCTTTACATCTTGCAAGACTTCTCCCATCACATGTTACTAATAATTCGTCTTCAGATACCTTAGGCAAGCCCACATAATATATGCATTACGCAATGGATTTCATACTCATTTTATAGCGCAATTTACACACAGCCACCTCATTTTACCTCTGGTAACTCCTACGTGGGGGGAGACTAATTTGTTGCAGTTAAGTGTAATATCAAAATGACCAAAGAGCTTCTGTACATATCTGTTAAGCAATTACATACACCCAATTTGCAATTCAATACTTAAATTTCATAAAACACTCATATTTAACATCCAATTAACTAAAGATTTTCTCAGAATCCATGACAGAATAGTGATTAACACTTCTACAGATGATCGTGTCTGTGCTTATATGTTAATAACTCATTAGTTTTGTACATGTATGAATAAACAAATTAGAGACAAGCTGACAACAGTACACAAATTTTAAAACTTTATGATCATAGTATGATCTTGAAGCCGATTAAACTAATAATAAAATACTCTCCCTCCATCCACAAAAAGGATGACATAAATAAACTTTTCATGAAAATTATAAAAAACTAATTTAGAAGTGGACTCCAACATTACCCTTAGACTTGAATATAATCAAGTGGGCCCAAGCCATTGTGTGTGAAATATAAATTGATAGATGTGATGTAGTGGGGTTACTTTGAAGGGTAACAAGGAATTTATAGTTTAATATTAAGTACTTCTATCATCTTCTTGTGGACTAATTTATTTTGTTTAACATTTTAGATGCTGCAAATATAACAATCTTCTAACCAGGGGCAGCACTAGGAATTCATATCACGAAGCCAAACGCTAGTTATATTGATGTATAGAGCTTTAATTTAGTATAATAAGTTTTTAAAGTTCTTTATTACCCAGTAAGAACATAATTTACATAGACGTCCATAGTAGTATAATGAAGGCAAATAGAAAAGTAGTAAAATTAACCCCAACTAGGAAATGTGAAACACCAAAGCATCTCATTCATGCATTTAAACAAACACGTAGATCAAAAGAAATTTGATCTCAAATACTTCGAACTTATGTGCATGTATCATACATACATGGTATATATAAGTATAACCTGTAGAAGGGGAGGGACCAGACTGTTCTAAAAGGGCCTTTTGAATTTTTTTTGCTGGGGCCATAGCCTTCTAGCCAGTATACTACCATGTCACTGCTTATAAGGAAAAAGAGCTTTCACCTTACCATATTGGATACTAGGTGATTGAACATATTAGGAAATAAAAGTATACAAATAATCTTGTTCTTATTGAGGAATGCAAAGTTATTAAAGTAAAGGAATGCCTTTATTAGAAGATTTTTTTTTGTTGGGGGGGGGGGGGGAAGGAGAGGGAGGTAGTTATTTTTCTTGATACCATTTTCATTTTGTTTTTAACCAAGCATAGTTTTTACGACCTCCTAGGCGGTGGTCCCTCACTCCCTCTAACCAAAAACACCTAGGTGGTGGATATATATTATATTTCTTGAACAAAGATAAAGTGACGAAACTTGAGGAACAATTTTTGTTATCAAGTTTCGGTCAGGCAATGAACTGAAGAGGAGAGAGAGAGTGAATGGGGATAATCTGGCGAGTTTGCAGCCAATGTGGGTACTTGTTGTCGATGATAAAATATGACTTAGAACCTCCAAAAGCGATTGTCACGGCTGTTGTGGATGGCTGTACTGGATTGACTTGCGTAAATCCTATTGCATCTAGTGTTTTTTTTTTGGGTTGTAGAAGATGCGCAGATAAGGTATTTTTGGATGTGTTTAATTTTAAAAATTACTAGTGGAATTACTTTTTACAAATAATTGATTTTTCAAAAAAAAATTGTATTGATTAAAACATGGGAATTTTTGTTATAAATTAATATCTTCTACAATTAAACTTAATTTAATGGTTTAAATGAATGTTTAGGAGTAAGAAAAAAACGGGTGAGCACCTGGGACAGTCGAGTGGTGCCACCGCATAGCCATTTTGACTACTATGGGTTTGAGAAAGGCTCAAAGGCAAAATATTTCAAGGAAATAAAATTAAGAACAATGATCATATAATAGATGGATACTTGGATCATAGCTAGCGGAAGAGAATGAAGCAATACTTCTCCAATTGCCTTTCCAATATTATTGTGAGAAAATTAAAATCAATTAGCTTCTACCCAAACATGCACTAAAATGCCCAGCAGCAATCTAACAACCAGTTATCTTTAGAACCAAATTAGTCAAAGGCTCATTCATTCTTAGATTTGATAAACTTTTAAGGCTATATAAAAGTATGTTTTTTAAAAAGCTTCCCTTACCCCCACAAACTAAACTACTTGAAGGCCTTCCACATGTCTTAATAACCATCCTATATTCTTATAACATAATCCCAAAATATTATAGCTACTCCGCTTGGATCTGAATTTTCTAAAGATTATTCCATTCGGTGTTGATTTAGCCGACTTCACACTGATTATGAGAGATCTAACAACCTAATGTTCAAAAAAGCTAAAAGCGGTACGAGGCATTTTTCTCCGGACGAGGCGAGGCGTAAGCTTCGAGGCGGAGCGAGGCGGAGCAAGGCGGAAGCCTCGATTTGAAGACATATAAGTCCCCAAAAAATTATAAAAAAATGCTAATAAAATCACTTGTTACTTTTTTGCAAGCCTCAACCTTACCATAATTACCCACAAGATATTTTTCAACCTCGTAATTCCCCCTCCTTTACAAATTTTCTTACAAAAATAATAGTAATAAATTCTTCTATATATATTTATAATCTTATATATATATATATATATAATTCTTATAATAATTTATAATTTATAAATAATTTATAAATTATAATTTAAAATTCTTATAATTCTTATATATATATAATTGTAATAAAAATATAATGTTTTTATATATACTGATATACATATAAATTTATAATATGATTGTTATATATATATATATATATATATATTAGTATATATATACAGTAATGTTATTAGTGCTGTAGTCTCTACATATATACTAATATACATATGATATATTATATATATATATATATATAATTGTAATAGAAAAACAGAAAAAGAAAAACAGAGTTCACGAACTGTCGACTATCGACAGTCGTGAAGAAGAAGAACTGTCGACTATCGACTGTCGAAGAAGAAGAGAGCGTACCTGGCGGATTTGAAGATTCTGAAGCCTGAAGTGAGTCTTAGAATTTTTTTAAGACAAACCAAGGCCCAAGCCTTGACGCGCCTCGACGCGATTCGCACCGAGGTGTAAGCCTCTGTTTTTCCCTTTGAGGCTTAAGCTTCGCCTTTGCAACCATCTGTCCCGCTATGAGGCGCGCCTTGAGGCGTGCGCCTCAATCGCTATTTCGAACCATGCTAACAACAAAGAACTTATTGCTTAACATAAGAAATTGCTCCAGTATAACGACGCAAAGAGCCTCTTAATGAGGTGACAACCGTGACATAAATGGAATTGATTATTTTGAAGATGCGGTGATTGTTATGGCTCTCTCATTTCTTTAAAACAAAAGTGATTTAACTGCTTCATAATAAACACCGTAATCCAAAATACAACAAAGAAGTAGTACAAGCGCATGTGCCAATCTACCGATCATCAATCGTCTAAGTTTAGAAAAAGAATTTATCCACACTTTTTGAAACCAATCTATCAATCGTCTAAGTATTACTTATTTCTTTTTGACCGATTTAAGCTATATCCTTATTAGTCAAAAGTAATTATAAGATTTGTATAACTCATTTCAATAAAGTCATAATATTTAATAATCATGCTTGTAGTGGTATTATTAGTAACTCACCAAACTCATTCATTTGTTAAATTAAGTGCCAAATATTACTCATTTTCTTTCACAATATTTCTTATTATCATGCAAGACAAGCTGCGAGACTTGGTTTGATTAATACAAGAGGCTTGGAATCCCATGACCATGCCAAAGAGCTCATTAAGCAAAAGTCCAATAAACATAAGATTCTAGATTGGTATTATTATATATTTTCAATTTTGATAATTATCTTGTTAGATTTCAAATTAGGTTAAAAAGATGTTTAGAAATTTTATAAATATGGATGTACTTTTCTCTTTCAGGAGAGCGAGTTATTATATCAATTATTGAGATTGTTGAGGCAATTTATTGTGTTCATTTTCCTCCTCCTATTAAATTCTCTCTCAATTCATAGTCCCAAAATCTAGTCCCCATCAATTATTCCATTAACTGTAATTGAATTTATGTGATCAAAAATAAAGTAAATGGCCTATTAGAGATAGATTTAATAACAAATGAAATTAATATATTGAAAAAAACCTAATCAAAAAATAGTTATCATAATCGGACAGGGCACCAAACCGGCTAACGAGGCACCAATTATGTGGTTCGCTGGTTCAACCATTTTCGGATTTTTATTTTTGATATTTAAAAAAACATATAATCAGAAACAATAATATGCATTATAAAATAAGAGAAGGGAATATGTGGCTTACTATAGTTAAGCTTAGCTATAGATACATTCATTTATTAATGGCTTTACAAACATTTCACTATTTTATTACCACATACTACGTCGTTTTGTATCTGATCTATAGTCAAGCTTGGTTGTGGCAAGCCACATATTCCATTTTTCCTTATAAAACATGAATGTAGTTAAATTTAAGTTGGTTTTTTCTAACTTATGTATAAAATCTAAAATGTAATTTATGAGTAACTGCATTTCTTATGCAAGGCCGTATGTAACATAACTAATAAGGACTATTAGTAAAAGATAAACTTGTAAACTGTATTTTATGAAAGTAGTAAGTAATACCTTTTTATATTCTATTTATATTTAGTGAAAGTAGTGAGTAATACCTTTTTATATTCTATTTATATTTAGTTTGGACCGTTACTAATAAAGTGTAATCAACCCAACTGAATAATAACTAGCATAATAGATAAAAGGGGCCAGGCATAAGAGTCATGTATTCACATGATTTTCTTTTTCTTTAGACTCTCTCTCTTCATTCGCATACTCTCTACTCACCTTCTCGCACATGAAGTACACACCATTGTCACCACCACTTTCTTCTATTTTATAAATCTAGCTAATCGTGCACTCCTTAAACCCATGACCCTATTATTTTTTTCCAACGAAAATTTCATTGCTCAAGTGAAACATTGCCTTAAAAATCAAACGGTTCCCCTGATTTTGTTAAATACTAGGGCTCGAAATGATGTTTGAGTTTTGATTTGGGTAATCTTGGCCGGATGAGACCTAGATCTATGTTTGTTGTTTATTGTTTATGTGGTTAGTCGAAGCTACATTCCATTCCACAGGCATCAAAGTTGGTGATGATTAGTATTCGGCTATACTGCTACAGCTACGGTTGTTCAAAGAAGAAGCAATGTTCACCACCCGATTTATTCAAAATTGCGAAATTTAACGAATGTTTATTTAAAAATGACCGTTTTAAACAATTAACCTCAGTCTTTTTAGATGTTCGCTTTTTATAGTGAACAGGACTACAGATCCGTTGGAGGTCTGGTTCATATAACTATGAATAAAAGTAAATAGAGTTGGGAGATGCATTCCTCAAACTATAATTTTTCATGGACTTATCTATGTATATGTCGATGTGATTAAGCCAACACACGAGAAAGACGGCTATTTTGATGTAGTTGTGCCACAGTACATTATAAAAATGATAATATCTTTCATCTTTTTTTCTTTCTTCCACTCAATCAATCCTCTGTTTTATCTTTTTTTTTCTCCCATGTTTCTTGAGGTTGTTCACTCTCTGTCCCACTTCCTTTCAAAAGCATAAGAATAACTGCCCATTACTTATCCCACTTCTTTTACAATTTCCAGTAACACCTAACGTAAAAATATAAATATACACAATAAGATATACATATACAATCGTTACTAGTTTATATAATTAATGATTAGACAATGACATGCATAGCTCTCAACTACAATTATGTGCTCTATGAGGAATTGGAAGTCACTTGGAATCAATTAGCACATTGTTAGCAAATTGAAATTTATTCGAATGAGGAACCGAAAACCTGAAAATTACCATTGAGTGTAAAGTGTAGTAAACTCCTTAAATTTCAATTCCAAACCTTCCTGTTACAAATCAAAGTAGGGCTCTTATTCATCGATCCTCATCAATCATTTTTCAAGCGTTACGAATCAAACATCGTTGATCATACTAATTAGTAAAGCGAAACGTAGATAATCACCACATAAAATCCCAAATGGAAGAAAATAAAAAATACGTAAAAAAAACAATACCAGAAGAAGCAGAATTAGGATCTCATTAACCTTTCCCATAGATCTCACCTCAAACGACGGACGATCACTCCCCCGGTTTGGAGCCTAGATCTCGAATGCCTTTTTCATCGTCAAGTTGAAAAGAACTCAACTTCTGCATGATAAGTTGAGCGGTGCTCTTTACGGCCCATAGATTCGTAAGAATTTATACTCAAGAATTCTAGATGAGTACATGAGGAAGCTTCGGAGAAACCGGACTAAATTGCAAATATAACCTTTCTACTTATATGTTTTTACAGGGTGTTCCTAAAGTTAATTTTTAGTACAAGTCTCTATTAGAGATACATTAGTCACGTAAAATTGTTCTGCCCATGATAATAAAACTTAATTTATGTTAATTGAATTTGACAACAAAATACTAACGTATTATTTTGTTGAATTAAAGTTATTGTACTGCTAACAAGCGTGTCATTATGTTCTCGAGTTAGCAATTAAATTATTCGCTTTATTTGCAATACTATTTTAAACTCTAACAACTATTTGTAACTTTAATTTTACAAAATATAATTTGATTGAGATTAATTTTAGTCCTAATTTAAATTTCATAATTTGTTTAAGATGAATTCAAACCCTAAATTGAGACATCTAAGCTCACATTTGTCCCTTCTCGATTGCAAATGCAAATTTTGTTGCTCTCAAATGTATATCAAATAATACCATAATAACTTTAATTTAGGCATGAATAATATATTAACACTTTTTGTCAATTTAAATTGAAATTTTAGTTTTTAATTGACAAAAGGGGTTAGAAGAATAATTTTGCACAACTAATATGTCTATAAAGAAGACTTACATTAAGAGAAAAGTTTATAAAATATTTTTACAAAAGCATAACAAATAACAGAGTTATATTTGCAATTTAATCGAGAAATCCTAAAAAAACATCTTTTTTTAGGTGGACCCAAACCAACAATTTATTGCTGTCATGCATGGTATATATATATATCTTTAATTCTCATTTTTTAGGCGGACCTAAACCAACAATTTGTGGTTTTTATATTTTTATTAAGAAATATAATATACATGTCGATAAATATATGATAAAATTATATTGCGATCAACGTAATAATATATATGATAAAATATAATAAATTAAATTAAAATATTTATTAATTTATATTTATCTTATGTATACATATACGTTGCAATTATAATTTGACCGAAAACTTTAATAACGTATAACAAAACTCTTTCTATTATCCTATCCCATCAATTCCCTAACCTTTCATAATTCCGTCGGCTATGCCTTTTGTTTGTTCCCCAACATGAATGAGGTGAAGAAGACAAACAGAACTTAGAAGAAAGTGGGGTCTACGTTCCCGGCCCAGATCTTATTATCAAACAATATTCCACTCTCTTACCCTAGTCAACATTTATTAATTTTAATTTTCAAATACTACCATAATAGTGTTATTTTTACTCTTGAATATTAGTATATTACTACAATATTGTCCAGGAGAGAGCTAATTCAATTTGGATTCAGATTATCAAAAATTAAGAAAACTTGTAAAATTATTAAATTTTACTAACTTAATTTTATTATTACATCACAATATTAAATTAATAACCTACTATTTTTTGGAGTATAGCTAGAATTAAAATATATAATATTAATATTTTTAAAAGTTTTTTTTTTATATATATATACTGTGACAAACAGGTACTAACTGGACGCATACGATCATACGAGTATGTTAGTTAGAGCTTAGAAGTAGTTAAACGAAATTGAAATAATTACGCCGGCTGGATATTCCTGGTACGCCAATGATGGTCTGCAGGTAAGTTAAGGAGGAGGAGGAGTAGTGTGGAGTATTATTTTAGAGAGAGAGAGAGAGAGCGAAGAGCAACTCTCACACTTGTGAAATGGCGATGATGATAGTGAAACCGTTCATCTCTCTCCAATTCCCAACTACATATACACACCATAAACGACCTCCATCGCTGCTTCAAATCTTCAATTCATCCTCATCATCATCATTTCTTGAAACTTCATACGAAGCTCGATCATTGACCGATCAATTTAACCCCAAAATCCCAATAGAGGAAGCCCTAACCCCACCTAGCTCCTGGTACACCCATCCTTCTTTTCTCTCTTTAGAACTCGATCGCCTCTTTTACAGAGGTTGGCAGGCCGTTGGTACGTCTATAATTTCCTTTAACTCTATTAATCTCCATATCTCTAAATTAAAATTTTCTCTGATTTTGATTGTCAATTTCAGGATATACTGAACAGATTAAACAGGCTGGTGATTTTTTCACTGGCAGGTAATTTTCATGGTTACTATTACGTCCGGTAAAACCTGTTTTAAGCAGTTCTTTAAAAGTTTGCTTTTATTTGGTATTTAACAATTCCCATTATAGAAAATCAGGACTAAATTGCAAATCTGACCCTTTATTTGTCATGTTTTTGCAAAGGTGTTCTATAAACTTTTTTTTAGCACATGTCTCCCTCATATATATACATTGGTTGTGCAAAACTGTTCCTCCAACCCTTTCCGTTAATAAACAAAGTGAATTCTGTTGGTAATTTCTCTCTCGGACGATAATTTCTCAACCTCCCAGTTTGTATATAGTCGCTTTCCTATTACTGGTAGTCTGGTTCAGGCTATCTAACTGAAAGAAGTCTTCAATGGAGAAAGAAAGATAGATCACAGATATTATATCATCATAACAGAGTTATTACAGAGAATGAAAAAGAAGATTACATTATATACTAACTGCTAACTACTAACTAATCAGCCTTATAATGAAAGTACACTAATGACCTTAGCTCACTCTTTTACAATTACTATTGTATCCTTGAACATCTTTAGCTAACTGAGCTCATTGACCCTGTACATTAACACTTAACACTTTTTTTTTGTATACCGTGGGTTGAAACGTCTCTGAAGTGTAGCAGTGTTTGGAATGTAACAGTACCTATTTATGCAGATGTCTTTGTCAATCAATGTATGTATTTACTCTCTTTCTTTTATAATTATTTGAAGGTGGTTGATTAGTGAACTGTGGCAGGTTAGGAGATGTAGAGTATGTGATATGTCGAGATGATAATGGCAAATTACAGGCATTTCACAATGTATGTCGCCATCATGCCTCTCTTCTTGCATTTGGAAGTGGGAAAAAGGCTTGCTTTACTTGCCCATATCATGTGAATTTTCTCTCCTGTGACTTATATTAGTTAGTTTGTGTGGGTAACAAAAGGTGTTTCTTAACTACTTTGGATATTGCCCTGTAAAATAATTTATGAAAGTATGGGTTGTTATTGATGTGCTTTAATTATTTAGTTCTTATTTAAGTTATAGTCTCTTGATTTGTATAGTTATGGTGGTAAAGTAGTTTGTTTATAAAAATTGTAAGACAATTTATTGACCATGAATTATGAGGTTATTAGAAGTTTTAACAGATGTGTCCATTAATTTAGTTCTGTATTACGTTGTTCAGCCTCTAATTTCTATGTTTTAAGTAAGTAAACAGATACATAGTTTACTGCTGAAAAAGGAGAAAATAAGCAAATGAATAATCTACAGGGATGGACATACAGGTTGGATGGAGCACTTCTCAAGGCAACTAGAATTACAGGAATTCAGAACTTCAATGTTAATGTATGCAATAAATGTTGTTATGTTAGCAATCTAATGATCTAATCCTTGATCTTGTACCACATTTTCCGATTGAAAAAATTATTTTGGTGATTTTTCTGGCCATCTGGAGGATAGGAATTTGGACTGGTTCCTCTCAAAGTAGCTATCTGGGGGCCATTTGTTCTTCTCAATTTGGACATGGAGAAATTTCCTCAAGAAGAGTCTGATTACAATGTGGGAAATGAATGGCTTGGTAGCGCATCAGAAATCCTGAGTGTCAATGGAGTGGATTCCTCATTGAGTTATCTTTGCAGACGTGAATATACCATTGAATGCAACTGGAAGGTTTAATTCTCTTTTTGATTTACTCGAAATTGTGGCCATGTCTTAATTGATAAGCCCCTTACATTCAGTCATTACTTTTTTGGAAGCAACTGTTCTTCTGTATCAAATTTAAGCAGGCTGTATATTAGTAGTGGCCATTAGTTTTATGTAGCTATTTTGGCAGAATGTACTTTTCAAGTTTTCATGAATGACTCGAAACTTCCTTACATTTTTTTTGCAGGTGTATCAAATTTAAGCAGGCTGTATATTAGTAGTGGACATTAGTTTTATGTAGCTATTTTGGCAGAATGTACTTTTCAAGTTTTCATGAATGACTCAAAACTTCCTTACATTTTTTTTGCAGGTGTTCTGTGACAACTACTTGGATGGTGGCTATCATGTACCATATGCACATAAAGGTCTCGCATCTGGTCTTAAGCTTGAGTCCTATTCCACCACAGTATGCTCACTACTTAGTCACCTTTCTGGTATCTCTGGTACATAGCTTCTACATTATTTTGCAGCATAATGGCAGTGTCAATATTCAAAGACTTGCATTTGTGCACATTACAATTTGAATTTTACCCTCAAATGGTTTTCTAGCTCTTTATTATATGATGACTTTCTCTTCGATATATAACTATGCTATTTTGATAAAGTAGATGTTTGAGAAGGTTAGCATCCAAAGATGTGACAGTGGTCAAGTGGAAAGTCAAGTGGATGTTGATAGGCTTGGATCAAAAGCTTTTTATGCTTTCATTTATCCGAATTTCATGATTAATAGGTCAGTGCTGCATTATTTGATCTGCTCTTGTCGTTCTTGCTTCATCTATCTCCTTTTTCTTTCTTTCTTTCTTTCTTCCTTCTTTTTTTAATATAATTTTTGGGCTTGGCGGGGAGATCTCAGGTATGGTCCCTGGATGGACACTAATCGGGTACTTCCACTAGGACCACGGAAATGCAAAGTGATATTTGATTACTTTCTTGATGCTTCTCTAAAGGTAACTTTTACTTTTATTTCCACTTATACAGTACAATACCTTCAGACTGAAACTTTCCAGTGATACCAATGCCCTCCCTAAAACTAAATGTGACGTGTCTAGCGTGAGTCCATGACTTAATTCATGCATATTAAATAGCTACCCACAGAAAGTACGATACGCTATCTACAGAATCTGGTGATATCAATGCCCTCCCGAAATAACGAAATTTGATGTGTCTAGCATGACTTAATTCTTGCATAGTTATAGCTGCATACACAATTCTCATTATGTGGTGTAATTACAGTCAACTCTTTGATAGTAATGAATAGTCCGGGAGATCCAAAGATTCAATTGATTGACGACTGAATAAGCAATAAATTTTCTCCACATTTTTTGTTGATTGAGAATTATACGAGGTTAATTTATTTATTTTGATATGTAAGTTTTAGCCCCAAGTATGGGGACTGGAACCTGTGACCTTGAGGTTATTCCTCAAGCCTCTGCCATTTCTCCCAGGCTCAATACGAGGTGAATATGGGAAAGAAACGTGAATGCATAAATATAATTACACTCATTCCCAACTCGCATAAACTTCTCTTTATTCTGAATCTTTTTATCATAACCATTCAAAAGATGTCATTTTGTAAGTTATCTCACCCATTGATTTTGTTATGTAAGACATAATCTGTGTTTGACTGATGCTGTCCCTTCTATCATCCTTAATATGTTAAACAAAGAGGGTGACGGCTGCGAATGTTGAGATCTTCCATACAATCCATGGATGCATTCAGTGTTCATTCAAATTCAGCACTCTAGAGCTTGTGATTGATCTTTCCATAAAAGGGAAAATGGTATAATCTATGGCAATCCTAAGGATGAAAATTTAGGGAAGTTAGAAACTTACAGTTGTGAGAGCAGCCCTAGTCTTAGAAGTTCTTTTTAATCAAATTGTTGAATTTTTGGAACTCAGTGTAGTATGCTCGTCTATGCTCAAGGCAAAAACAATAGTGTTAATAACATGGTAGCTTTTAGTATTTGGAGTTTAGAAAGTACTGGGTTAGTTTGAGTTTAGAACATTTTTGTCCAAAATGATATCACTTTTATTTTTCATTATTCAATAAAAATAGCCGTTTACTCGTTTGCATCGTGTTATTGCAGGATGACGAAGTATTTATAGCGAGTAGTTTGGAAGATAGTGAGAGGGTGCAGGTAAAAAGCATGTCTATTCCTTGATGATATTAAATTTAATGCAAATATTTAATATCTAATGCTTTTGTGGTGGAGGATTTGTAGATGGAAGATGTCTTTTTGTGTGAATCTGTTCAGAAAGGACTGGAATCACCGGCATATTGCAGTGGCCGGTATGCGCCAGCAATTGAGAAGGCCATGCACCACTTCCACTGCCTACTTCATGAAAATCTTAGTAAATGAAAAGAAAAAGGGGGGTATCCATAATACCTTGAGAGACGAACTTCCTTTATCCACTTGGGAACTTTCATGTCCGAACTGTTCTGGAATTGTATTGAAATTTACCTGTTTTTGTATTTTTCATTTTGCATTTCTGATTAGAGAAGAGCCATTTGTTCGCCACCACTAATATTTCTCCAAGCACTTATAAACACGAGTGAAAAATTTACCTTTGCTAGATACTGTGTGTTTATGATCATGCATAGTAATTTATTCTTACATGTAAAAATAACTTGATAGATAGCTGTGAAAATTTGAAATAGATTGTACTATTTCAGATCAAAGTTGAGTGATTCTTTTATTATTATGAATGCTAGACATTTCTTTTGACGTTAACCTTTTTACGGTAAAATTTGTTATTTATATTTAGCAATAAAAATAAAATTGTTATTTATAGAAAATAATATATTCTCACAAAAAAAAGAGAGAAAAAAAAAATACTCTCTTCGTTTTAAATTATATGATTATTATTGACTTTTTAAAGTTAATTTTAGACTATTTTCAAATTCAAAATTGAGCACTCTGTTTGTGAGTTTTCCATAATAGAATTCCTAAGGATTTTTAACTCAAAAAATGATAGGAAAATTATTTTTCTTTGCGAGTTCAATAAGAAAAATATATCAATTTTCGTATCTCATGTTTGAGAGTTGCTAAAGAAAACAAAGGAATTTTTATTTGTGATATATTATTATTATTATTATTGTATCCTTACATATGGAATATAACATACTTAATCCTTATGTGTTACAAGTAAGGATAATTACGGAATTAAAATAAATTCATTAAACTCATTTTTCTTTCCTTAGCTTTCCTACCGTTTTGGTCAGGAAAGTTTATAAGAAAACATGCCATTTTTAAGGAAAATTACAATTTTCCTTGGCGTTCGTTTGTGATCACAAGAATGATGAAAATGACTCGCTATAAATTATGAAACAATAAAGCTTAAAATGAATACTATTTTTTAAATAATTTATAATATTTGTTTTTGTATTAAAAAAATTATATTAATTTTTAAATTTAAAAATGTCTCAAGTTAATTTTAAAAAATCAAATATGGAACAGAGAGAGGGAGTAGTTTAGATGGTAGTCTCATTTTTTTTGACAGTGAGGGAGTAAATACAAAATCTAAGACATTACCACAATCATCTGTAAATAAGAATAATGCCCTCTTTCAGTGGGCCGGTGATTAGGTTGCCCACCTAACTTTGAGTTGGCGCTGAGCCCATATATATCGACCCGTTTAATTTAGTCCTCTTCTCTCCGTCTCATTCGCGCCTTTCTCACTCTACTACATTTGCCACTGTAATCGCCGCCATCGGACCGCTGTGAAGCATCACCATCTTCGTATCCGCCTCTCTATATTATGTTGTATGTTCTCTATCTCTTGCATACACACAACAATGGAACACAGACCCAGCTGAATATTTTATAGAAATTTCGCATGTGATGTGTTGTTACGACGCTTTCGTTCTAAGGCATTTTTACCCGCTTTTCCCTTGTCCTGGGCTGTAAATTTGTCATCTACTTCATGTTTCGTGTTCGATTGATATGGGGAAATTGTGGAGTGTCTTCTAATTTTTAATCTTTCTTTTGGACGTTTAGATATTTTTCACTTTGCATTACTTAGGAGGATTCTCCGTTGTAGAATCACCCCTCCTGCCTAATTGTGTTTTATCACTTCACATGAGTTGAATAAATAAATAATGCTGCTTGCCATGGTTACTCTTTCTGTTTTTTTATCATGTAATTGATGTTGGAATTGCCATGATAAAGAGCATTGATTGTTAACCTCAATTTAAATTTCTATTACTTCCTCCACGGGTAAAAGTAAAACCCTATACGGCTATACCTTGTGGGCTAGTGTTCTATTCCATAAATGGGAATGATGCAACTTACTAAGGAAAAACATACTAGTATAGTTTCTGATAATTATGTTGTTCAACTTGAATTTTCTGGCACCAACTATTGATTTTTGGATAGAATTTTCTAATCTTAACTTCCGGCTCTTCATTGCAAACAACCCTGTAGATGCTTTAAAACTGCACAAGGTTTAAGGGCATGCGGAGATTAACCATGATGGCTAGATTTGTCAGAAAAATTAGTCAACTTGAAATGGTTAGAGCTCAGAACCTGAGATGCAGTTATAGTACAACAGGACAAGATAGAAATGCCAACCAAAGCAAGGCAAACTCAATGTCATCAGACGAGGATCGGTTTAACAGTCTGACAATGTCTAAGTATTCAGTGAAGGATTCTGGTGCCATATACAGTCACCGCATAGGAGAGAATGTTCCAAAAAAGGATAAGATCAAGTTTCTGGTGAGCACACTTTTTGACCTTAAGGACAGTAAAGAAGCTGTTTACGGTACACTAGATGCTTGGGTTGCATGGGAACAAAACTTCCCTACCGGGCCAATTAAGATAGCTATACAAACTCTTGAGAAAGAGCAGCAATGGCATAGAGTTGTTCAGGTTATTAAATGGATGCTAAGCAAGGGGCAGGGCACCACGATGGCAACATATGGGCAGTTAATACGGGCATTAGATATGGATCACCGGGCAGAAGAAGCACACGAGATATGGGTGAAGAAAGTTGGTCATTATTTACATTCAGTGCCTTGGCAGTTATGTAATCTTATGATATCTGTATATTATCGAAACAACATGCTGGAGAATCTTGTTAAGCTTTTCAAGGGCATGGAAGCTTTTGATCGTAAACCCCGTGAAAAAGCAGTTGTACAAAGAGTTGCTGATACATATGAGATATTAGGCTTACTTGAAGAAAAGGACAGGGTATTGGAGAAATACGATAATTTGTTCACTACTACCAAACAACCTATAAGGAATCCGTTCAAGTTATATACCCAAAAAAAGGACTTTCTGCAAGTTAATTACCGGACAAAAGGACCCCCCTCCAAGAAAAAATGAAATCACGGAGGATATATCTAATCATGTCTGGAGTTGCCCAAACAAGTGAAAGATATTCTGAAGATAATTAATGTATTTGAAAGGCATATAACATGTAACTTTTTGGGTAGAAGTGAGGCTTGCTGCTTCATTGTGGATCTTATAACTGCACTTCTCCTTGGCGAGTTGGTGTTAAGATTAAGTTAGCTTATATTTTATTTTTAATTGCTTTGTAGTGTTCAATGTGTGAATGTGATGCTTAGAAAGGAGAAATAATGTTTGATATATATATATATATATATATATGTATATATATATTGATATAGATATAACCTCCCTCGTCCAGAAAAGAGAGTTAAATGTGTTAGATGTATTGTTTATGAATATTAACCACGGAATGCACATCACGGATTCATTATCAGAAGCTAACACGAGCCATACATTACATTTAGGGGAATCGACGAATCAAGGATCTGTTGCTAGTAAGGGCGAATTTTTTTGGCTGAAAATTGAAGTGAGAGGCTGAAACTTAGCGAGTTAGAGAGCGATAGTTTGAATACATTATAGACCGCATGTTTAGTTCTTTTTAGAGTAGTAGTAGTAGTTTAAGTTTTTCCTTTCTAAGTTTAACTTTTTTATAAATAAGTTTTTATTTTTGTCCGGCCCGATACCTATAAAAAAAATCGAGCATAGGTGCGGCCTATGCTGCCCTATGAATAGATCCGCCCCTGCATGCACGGATTTGTGGAAGCAAATGCTAGGAATGGTCCGCAGAAGCAAATGCTAAGAACGGACTCTTAATCGCGTTGTTGCATTAAGTACATTGAGCCGGATCTAGGATCATCCAACCAAGCCTCTCCTTGAGTTCGGTCTTCAATCAGAATTATTACTACCTCTATTTTATTTTTGCAAGATTAATATTGATCTTTTCAAAGTTTATTTCAAACTCAAAATTTACAATTATAAATTACTTGCAAAATATTACTAGTTATAAGATTTATTATTTTTAAAATTTAAATGAATTATGTCAATTTTAAATTTGAAATGTCTCAAACTGACTTTTAAAAAGTTAATATTAAACTTATAATTTAAAACGGTCAACCCGTAAAAATTGGCATTTTCCCCACCCAAAGTTTGTGCCGTCTACCAGGCACCAGCTAAAGAACGCTGAAGGGTTCTGATGTTTGGTAGAACAAAAATGTGGCGGAATGAATTTTGTTTAGCACTTTTGAGAGTTAATACTTGAGATGCTAGGGATGGACATCACTCACCTAAAAGGATATACATATAAAATGTAGGTATGCTGCAGGCAAAATTTGGTCAATTTTGAAGGTTTTTTATGCGTTTTGGTGAAGTTGGTCTGATGCTTTCTCTTGACAGCTTGAAATGACTTCTACTTCCATTTTCATGTTGCTAGGTACCTCTAGTTGCCACTATTCCTTCCATTCTAAAATACCCTTTACATTTGATTTGGACTCCCTTTTTTTTGAGTTTAAATTTATCTCATTTGCACATTACATCTTATACTTCAAAATGTGACACTTTACATTCTGTACTTTTAGCTAACCAACACATACTGACCCAAAATCCGTCGTTAAAAGTTACGAGGTTATTGCTTAAAAAGTGATGGGTTTCGTACTTTTAGTAATACTTTAGTGACGCATTTTGAACTTTAAAGTATAAGATGCAATGCACAAAATGGAGTAAATTTTTAAGATACAAAGCGCATTTAACTTCTTTTTTTTTCAATATTGATTTTTATATATTTTTCCAAGAAAGAACCCTCACTCCGCTATCCATGTTTGGCGCACATAACACATACTACTAATTAAATGTATTGAACAAACAAGTTCAATACTTTTTCAGGATTGTTGTTATTTTTCACAAGAACAGTAACAAATTAAAACATATATGAACCTGAATGATCTACCAAATGACCTTAATATTTTATTGACTAGCAAGTGCTTTATATACATGAGAAACATAACAGAAATGCATAACAGATAGCATCACAAGCTCATAAATCCATGAGCTTATCTTTTAGTTCAAGCAACAACTACTTTCCTATTTTCAAGCAACAACTACTTTAAAGCTTTCAAACATTTTGACTTATTCAAAAAATACTCCAGCCACTTTATTTCAGCAATCTTTGAATATCTTAGCAACCTACTCAGCATGACACATCAGCAGTTGAGTCATCTTCTCAACACTCCTCCTTGGATCAGCTGCTGCTCATTCCCAATTTTTCTCTTAGGAATTCAAACCTGGCTTTAGAAAGTGCTTTTGTCAGAATATCAGCAACCTGATTTTCTGTATTGCAATGGAGCAACAGTATTTCTCCTTCTTTCTGTACTTCCCTGAGAAAGTAAAATTTAATCTTAAAATGCTTTGTTTTCCCATGGAAAACTGGATTGTTAGATATAGATATAGCAGCTTGGTTATTAACAAAGATTTGTGTGGACTCCTCATGTTCCATATGCAGATCTGTTAACACTTTCCTAAACAATAGAGCTTGGTTACAACTGCTGTAGCAGCCACATATTCAGCTTCAGCAGTACTTTGTGCAGTAATCTCTTACTTCCTTGAACACCAGGAGAACATACCTGATCCAAAACAAAAACAAAAACCAGTTGTACTTCTCATATCATCAACAGAACCTCCCCAATCACTGTCAGAGAAGCCATGGAACTTAAAATCTGAACAATGAGTGAACTTTATGCCATAATTGACAGTGCCTTTGATATATCTCAGAATCCTCTTTGCAGCTTGAAAATGCACCTCACTTGCACAGTGCATAAACCTCGAAAGTAAACTCACAGCATGCATTATATCAGGTCGGGTTGCTGTAAGATACATTAAGCAACCAATCAAACTCCTGTACAAACCTTCATTAACATTATCAGCTCCATCATCCTTGCTAAATTTCTCTTTCTGATTCATAGGAGTTGATGTAGCTTTGCAGTCTTCCATGTGAAATTTTTTGAGTATCTCCTTTGCATACTTTCGTTGGCAGATAAAGACTTCATGCTGCCTTTGCTTTACTTCCATTCCCAGAAAATAGGACATCAAGCCTAAATCTGTCATCTCAAACTCCTTAAACATTTCTGCTTTAAATTCCTTTATAAGCTCCTCATTGCTCCCTGTTATAAGCAAATCATCAACATAAACAGACACAATAATTAAGTCAGTAGCCTCCTTCTTCACATACAGAGTAATTCACTTAGGCTTTTTTCAAAGCCTAAGCTTAATAAGTGATTATTTATCCTGTTGTACCAGGCCCTTGGGGTTTGTTTAAGACCATACAATGCCTTTTTCAGTAAATACACCTTATCCTCATGCCCCTGCATAACAAATCCCTCTTGTTGCTCTATATATATTTCCTCTTGCAAAAAACCATTGAAAAAGCTGATTTAACATCTAGCTGATACACCTTCCAGCTTTTTTGTGCTGCAATTGCTAGCAGCAACCTGATTGTATCTAACCTTGCCACAGGTACTAAGGTCTCAGAGAAATTAACACCATAGATTTGAGCATAACCCTTCACCACTAGCCTTGCTTTATACTTGTTAACTGATCCTATCTGCATTTAACTTGGTTCTGAACACCCATTTAACTCCTATAACCTTCCTATTTTTGAGGTTTTTCCTTAAGCTCCCAAGTGTGATTTTTCTCTATCATTCTCATCTCCTCTTTCATAGCTTCCATCTATTTCTGATCTTTTACAGCTTCTTCAAATTCTGTATTCTCCATTACAGCCACATTGCATCTTTGATAAATGTCAAAAAGCAGTATTGTTCCCCTGACTGGTGGGTCATCAACATTGTCTTCAGAAGGTTGCAAATCTTCTAAAAATTGATCCTTTTCTCCATCATCCCAATTCCACTGCTCATTCTCCATGAAAGTAACATCTCTACTTATCAGAATTTTCCCTGTTTGAGTTTGAAAAATTCTGTAAGCTTTAGAGATGTTGCTGTAACCAATAAAGACTCCCGGTTCTGCTTTCTTATCAAGCTTGTCTCTCTTCACCTGAGGCACATATGAAAAACACAGACAACCAAATACTTTGTAGTTATGTAATAGAGGTTTGTATCCATATTATGCCTCAAAGGGTTTTTTTCTTTTCAAAGCCCTCGTTGGAAATATGTTAATTAGAAAAATAGCAGTATTTGCAGCCTCTACCCAAAACTTTTTTGGCAGCCCTTTTTCATGTAGCAGACATCTGGTCATCTCCATGAGTGTTCTATTCTTCCTCTCACTCACTTCATTTTGTTGTGGAATGTATAGAGCTGTCAGCTGGTGCTTGATTCCAACTTCTTCACAAAACAAATCGAACTTTTCTGAGGTGTATTCCTTGCCATTATCTGATCTTAACACTTGCATCTTGCAGCCACTCTGATTTTCCACCCAAGCTTTGAATTTCCAGAACACAGCTGCAACCTCGGATTTAAACCTTAAGAAGTAAATCCAACACATTCTTGTTAAATCATCTATAAAAGCAATATAATATTTACTTCCTTTAATGATGGAGTTCTCTGAGGCCCTCCAAGATCAGTATGTATTAGTTGTAGCTTTTGTGAAGTCCTCCAGGCCTTTTTAGGAAATGATAATCTACTTTGTTTTCCATATTGGCAAGCCTTGCAGCCAAGTACATGCTCTTCTAGTGGTGGTAATCCTTGTACCAGCTGATTTTTCTGCATATATATGAGTGCTGCATGATGAAAATGGCCCAATCTCTTGTGCCAAATTTCTGTTATGTTCATAGAGACTTGATATGCTGTCTGCTCCTTCATTGGATCCAGAGAGAAATATTTGCCTCTCATTTTGATTGTACACACCTCGTGGCCATCCGCATCTCTAATCATACACTTTTTAGTCTTCAAACAACAGTTTATAGCCTTTCTTCAATAGCTGACCAACACTTAGCAAATTTTGATTAATTTTAGGCATATATAAAACATCAGTAATTAGTTTTGTACCTAAAATACTTTCAATTGCTACTGTCCCTTTGCCTCTTACTTCAATGAACTCACCATTTCCAACCTTAACTCTGAAAATTTTAGTTCTATCCAGCTCTCTAAAGAGCTCTTTGTCATAGGTCATATGGTTTGTGCAATCACTATCAACTAACCAATGTTCATTAGAGCTTTTGCTTGCATAACATGAGACAACAAACAGGTGCTCCTCCTCCTGTTGGTCCACCATTTTAGCTTCACCCTCTTGCTGTTGTTTATTTATGCAAACCTTCTCTATGTGGCCTAACTGGTTGCACTTTCTACACTTGATGTCAGGCCTCCACCAACACTTAGATTGAGGATGATTTGTCTTTTTGCAATGCTGACATTGAGGGTAAGTTCCTCCTTTGTTGTTACTGCCTCCAGCTTCAGCATTTCCTTTGTTTGAGTTATCTTTATTGCCCATCTTTTTCTTGCCTTTACTTCTATCCTGGGTTTGTATTTTGGCCTGCAAAGCTCCTTCCACAAACTCTTCTTGCCTAATAAGTCTTCTCTGCTCCTGTGCCTGTAAAGCATTCAAAAATTCTGCCAAAGAAATACTTGTTAAGTCTTTAGATTCCTCAAGAGAGGAGATTTTGGACTCAAACCTTTCAGGTATGGTTACTAGGATTTTTTCAACAACCCTTTGATCAGATAAGTCTTCGCCAAGCAACCTTACCTTGTTTACTATGCTCAGCAGCCTATCAGAGTACTCCTTTATGGTCTCTGATTCCTTCATCCTTTGTATCTCAATTTCCCTCCTTAAGTTCATCACTTGCATGCTCCTTGATCTGTCATTGCCTTGAAACTCAGTTCTAAGATAGTCCCAGATATTTTTGGCTGACTCCAAAGTCATGATCTTGGTGAAAAGAACTTCAGAAACTGCTGAATGGAGGCATGACTTGGCTTTGAATTTTTTTGTTGTCCTTTCCTTGTGAACCTTGATTTCTTGGACAGTAGGATTGTCTGGCAATGGAGTGATTTCATAATCAGCTTCAACTGCCTCCCAAAGATCAACTGCTTGCAAATAAGCAGTCATCCTTACTGCCCATGTTTGATAATTCTCACTAGTGAAAACTGGTGGTATATTGGAGAGAAAGCATTTGAGGCCATGCTTAGAAAGGTTAGGTATTTATGTGTTTTGGTGAAAGAATGCTCTCAGGATTTCTCACACAGGCCCCTTAAGAAAACAACTCTGATACCAATATGTTGTTATTTTTTACAAGAATAGTAACAAATTAAAACATATATGAACCTGAATGATCTGCCAAATGACCTTAATATTTTATTGACTAGCAAGTGCTTTATATACATAAGAAACATAACAGAAATGCATAACAGATATCATCACAAGCTCATAAATGCAGGAGCTTATCTTTTAGTTCAAGCAACAACTACTTTCCTATTTTCAAGCAACAACTACTTTAAAGCTTTCAAACATTTTGATTTATTCAAAAAATACTCCAGCCACTTTATTTCAGCAATCTTTGAATATCTTAGCAGCCTACCCAGCATGACACATCAGCATAGTCATCTTCTCAACAAGGATCCGGTTACTATGAAGTTAACTTCATGGTAAGTTGATCAATTGACTAATATAGTGCTGACACGCAGAGGAAGAGATCACCTCCCGGCCTGCGTGTCGACACTGTATTGGTCAATTGACCAAAGTTAACTTCATGCTAACCACTCCCACTTTTTCAGATTAGAATCATTAGGCTTTAAAATTACTTAAAAAAAGTAGTAAGAAAGAAATATGAACTTTTATGTCTAGAGAAACAAAGTCAAATAAGAGTACCATTCTTGACTAGTCCTGTAGTCCACCAGTATCAGAAGTATTCAATATATGCATTAATTGTACATAACAAAAATAAACCCTCCACTAGCTATCTCCCGTCTTCAACTAACAGAACCTGAGGAGTAAAGAAAGTGAAGTTAAAGCCCATCATCATTACTAGGCTGAATAATAATAATAAAAAGGATTCTCACCTTTGGAAGTTATTTCGTTTAATGATTTTCTGGTGAAGAACTCACTAAACGCTCTCTCTGGGACGGGTATCAATTTCCCAATAATGGCAATTGGCCAACTGGTCCAGAAAATGAAAATAGAGAATGTTAAAAAGGATAGATTCAGTATAACCAAAATCTTGAGCCACGATCCCCACTTTTGGAATATCAAAAGACAAAGTTCTCATTCATAACACAAGGGGGAAAACCATCGTCCAGTAAAGGTTTACCAGCTACTAGCATACCAAACACAACTCAAAAGTCTATTTTAACCTTTCAGCATAACTTCACAACCAAAAACAGGCTCACCTGATGAAGCCGATGGCTATGGAGATGAGCCATAATTTCCAGCTAAGTTTAACTGTTGAAGTAAATTTCCCAAGAAACATGATAATCATGACCTTACAATAAAGAAAAGAAACAGAAAAAATGTCAACCAAAGTGCACCTATGAATTAAGCTTCACTCTTACGACAATTGACACACAAACCAACACAGAGATAGAGGGAGATTGATGTTCACCTGAAAAACCAGAGTTAATCCCACTATCCCCATGAAGAGACGATTCTTTGTGACACCTTTGAATATGTTAATCTCGTCAGGCTTTCTTGCATTAAATTCATTAAATAACTGCAATTCGAAAGGATTTACCATCAATTACTCTAATAAAAGAACCCAAAACCATTTATTTCTGTGACTTCACTCGGATCTCAGCTCAATGCATGTGAGCAGACTTTTATTACTTTCAAAGCTGTAATTCTTTCCATCAAAATTGCATGTGCTTATATTATATTTGTAACGACTTTATTAAAGACAAACTAACAGTGGATATCAGTTAATATGGATTCTTCACCATAAATAATAATTTAACTTGCTAAAAATAAGTACAAATTGAAAAGAACATTAACTAGGTCATGGAAAGGAAGAACAGTAAGATAACAGATGATGGCTATCAAGCAACAGCTCTGCTTACTACAGTACCTGATATTTTTAGCTCAAAATCCTAAATGTGCCATAATTTGGGAGGAGAAAATACCAGTTGCAAAAAATAATGCAATTATTTGATTGCATTGAATCCCAACATATTACATCTACAGCTAATCTTATTTAAGTAGACACCTGACGCAACAAATTGAATCCCAATATATTACATCTACGGCTAATCTTATTTAAGTAGACACATCTGACACAACAAATGCATTTAAATGTAATGTAATCTTCACTTAGACCACAATTTAAAGGTTGCTTATACAAGTACACTTACCTGACACAGAACAAATGCATTGAAGATCAACGTATTCTTCACTTTGATAGCATGGTTCTTATCCTCATGCTTTAAATTCAGAATACTTATTCCCCGAAAATTAAGTAAAAGGAGGACGGAGACTTGATACAGAGCCTGTAATTTCAAATCAAGAATCATCATTTGTAGAAACGAATAACTCAAACCTATACTTTTCTTGTATTGTAATTATTTGTTTGTGAGGACACATTATAGTTGCCATAATTATAGATAGAACACCTGGATCAGTAAGTTTCTCCACATGATATTCGTTATGAGAGGTTCTCTGAGAAAGGAGTCATAAAAAAAATATAATTAACAATTGAGCATTTCTCAAATGAGTAAATGTATAACACAATTCTTATAACATTCACTTTTTCACAAGAAGCTACTAACAGATTAATACTCTCTTATAACCAAAACCTTTTATCAAACTTCGTGATGGATCCATGGGCAATGTTACCTCTCGCAACTGATAATTATAGGAATCAAATATAAATCTTTTGTATATTACTAATCAATCTACATAGCTAGAAAAACTATTATTACTTATGCTATTACACATTGCCACATCTTTACCTATCAGATTCCAAACAAATAAATCGAGGCGACTAAGTTGCTTATTAATTATTACCAAAAGCTATGCATTACTAAATCATAACGTTCCTGGTGCCTATTGATGCAGAACAGCTTTAGGGAATTAAATATCAGAAGGCTATTTTCTTGGGGTTGGAGAAGGGTTGAATTTAGGAATTAATATTTGAAGGTTTGGGGTCAAGAGAGGATATTCAGCGGCTGAAAACTCGGAAATTTTCTGTACTATAGAAAGGATATTATACTTTTAGAATGCCATATCAGATCAACCATGTTACCAGTAAACACAACGCAACTACGTTTTATTTGAAGGAGTAAACACAAACAAAAACTCGAAGCTCAAAATTCATGATTACAATTCTAATGAAATTATAAAGTTCTGTATCACATGTATACCATGTGTGTGGTGTAGTTATCAACATCTAAAGAAGTCTAACCTTCGACCAACTGGAGGTCTTTGCATGAGGTGATCTGTTGGTGGTTCAGTCGCAAGTGCAAGTGCTCCAAGAGTATCCATGATAAGATTCACCCAAAGAAGCTGGACAGATAAATCAGTACAGTGATGTACACAAACACACATGCCATCTATGCATACATAATTGTATATAGATAAGATATAAATATACTGATATATAAAGGGAGAGAGAGGAGGGGAGAAATAGAGAGAGAGAGAGAGAGAGAGAGAGAGAGAACAAACCTGCACAGCATTTAGTGGGACATCTCCTGAGGAAACTGCAGCCACAACATTAATTATAAGAGCTGCAACATTTACCGTCAGCTGAAATTGGATGAACTTTTGAATATTAGCATATACAGATCGGCCCCATCGAACAACCTGCAATTTTCAAAAATAAATAAATTTACTGACTGTCCAAAGTAGTAAGAAATGAATTCTGTGATTGTTGCCGAGTAATCCTATATAAACAAATCAAGAAATGGGGCACAAGTAACTTGTGAATAAAAAAAAGAACATAGATAAGAATTATGACACTGAACTTGTATGCCTACACAGTCCAACAAGGGTTTACTGAACATATCTCATATACAATCGCAATATTGCATCAGCTTTCCTCTCCAATCCAATGGAGAGACTTACTATATATATGTATGTTTATATATTGTATTTCTGAAGGGAATAATACACACCAAAAGTATGTATGCTTGTGGCCATATGTTCCTCAACTTATGAGGGTCCACATTTGATTTGTGGTTGGTACTGACGACATTGTCACAGTTCAAGACAAGGTATATCATAATCTTACTTCAAAAAATAGGTGTAGCTAACTTCAACATGCTCATTTATATATCATTCCGAAAATCAGAAAGCCAAAAACAGTCGCTGATAAAAAATATTTCAAGGCACATCAATATATTCTCTCTATAGTATCATTGAAACTCTCTATCAAGGAAAAACTAGGTGTTCTTCAATCCCTAAACTCATCCTTATCCCAGACTAACCTTTACAACTGTAGCAAAATTGTCATCCAATATAATGATGTCTGAGCTTTCTTTTGCAACCTCTGTTCCTTGGATTCCCATAGCAAGACCAATGTCAGCCTACAGTCCACAACGATTGCATGCAAAATCTTAGCTTAGTAGAAAGATACAATACTGTCAAGAAAGACAAGATAAAACAGATATGTTATCAAAGGAGACAAACAAACTGATAGAAGTCCATCAACCAGACCATGGTTTCACATTAAGCAAAAACACTCCAGGTCCACCATGTGTGTTCTAATAAAGAAAGGTTTTGCAAGCTGTCAATAGACCTGACAAAAAATAGATTTGGTTTGGTCATGAGTTACAAAACATGGTTATGGTTCCATTAAGAACTAAAACCATATAACATTTTTTTAATATGGGGACTCGATGGGTACGAATCTAATATAGGTCAACCCATTTTTTAAATTTCAAGCGTGCCATTATTATTTTTTATACTCTCCCTAAAAATTTTTTGTCTCTAAAACTTTTATACTCCCTAAAATTTTTATAACACACTCTACAATTTTCTACTTTTTCTCTCAAAATTTTATGCACTCTCTCTCTAAAAAAACACGAAGTGGGTACTTAATATTTGGCAACTCAATTATGGCTGACATGCTTGTGAACTTTGATTAAAGCTCTGATTCCCCAATCGGTTTGCTAGTAAATGATTTTTTTCGATTAAGCTACGTGATCCACCTGCTTTTAGTATTTTCAGTTATAAATTTCTCTGTAAGGGCCAATGCGGATGAACTACTCTTCCAAAAGAAGCCTCCATTATCACAGAAAGTATAAAGAAGCATTACCAGAGAAATACTTAACAAGTAACCAACTAAACAGACTTCCATAATCAAACAACTAGGACAAAAACTGAGTTGTTGATTGAATCAGATTTGTATGATGCTGATAGTAAGAATAAGATGAAGAAGAAGCGCCGAGGGAAGAAGGGGAAGTGAGAGGCAAGAGGAGTGAAACTGGTTTATTTTTATTTCATCCTAGAACAAATAAGAAAAGGATCGAAACAAGTTAACTGGTGGTCCTGTTTTGCTTTTTAAAAATATGGGTTCAAACTTTATCCAACCTAAATAATTAAAAGTAGTTAACCAACCCAATGGTTCTAGCTTATTTGGGTTGATCCAACAGTTTATAAACTATATTGCCAGGTCTAACTGTCAACATATAATATCTCATAACTTTTACCACATAATGAAGTATAACTCCACCAGATAACCGTGTCATATTATTATTAATCAGTTTCAATATGGGAGAACATACTGGTAGGTAGACTCATCAATAATGAAATGAACCCTAAAAATCTACTTCTCTGCTACATTCAAGTATGGTTAACAGGTTAAGATTTACAGACTTCTATCATCCATCTACTAAGTGCAATATTGTCATATCAAACCTCATGTAAAGCAGGAGCATCATTAGTGCCATCTCCGGTTACAGCAACAACATGTCCCCTTTTCCTCAATGCTTGCACAAGTAACAGCTTATCATTAGGAGATGACCTTCCCATGACCTAAGCATCATCATAACACAACCAATTTCCAAATAGAAGATCAATTACAAGAACATGAACAAAAATTACAATTTAGTGAATTTAATGCTTCAATCATACTGATATCTTCTCAGCAATATCCATTCTATGCACTTCTGACAAAGCACGAAATGCCTTCCCTTCAATGAGATTTGGCTCAGTAGCATCTGCATACGACCCTAGTATGCCACATTCTAAAGCTATTGCTCTTGCTGTTTGTAGATTATCACCGGTGACCATTCTTACCTATATTGACCCCCACCCAAACCCAAACGGGAAGTAAAACAAACATAACCAACTGTCAGATCATATAATATTTCATAGTTATTTATATTACACAAGAGACACACATCATTAGTTCATTACAATGAAGAATACAATGACTTGTAAAAAAAGAATATATATATTGTGAAATGCAGCTTATGATAAGTAGTTCCCCCACCTTAATCCCCTTACGTAAGTAATGTCTCTGATTATCGAAAAAATAATCTAATTTCTCAAGTAAAAACTCCACAAATATAACGGTAAATATCTCACCTATGAATCCCTGGAGAATATCTTCTAAAAGTATAAAAAGAAGTACAAGTCACCATATTGGTGTAGAAGATGGCACTCTTTTACAAAACGATGAAACCAAGTGAATTGAGCAAGTTATAATTACAAAATTCTTTGAAATGGTATATCATTTGATCAAGGATTACATATTCAATGACCAAAAGAAAATATATAGTGTTTGAAAAAATTACTAAAAATATTTGTCAACCCAGATTAAGATGTGCATATGCTACATAATCCAGGTTCACACAATTACATTTTTAATTGTAAAGGGAATGCATGAAATTTGAGTAAAAACCATGTAAATGAAAAGGTATAATATAATACAAAACATTTGATTGAAAACAGAGCCTCCAGGATCTCAAATTGTTTAAGGGTGGTCCGCTCTTAGGAGAGAAACATAAGATTGAAAACATCAATAAATTTTCAACACCCAGCTACTCCACAATCCTCGGGACAACAATTTGCAATTCACATGCTCATCATACCCTCAAAAAGTTATAATGAAACAGAACCATAAGAAACGGTAATTATACAAGTAAAAAGAACAACTTCAGACTTTTACAAATCAAGTACTAGCAAGCAATTGCACTTAAAAGCAGATTCTTTTTTCTCTTTTCTTTTGTTTTTTCTAAAATAATTGTTCAAATACTAGTCCAAACAAAATTCCACTCAAATACAGAAAACCTATGTAGATGGACAATGGGCCTGACGCTTTTTTTTAATCAGGAATAACAGTTACAGTAATACACTAATACTGGCGCACAAGTGACAGGACAGTATCCAACATGCATCATCATGGCCCTCGACTGGAATTCAAAATCTAAATAAACAAATTAATATTTGTCGTGAAGATCGAAATGCTCTAGACAATAAACATTTTAAGCAAGATTTATTAGGAAACAAAGCACACAATCTACAATATGCAATATATGACAAATGAAAAAAAAAACCCACTACAAATACCTTAACACCAGCGTTTATGCAAAGTTGGATCGCATTTTTAACACTTGGACGGCAAGGATCCTGCATTGAGAACAGAATGGGTATTTAAAAAGAATTGAAGACAAACCATGCTGGTTTTCTCAGCATATAGTTGAGCCAATTTGATAACCAAGATATTGAAATGAAAACAAAGTAAATAAGTAGAGCTTCTAAGCAACATGAAAGAATCATAAGCTGAAGAATCAACCAAGTCAATTTTTTCCCCAGATCTTTCAATTCTAAGAACGAAAAATAATATGCTATATGTAGTGAAATAACATGTAAAAATAGAACAACTAGACTACAAATGAGATATATGTATGCTCCTGTGTGTGTGTATATTGACAAGTGACTGAAAACATTAGATTCGTAAAACCCCACGGCATAACAAAGAGGGTGTACGAAAAAAACTGACGGCTCAGTATGTTAAATTACGGATTAAGGTAATTAATAATTAAGAAAGTACTAGTAACTGCATGATGATCAACTCAAGATTTGTCTAGGTCCAAGATGCATCAACTGTACGAGTCTTAATGTGATAATAATGACAAATCAATGAAGAATAATAAGAAAAACAATTTCCAGTTGTGACCTTTGCCATTTTAGTGCAATAGCAAATGTCCAATAATAAAATTGAATTACAACTGCTTTCTGTTTGCAAAGATGAATGGAGTTTATAAGAAAAGAAATTCTTGTGACATTTCAATTTCAAATCAGGTTAAAGATGAACTGGTTCAAGAAGGTTCAGTCGGATAATTTGTAATACCTTCAGGCCAACAATAGCTAGCAAGACAAGGTCCTCCTCAGGCAATTCCCAATGAGCCAGCTCCTCCTCATTATGAGGTATGTTTTCCACTTCACATGTTCTGTACGCAATGGCAACACATCTCAAACTTCCTGTGGCCATATCTTCGATTGCCTTTTCAAATAATGTTCTCTGCAGATAAAATTTAACGACCATCAATTTTGAGTAAAGAAATTTAGAAGACTACTATATATCACATGCATGTTCCAGTAAAAACCAATCACCACACAGTTCATAATTTTGAGTAATTGTCAATCAAATAAGATCCATTGTGCCATATATGTAGCAGAGATGCTTCAAACAGGGTGGGAAACCTTATCAGATATGTATCCGACACAACTATAAGAATGAAGAAATAAAAATAATTGTAGTTTTCCGTTAGAGAAAGAAATATAGATATATTTTTAATCTTTTCTCCTGTTTTGTCCCAGCTCTGTTCGAGCTCAAAGTTGATTTAATTGGACCAACTCATATCCCATTTGTAACTTTGCTTTTAGGAGTAAGGCTTCCAACTCCCCTCTACATGCGGGTATGTTATTCTTTTCTTTATAATAATTGTGTGGAAAAATTAATAAATTACATAAATTAATGGGAAAATCATGGTTTCAAAAACAAATGTGAGTACATAGTAAAGTAATTCATCTTGAGCGTGTGACGAACGAGATTTTGTAATTTAATCTGAATATTTATTGAATTAAATAAATTTTTTTTTTGATGATTTAATTATTGAGTTAAATAATTAATTGATAAAATTGTGGTAGATTAATTTAATTATATGTGTCACATTAGTTAAATTAATGTGGTGAATTTTATATTCAATGATGTATTTAATTGAGCTTATTTGATTTAATGAATTAATTAATAAGCATAATGTTATTCTAATTAATTTAATAATTAATTAGAGATTTAATGATTTAACATAATTAATAAATAAGAATTTTAATTATGTGACTATGTGATTTATTGTGGAATCATGCTATTTTATTTAATTGATTTAAATAAGATTAATTGATTAATTAGGAGTGTTACAATTAAACTATATAATAGTAAGTTATTAGATTAAATGGGAAAATGGACTCTTTAGGCTAGCCAAACATGGCCTTATAGGAGGTTGGTCAGTTAACCCATAGTGGGAGTTAACTGACGACCCATGTATTCACGAATTCTTTTCACGTAAACATTATATACACTAGTTCTATTTGATATTCATATCAGAAGAAACAAACTTAGAAAAAGTTGAGAGAAAAATTGAGAGAACTTTGAGAAAGAGTTGAAGAGATCAAGGATTGTAGAAATCAAAAGAGAGTTCATCATCATAACAAACTAGCAATGGTAATTCCTTCATCTTTAAGTTTAATTCCATGTTTTTCCATTAACGTATTTTTGAGTTCTCTGTAAAAACAGAGTTTGTGATTACTACATAAAGTGATGATATAAGTGTTACTAATTAGACATAACATATTTTCTATCGTATATTCATGTTTTAAAACAGTCAATTTCATATAAATATGTATTAATTGAATTCTTGTGAAGTTATAGAGTTATGTTTCCTTCATTAACATATATTCTGAGTTCTCTGTGTATGGGAAAAATTAGCAATTTTTGATTATATGTTCATATATATGTTATTATATCATTATAACATGTTTTGTATTTGGTATGAATGAATTAAAATAATCGAATTCATGTAATTAGGCCTTAATTGGGTTTTCAAAATTTTACAGAGTTTTTTTTTTCCATTTACGTGCTTTAAAAATTCTCTGTGAATGGAAAAATTGATAATTGTTCATTATATGGCTATATGTGTGTTCATATATGTTTATAACATAATATATGCCATATATGCATAACTTGCAGTGATCGAATTTTGTTTAAATTGGGTTTTCGAAAATTACAGAGTCGTATATATGGCCATACGGCCCTTACGTACAAATTTTATACCATGAATCGATGGTTTAACTTTGAATTAACATTTGCATATGATTGTACACGTCTATACGAACAAAACAGAAGTTAAACGAATGGATTCGGTGTTATAACGAATCCGTAACGTTGAATTTCTTGATTTTTCTTCAAAACATGATAAAGTATGAAAACAGTGAAATTAGATGCCTTGGATTGTGTGATTACATTATTTTAATTGCCAAGATCATGCTAAAAATGTTGTATAGCGTTTCTGTGAAGTTTTTACATTATGGGTAGCCTTAAAATTCATTACGTTAGTTTAATTTGAATTTATTTGGGTTGCTCTGGGTATTCATCGCGAACCAGGGAGTGCACCAGCAGGGACACCCGCCCCAGCGGGTGTTCATGGGCATTAGGACCCGCCCCAGCGGGTATAAGGGCTGTTCAGGAGCCCTTTTTTTTTCGAGACTGTTTTGATCTCCTGTAGTAAAATAAGCATAATTGTTTCATACGAACTCCGATTAAGGCGATTCAAGATGATTCGAAAAGATAACGAGTAGACCTACAACTTTCATTCTTTAAGTTTTTTAATTTAAAATCGTTAAAATGGGTAAAAATGGCCATCTTTGTGACTGATGCGTATTCGGAGGCAATCGGAGGGCTTCGGACATGCACGCACACAAGTGTAGTGTTCTCGATAATAAAAAATGTTGTTTTAAGTTACATACATGAATATTATATGATTTGAAGTTCATGATTAATAAATTAAGTTATTGACATGTATAAGATAATGTGAAGGTTCAAGTTAACAAACTAAGTGCGAACTTGAATATCGTAATTGTAAAACTTGATTATGATTGTTTAAAGGGCTATACATGTGTGATATGCATGTTGTGAGTTTACATTCATGTTATGTGGTTAGCCATTGAGTAATATTATAAACCAAGTTGTAAGTCGAACTTAAGTGAATAGTTCAACAGTTAAACATAGTAGTTATGAAAACTAATCGATGTCGTATACATAATGTAATGTGTAGGACGTTGAGGAAGTGAATTGTAATTATATTTGTAGCTTGTGCAAGAGGCAAGTATCCTATCCCTAACTTATTGATTTAGCAAGTTCCCTAAATTCTAATTTATTCATTTATTAAGTCTTAGACTTGTGTTTCTATATCGAGTAAGCTTGTGTTCTTAATTGTTCCAGTTCGAAATTCATATTACATATTGTAACTCTTTTAAAAGCATGATTCAGTTATACAATACTTATTCGATTGTATACTCTTGAGATTTATTATTCAAGTTGAATATCGATGATATTGTTGAACCTTATAGGACTAGTGAACCCTTATTGATTCGACTAGTCCATAGTTGATGAACGTTCTAAATTCTAAAATACTTATTGAGCTTATCCAAACCAAACTTCCTTTGGTGCGGACTCTGATATCAAAACTGAGATGAACAACTCTGTAAAAGGGGATTATTTACGCTTTAGCGTTGAGATATTGTGCACAGTATGGTACTAAGGGCTGATCCTCCTAAGTACGAGAAGTAGAGTCCATAGTCTTATGACTGTTAAAGGTTTAAAGTATAAACACTTTACAACCTAGGACATAATTCAAGGTCTTATGACCCTCAGATGTTATTTTGATTCCTGTTATTTATCCTCGTGTCAAAAGTTGAGTTTCTTTATTCAGATGTCTTTGATTCACTCGCATGTTATTATATTGTTGTCATATTATTATACTTGTGGGCAATCGTGCTCACTCTTGCGTAATAATAACATTGCAGTTAAGAACGAAAGGTCCGAAGAGCCTTCTACTAGCAAAGACAAGGGCAAGGTCAACAAGTGATGAAGACTTGTTGTTTATTTATATGTTTATGTTTCAGCTTTATGTTAGTTGTGTAAGACTATTTATTTGTTATGTTTCGCACAGATGTTTAAGGTTAGTATGACCTGGGATTTATTTTATTTATTGCTCAGATGTTGTAACCCCATAAGAGGAGGATTTAATTCTATTTATTGCATGGTTTGCATTTACTATGGGTAGATAGATAGATAATATTCGTACAGTGAACACCAAGTCCCATGGAATTGAAGTACCCGGATTTGGGGGTGTCACAGAGCGTAAGAAGTTTATATATAATAGAGTCAATTTTTAAATCTTATTGTCATATCAAGGATATACTTTGGAACCCTAGTTTTCCAAATTCTATTATTACTGGTATGATTCTTCAAAATGGATCTTGTGGTAATATATAATGATTAAGATTCCTCATTTAACACATACTATTATTTAACTAATGGATTTATCCTGCCAAATTCAAAACCTGATTTTTCATGAATTTCAATATCCTCAAACTATATTTCCCATATCGCCTAGCCATATCAATGCTTCCTAGGTTATAATACTATGACTTTTAATTCAATATCGATAACTGACTTCCATGAAGGGAAGAAAGGAAATTTAAAAAATTATAATCATTAATTTAAAGGGTATTCTAAATGCAGAAATCCCATCTTTTGCTAAAGAATGGTTTATACTTTGTGTAAATGTTATGACAAATACAAATCAAAATGAAGAAACTACATTCTCAAACCTTATCTTCTTCCATTGGCACCACGTTCTCGTCAAAATCGATATAGCTTGTACAGCAAGCTAAGAGAATTTCAGCAGCACCTTTCCAATGTACATGAACTTCAGAATCAGGCTGTAAATGTATCAAAAGAAAAAGGAAAAGAAAATGTTAAGACAAGATTTCAGAACTCCAAGGGTACAGCAAACACGTGTTTTGTTTCAGAACCTCAGCATAACATTTCAACATTTGGCAATTCATATATAACATCAATGCTCTGAACTGTTGTGACCCACGGTATATGCACAAGCTCCACATTAGAGATGCTCTTTTTTTACTGTTTAGTAAATCTGTAAGTACCAAGTTTTGAGTTCTTTAGACACCAAAAGGGTTCCACATTTAGGTGTCTTTGAATAGACACCAACCATGTCATTCATTGGGATGGAAACAGAGGTATTTGGATTCAGTTCCAGGTAGTAAAGTAAGAATGGAACTTTCAGTATCTGTTTGATGCCAGGAAATGGGAAGGAAAGGAAAGAAAACTCACACCGATCTTCATATCTAGGGGTGTAAACAGATATATACGGATACGAATACAGTAGTATTCGTATCCGTTTATTTGCGGATACCTTTAAACCGAATACGGATAATATCCATTTTTTTCGAATACGAATAATATCCATTTTTTTCCAAATACGGATGCTGACGGATACAAATTTTTCGGTTACCATTTACCGCCCTAACTATAACTAGAATAAAAAAAATAATGAGTTTAAAATATAGTTTATTAATGATTGAATGTTGATTTATTTATTTATAATAAATATTTAAATACAATAATCAATGTTCTAAATTACAATTCAAATAAGTTTTTATCATTTTTGAAATCCTAAATTTCAAAATGAATGTTCTATTTATTAATGTTTAGATGTCCATTAATTAGTATATGTCCATTTTATGTGTGTGGAGTAATACTGTAGTGTGTATGAATATTTATAATTTATAATTAAATTCAAAAATTTACATTGAATATTTAATTATTTTTTCTCAATTACTTGATTAAAACTTTAATAATATGTTTATGGGGACTTTTATTTATAATTTATTCTCAATACATAGATTACAATTTACATAGTTATAAAAAGTTTATTTTATTTTATTATATTTATGGAGAGTGTGAATTATAATGTATATTTGACAATTGACAACTAATTAATCTAACTTGATCCAAAATTTATTTTGGACTTACTTTAAATAGTTGGACTTCTAATTTCTAAATAACTGGGCAAATGAAAGTGATAAATACTCTCTCCACCCGAAAATTCATAAACGTGAATTAATTATTCAACCCCTTCTAGATTAATTCTAAATTAATTTGGACTTAACACATTTTAACAATAAAATTATATTGTTCATTGTTATCGCCTCCCAGCATTGCAAGCAAGTTTTGAAAGTAAAAAACTTTTAACAAGCTATAGTTTTGTTCTTCTAGTATATAATTTTTTTGTTAAGTGACACATTTTAGATATTTTAACTTTATAATAGTAAAAATTCATTAACTATACTTAAATCAATTTATTTCAGTTTATTAATATTATAATAAAAATTTTATTTTTAACTTTTTAGAAGTGAAATGATATATTTTTAAAAGAATTTTCGTATGATAGTGAAAATTAACTAATTCTTATATAAGAAAGACCACTTTTAAAAAAATATTTTGCTTATTATATAATAATTAATATATATATATATATATAAGTTATTTGAATACGAATTCCGGATACGGATCCGAATTCGGATATCAGCTATTTTTCGGATATATTTACGGTCGGATGTTAAACAAATACGAATACGCCTATATCCGTATTCGTATCCGTTTATTTGCAGATACCTTTAAACCGAATACGAATATATCCGTTTTTTTTTGGAATACGAATAAAATTTGTTTTTTTTCAAATACGGATGCAGATGAATACAAATTTTTCGGTTACCTTTTACAGCCCTATTCATATCTTGCCTTTAAAAACTCTGGAAAAATGAAGATATGAAAAAGATATGGACGTCTCCTACCTACTCTGTGCTCCCAATAAAAGAAACCTTCGGTTGACAAATTCTCAATTCCCCCTCCCCCACCACTTATCTTTTCATTTTCCCCGGGAATATCTTTCTTTTGATGTGCTTTTCTCCATTGTCATTAAAATAACAACTTTCTCAAAGAATCTACTAAAAATGATGTTAAAAAGTTTTTCTTGGGAGACAGCAGGTCATTAACATGGATTCCTTGATTACTAAATTTGTCATTAGGCTATTATAAGTAATCAAGATCTAAGCCAAGCAGAGTCCCATTACCAGCTGTACCGCGACACCGCCACGTTTTTTCTCTGAGTTGAACGGGAATGCTTGGATAATTGAAGAATTTGATCTGACGGCATCAAAATCCATCCCTAACTGCAAGATCATAATACCATTAACAATGATACTCAAAGAGGGAAGGAAGGGTGTCATCAAGTAAGTAGCAATAAGTTAGCAACTTTACATTAACCCCCCACTGGAGAATGGCCTTCTCCGTTGGTGATCCAGAAACCTCTACATCTCCACCACCCTGTCAATGACGAGCCATGATAAATATACAAGCTTCAATAGTCAAGTTTCTAGTCAATAATTTAAAGCTAATATTCCCAAGCTCACAATTTTTAATACAAACATTAAAGGGTAAATAGAAGAATAATAGAATATAAAGTCATAATTCTTTCTCTTTCGTTTGGTGCATTTAAAGCTAATAATTCAAGAATCAAAAAGTGGACAACAATTCCAACTTTAGAATTACAGAAAAGTTACGAAACATAACGAGCACAGGCACAATATATACACACGCGCGCATATATATTTATGTACATGTCTGAAGATCGTTAATTTCACTTCCTAATTCCTATCAAAATTTGATATTTCTCTGATAAAGCCTTCCTCATAAGATGTATCATACTTTTGTTTGATTAAACATGCCTTTTGAACAGTTGGATGCCGTCTTCACAAGAAAAGAGTTATATTTTAACATCAGATGTTTGTTGGCCACACTTCGGAAAACGCCCAAAAAAGTATCTAACATGAAATAAAGAACTTCATTCATATTTTAAACATGGATACGAATCCCAGAATATTAATGACATAATGTCCGGTATGTGTTTGATATAAAAGTTTCTTTAAGAATGTACCCGTACTACATAGATCAAGATCCTTGCGGCTTGTTTTCCCTAAACCTTGCAACTTAATTCCCTAAAGTTCAAGGATTACAATCAGCATTAAGTTCCTTTTTGTCAATCCTATATAGATATACATGAATGATCCAAGGTGAAAAACTTCATTGTGGGATTCTCACAACCTAATATGTGCGCTAGACATGCACATAGAAGAACTTCTAATCTAGCAATAAGGCAATAACCATCATCTAAGGACCAAGAAGTTAAAACCCTACATGTGGTTGTAAGAAAATAAATCAACATATTCAACACTTTTAATAGATTGTATAGGTTATTCAATCTAAATGATGAAAATTCTCAAAAATTAAAATGAAAGGAAATCATAAGTCCTGTTCGCTTACCTCAGACATAAATACGCTGCCAGTTGTATTCTGTGCAACGCCTTCAATTAAGAGAGATGCAACCTTGGGAGGTAATTGTGAACTATTGTCCGGGGGATCAATTTTCTTTCCACAAATATAGGCCTCAACCACAGTCATCTGTAAAAGAAGTAAGAAAGTTGAGACAACAAGATATTGGTAAAATCTCACAGTAAATTTTTGCCTCCAACTTCAAACACCCCCAAAAATAAAATAAAATAAATAGATCAATCACTTTTTGATCCCTCGGATATATAATGATTATTACATCCGGAGAGTCCAAACAAGTTATCATCCTGTCAAGATTCTTCCGGGTTTCATAAGTCCTTTCACCATGTTAACTCATCAAATCAGTTTAAAAGTCGATTAAAAACTGAAGGCCGAAAAAATCCTAAATCAAGTGCACCCAAAAGATTGAAGTGAAATGATTCCTAAAAACAAAACAAGGAATAAATAAATAAAGCAGACATAATCAAAAAATAGCTTAAACTCCCACCAGATTCAATGTCAAGGTTCCAGTTTTGTCACTGCAAATGGTGGTAGCAGAGCCCATCGTCTCACAGGCAGAAAGCCTCCTCACCTATACTCCAGTAAATTAGTAATTGGCAACCGTTATAACGATAACACACATTAGAGCAAACACTGATCATTGCCTATAACTATATGTAGTGTCTAATATATAAAAACATCAATATCAGAAGCAAATTTATAATACATACCAAAGCCTTGTCCGCCATCATTTTTTTCATCGAGTAGGCAAGCCTGTAATATTAGCATACTAAGCAAGTATGAGAAGAAACATAGCAAACAGGAAAAGAAAGATTGACAACAAAAGCACTCCACGAAAATAAACAAATACAAAGGATGCAAATTGACTTTCATAGATAGTGGTCTGAGCAGTGGACAAAAAAAGGCAGGATGAAATAAATTGCAAATTCAGTAAATGTTGGATTCAGGGAGCACTAACATGATTCAATTTGAGGACGTCTACTATAGAACAGGAAATAAATCCACAAGAGAGTATATGTTACCAGTTATGAAAAACAGTATCAAATATGAAACAAAGTCCAACTGAAGTCTGAAAATAGTGGCACAACACTTTAACATACCAACATAGAGACATGAACTACAAATAATCGAAAATGATAAAAACTGATTAGGCTTACGTTAATGTAACAGCTAAAGGAAGCCCTTCTGGCACTGCAACGACGACAATGGTAACCTAGAAGTTCTTGTATCAGTTAGAAATTAGAAATTAGGTACAACACATCAAATTTTCATCTAATAAAATACTTACCGCAACAGTGAAAATTTTTATAGCTCCATCAACAGCATCACCGACTTTAGTTTTGCCAGGTGTAAACTGTACCGTTCCATCTGTATTCTTGTTGTGGCCAGTAAAATATCTGTGCATACGCAAATGTATAAGTACCACTTTGAAAAAACCAATATTTAGAAAGATTGAGGTCATCAACTAAGTCTAATTTACCTGACTAGAAGGACAACTAAAACGAATAAAGCCACTGTCAGGCCAACTATACCAATAAACGTTGCAACTCCATTCAAACGTACCTATAAGTCATGACATGACTGGTCACATATAAAAGGTAATTTATAAGCTAGCTAACATTTAGAAGATAGAATACTTGGAAAACTAACCTGCAATGGGGTTTCTTCACCATTATCTTCTGAAATGCTGGCCATTAACAATCCCCATTCAGTATTTATCCCAACACTAGTAACCTGAAAAGTATAAACATGTAACATGAAATCAGAGAACTATCAATCAAGAAGCAGCAAGCATAGTCTTTGCATGTAACACATCTAATCTAGATAAATACATACATACATCCATTATATGTATATACGTGCGTATATAATATATATATGTATATGCACACACCCATATATATATAGATAGCTAGATACAAGTTATGAAGATCATATCTTTTTACTAGTATTGAGATATAAGTACAAATATAATATAATCACCAATCATATTATTCACTTAAGTCCAAAAGTAAAAATTAATTAATATAGCCATTAAATACGAGTAAAATTACAATATAAATATTAACAATAAAAATTTTAGACCATGTGCTTTGTACAAGATAATGAGTTTGTTGTAAGGAATAACTGAATAAGGATAGAGTCCCAATTAATTTTTGCAGTTTGCATACCCAAGTCAACTTTTGAATAATACTGGCCGGCAGAGTTTCCTCGAGCCATGTTTCTCAAATAGTTTCATTATTTTTGTCGAGTTGGATGAAAGTTCATGCAGATTATCTGGCTCAATATTTTTAAATAACCACAAAATTCAATCTCAAACTTGAAACAAATTTAGACAGATCATTTAAAATTATTTTATGATTCATTCAAAGTACTCATTAATATTTAGAGAACACATTTGGAAAACATACAACACTTCTATAAACTGGTATAAAAAAGTCGTGTTTAATTAACATGTTAATAGCAATCACTACAGGGCAGTGGGAGCATATGAAGATAGAAGGCATATTTTACAAATTTACCAGCATGGTTCCATAACCATCAGCTACTTTACAGCCAGACATCAGAAATGGTGCTTTCATATCCTTGTGAACCTACCAAAAACAGATCAGGTTATAACTAAAATAGAAATTGCAAACAATGTAAAACAGAATTCATGTTTGCGAAACTCACAATCTTGCTCTCTCCAGTCATACTGGACTCATCAATTGCAAGGGAGTGCCCAGTTATTAAAACTCCGTCAGCAGGGACCTGGGATAAGATTCCAAGTTTGTACATCAATACATGTGCCAAAGGCAAAAACCTACCAAAAACAATACAAAGTCTCAACTCTCGATCATTCACCTGATCACCAATTTTGAGAGGTATAACATCACCAACAACGATATCAAATATTGAAATATCTACTCTTCTACCACCTCTAATGACCTGCACATAATATTCTCATTTGTCAAGAACTGGAAAAAAATAAGAGAATGACAAAAGTTGCAAAGTCTAAAAAGCCACACCTCCAAATGTATATTTTGTTTCTCCTCATTTAGAGTTTGAAATTGAAGGGATTGTTTATAGTCACTGATAGCTGCAGCAGTGAAATAATAACAAATAAAGCTCCAAAGAATTAGCATATGTGAATTTACCATAATTAACATCTAAACATTTATACAGCTTCCCGATAGCATCTGTAGTCAAGTACAACCATAATAAAAATTGATATAATACGTAATTCATGTAAACAAAGAGTTCTCTAAAACGAGTCTAATAATATAAAAGAGAAATACATTTAAAATCAAAAAGAAATTACACAAACCTTTTATTAGAACAAAAGAAGATAAAAAAAAAAGAGAGAAGAAGAAGGCATTAACTTCATCCAGAGAAACGTGCCCACTGAGGCACAAGGAGAGGAGCATGTTCCTCCTTTGTTTTGAAATCAAAAATCCTATTAAGGTACTATCTGGAAGGAGCCAGATGACTTGGCTAAACTGTAAAGTCGAGCCAAAAACGAGACACAATAATGCCAAAAACATCGAGCCTTTAGATTGTTTATGTATGTTTACGAGCTAAAAAAGGTATGTCTTGGAACATTTTGAGTTGTCCGGCTTATGCTTCTTAGCAGGCTCTGGCAGTAGATGTTTGGGATCTAGAAATATTTTGTGATGAATGTACAGGAAATCCTTGTAGTATTTGCACGAATTTTGTATCTTCTTTTTTCTGTTTCATCCAATATTAGTTGATGTATTTCTAGTTATGTCATGTCAAAGATTATAGTAAAATTTATCTTCTACACATATTCGTAAACTTTAGCATCGAATAAGGAGCTCAACTATACTATGATAAATAACAAACATGCTAAGTTTCAAGAAAAAAGGAGATACTTTAATAGTAGTGTCGCACTACTGATACAATGAATGTATTTCAAATTCCATTATCTTGGATTTATTACAGTGTATCATTTCCCCTATGTTTTTATTGGTGCGTCCAACATATTGAAAAACTGAAACTGATACAAGATCAATCTTTGCCTGCTCCGAATTGAAACAGATAAACAAAATTTATTAATGAATTGATAACAAAAGAAATAGCAATAACCTCTCCTAACTATTAGCAAGCTTGATTAGTCACCAGCATTCAGCTAGGAGCACTTCTTTAGATAAGTACTATTATTAACACTGCAGATGTGGCAGAAACCAAAGGACCATAGCAGGCAAAAGCCCTCAAAACAGCTAGCAGCACTAAATAGCTTTCATCTACCCTTACTTAATAAACATGCAGAAACACAGAATAACAACTAACAGCGACAAGGAAATAATCTACATTACTATGCAGTCTCACTCTATGTACAGATTATAGGATCCACTAGATAAATACAAAAAGGTGGGTGTATCTCTGTATCAATTAAAACTGCATGAAATTCACAAACAAAATACTCAGAGCAACTTAACTCCAGACAATACAAGAGGCACCATAACTACCAGCGACCAGCGTTTAAGAAAATAATGTTCAAACATACAAGATTTTAGAGAACTAATCAGCTTTAAAAATCACAAATGTCTAAACAATACCTGTAACAACTATTACAATCATTACAGCCAAGGCAATGCTTCCACCATCATACCATCCTTCTTTAATACCCTATAAGAGACAGGTGAAGTGAGCTTTTTATACTACCGAAAATAGAATGAGAGACAGTGTCAAGTGTGATAAGTGAAAATATGATTATTAGAAAAGGTCTAAATCCTTCTGTAATTAACCATATAATAATTCCTTTGTCCAACTCTACATGTCACCCTTTCCGTTTTCTGGATGCCCCAAACCTTCTTCTAATTCTTAACATACTTATAGGCTCCCACTTTACTTTATTTTGAAATAAAAGAACCTTATAGTGGGATGAGTAACGAGTTATAATGCATGAAAATATAATGGAATGATACCATATGCTTTTTTCATTTAAAAAAAAACTTTACTTCCTGTTTAAGCAAACTTTCATGATAGAACTAAAAACTATGCTTAAACTCACCTCTGACTTTATGCCCAGGGCCAAGGAAGCAACTGCAGCTACCATCAAAATGATTAATGTAGTGTCGTGGCACGCATCCAAAAGAAACCTCTACAAAATTAGATGGAACACATTAAACCTGGTAGCACATTACTATTTTACTAAAATAAAAATAAAATTTTAGCTGTACATAGTTGCTAAAGTAGCATGCCAAAATTAAATGTAAATAGTATGTACCCAAAAGCTTCGCCCTTTTTTCCTAGGATACGTGTTTGATCCATATGCATTCTTTCGTTGTAATAAATCAGCCTCATCCCCATGGATTCCCTTGTCTGGATTTGTTTTTAACTTATCAGCCAGTCCTTCCACCTGGCGCAGAAGCAAAAAAGAAAAAATTGGAAGAGTGGCCAAAAGATAACGAATAACAATGTTGAACAACATTCTGGCTTATTAGATGAAAATGATAAGCCATGATAGACTTGCCCCTCCATAATTATGTAAGGCAGTAAAATCATGATCCCTCGTCATTGAAGCAAGTTGCTCTGGTCCAATATCAGGTAAACCAGGAAGTGCAGGTAATTCTGGGGCACCTGACAATGAAAGGAAGCCAGTAAATTAACCCAAAACATGTAAACCAGAGCAGTGCTTAAAGTATGAATTGAAGACCATAGTCATATTAGGTTATAGGTAACACGAAATTATAAGAGGTAAGCATGTTCATAACTAAAGCACAATGAATGTTGTCCATCATCAGCAAGTGATATTGAAACTGCAACTGCACTGGTCCTTACTATATATGTAAATCTACTTCAACTATACTAGCCTTGAAGAGGACTATGACTGTAACAAAGGATTAGATATATAAACAGAAAATGCAAACGTACATATATTGCAAACCATAAAAATATCAGACAATAATAGGTTTATGGAAAACAAATTTCCTGTAATGCACATAGCCTTCCTTCTGTGCCATAAATATACTATCAGAACTTGTATTTAAATAGTTCCAACCTCAGTATATAGTTTTCAATTCTGACAGCACTTTCTAACTTTTCTAATGTTCATAGACACTGACAACAGCATTAGACCAGACTAACTAAAAATACTTCTATTTTACAAAGTGGAAAACAGCCATGATTAAGAGAACACAATGCCACCTGAATAATAGTCCATAACTAAAAGTATAAAATACTGTGCAACTGAAAGTATGCAGAGAAAGAACAGCACTAGAGAAGAGGTACACATAGTAAGAAATTCTGGCACACTTCAAAGTGTGCATGTAATATGTCTATAAACTATGTGACTATTGTAAAGATTGAATCGACATATTTTATGTAATTTCAAGAAATTAATTTTGTCTAGAAACTATTTATCTACAATTGATGCGACTATGCGGCATATTTTGTCTATATACTATGCGACTATTATCAAGATTAAATCGGCATATTTTATGTAATTACAGGATACTGATTTGTCTACAAAATATAGGATTAAATTGGTTTAATTTCCAAAATTGCAGGATGTTAAGGATTGTATTTATCTAGATTTCTAGACTAGTTTATGGAATCAATTATTAAGGCTATTGTGTTAGTTTAGTAGTCTGGGCATATCCAATGTATATTAGGCATTGCACCAACAAAATCAGTATAATCCATACAAGTTCAATAGAATTTTAATGATTAGAGTTTGAGCATTGTGGTGGATCTTGTGTTAGGGCTAAACGCTCTTTTCTTCTTCCCCTTACTTATCTGAGTGCTCTTCCTCCTATAGTAACTAGCTAAAGGGTGAGTTATATAATGAAATTATGCTTGAATCAAGTATTAGTAAAATAAATAATAAGCTCAAGGCAACATGATAAGGTCGCATAAAAAGACTGCACTACAATAAGCGCATAATTGGTAAAACTAAAAGAACATACTCAATGATAACGTAAAACAATGAGGAGACGCAGTTACAGGTCTGGCATTAATAACAACCAAGTGAGCAAGTGGGTAACCTCTAGGATTCCAGGTCAGTGATGTCCAAATATTATATATTAACAACATCAAAAGAGGAAACCAGTAGAGCTAATAAATGTCAAATACCATTATGTAATGAAGCACAGCACATCATCCTCTGCCGGTATCATGATGGAATACCATGGTGTTTACACAAAACAAGACATTATGCGAATAAGAAGCTACACAATTATTGCAATGAAGTACATTTCATGATAACAAACATATATGATATATCTGAATAAGATATTTATTAAGAGTAATCAACACAACAAGGTATTTACTATTGAAAGAGAAGTACCATTCTCTTGAGCCCCAGCTTTTAAACGGTAGGCCGCCTAAAAAGAAAGGATTATAAATTTAACAAAAATAATATATATCTATAAATAATGAAAGTGCAGACAGGTGAAATTATATATTACTCGTATGACTTGTGCATGTTTTCTGATGTTTGCTATAATTTGCTTCTTCTGTTCTTCCTTTTTCAAATCCAAGGTGTATCGAAATCGGCGAGAAGCATTTAGCACAAGTGCTGCTTTCTGAAAAGATATAAATCAGTCAGTTCAAACATTAATGCTGCCCTCAAATAACAACTATGTGTCCTAGAATGAATTCCATTATTACTCAAGCATATAAGTTATACATGAGCATCAGAATCTGATCATCCTTTAGTGGCATATGGAAGATACCTACAATGAAAACTAAGTGCATACATAGACAATTGGACATCTATCCACAGAGCACAAGGTGCTGCCAGAAATACAGAACAAAGTTCACAAAATTTTAACCAGGGGAATTTACCGTAAAATAGGATGCTCTCATATAACCTAGTGCTTCTCATTTCTTTGTATTGAGAAAACTACATAAATCCACTGAACTAACAAAAAGAAAAGCTTTCTATGATTATTATCCAATTGTTTTACAATGCCATTCTGTCTGATAAATTAGCAACAAGAAACACCTGACAATTTCATTTAGACTCAACTTGTCCACTGCTAGCATGGCTTTACTTGGAAAAAACTTCAATTTAGATCTTTATTGAAATGCAATATATAAACATACTGACAAAAACCCCAATGTTCTACTATTCAGCATAGCCCTACTTCTGTAGCCATTTTTGCTGGGATTAATCACAAAAACATTATTCAACTCTGGGCATAGATTCAAGTATTCAACCCAACTTATATAATTAAATATTTGCTTCGACTTGCAACAAAAACATTAAGTTATAACCACACAGTACATCTCAAAAGTTAGTTTAACATATCCCCTCTCTCACCATCAGCTTTTTCAACTTTACTCACAACACATTAGACTCTCCATGAGTGGCAAACCACCAACTTGTGTGTTTGCATAACACTATATGTCCTAACCACCTAAACTAATTAGATCAATTTCTGGTTCGAGGCATACAACAAGGAATTAGGTAAGTGTTATTTCCTCGAGGAAATTTAATATTTCCACAAGGCTTCACTCACATGAATGACAAAAACCACCAACTTGTGTAATTAATTTGACTTGCAAAAACCTATAGCCTTTTATATTGCAGTACAGAACAAATAAGCAACCAAAGACGACATAAAATGAGGCAGCTCCATAGAGTATAATAATGTAATAGGGTATTTCTAGGGATTGTAAATTTTTTGTTCCAAATGTGTCTCAAATATTGATGTGGCATTAAATAAGACAAAAGGAACTTTATGAGATATGTACTCGACCAATATAATAATATTCCAACACTCGAGACCATATTTTAGACAGAAAAAATTGAGACCCCTAACAAATTGCTAGGTAGGCAAACAATATTTAATCTCTGCACAAAAACATACATCCCACATATTAAAATTCATGTGATTGTGGAAAAAAAGGATTATGAAATATAATTGGTCTGGAAAATAAGATTGTGATTATAGAACATTGTAATGTTAAATGTTGGGGCCCGAATATTTGAGGGCCAAGACCCGGTTTGGGCTTGGCCTCGGTTGGACCATGGTTGGGTCCGGTTGGACTATGTTGGGATATAACTCCTAGTTATATGGAGATTCTATTTATGGGAAGAAGGAATTAGTTGTTGATTGGACTTCTTATATTTTGGGGGATTTAATACTATCCTATTGGAAAAAGGATTCACGGGGGAACCTTAATCCAATATGAAAGTGGATTCTAGCAGGGATGTGAGGCACTATAAATATATGGCTTGACTATTCGCAAGGTACACTTACACAATATTACTATTTTTCAGTAATAAAGTATTTTACCTTCATTGTTAACCTTGTCAGCCTGTTCTTACTCTCACACCGGAGCTATCTCCCGGCGGCCCAAGCCGTCAAGCTTTTCGGTGTTTACCCGTTTTGTGCAGGATTGGACGATTGGAGCGTGTGGACGAATCTTGGCGTTAACATTGGCGCTAGAAAGAGGGCATTCAATCACAACCTGATCACCACGTCGTAAAACATGGCGAATAGCAAGACAGTTTCTGGCAGGGGACAGCCGTCGGCTGCAACGTCCGCACAGCAGAAGGGGTCGGTGAAGGACAGATTGGGACCGTCGAGCATCCATACACAACTGGGCCCTCAAACTAATTCTACCGGTTCCCAAGTAGGGGGTCAGCCCGCAGCCCAACGGAAGCTGTTTCACACAGACAGCAAGGATCGGAGGAGGGTGGGAGACACACCGCCTCGAACCCAACTTCGAGAGGATCAGAAAGCAGCTCTGGCCCATAAAGCAAAGGAGATAGAGGAGACGGAACAGGCACTGAAAGTCCTTCTGATGCAAAAGGAATAGCTCGCCAAGGTGGTGCACATGGTCGAGCAAGAGGACGAGGCCTCCAGCCACCTTCACCACAGAGACCGGAGGAGGTCTCCAGACGGATAACCCAGGGGGAGGCATGCTGATGTTACGAGGAGAACCGAAAGTAGGATTCGAAGCCGTTCTAGCGATAGAAGCAGATCTAGAGGTCAACGATCCGAGGGGCATTCGAGAGCTCATCGCTCCAACAACCCCAAGCACGACGGGCGAAGGCACCGAAGCCGTTCACGAGAGGGTCGTTCGAGAGACAATGGCCGCAGAGATCAAAGGCAAGTAAGCCCCTGTGGGAAAAGGTCTCATCAGGAGGCCGAAGCATCAGTGTAGAAGCCGGAGGGCAATCGTCAGGATAGCCCTCGGCAGGAACCACTGGGGTCGAAAGGATCAAAAGGAGAGAGTATCTCCGAAGAAGAATTCCGACCCAGCTCTTGCAGGGATCGAGATGCTGACAAAGAAGCTAGAGGATATGTAGAAGCAGCTGATAGAGGCTCAGCAGGTGAAAGTAAGCTAGGGGAAGAAGGCTTCACCGTTCTCGGCAGATATCCTCCGGGAAAAGGCAGATCTCATGAAGAAGCTGCCATACATGGAAAGTTATGATGGGTCGGGTGACCCGTACGAGCATAGTCAGATGTATGACAGATTGATGGATTACTATGACTATACTGATGCGGCGAAGTGCAATACTTTCATCACAACCTTGAGAAAGGACGCCCGACAATGGATGATGACATTGGCTCCGAACACGGTCTCGTCATGGGAGGAGCTATGCGACAAGTTGTTAGAGAGCAACAGAGGAGAGGAAAGCCAACTGGATCGTTGGCCCAGGTCAGACAGCATTCTAACGAGACACTGGGTCAGTACGTGATAAGATTCAGAGAGGCAGTAGGTCAGGTGATGGACCTGAACGACTTACAGGCAATAGGGCTCTTCCAGAACGGGCTAGACCTGGTGAAATCTGAGAAATTGATGAAAAAGCTGATGTTCAACCATCCGAGAAGCTTAGCCGAAGCATTCGAGAAGGCAGAAAGCTTCATCGTGATGGAAGAAGCCATGGAAAGCCTGAAGCGGGGGTCCACAGAGAAACCTAAAGATAAAGAGAAGGAAAAGGGCAAGTTCGATGGAAACACCAAGCGGTATAGGAATGACAGATCGGACAACAACCAAAAGAGGTACAACTGACAGCAACAGGAGTTCGGGGGGAGGCCGCTTGGCCCCAAAGGAAAGAGTGAACAGAGTTTACACCCAACTCAACGCCAGCCGAAACACAGTTCTGGAACACATGAAGAAACAGCCTGGCTATCAGTTGCCTCCAGATAGCATCAGGCTCGGTGCAGGATATTCCAACCAATTTTGTGACTACCATGAAGCAGCGGGGCATTATACAGAGGATTGTTGGGGCCTAAGGGAACTGATCGAGAGGAAAGTGCAACACAGGTGATCTAGTCCAATTTGTGTCAGGACGGGAGGCCCCGAAGGCATAACAGACGAATTATACCCCAAACCAGACAGGCCAACGACCACAACAAGACCAGAATCAGGGGGCTCGCCATGTGGTAGACGTCATCACTGTTGTATGATGGGAAAGCTCTCTGGTAAGAAGCGGCGGGGTTACTTGGATTCGATAATGTCAGTGGCCGACCAACCCGTGAGACGCGAGAGGCCTTACCCGGGTTCGATCATTTCCTTCACGGACAAAGATTTCCCCACAGAACCAATCGAACCTGCATGAAGGAGCACAGGTGATCACAGCACAGGTGGGGTCGATAGACATGAAGAGGATGATGATGATAAACAACGGGTCTTCGGTGGATATCCTATATGCTCATGCCTATCAGAAGCTGAACCTGGATGATGGGAGGAAGATGAAGATCGGACAGGAGTCTCCACAATACAGCTTCAGCAACAAGCCGGTCAAAGTTGCTGGAACCATTGAGCTGCCAGTGATCTTCGGGACAGCTCTCCAACAAGTTGAAATCATGTGCCGGTTCTACGTGGTGCATGTAGATTCGGCTTATAACGCCATTTTGGGAAGGCCTATTATGACGGCCCTCCAGGCAGTGACCTCTATACCCCACTTCAAGATCAAATTTCCTACTCAGCACGGGGTCGGAGAAGTGGCAGGAGACCTTGATCTGGCAAGAAGGTGCTACCGAAACTCACTTAAAACCTCTGGGCTAGGGGATCAACAAGTAGAAACAGACCATGGCGATAGAGATCGAGCCCTTCACAGAGAGTAGCCAGGAGCCATCGGTCATGCCAGCAGGGGAGATAGAGGAGATAGAGCTAGTACCAGGGAAGCCAGACAAAACAGTGAAGATTGGGACAGGGTTGCCAGAACCCTTTCGGACCCACCTAGTGAAGTTGCTGCAGAGCTATGCAGACGTCTTCGCATGGGTCCCCAGTGACATGCCAGGAGTAGATCTAAAGGTTGTCGAACACAGACTACACGTGGATCCAGCAAAGAAACCAGTTCGGCAGAAGAGGAGGATCTTCGCCCCGGAGAGGAAAAGGATAATTGATGGGGAGATGGCGAAGCTGCTGGCAGCAGATTTCATCTTTGAGATAGACTACCCAGAGTGGATGGCGAACGTGGTACTGGTTCAGAAGTAGAACAGGAAGTGGCGAGTGTGCATCGATTACACAGATCTGAACAAAGCATGCCCAAAAAACTTCTATCCTCTGCCACACATCGATCAACTCATCGATGCGACTTTGGGGTATGCACTACTCAGTTTCATGGACGCGTTTTCGGAGTATCATCAGATCTCAATGTATAAGGAGGATATACCAAAGACAGCCTTCATCACGCATCGGTCAGTAAATGCCTACAAGAAGATGACCTTCGGATTGTTGAACGCGAGGGCCACTTACCAGAGGATGATGAACTACGTCTTCCAGAACCAGTTGGGGAGGAGTATGGAAGTCTATGTGGATGACATAATCGTGAAGAGCATGACAGTCCGAGGTCATATGGACGATCTGGAGAATTACTTTCAGACTGTTCGGCACTACAACTTAAGGCTGAACCCTACGAAGTGTACCTTCGGATTAGGAGCAGGGAAATTCTTGGGGTACATGATCAGCCTAAAGAGGGATAGAGGCGAACCCGGAGAAGATCAAGGCTATATTGGATATGAAGTCTCCCCAATCGTACAAGGATGTTCAGCGTCTGACGGGTCGGATTGCAGCCATGAGGAGGTTCATGTCCAAATCGACAGAGAGATGTCTGTCATTTTTTGATACTTTGAAAGGGCCGAAGAACGCGAAGAGCTTCCAGTGGATAGCAGAATGTGAAGACGCTTTTCAGGAAATAAAGAGGTATTTGTCTTCGGAGCCTTTGCTGGTGAAACCCGTTCCTACAGAGCCGTTGTACTTATATTTGGCGGTAAGTTCGTTGGCAGTAGGAGCTGTATTGGTGCGGGAGATCGGGGGTAAGCAGCACCCGGTTTATTACATAAACCACTCCCTCAGGGACGCAGAAACAAGGTACCCGAACCTGAAAAATTTGTCTATGCCTTAGTGATTGCCAGCAGGAAGCTTCGGCAATATTTCCAGGGTCGGTTGATAGTGGTATATACGGATCAGCCGTTGAAAAAGGTCCTGGGCCGGCCAGAGGTCTCAGGTAAGTTAGCAGCATGGGCCATGGAGTTGTCCCAATTTATTCTGGAGTACCACTCTCGGACAGCTATCAAAGGGCAGGCTTTAGCGGATTTTGTGGAGTGTTCATTCTCCGAAGCGGACGACAACATGGAACAAACCGAGGGGACAGAACAGCCAGTGGCAGTTGTTCAAGCCGGGACAGAACTCTTGGACACTGTACACAGACGGGTCGACTACTTCGGATGTTAGTGGGGTTGGCATCATTCTGACCAGCCCCGAAGGGTTCCAGGTTCAGCAGGCAATCAGATTCGGGTTCAAGGCCACGAACAATGAGGCCGAGTACGAAGCAGTTTTGGCAGGGCTTCAGGTTAGCGAAGAGTCTTAAGGTTCAGAGGTTGGTTATCTTCAGTGACTCACAGCTGGTCGTTAAGCAGATCTCAGGGGAATATGAGGCTCGTGGGACCAGAATGGTTAAGTACTTGGCAGAAACAAAGGATCGGCTGCAGATGTTTGAGTCCTTTGAATTTCAAGGGGTAGACCAGTCAAACAACACAATAGCCAACGCACTGGCGAGGTTGGCTACAACTGAGGCAAGCACATTTAGTGGGTCGGTCTACTTAGAGAGTTTGAACAAACCGAAGTGTTCAGCATGATGAGGTGATGTGCCTAGGAACGGTCAACAAGCTGGATGGCTCCATATCTGGACTATCTAGCGGACAGGTATACTGCCTTCGAATAGACTGCTAGCACGGAAGATAAAGCATAGAAGTGTGAACTTTGTGCTGATTGATTGGGGATCTCTATCGAAGGGCGTACTTTCTCCACTGTTGAAATGCTTGACTTCCGTCTGAAGCTGAGTACGCACTTCGGGAAGTTCATGAGGGGATATGTAGAAATCATATGGTGGCGAAGTCATTGGCTTATAAGGTGCTTCGGCAAGGATATTACTGGTCCTACGATCTTCAAGGAAGCAACTGATTATGTGAAAAAATGTCTGAAGTGCCAGCTGAACAGTCCGATCACTCATCAGCCGCCGGAGGAGTTATACTCGGTATTATTACCCATTCCTTTTGCAATATGGGGGGTTGACATACTGGGCCCATTACCGAAGTCTAAGGGGCAAGTTAGCTTCGTCATCGTTGCTATTGACTACATGACTAAGTGAGTGGAGGCCAAACCACTTAAGCTTATTACAGAACATAGAGTGCTTGAAATTTCTGAAGGAAGTGTGTTGTGTTCCGGTTCGGCATACCTATGGCGGTGGTTTCGGATAATGGCCGACAGTTCGTGGGATCAAAGTTCGAAGCATTCTTGGCAGAACTCGACATACAGCATAGGAAGACTTCGGTAGCACATCCTCAGTCGAATGGGCAAGTTGAGGTTACGAACAGGACTCTGCTAAATGGGATCAAGAGAATGCTTGATGAAGCAAAAGAAAGATGGCCTGAGGAATTGCTCAGTTTCCTATGGGCCTATCGGACCACACCTCGGTCCACTACTGGCGAATCTCCGTTTCGGTTGGCCTATGGTACAGATACTCTAGTGCCAGTGGTAATCAGTTCCACTTCTCTTCGGATCAGCCAATATAAGGAGGTGTTTAACGAAGATGAGCTTCGGGTCAACCTAGACTTACTGGAAGAGGTCAGAGAAGCTGCCCTGCTGAGGCTCACTACATACTAGCGAAGGGTGGCTAAATACTACAATAAAGGAGTAAAGCTCAGGAGGTTCGAGGTCGGGGATTTTGTCCTTCGGGAGGTGGAAGCTTCTATGCCTCAGAATCAGGGGAAATTAATGCCGAGCTGGGAAGGGCCATATGAGATCATCGACGGTACCGAAGCTTGGCACCTATCGACTTCGAACAATGGATGGGTCAGACATCTAGAATACTTAGCATGCAGGCAGACTCAAGAAATACTTCCAGTAAGGAGGTATCTTCAGTAGGGTAGAATCCAATAGAGTAGGATTTCCAGTAGAGCAAAAGTCAGAGTCAAGCGTCTGTAATAGCATCAGGAGTTATCAATAAAAGAAACCTTTTTTCTCCAACAAGTGTTGTTCTATGTGTTCATTCTATATCTGTCCGACCCGTGGACCAGATCTGTGGTATAAGGTGGGGCTCCTTCGCCTCTTCGGAGCAACGCGAACATTATTGGTCAAACCTGCTCGACTCTCGGAGCGTATAAAGGTCGACGTAGTATAAGGTTGGATTCCTTCGTCTCTAGTGTAGCGAAGTGTGATTGGTCGGCTCTCGGAGAGAACAAAGTTGCCTGTTATAAGGTGGGGTTCCTTTGCCTCTTCGGAGCGACGCGAACATTATTGGTCGAACCTGCTCGGCTCTCGGAGCGTCTGAAGGTCAACGTAGTATAAGGTTGGATTCCTTCAGTCTCTACGTAGCAAAGTGTGATTGGTTGAACCCGTTCGACTCTCGTAGAGAACGAGGTTGGTTGTTATAAGGTGGGGTTCCTTCGCCTCTTCGGAGCGACGCGAACATTATTAGCCGAACCTGTTCGACTCTCGAAGAGAACAAGGTTGCCAGTTATAAGGTTGAATTTATTTAGCCCCGGGGGGGCATAAAGTATTTTTATGCTTTAATTGCTTGTAGTTATTTCATGGATTGAATGTTATATATGCTTGACATAAATGCAGTTCAGGAAACGAAGTGAAAAGATAGATATCTTTCATTGATAATTTTACGATTACAGGAAGGTCAGATTTTTACATAAAGTGATCCTAATCTGAAGTAGAAGGATCATCATTGGGATCCTCATCGGCGTCATCTTCAGAGTCCATATCAAACAAAGCCGGGTTGACGCAGTGTTCCAGCATCTTCGCTTTGCCCTTTCTTTGGCAGGCTTCATATCCCTCAGAGAACATCTTGGTTATTTCAGCATTCAGCTCAGCTGATCCTCGATATTCTTTGATGACCTGAAGTCGAAACTTTTCGGTGATGGTTGGCTCGAAGGCTCTGAGCTCGGACAATTGCTTCTCCAGAACAATGCACGACTGACGGGCGTCTTCTTCCTGCTTCGTTAAGACGAAGATCTGAAGTTTGAGGTCGGTGTTGTCCTGCTTTTGCTGAAAGATCGGCTTTATCGATTTCAGCTTTCTCTAGGAGCATTTTGCATTTTGTGTCCGTCCGGTCGGCATGCTCTTTCAGGCTAGTATTCTCGTTCCGAAGGCTGGAGAGTTCGGTCTGAAGATGCTTGTTGGCTGGATCAGACTCGGCACGAGCGGTTTGTTCGGTAAGCAGTGCAGCTCGGAGAGTTTCTATCTCTTGTTTAAGCTGAGCTCCTTCAGCCTCTCATTCATCCCATCTCCTGGTTACCCGACTCCATGTGGCATTGGCCTGAAAAGATCATTGAGGGTTAAGACAGAAAAGCAGTATGATAGCATTATCAGCTAATAGGGGTTAAGGAAGGTTACCTTGCATTGTTGCATGAGGCCGGTCAATACAAGGGCGTCATATGACATGCCTTGGTAGTGGTGGTCGTCGGCAGGAAGGCAGAAGCTGTTGAGGGCATCGATCGGGTAAGATTGGGCATCGTATGAATAGAAGGATCGTTGGCCGGACCCTTCTCCTGAGGAATTAAGGAGGAGGTTGTTGTGAAGAGGAAGGTTTCTCAGAGTGGGGTTTTTTGGTTGGCGGTTCGGATGTGGAATCCTCTGCGGCCTTTTCGTTTCTGGTTCTAGTCTTGGTTCGGGTCAAGGCTTGTGTTGACTTCTGCAAAAGGGATGGGGGCTTCGGAGGAGGAGACTCTCAGTTCATCGACAGTCAGAGGCTTGACTTTGGCGCGTCTTTGCTTGACTCGAAGAATTTTGGCTCGTTCGCTCCCCGGCAGATCGATGATGTTAGAGGGAATGGATGGGGTAGGATTGACTTTGCTTTGGGTCCCTTTGGAGGCTCTTCTTTTGTGCCTAACTCTTAATGATACTTCGAGGACGTCGTCTTCAGCGGGTTCAGTGATTTGTATATTGGGAGTTTGGCCTTCGGCGGGAGGGTCGGCAAGTGACAGGCGTTTCGGCAGCTTTGTCGGATTGCTTGCCCGATAGGTATTCTTCCAGATCGCATTGTTCAGTGGTTGTCGATCTGATGAGGGATACTGCAGAGTTAAGATAGTTAGAGGGTTAGACGAAGTTATGTAACATTTGGTACGTAAGGTAAGTAAGGGTAGTGAGTTCGGGGACTTACATTGGTGGTTGAAGAGCCAAGCTTGCTTGGTTTGAAAGACGTAGTTACGTTCTGTCTGGGGCAGCTTCGGGATGAGTTTTGTGATCTCCCTTAGTCTTTCGGGAGGGATGTCTCCCAGGGAGACGTTAGCTCGTTTGTGGGAAGCTCAGTTCGGAAGGCGAAGTGTCTTTAGTCCTCGAACGAAGAACCAGTCCTTGTACAAGTTTTTGTTGCTGGAAGGGGCGTTCATCAAGGGTCGTCTTTATCTTTCCAGTGGGGTAGTTGGCTTGTTAGGGATTTTGCTGAGGACTTTGAGGCCTGGTTCGTGGGTTCCTGCCAGGCTAAACAGGTTGAAGAAGAAGTCGATCGAAGGATGCACTTCGGCTTCGCTGCAGAAGGCTATGAAGACAATGATATAGATGTAGGAGTTCGGCACCAACTGGCTGAAGCCGATGCCAATGAACCCAAGGAGGGTTAGGATGAACGGGTGGAGGGGAAACCTAACTCCTTTCTCCATCAAAGTTAGTGGGACGGCGGTCCAGCCGTCGGTAGTATGGCCGGTCGGTGGCTGTCAGGGCTCTTAGGGTGTGGGTGGCCGGAATCTGGTAGCTCATGCGAATGACGTCCATGTCATCATCCACGAGTCGAGAGGGGGTGTTGATTTGTGGGAATTGGGCCATATCGGAGTACTCTCGTTGGGCTTTTTCATGGTCTGTTTTTGATGGGTAGGTGGCTAGGGGTGGAGCCTGGCTGGTGGTGGACCACAGTGGTGGAATCAGTGATGACAGCAGTAGGGATTGTGGTTTGAACATTGGGAGGGGTGGTGATGGGTACGGTTGGGGCCGGAATGGTAGATAGAGGGATGACGGTGATAGGGTTGGTGGTGATGGGGTCAGAACCGGGAGAGTTAGAGGTGAACGCCATTGCTTTAGCTTGGAGAAGGATGGAGTTGCTGGTTTTGCCAGAGAAGGAGATTTGGGAGAAAGATGAAATATTTTGAAATCGGTGAAGGAAATGACTATGAGAGGGAAGGGGATCTTGTTGTGTCTTTTCGAAGGTTGGTCCCGAATTCCGAAGGACGGCGCATTGATGGGGAAATGATGAGGCACGTGAGGAGTTGTAGGGTTTTAATCTTGGGGGTAGTTGGGGTTGCTCCGGTGTCATGGATATAGGCTGCTAAGGAATGATTGGATGGGCCATGTGAGGTGGGCCGATGCCAGATCGTTTGTTCCTTGGGTTGGGCTCGGTCAGAGAGTCTCAGTTCTAGGCTTATTCACAGATGGGTTGGACATTTTGTATAGTTAGGCTATAGTTTGTATACTTTTCCATCAAACGTTCCGTTTAATGAAAGACTGTGGGGCAATGTTGGGGCCCGATATTTGAGGGCCAAGACCCGGTTTGGGCTTGGCCTCGATTGGGCCATGGTTGGGTCCAGTTGGACTATGTTGGGATATAACTCCGAGTTATATGAAGATTTTATTTATGAGAAGAGGAATTAGTTGTTGATTGGACTTCCTATATTTTGGGGTATTTGATATTATCCTATTGGAAAAAGGATACACGGGGGAACCCTAATCCAATATGAAAGTGAATTCTAGCAGGATGTGAGGTACTATAAATATGTCTTGACTATTCGCAAGATACACTTACACAATATTACTATTTTTCAGCAATAGAGTATTTTACCTCTATTGTTAACTTTGTCAAGCTTTTCTGTGTTTACCCGTTTTGTACAGGATTGAACGAGCGCGGTGATTGGAGCGCGTAGACGAATCTTGGCGTTAACAATAAACAATAATATATGCTGCAAAATATATCTGTTTTCACTTAAACCACATTCTTCTATAAGAAATTCACAATAAATTAACCACACAAATCAGACATTCAAATAACTAATGATATTTCACGATAGTATGCAAGTACATCCAGAAGTACACCATTCCACGTTCTATACTGGATACACATAAAACAAAATCACTCTAGTATAGTTTAGTGTAGTGGTAATGAATACAAGTGATACACAAACTTATCTATATATCAATTAAAAAATAGGGACATACCCTCCATTTTCTGAGTCGGTGTACTGGAGCACTCTTGGTCCGGACGATGTCGAACGGCCCCGAACCCTCATCGTCATCATCAAAACCACTGCTACTGCCGGCTTTACTTTCTATATCATTTTTGTGACGCCGGTACGGCGAACTCTTGTAGTCTTCAGTCATTATATTGTTACTGTTGTCACAGAAAAGATGACACCCACTCAATTTCTTGGACCGTGTATCTTAAAATTAAAGCAAATGGTGTAGTGAATGCCCGAGTGGTAAGCAATAAGTTGGGAGGAAAGCTTCTATCCAACTTGCCATTTGTGTTTAAAAGATAATACTAAAAGTTTTTTAAATAATAAAATGACAAAATTATTTATATTTAAATTGTTATTTAATTACATAATTCTTTATATATGATCAGTGATATTTCATATATATACATTCATAAATAATAAAAATATGATAATTAATATTAAAAATATCTAAATAATATGAAAGGAAGAGTAATAAATTTAAAAGAAAAAGTCTAAGGGGGCCGGCCAATTTTTTTTTATATTTTTAAATGACTCTCAAATAATTTATAATATTTATTAGAATTAAAATTTTTATAAAATTCAATAATTTAAGTATTATTTGAATACATATAAAAAATTAAATCATGTAAAAATTATAATTTCAATAAATTTTATAAATTATTTAAGAGTCATAAAACAAAATTGGTCAGTCGCTGTTGCCCCCATACACCTGTCGCCCCCGGAAGAACCGAATCTAAAGTGGATGAGTCACATACAAAACTAAGGAGGAAAAAGGAACACGTCGGCAGTATGAGACACCGACGTATACTGGTGATAATCACAAGTTGTCCTCTTCGGGCCCATACTGTTTGTTTCTTTTTCTTTTTTGAGCAAGTAATAAAACACATAACTACTTGTGGTAAACGTACAAACTGTCCAAAAATCTCTTATTATAAAATAAGAGGAAAAAATAATTGTTTATTTTTGAAGTTGTGTAATATTTATGATAAAAATAAAATTTATTTTCTTTTAAAAGTTAACTTTACATTTTTTTTTAATTTGTACACATAATATATGACAATGAAAATAGTAAAAAATAAGAGATAATAAAAAAGGACAAGACCTTACTCTCTATTTCTTATCCAGAATAGCGGTTTTGATTAGAAGAGAGAGGTTTTTCTCCCCCGGTTATTTTTTAAAAAAAATAAAAGAAAATATTTAAAACGAAAGAAAGGAGAGGGTGTACATCCGTGTTACACTTCTCCTAATTGTTGTATTTTGGGTAACCAATGAAGAGTGAGCATGTTACTGTTCGATTTTTTCAAAATATGTTGTTATATAATAATTATTTTAAAAACTGACAGATGCATTGATTCAATGATAAGTGACTAGTTTTAACGGGTATGACATTGAACCGATACAATAGTTCGATTTAGGGTCACTGGCTTGAATCAGGTGTGACCCTTACAAAGAGTCAGTGGCGAAGCCACATAGACACTTGTGAGGTCAATCGACCCCACTGAAAAAAAAAATTATTTTATAATGTAAGGTGAATTTTAAAATTTTAAGAATTATATATATATTGCCCCCACTGAAATTTTATAAATTTTCTATTATATGGGGTCAAATTGAAATTTTATAACTTTGTTAATCAAATTTATTCACATATGACTCATATTCTCTCAATATATGTATATCTCTCTGTAATATTTTAAACTAAATAATAATTTAATTTATATTATTTTTAAAAATAAATAATGAGTTACTTATTTATAAATTAAAAAAGCCTATTATGAGTCAATGTAGTGTATACATACCATATATTATTACTTATTATATTTTTATTGTAATATAATGTATATATATGTGACCCGAATCTCCACCAAATTATTTGTAGCTTAGTAATAATTTCGCCCCCACTGCTACATGCTTCTGGCTTCGCCACTGCAAAGAGTGTGTTTGATTCATATATTTTTAAAATTGAAAATTTGTCTTTTCAAAAGGTTGTTTGCATGAATTCTATACGTGGATTAGAAAACTCTTTTTTAGGACAACAATTCATTCACAACATTAAAAGAATTTTGGTGTTATTTTTTTCTCTCAAATTATAATTTTAAATTAAATATTATTGTACACATAATATTTAATACAGATTAATTTTTAAGTATGCCTTATCTTAATAAATGAGTTTGTTGTAATTATATGTAATTTATGTAGAGAACCAATATTATCTCAAGGGGAGAGTAAACTTCGTTCAATTCAAATAATACTATTATTATTTTTCAAAATATCATACGTGGAAAGTTCCAACAGTTACTTCACATAAATGTGTAGATATTTTGATTCGATTACTTGCGCTAGTGGTTTTATCGATTACTTGATTAGTACGTCTACATCATAGATTATTTTGTTGCTGGAGAGAGAAGAAATAAAAAAAAAAATCTTCGTACAAAACGACAAAGGCGATGGAAAAAATTTATGGCATGTGAAAATATCTTCTATCATACGTGGTGAGGTGACCGACACACATGCCAACTTGATGCGTATATATTTAAAGGGTCCTCGTCCGTGTCAATCGATTATTACGGATATTATTTTAGCAATCAACTCTTTAATCATGGATCATTATAATAAAAGATTGAAATTAGGGTCCTCGTCCGTGTCAATCGATTATTACGGATATTATTTTAGCAATCAACTCTTTAATCGTTGATCATTATAATAAAAGATTGAAATTAGGCTTGATTTATTCTAAACTCCTAAAAGGAGTAGCGGCTGGCGTAAATGACCAAAACATCTCTTTTTTTAAATCATCCCTACCGCTACAAGGAGTAGCGGCTGCTTTTTCTCTCTCATATATAACCTGACACTCAACTTCTCTCTCTCTCTCTCTACGCTGACACAGTCACACATGCAAGTAGAAATAGATTTTATAAATAATTTCAAAATTATTTTATTTATTTTATAAATTATTTTTATAAGTTATTTAAAATAATTTATAAATTATTTCAAGTTATAATTTAAGTTATATAAAATAAATTATAACTTATAAATAATTTAAGTTATATAAAATAATTTATAAATTATTTTAAGTTATATAAAATAAATTATTTTAAGTTATATAAAATAAATTATTTTATATAATTTAAATTATAACTTGAAATAACTTAAAATAATTTTAAGTTATATAAAATTATTTATTTCAAGTTATTTCAAGTTATAATTTAAGTTATATAAAATAATTTATAAATTATTTTAAGCTATTTCAAGTTATAATTTAAGTTATATAAAATAATTTATTTTATATAACTAAAAATAATTTATAAATTATTTTATATAACTTAAATTATAACTAAGTTATAATTTATTTTATATAACTTAAATTATAACTTGAAATAATAAATAAATTATTTTATAAAATAATTTATTTCAAGTTATAATTTAAGTTATATAAAATAAATTATAACTTATAAATAATTTAAGTTATATAAAATAATTTATAAATTATTAGTTATATAAAATAATTTATAACTTGAAGTTATATAAAATAATTTATAAATTATTTTAAGTTATAATTTTATATAACTTAAAATAATTTATAAATTATTTTATATAACTTCAATTATTTATAAGTTACTTCCTCAGTCCCAAAATAATTGTTTAGTTTTGACTTTTTAAAGTCAAATTAACTATTTTTTAAAATTATTTTTTGTACCATTTTTGCCAGAATATAGGTGCAGAGGTTATAACAAAAAAAAGTATATACAATTTATTACTAATACCAATTTTTATAATGTTAAAAATATATTTATACATACTTAATTATTAATTTTAAAAATAGTCAATTTGACTAAAAAAAGTTAAAACTGAGCAGTTATTTTGGGACGGAGGGAGTATAATTTATTTTATATAACTTAAATTATAACTTGAAATAATTTATAAATTATTTTAAGTTATATAAAATAATTTATAAATTATTTTAAATAACTTATAAAAATAATTTATAAAATAAATAAAATAAATTTTAAATTATTTTGAAATAATTTATAAAATAAGCATATAGATTTAGAGAAGTAGGCATACTCTACTTCTACTTGCATGTGTGACTGTGTCAGCGTAGAGAGAGAGAAGTTAAGTGTCAGGTTATATATGAGTGAGAAGAAGCAGCCGCTACTCCTTGTAGCGGCAGGGATGATTTAAAAAAAGGGACGTTTTGGTCATTTACGCCAGCCGCTACTCCTTCTAGCGGTTTGGAATAAATCAAGTCTAATCTCAACCTTTTATTATAATGATCAACTGTTAGGGAGTTGGTTGCTGGAATAGTGTCCGTAGCAACCGGTTGTCACGGATGAGGACCCATATTTAAATTATGTATGTATGATGTTTAAAACATAATTACATATGTTAATTTTTTTTATTAATTTTAATATTGGACAATTAATATTAATTTAAAATTTTATTATTATTTATACATTAATTAATTACTTTCGTTTTTTATTTTTTAATTATTCTATTTTTATAAATAAAATAAGAAATAATTAAAAAAATCTTAATATATATTAAACATCTTATATTATTGTGGGAAAAAAATGGGCATATATAATGAAAAAGGGGTAGTATTAATTGTGAATTGAAGAGTATAGCTAGTAGCCACCGACCTAAAAAGGAAAAGGGTCGACGATTATAACGACCATTAGTTTAAAAAGGATTTTAATTTTAATTTTAATTTTAATTTTAATTTTAACTTCTTTGTACACTAGAAAAAGTAAAACAGATGTGCTGGTTTCATCAAAAAAATATATATGATAAGGATTATATATGTGTTAATTATTATAAAGTTTTTGGCTTTTAAAATGATTATTTTTTGTGTAATTGGATCACAACTTATAGTAAGAAGAATTATATTAAAATAAGTAAATTTATGAATATATATATATAGATATATAAATCGTAAAATAACTATCCACTTCACACTGTTTATCTTTTTAATTTTCGCCCAAATCAATTTCCATCCTTTTTCTCGCTCTACTCCTCTCATGATTTCACCTACGGCACCTCCCATATATTTTATGACATTTATAGTTATCTTTATTCTTAAGCCTCAAATCCTAACTTTTTACTTATTTTTCTCTTATATTTTCTTTAATTAAAATTTAAAATTAATAAATATATTATAAAAATAATATTTTTCTCGTGCGTTTGTTAACGTCAAGATTCTCTCACGTGCCTCAATCACCAAAAACGCGACTAATCCTGCACAGTAAACAGGTTAGCACCGGATCTCGACGGCTTGGGCCGCCGGGGATCGCTCCGGTGTGAGAATAAGTACATGCCGAAAAAAGGATTAACAATGGAGGGTTGTGTGATCTAGTGTTTCTCTGAGTAAAATGTTATGTGTATGTCCGTACCTTTTTTGTGTAATACTCTCCCCCTTATATTCATCTCACCAACTTGCATGTATCCTCTCTTTCTAATGTCAGCTAACTGCATGCAGGCTTTATCAAACTCTGTTCTCCACTAAGTCAATGTTATGTCAAATTCTCATTAATTAAGACGGCTTAATCCATCTCTTCAATCAGGCGCCTGTTAATCTCTGATTACAGGTAACCCTTATCAGTTAAAATATTGGACCCGGTTACGCCACCTGTCCAGCATAGTTGTTCAGCCCAATCAAGATATTAAATAATAACCCAATGCTCCAAAAGTCCAAATGACTATGACCTGATAGGCCCAAAATAAGTACGACCCGACTGGCCCAAATAGTTACGGCTCAACATTGTCCCCTAGTCTTTTATCAAACAGTATGTTTGATGGAAGAGTATATAGTGAACCGGCCCAACTACCAAAGATAATTCAAATAAATTCGGCAAAGCGTACTTAACAAAAAGCCAATAACCGGATATAAACCCCTCAAATCCATCATCAGACGCCAACTCTGCACCTCCATCATTGCATTCAATTAAATGTGCAGCCTTTGGGTTTCGTGAACCATCGAAGGGACAACTCTATAAAGCCTCAAACCCCCCAATTTAGACAGCTTTACCCGTTCATTTGAATCTCAAAATACAATTGCTTTCTTCTTCATCCTGCTTTCTCTCTCTGCAACTTAACATCAATGGCTTCCCAGACTTCCGATAACACCATCCCGTCCTCTGAAACCCTTCTGGTTTCCAGTTCGGCTACTCAAAATCCTGCTCAAGCCATACCAGAAACAAATCCCAAATCCAAACCCTCGTCTAGCAAGAATCCCCCATCTGACACCTCTAAAGACACCCCCAAAGAACCTCCCTTTGATTTCACAGACGCAAAACGATTTTCACACGCCAATACCCCTTCCAAGATCACCGAAACCAACATTCTAGCCATCCGTGAACGATATCAAATTCCCTACACCCATCAGCTGCGAGCACCGACCCAAACAGATGGGATGTATCACCGTCCTGACGGCTGGACCGCCATACCCCTTATTCTTTTGGAGAATGGGGTTAGGTTTCCCCTCCACACCTTCGTTATAAACGTCTTAGGATTTTTAGGGGTTGGGTTGGCTCAACTGGTCCCCAACTCCTACATTTACATTCTTGCCTTCATAGCCTGGTGCTTCGAGCAGAGTATCCCCCCATTTATTGACTTCTTCTTCTCGCCTTTCTTGGTTGGCCAATCTCGCAAGAAAGGCTTCAAGGGGCTGAGCAAACCATCCAGTGTCAAGATTGAGAGGCGATCCTTGATAGACACCCCCTTAAGCAACCGAGGGTGGCATAAGGAGTGGCTTTTCGTCAATGGACCTGAGAATTCCTCCGTCCCGGACTGGACCACTGCCCCAATTCTTTCCCCAGACTTCGGTGACGTCCCCAAAGAACATGAGGCCGAAATGATAAAGCTTTTGGAAAAACTTCCTCTGAAAGAATGGAGCTTCGAACTCCTCAGCAAACAAGCTTGGCTATATGACCACAAATGTAAGTTTCGAACCCAATACTTGTATAATTTTTTCAAATTTTCTCTGATAATCGTTCTGAAGCATCATTTTTTGTCTTTTGTAGTATCTCTGATTAAGCCTACTTTCATTGACCGGATGGATTTGGAGAAATTCCTCACCGCCAAATCTACCCCAGCTTCTACCGAAGCCCAAGATTCCGAAGCACAAGCTGTTGAACCCCCCACTTCTGAAGCACAAAATGCCGAAGGCCCACCAACTGAACCCCCAATTACCGAACCCCCACTTACCAAACCAACTCCGATCGAAGAGGATGATGATAGATAATGGGTCTTCGGTGGATATTCTGTATGCACATGCTTACCAAAGGATGCATTTGGATGGTCAGAAAATGGAAATTGGGCAGGAGACTCCTTTGTATGGCTTCAGCAATGATCCAGTCAAAGTGGCGGGGACTATCGAGCTGCCAGTTATCTTCATATCCACCGAACCCACTTGCGCAGTAATTACCAAAGCACCTTCATGTGGCTCAATCGGTTCTGAAGGGAAATCATCATCTGTAAAGGAAATGACCAAACCGAGGTATGCCCTTTCAGTTTTCGGAGGTTTATCCGCCACCGCCATCACTGAATCCAGATATCCTCGTCGTTTCTTTCCAGCAACTTTGTTGACGTTTCCACCAGTAATTACATCCACAACATATCTGGCCTGCTGATTCTGAACTGGTTGCTCAGGTTGGGCTGCCTGAGCAGGCACCCTATCCCTCAGCTGCTCTCGACCCGCCACGTATTGAACCAAAGCTCCACTTTGAACCTTTCTTTCAATGAACTCTTTCAAATTCCAACAAGAATTCGTATCATGCCCCGTTGCTTGATGATAACCGCAATACTTATGAGGATTCCCATTCCCTGACCTGAAATTATGCGGAGGCTGCTCGAAATAAGGCTGGCCCTTTATTTGTTCCAGAATAGTAGCACGATCTGTATTAAGTTGAGTATATAGCTTATTCACCTTCGGACCCGGAAGAGGTGGACGATCTCCTCTCTGTCCCCATGTATTGTTGTACCTCTTTTTGTTTCCATCAGGTCGGTCATTGTTGCCACCACTCTTCTTTTGACTGCCATCGGACTTTTCCTTATCTTTGTCATTCGCCTTCTCCGAAGAACCACGCTTTAAACTGTTCATTGCCTCTTCAACCACTCTGAACCCTTCTGCCTTTTCAAATGCTTCTACCAAGCTCTTGGGATGATTGAACATCAGCTTCTTTACCAGCTTCTCGGACTTCACCAAATCTAAGCCGTTCTGGAATAACCCCACAGCCTGAAAATCATTGAGATATGACACTTGTCCCACCGCTTCTCTGAACTTTTTCACATACTGGCCCAGAGTCTAGTTCGAATACTGCCTAACCTGTGCCAATGACCATGTGGGCTTTCTTCTTCTCTTGTTGCTCCCGAACCGAGTATGGAATGTAAGACCCCAACTTTTATGAATAAAGATTTAGTTTTCTTTATATATTATTTCGAAATAGTAAGGTGTTGATTTGATAAATATGAAAGTTATGGGTGAAATGTGCAAACATTTTTAAAATGAGCAAGTGGTTATAAAATATTCCTGTTGTCGGGGAATATTCGTTTGGTCGTGGAATATTCTTGTTGTCGGGGAATATTCGTACGACGTCGCAGCTATTTGTGGGCCCCCACAACGGAATAACTGTCTGATATAGAAAGCGACAGAAATAACTTTTTTACAAGATAACGGCGTAGTTGTTACCGTTAGTACTGTTGAAATACCCGGTGGTTAAAATATAGTGATACACGGTGTTGCATAGTAGCAGACGGTATTGCACAGTATTTCGAATTATTGAGTCTTATGTGAGAAGCCATTACTCAATTATTGTTACAGTAATTACTGTTCAATATTTTATATTATTGACTCAATAATTGCTACGTTGATATTTTATATTATTGACTCAATAATTGTTACATTGATATTTTATTGACTCAATAATTGCTACGTTGCCATTTTATATGATTGATTCAATAATGACTACTGTAAGACCCCAACTTTTATGAATAAAGATTTAATTTTCTTTATATATTATTTCGAAATAGTAAGGTGTTGATTTGATAAATATGAAAGTTATGGGTGAAATGTGCAAATATTTTTAAAATGAGCAAGTGGTTATAAAATATTCTTGTTGTCGGGGAATATTCGTTTGGTCGTGGAATATTCTTGTTGTCGGGGAATATTCGTACGACGGCGCAGCTATTTGTGGGCCCCTACAACGGAATAACTGTCGGATATAGAAAGCGACAGAAATAACTTTTTACAAGATAACGGCGTGGTTGTTACCGTTAGTACTGTTGAAATACCCGGTGGTTAAAATACAGTGATACACGGTGTTGCATAGTAGCACACGGTATTGCACAGTATTTTGAATTATTGAGTCTTACGTGAGAAGGAACCTACTCAATTATTGTTACAGTATTTACTGTTCAATATTTTATATTATTGACTCAATAATTGCTACGTTGATATTTTATATTATTGACTCAATAATTGCTGCATTGATATTTTATTGATTCAATAATTGCTACGTTGCTATTTTTTTATGATTGATTCAATAATGGCTACAGTTGATATTTTGTAGTATTGATTCAATAATTGTCGTTGCACAGTATTTCACGTTATCAACTCAATAATTCATATTATTTGAATAATATTATTAGATAGCATTATTGACAATGTCTAAGGAAGTTCTGTCTAGGAGGGGTTATTTAATTGCGCGCCAATAAGGAGAAGTCCTTATCGGAAGGCCCCCTCTGTCCTGGGAACGACCTGGTTGTCAATATTGTAGTTCTATAATATTATTTATGAATAATTAATTATTGATTTATATGATAAGGAAATATTTATTTTGTGGATATAAAAGAAGGAATTTGTGCTGATGTGTTTTTATCAGTATTTTGGTGTGAAAAATCATCCGTTTATGAATTTCGGATAGTTTATGTTTGGAATTTGAAAAAACTTCCTTCTGCAAAGTTGTAGAGAATTAAATTTTCTATAGAAGGACACATCATTTGTATTTTTCTGACAAAGGGGCTATTTATTATGAATTATTGAAGTTTCGGAAAATAAATATTTTTTAATAAAATGGTGGGCCCCACTTTTGGTTGGTGTGGTGGCTGATGGCTTTTGGAGGCTGCTGGAGTGAGGCGGCTGGAGAAAAAAAAAATTATTATTTTATTCATTTAGTCTCCTTTGGCATCCTAAGCTTTTCCTATAAATAGGGTGCTTAGGTTAGAATTGAAAATCACACCAGAATTCGAAGTTTTCTCTCTCTATAATATCGAGCGTATTTTTGTTAGTATTTCAATACTTTGAGTATTACTATTCAGTACAAGCTTTCGTCGGTATTATATCCGATATTCCAGTCAGAGATACTGTTCTTTTGAGGTAAGGGATGTTATTTCTTTTGTAAATGATGTTATTCTTCTCAATATCATTATACAAAAATATTGTCATGGATTTTATGTTGAAATTTTTACTTTTTCCGTCGGGGTTACTATTCACGTATACGGCACTATTCACGAGAAAATTTATTTTTCTTCTATTTGTCCAAATTGTCTGTTAAGGTTACTATCTTTGATTGTATCCAAGTTTTGGGCTTTATTCTTGAATTTTGCTTCACAAAGTATTATTATGGATTATTCTTGAATTTGGATAAACTAAAATACGAATATTTGATCTTTGTCTTTTATCTCACTGGATTCGCTCTTTAAAATATTTTTCATCATCCTCAGTCCTAAAAGGTGATGTAACTGAATATCTTTGGCCTGTAGAGCAAAGATGAATGATTACCTGATGAATATCTTTGGCCTGTAGTGCAAAGATGACAGGTGTTGAGATGAACATGACTACTGATGATGCAAATGAATATCTTTGGCCTGTAGTGCAAAGATGAATATTTGATTTGAGATATATATTGATTGATGTTACAGGGATAAAATATTGGTGATGGACTTTTAAATCATAGAAGATAGTAGACTTCATTCTCTGCTTAACTCTTCTAATGATTTGTTATTTCCGCTGCGAATATTGATCTAAAACTTGTTGTCCATAATATTTTATCTGAACTGTTGAAGACTAACGATAATTTATTTTTCATTATCTTAGTCATAATATTCTTTACTGGGCTAGTTGAGCTCACTCTTTTCATCTGTTGTCCTCTTCAGGAAATGAAAATGTTGCGGGGACTAGTCGAGGGACAGAGTGATGGTCCGAGTTAGAGCAGTAGTAGTCCTCACTATTTCTGATAAATAGTGTGATAATAATTGTAATGAGGACTTAGTTTGAATCTTAATATTTTCTACATATTTGTATTGAGACTCACAGTTGTGTGGTCGTATTTTGCACGACCGTATGATATAAAGTTTGTATTTGAATTCTGTACCATGTATTTGGCGACTCAGAATGGGTTGGGTTGAATTGACCTATTCTGGGGGTGTCACAACTACAGTTGATATTTTGTAGTATTGATTCAATAATTGTCGTTGCACAGTATTTCACGTTATCAACTCAATAATTCATATTATTTGAATAATATTATTAGTTAGCATTATTGACAATGTCTAAGGAAGTTCTGTCTAGGAGGGGTTATTTAATTGCGCGCCAGTAAGGAGAAGTCCTTATCGGAAGGCCCCCTCTGTCCTGGGAACGACCTGGTTGTTAATATTGTAGTTCTATAATATTATTTGTGAATAATTAATTATTGATTTATATGATAAGAAAATATTTATTTTGTGAATATTAAAGAAGGAATTGGCGCTGATGAGTTTTTATCAATATTTTGGTGTGAGAAATCATCTGGTTGTGGATTTCGGATAATTTATGTTTGGAATTTAGAAAAACTTTCTTCTGCAAAGTTGTAGAGAATTAAATTTCCTATGGAAGGACATAGAATTTGTATTTTTCTGACAAAGGGGCTATTTATTATGAATTATTGAAGTTTCAGAAAATAAATATTATTTAATGGGTGGGACCCACTTTTGTTGAAAAAAATTCTGAGTTTGGATAGCAGCCGGCGGCGGAATTTTTTAAAAAATAATATTATTTTATTATTTTAGTCTCCTTTGGCATCCTAAGCTTTTCTTATAATTAGGGTGCTTAGGTTAGAATTGAAAATCACACCAGAATCAGAAGTTTTCTCTCTCTATAATATCGAGCGTATTTTTGTGAGTATTTCTATACTTTGAGTATTAGTATTCAGCGCAAGTTTTCTTCGGTATTATATCCGATATTCCAGTCAGAGGTACTATCTTTTTGAGGTAAGGGATGTTATTTTCTTTCGTAAATGATATTATTCTTTTCAATATCATTATACAGAAATATTGTCATGGATTTTATGTTGAAATTCTTACTTTTTCCGTCGGGGTTACTATTCACGTATACGACACTATTCACGGAAAAATTAAATTTTCTCCTATTTGTCCAAATTGCTTGTTATGGTTACTATCTTTGATTGTATTCAAGTTTTGAGCTCTATTCTTGAATTTTGCTCCATAATTGATTATTACGAGGTATTTTTGAATTGGATATACTAAAATACGAATCTTTAGTCTTTGTCTTTTATCTCACTGGATTCGTTTTGTTTAAAATGTTTTTCATCATCCTCAGTCCTAAACGGTGATGTAACTGAATATCTTTGGCCTGTAGAGCAAAGATGAATGATTACTTGATGAAAATCTTTGGCCTGTAGAGCAAAGATGAATGATTACCTGATGAATATCTTTGGCCTGTAGTGCAAAGATGACAGGTGTTGAGATGAACATGACCACTGATGATACAAATGAATATCTTTGGCCTGTAGTGCAAAGATGAATATTTGATTCGAGATGTATATTGATTGATGTTACAGGGATAAAATATTGATGATGAACTTTTAAATCATAGAAGATAGTAGACTTTATTCTCTGCTTAATTCTTCTAATGAACTGTTATTTCCGCTGCGAATATTGATCTAAGATTGGTTGTCCATTATATTTTATCTTATTTGTTGAAGACTAACGATAATTTGTTTCCCATTATCTTAGTCATAATATTCTTTACTGAGCTAGTTGAGCTCACCCTTTTCATCTATTGTCCTCTTCAGGAAATGAGAATGTTGCGGGAACTAGTCGGGGGGCAGAGTGATGGTCCGAGTTAGAGCAGTAGTAGTCATCACTATTTCTGATAAATAGTGTGATAATAATTGTAATGAGGACTTAGTTTGAATATTAATATTTTCTACATATTTGTATTGAGACTCACAGTTGTGTGGTCGTATTTTGCACGACCGTATGATATAAAGTTTGTATTTGAATTCTGTACCATGTATTTGGCGACTCAGAATGGGTTGGGTTGAATTGACCTATTCTGGGGGCGTCACATGGAACTTGTCACACAAATCAGCCCAGGATGAAATCGAGTCCGAAGCCAGAGTCCCCATCCATTGTCTTGCATCTTTTCTCAACGTCATCCCAAAGGTTTGACATTTAGCCGCATCCAAATAGTCCTAATAATCCATCAACCTATCAAACGCTTGACTGTAGTCGTAAGGATCCCCTAAACCATCGTAACTTTCCATATGAGGAAGCTTCTTACTAGGATCCGCCTTTTCCCGAAGAATTTCTGAAGAGAAAGGTGACGCCTTTTTACTCGAAGATTCTTTCACCTGTTGAACTTCTGCCAGCTGCTTCCGAAGTTCCTTCATCTCCTTAGCCAGAAATTCAACTCCTTCTGGCCGTGAAGAAACCTCCTTCTTCTTCTGCTTGGTTCGGTCATATTCATCCGAACTAGACGCTCCGGAATGGCTTCGACTATTACTTCGGCTAAGGCGAGAATTCACAGGGCAGTGTATCCTCTTCGGATTCTTAGGAAAATGACCTCTGGACCTGCTTCGACGTCTATCCCTTCTACTGTTCCAAGAATATTCAAGACGAGGTACCTTTTGTGAAGCTTCAGGAGAACATCCTCTTGACCTGCTTCGCCTTCTGTCAGGAGAATGACTCCGAAGCCTACTTTCAGATCGTCTGGAATCTTCATATCTCCTTGCTCGTCGGCCTGGTGACCTACCTCGCTTTTCTGGCAGAGTGTAACTGGATGCCTCATCTTCTTTTTCTGCCACAAGAACTATTTGTCTGAAAATCTCCTCCCTTTGTTGCAGAAGTGCTTTCAAAGCCATGTCAGTCTCTTGTGCCATCTTTGCCAAGGTAGAAATCTTGTCTGACAGACCTTCACGGTGCTGGGTTCTAGGCGGGTTGCCTACCACCCTTTTCCGATCTTTGTTTGGGCCTTTACTAGCAGTGGAAAACAACTTTCTCTTGGTATCAACATGATCCCTTGGATAAGATCCTAACAAAGATAAAATACAAGGGATAGTAAAATCTCATAAAGCCTATCATGGATACTCTTTGAAGGACCCACCCTATCTTTCACATAAATTCTTTGCAAAGAAGAACTCGCAGTCGTCGGCTGTCCTTCAGCTGTAACTATCCTACTTTTCACCATAACTTCTGATGTAGGACGTTGAATATGTGTGATTGAAAACCAGAAACACTAGAAAACACCTCCTTCTAGCGCCAATGTTAACGCCAAGATTCTCTCACGTGCCTCAATCACCAAAAGCGCATCTATTCATGCACAGTAAACAGGTTAGCACCGGATCTCGACGGCTTGGGCCGCCGGGGATCGCTCCGGTGTGAGAATAAGTACAGGCCGGAAAAAGGATTAACAATAGAGGGTTGTGTGATCTAGTGTTTCTCTGAGTAAAATGTCATGTGTATGTCCGTACATTTTTGTATAATACTCTCCCCCTTATATTCATCTCACCAACTTGCATGTATCCCCTCTTTCTGATGTCAGCTAACTACATGCAGGCTTTATCAAACCCTGTTCACCACTAAGTCAATATTATGTCAAATCCTTATTAATTAAGACGGCTTAATTCATCTCTTCAATCAGCCGTCTGTTAATCTCTGATTACAGGTAACCCTTATCAGTTAAAATATTGGACCCGGTTACGCCACCTGTCCAGCATAGTTGTTCAGCCCAATCAAGATATTAAATAATAATCCAATGCTCCAAAAATCCAAATGACTATGACCCGATAGACCTAAAATAAGTATGATCCGACTGGCCCAAATAGTTACGGCCCAACAGCGTTCAAACTAATGCTGTTCAAACTAATTAGGAATTGAAGATTATAGGTGCCGACCTAAAAAGGAAAAATGATAAACAGAAAAAAGAAGAGGCCGATTATAATTCTGAAAAGGATTTTTATTTATAACTTATTCGTGGTCGACTAGAAAGAGTAGTCGCAAAATCTACAAGGAAATGGGTCCCGTTTTTCTACAAAATTTGACGACACACAAAGAAGAAATATAGTACTATGATTTAGAAAAATGAACCTAGCTAGCCAGTTTCCGGTCAAAGTAGTGCACCACCATGGTCCAAGCTAGTGGTTAACACACGAGAATTGATTAAATGGCAAATGCTATATTTATTTAGGGAACCCATATTTTTAATTACATAAAAAAATTGATATTTTCACGTGATTTTTTTATATGAATATTGATTGGGTTTTATCTTTATATAAGGAAAATTCATGTGAAAATATTATTTTAACACATGAAAATATCAATTTTTTTTTTTTTGGTGAATTACATTTTCAAGGTAGGTGCTCTGTTACACAACAAATAACCGACTGCATGAAATATAATTCAATCTGAACAAAAAAAAAAGAAAAGGTTTTTGCATTCTAACTATAAATCCTCAATTTATTTTCCAGAAAATGCATGGCAGTATATATAGTACGTAAAGATGTGCATGTGAAATTTGAAATACATACCCAAAATAGTTGAACTTGCATGATCCCGCAAGCTAGGGCTTAATTCTCTTTAGTACGTACGTACAGGAACTATATATATATATAGAACTACCAGGACATCTGCATCACAAGCAAACAACGTAACTGATGATAACTCCTGAGTTTGCCATCCTTTGCTATATTTACGCACAATATCTTATCATACCATGACTTACATATACTAATTAAATCTATTACCTATATATTCATGTATACCGACATTTACAACATAACATGCATATATATATATATATATTCAAGCTGTGAACATCGATATTATTCACCAAGGAAAAAATAAATGCAAATTGCAAGGAGGAAAACTATATATATATGGATAAGGCTCTGGAACGAACAGTTCGTTTACGAAGATATGTAGGGCTCAGTGTTGAAGGTTGTTGATTGGATGAGAATATTTAACACTAATTACGAATATATGATGGTATATAATTGGGCCAATCAACAACCTTTAACACTGGACCTTACATATGTTCGTAAACGAACTGTTCGTTCCAGAGCCTTATTCTATATATATATATATATATATATATATATATATATATATATATATATATATATATATATATATATATATATATATATATATATATACGTACCATATATTAAAACCAATAAATCGATGTCTCCACGTACTAAATGAAGCAACTTGCATATTGAAGGATCTATCTATATATCTTCCGTTTTTCTGAAAGCACACTTCAGCTGGATCTTCAAATTAACGAAAATCCAGAGCTTGCACTTCTTATATATAAGCTGCTAAGATGCTGCTAGAATGGGACCCTAAATACACTCCAATTACACGAAATTCATAATTTAGCCATTAAAATAATTGGATTTACAAATTAATGCATTCTATCTAAATACGGTTTGACCCTATTCAAATATGATTTGACTTGATTAAAATATAAAACATTATTGACCTTTTGATGTCAATTTTAGTAATTTTTAAATTCAAAATTAACATGAATTCTACTAATTTTAGCTAATACAATAATGACTATTGCAAACTATTTAATAAGTGTAACTCGTTACAAGATTTATTATTTTATTATTTTTAATAAATTATTTTAATTTTGAATTTAAAAATATATTTAATTGACTTTTTAAAGCCAATAATAATAATGTAATTTGGAAGGGATAGAGTATTATTTATTTGAGTCACCAATTCAAGTCCTACTTTTTCACCCTTTTCGTATTTGGTTTCCAACACGACAGAATAAAATTTTACAATTAACTTTGTGCGTCTCCGTTAGAAAGCTTTGATCACAAGTAAGGCATGTTATGTTCATGGAGTATTTGACAATCTTTTCAAAGCATCAAATATTGGGAATTGGGAACTTGGGGGATCGTATATTTATTCTCTCTGTTTTTAAAAAAAAAATTAGAAGTATGTTTTTAAAAGAATGATTTTTGAGGATATATAATTTTATTTTTTTTAAATATTCTTTAACATTACTAAAATTATAGCAGTGAGGGACTGGTATGATGGTGTTCAATCTATATTAAATATAAGTAATGATATGTTACAAACACATACGTATTATGTTATTTTAAAATTTTAAAATAAAATACGTATTTATAACTTTAGAACCAATTAAGAAAGAAAAGGCGAGTGAAGAATTAAATCAATCATACCTACCTTTTTCTTTTTCTTTTTCTTTTTATCTTGTTTAATTATAAAGTCCGGCGTTGGCTTTTAAGCTTTAAGTATCTTTATAAAATAATACTAGAGACACAATTTATTCTACAACTATTTTATAATTGGCTGATGTAACATACTCCACCTCAGCTTTTATGTGGAGCCGAACACTACATTAAAGTAATTTGTTCATCAATATACTGAGGTGGAGTATGTCACATCAGTAAATTATAAATTAGTCGTAGAATAAATTGTGTCTCTAGCATTATTCATCTTTATAATTAAAAACAAAAATAACATTATTATGTATGAACTCGATTGAATATGCGTAGAACTATCTTTTTCTTTTTAAAAAAATTAACATGTCATAAAACTAAATCAAAATATTTAAAAAAATTAATTTCTCTCATAAAACTAATTGCCAAAAATAATTCAAAAAGTAATAACTTTTGAACTTGTGCAAGAACATATTAATTATATAAAAAAAATAGTCAGTTCGCTTTAAAATATATGATAGTATTATTTATTTAAACAGAGGTAGTAGTACACAACAATTGTAACTCAAACAATAAAATGCATTCATTTGACTTGAGAGTCTATAATAGTAAAGATTTAATTTATACTTTGCAATTTTATTGGATCAATTTGGCATATACACGTATACTTTTATCGCCGACTGTTTTTTGATATTTGTAGCCGTGACTTTTGGTTACACCTCCAATTTTATTCAACAACAAAAAAAGGGTTTACTATAATGAAAAAGAAAGGATCCTATTTTTAATAGAATATTTATTATATATTGTAGTTCTACTATGCCTAATAATTTATTTTAGATAAAAGTATTATTTTATAAGAGTTTTATATTGAATAAGAAGAGAAAAATTGTGAGTATTATGTTTAATTGTTGGAGTATAGCATAATTAAAAGTCATGTATCATCCATCTTAGGGGTTAACAGATAGTGAGTGAGTTTTGCGTTTGTGTGAGGGGAAAGTTTTTGCATCTTTTAGGCCTAAAATTTGGAAGGATTATTGTATGCCTATTATATTGATATAATGGAGATTTAGAGTTTGACCGATGATTTTTTTATTTAAAGATTTTTTAAATTAAATATTGTGTTGTTTTTTTTTGTTTTTTTTTATTTAATTGTGTGATTTGCTTTGATTACGTGTGAGTTGTGACACAATTATTAGTGATGAGCAATGTATTGCCACTAATTTTATCTATTTAATTTATTCTTTTAGTCACTAAATACGTGTCAAAGGATATATTAGGTAAAAAGTCTAATGGGTGGAATGAAAATCTCTTTCATAATACTTTTTATGCATTTTTGCCCAATAAATAATTAACATAAAAAATTCTTCCACTTTTTAATATATCACTAGAGACATTATTATTAGTTATGAATATTTTGGTAAAACTAAATTAATATTTTTGTCAATAGATATGTATGGAGGAAAAGTATACAATAAAGACATTTATCATTGAACAGATAAATTATACTCCATAAATCATAATAGATGAATGACAAGCTTTGAATCGCCTACTAATTTCAAAGATAACTTGCCCCTTCCTCGAGTTCTCTAGGAATTAAAATTGCCAAAGAAATTCCCTCACCTAAAATTCATAAATAAATTTGAGAGTGAGGGGTAATAATGTGATACATTTGGTGACTTGAGGATGTAATGCCATACATTTCGAATTGATTAGATAATATAATTATTGGGATTGGCTCATACTTCTACGGGTTCATGTTGTAGCAGTTAAGGTTTTTCTAGTTATTATAAAAATATTATTTGGTGTGTGAATCATTGTAGAGTGTGTGAGGCATCTAATGAATACATCAGACAAGCAGGACTAGCCAAATTGGTGAACCTGGGTATATTGCGTGTTCTTATTTTTTCGTCTTTTAATATCTGTGTGATTACAATATTATTCGTTTTTAAATTCTAACAATAATTATGACCATTACAAATTTTTAAAAAGTACTATTATTGTAAAAAAATTATTATTTTTGTAAATTAAATGAATTACATTAATTATTAATTTTAGATTAATTTTAAAACATCAACAGTAATTTTATGTTTTAAAACAAAGTGGCATCTCTATATATAAAGAGAGAGGGTAAAATTAACTATCTTGAAGCTGTGTCATAATTTTACTAAAAATATTAATTCATTTCTCTATATATCTCCCACTCTTTATCCCTAAAATCTCTTCTTTATTCTTTCACCCATATTTTTATAATTTTTATTTAGATACTTATTTTTTCTTAATTACACACAGTGTGTGAAATAAATACTGATTATTATAAAAATCGCGGCGTATTCAACAAGCGGTCAATGAATATCAAAAGCAAATGCATGCTTTCATACAAGAATATCTTTAGTTAGTGAATTAATGAATTTTGACTATTAATGCATAAATAAGATGAATTATATAAAACTGTTTCATACAAGAATATCTCTACATTGACCCCCCGTTCCTTTGCTTATGAGTTTTAAAACGAAACAAATGATTAAAAAAATATAAGTTTTTAGTTCATTTGCTAATTGTTTGCGAGTTTTTAATATAGAGAAAATAAAAGAAAATTTTGACCACTTTTTAGCCAAGGTTTTGTGTCTAAATATAAACAAATGTTGACAAAAGAAAATACTCTCTCCGTGCTCAAAAAGATGCCCAAAGCACATGAAAAAGAACATAAAATTTTCATATTTTTTCTTAATAGCCCTTGTTAACGCTAAGTTTTACCGGCGCGTCCAATCACCGAACCTGCACAATAACGAGTCACAAACGAAGCTTGACAGCTGGGGCCGCCGAGTGATAGCTCCGGTGTGAGAATGAGTACAAGCCGATCACAAGGTTTAACAATAGAGGCAGTAATGTTTAGTGCTCAAGTGAGTATTCCCCCTTACCTTTAGGTCAAACCTTGTATTTATAGACATTTCCACCGCCTTAGAGTCCATGTCTCAATCGGATTAGGACTCCTAAACATGACAGTTACCATTGTTTGGGTCCAACTCAATCTCCTTTAAAAGTACAAGTTGGTGGTTATCCAACCACTTATCTTATAGGAGTTGGTACTTAGATATGCTTAGGGTAGACTCCTTATTGCTCCGGACTCCATTCGAGGAATGCCCTTCGGTATCGGCCTTATAAAGTGGTCTGGACTCCGGCCCGAAGGGCTCGGTAGTCGGATCCAGATAATATCAGTTGGGTATGGGTTCCAGTCCAAGGAGCTCGGATACCCGATCCCGAACTCTACTACTCCATGTTTGGCTTCGGCCCATTGGGATCGATGAACCCTTCTCAGCCCAGACCTTCAGTCCATGTAGGGGTCGGTGGATTATATCCGAACATTGCCCCCCAGTCTCTTATTATAACAAGCCTTTAATGGGATATTTAATGAGAGATTCGAAGAGACGCCTGGGTAATCCAACCGACCTATTTAATGCAATGCCCGTTACCCAAGACACGCTATCATTAGCCGTCTTTAGGTTTCGTGCAACATCCCCTATAAATACCATTCTCCCCCCACAACAGTTACTTTTTACAAACTCTTTCTTCTCCAAGCAAATTTTTCAATTTCTCTGGCAAAGGCGATTTTCGGCGAGCAACCACCATCACTGCCATTCACCAGTTTCAGGCCTCTTCAGCCCCGAATACTTCACATTTCAGCCTTCTTTTTGACTTAATGGTTGATTTGAGCATTCCGGTCGCCTCTTCCATCACTGAGTTAACCCCCACCGTTGAGGCCACTCCCGCCACCACCATCACCGCCACCGACCTGGTGCTGGTCAATTTGCCTACCGTCCCGGCGCTGCTACTACTGACGACATCGAGGCCTAGATCCGACGGTGCTACGCATCCGAACAGAATTTTTCCCATGTCAACACCAAATCCACCCTTGCTCCTCACCAGATCTCGGACGTCAGAACCCTATTTCACATCCCAAGGGAGTACAAGCTTCGGCTGCCGGAGCCCGATGAAAGGATGTACTGGCGTCCGAAGGCGGATGAGTTGCTGTCCCCATTTGGGTCTGAACTACGGGGTCCGATTCCCCCTCCATGAATTCATCGTATCATTCCTCTGTTTTGTGGGGATCGGGTTCGCACAGCTGGTGACGAACTCGTATATCCATCTGATCACCTTCATCGCTCTCTGCCAGGAGCTAGTGGTCAGCCCAGGGTTGGATTTCTTCTTTGCCCTGTTCATCGTCGGTAGGTCTAAAGAGCCCGGCCTTCGGCAACTAAACCGGGTAGCTAAACGAGCTACCTTCAACAAAACCTCCTCCAACAACAAGGGCTGGCACGAACAATGGGTCTTCATCAAAGGGACCGATATCAATCTGCTGCAGAACTGGGCCACCCCCGAAAACCCAATTGTAAGTTTTCAGTTCATTTGCTAATTGTTTGCGAGTTTTTAATATAGAGACAATAAAAGAAAATTTTGACCACTTTTTAGCCAAGGTTTTGTGTCTAAATATAAACAAATGTTGACAAAAGAAAATACTCTCTCCATTCTGAAAAAGATGCCCAAAGCATACAAAAAAGAATATAAAATTTTCATATTTTTCCTTAATAGCCCTCCAATTAAATATTACATTAGGTGACGAGTCTTTCTATTTTTATAGACTAGTGTACTTCACTAAATGACATATTTGTCGTTTATTTTATGTATTTATTGTCATAATTAATGTACAGAGAATTTGAAAGAAGTATTTATTATAAGAAAAAATTATATGGAAAGAGAGAATTTTAAATTCTTCTTTTATGTCATTAATCTTAAGAAGAAAAGATTTTTATTTGAAGAAGTTTGGTCTTTAAGTTTGGTTGCCAGCATCTATATGATCATTCTGTTTATTTGGGGGAGGTGGCTAAGGTATAATATAATTGTCGTTCACTTCTCTTTCGTTCTTAATTGACGGGGGGTTGTGCATCTAGAACAAGAAATCATATGTAAAGGTTGGAGTAAAATGGTCATTAAAAAAGCTTATAACTATGTGATTTGGGGATTCATATCGACTTGAATGAGAGGATTGGACCCGTTACAGGTAGACGAAGTCGATTATATCCTTTCTTGTATTTGGAAAAGTGCGCATGTACATGTTTGATGAAATGTCAAAAAAGAACATAACTTGGTATTTCATAATGCCTAGAATGTATACTAATATAACAATCTTTAATTGTATTTTCTTAGGAAATTATCAAAATCAATCTCGGTGTAAGACAAATCTGTCGTTAGTGGCCGGACAGTTGTTGATCAGTCTTAGTTCAAGTTGTTTGATTTGATGTACTTTAATTTATAATCTTCTATTTTAAGTTGACTGATACTCTCACATAGTATTTGTTTCATGAATACAAGTTCTTATGTAGCATTCTTGATTCCAAGTTCTTCGAGATTCTTGAATGTTTATTCATTTTCCAATGCATTACCTTGTTCATAATCTGCTTTGAAATTTTTTCTGACGGATTATTTCAACTTAATCCAAGTTCTTTGAGATTCTTGAATGTTTATTCATGTTACTTAGTTTTCAGTTTATGATAGAAAACTTTGGAAAGAAAGAAAATTGCAAAATTTTCCGTCCATTATTTTTTAATTTGTTCATTAAAAAACTCAAAAATAATAAATTGGGTATAAAACTTAAGTTTCCCTTTTCATTTTTTTCTTTGTCTATTTATTGTTATATCCGTTTCAAAATTAGAGATATAATTTGACTTTTTAAAGTCAATTTGAAAAATCTTAACACTCAAAATTAATATAATTTAAATTCGTTCAAGTTTTGAAAACAACGTCTAAAAAGTCAAAATATTCAGTTTCTAATCTTGGTCGTTTGTTCTTATTTTCAATGATATAAATAGCGTATGCACTATAAAGATCCATAACAAATACATGCTACGGATAATTATCCACCTTTAATTAATTTATAATGAACAAACAGGAGAGATATATATATTCACTCATATGTGGTATAACTAAATCTGCAATCGAATCCCCCATGGCCGCCCCTTCACATAAATTGGAGAGAGATTAATCAATACCGTCATATGTCGATCCATAAATGAGTTGGATGGATATATTCTATATTTCATATTCAATTCTTTATTATTGATGAAAGAAATATTATTCAAATCAGTTGAAGTAATTCAGTTTATTTCATCACTATCATTTGTTATTTCAAGTGAGCTTTTGTTTGCTCACTCTTGCATTATATAACCCTTGCAGCTAAAGTTAAAAGCGTTAACACTCCGTTAACTAGCAAAGGCAAAAGCAAGATGAACAAGTGAAGATTTGTTTATATTTGTTGATGATAATGTGTAATAAGACTTTATTGATGTTATGATATTTTATATCCGCATTTATAGACGTTAAGGTTAGAATATCCTGGAATTTATTTGAGAAGTTGTAATCCTTTTTATAAGAAAGATTTTTATTTGATTTATAAAGTTTGTAATTTATTTTACATTCCTTATGTATGGGCTGTAGTTATGTTTTATTTAGATAATGAGCACTAAATCCCGTGGAATTGAAGTACCCGAATTTGGGGGTGTTACAGGTAGGATCAGATTCAAAAGACTTATCTCCCTTTATCAGAGACACCTTATCTTCGCTCTAGACACTGCTCTTCACAGAATTAACATCATATGACATGTGCACTATGAGTGACGCAACCCTTAGCAGAGGTTTCTCTTCTATGACTTTAGATGATCTCATTTTTATCTTGCAAAAATTCTCTACTTTCCTCGCCTAACTTTGTCTCGCTTTCTTAGGCTATTCAGAGTTACACATGTAACGAGTTTTGGACCATTACCAATGCATGTGACTGAAAATTGAAAGCATATAAAAAGATGAAAGAGTCGTACTTGACTGAGTTCTGTCGAGTTAGTATCGAAGAGAAGGAAGAAATAAGGGCAACGGCGGAGAACAGGGGAGTTAAGAAGTAGTAATATATAAGTCTAAGGTTGCAGATGACTGTTCGGGTAAGTTGTCACTTTAATTCATGGTGGTTGTGATTATATTGCAATTAGAGAATCAATTGAGATTAATAACAATACATTAAGTACGTGTGTTAAGAAAATAGAAAAACTTTTATTCTGATTGTGATTAGAATAATACTTATGATGATGGGCAACACATGGAATAATAAGAATTTATTTTAATAATAATATAAGGAATGAACCTGCATGATTCTAGACTAGTTAGTCATTATATGTACTATCCATAGCACATACTTACACGTGTTATAAGTTTATGCATACTGTTATGTTTATAGGAGAGAAATTGATGGTGATTTTTAAATTAAGTTATTATACTAAATGCATGAAAGTCACCTAATTATCACTTCCTAATTCGGATGAGGTTATGTATTGGGTACTTCTACATAACTAATATATATATATATGTGTATTATGCGTTGGTTTTGCAGTTAACTCCTACAATATTTTGCTAAGTTGCTATGCAGGATTATTCATAAAATTTAAAATGTAAAGTTTTCAAGAGTAAATAATAATAATAATAATGAGTCTTGAAAAAAAATAAATTAGTAATTAGTAATTTAACGTATAATTTATTAATTTGTGTGATTAGTTCGGATGAAGGTAATTTAACGAGTCATATTTGGAATATAAATTTTAGGTATTATATTGCTTAATTTAGGAACGAATTAGTTCATACCTAAATTAATTAGTTTGTTTTGTTCCTTGTTTCAAGTTTGATTATTATTTCACATAATTGTCCTTGTGAAATTAATATGATAGTTTCATGTTGGCGTAGATACGTAAAACTCGTATTTGTACTTTTTGAATTAGGTTAACATGTCTAGTATTTATTTTGATATTTGTAAAAATGTACATATCAATATATTTTGAAGGTCTTGTGTTGATGATTCCTTTCGATTTGACATGTACACATTAGAACCTCTTGTGTTGGTATTTATCTCATGTATTGTGACATTATATCTTTATTAGAATATACAGTATACCTGAGCTATAATCACATGTGGGGGTATCACAAACATGTTCTCTTGGCATCAAGGCATGACACCTTCCGTAGCGGTGTGATTAGTTCATGGCGTCTCCATTTTTGCTCTAGTAGGAGTTGGTCATATGGTGATTCTGTTGTGGGAGACAATTTTCTATTTTGTTATCTAGATTGGTGTTGTTTGTGCCAAACACGCCTTTTGATTTTACATGCATTTGGATTCGTGTTCCAATATGTGTTGTGACACCCCCAGAATAGGTCCATTCAACCCAACCCATTCTGAGTCGCCAAATACATGGTACAGAATTCAAATATAAACTTTATATCATACGGTCGAGCAAAATACGACCACACAACTGTGAGTTTCAATACAAATATGTAGAAAATATTAAGATTCAAACTAAGTCCTCATTACAATTATTATCACACTATTTATCAGAAATAGTGAGGACTACTACTGCTCTAACTCGGACCATCACTCTGTCCCCCGACTAGTCCCCGCAACATTCTCATTTCCTGAAGAGGACAACAGATGAAAAGGGTGAGCTCAACTAGCCCAGTAAAGAATATTATGACTAAGATAATAAAAAATAAATTATCGTTAGTCTTCAACAGTTCAGATAAAATATTATGGACAACAAGTTTTAGATCAATATTCGCAGCGGAAATAACAAATCATTAGAAGAGTTAAGCAGAGAATGAAGTCTACTATCTTCTATGATTTAAAAGTCCATCACCAATATTTTATCCCTGTAACATCAATCAATATATATCTCAAATCAAATATTCATCTTTGCACTACAGGCCAAAGATATTCATTTGCATCATCAGTAGTCATGTTCATCTCAACACCTGTCATCTTTGCACTACAGGCCAAAGATATTCATCAGGTAATCATTCATCTTTGCTCTACAGGCCAAAGATATTCAGTTACATCACCTTTTAGGACTGAGGATGATGAAAAATATTTTAAAGAGCGAATCCAGTGAGATAAAAGACAAAGATCAAATATTCGTATTTTAGTTTATTCAAATTCAAGAATAATCCATAATAATACTTTGTGAAGCAAAATTCAAGAATAAAGCCCAAAACTTGGATACAATCAAAGATAGTAACCTTAACAGACAATTTGGACAAATAGAAGAAAAATAAATTTTCCCGTGAATAGTGCCGTATACGTGAATAGTAACCCCGACGGAAAAAAGTAAGAATTTCAACATAAAATCCATGACAATATTTTTGTATAATGATATTGAGAAGAATAACATCATTTACAAAAGAAATAACATCCCTTACCTCAAAAGAACAGTATCTCTGACTGGAATATCGGATATAATACCGACGAAAGCTTGTACTGAATAGTAATACTCAAAGTATTGAAATACTCACAAAAATACGCTCGATATTATAGAGAGAGAAAACTTCGAATTCTGGTGTGATTTTCAATTCTAACCTAAGCACCCTATTTATAGGAAAAGCTTAGGATGCCAAAGGAGACTAAATAAATAAAATAATAATTTTTTTTTCTCCAGCAGCCTCCAAAAGCCATCAGCCACCACACCAACCAAAAGTGGGGCCCACCATTTTATTAAAAAATATTTATTTTCCGAAACTTCAATAATTCATAATAAATAGCCCCTTTGTCAGAAAAATACAAATGATGTGTCCTTCTATAGAAAATTTAATTCTCTACAACTTTGCAGAAGGAAGTTTTTCCAAATTCCAAACATAAACTATCCGAAATTTATAAACGGATGATTTTTCACACCAAAATACTGATAAAAACACATCAGCACAAATTCCTTCTTTTATATCCACAAAATAAATATTTCCTTATCATATAAATCAATAATTAATTATTCACAAATAATATTATAGAACTACAATATTGACAACCAGATCGTTCCCAGGACAGAGGGGGCCTTCCGATAAGGACTTCTCCTTATTGGCGCGCAATTAAATAACCCCTCCTAGACAGAACTTCCTTAGACATTGTCAATAATGCTATCTAATAATATTATTTAAATAATATGAATTATTGAGTTGATAACGTGAAATACTGTGCAACGACAATTATTGAATCAATACTACAAAATATCAACTGTAGCCATTATTGAATCAATCATAAAAAAATAGCAACGTAGCAATTATTGAGTCAATAAAATATCAATGCAGCAATTATTGAGTCAATAATATAAAATATCAACGTAGCAATTATTGAGTCAATAATATAAAATATTGAACAGTAAATACTGTAACAATAATTGAGTAGGTTCCTTCTCACGTAAGACTCAATAATTCGAAATACTGTGCAATACCGTGTGCTACTATGCAACACCGTGTATCACTGTATTTTAACCACCGGGTATTTCAACAGTACTAACGGTAACAACCACGCCGTTATCTTGTAAAAAGTTATTTCTGTCGCTTTCTATATCCGACAGTTATTCCGTTGTGGGGGCCCACAAATAGCTGCGCCGTCGTACGAATATTCCCCGACAACAAGAATATTCCACGACCAAACGAATATTCTCCGACAACAAGAATATTTTATAACCACTTGCTCATTTTAAAAATATTTGCACATTTCACCCATAACTTTCATATTTATCAAATCAACACCTTACTATTTCGAAATAATATATAAAAAAAATTAAATTTTTATTCATAAAAGTTGGGGTCTTACATGTGTGACTTGCCTGTGTGACATAATATATTTTTATTTTGAGCTCGATATAAAATAACACCAAACTATTTGATTCACCCTACTATTTCGTTGTGCTAATTTTGTTCGTTTCGGTCCAATTAATTGAGTTATTCATTTCAATTCATTGTTTCTGTACTTTATATCTGTAGTAGGTATTTGGCTCATGTTGTGTTTTTCTTCTAACAGTTAATCAGGGGGATAAGAGCAAGTGTGATGAGAGCTCTTTTCTATTTAATAATTTAGATATTTTGTTCAGGCGATAAGTTTTGGAGTTATTAATTTTTGTAGGAGTTGTAATAAATATCTTAGATTATGGTTTAAGTCAGTTTGACATTTATTGGTTATGAAAACTATTTTTCTATAGTTTAGATTCTTGATATAAATTTATCAATTATGTTGTATTTTTATGCAACTTTTTTTTTCTTTTTTTTAAATGGTGTTATGGAGTTGGTATCAGATCTTAGTAGTAAATATTAAAACTTTAGGAGCATTACGTTTTCTGAATAAACAATCAGAAATAACATAATCAATTAATATAATAATAACATGCAATTTGAGACCCAATTTAAGTCTCCTAGTATTAGTCTTTATAAACTACGTCATAATGGCCAATGTTAGGGGTTGTTTGATAAAAATTGAATGAATATGAATGAAAAAAGTTATTTGATAATTAACATGTCTGAAACATCTGAATGACATAATTTTATTATTTTACCCTTCTGAAAAAATTCAAAGTAGTTGTAAATTTATTTAATATTACTTAATATTTTTTAAATTTTTTAAATTTTTTTTACTTTATTCAGCTGCTCGTTTAGCCATTCAGCCAAAAAAAATCTGACTTAGCCATTCAACTCAATCATCTGACCGATTCAACCATTAAAATGATTTTTTTTCAAAACAAACGCACTTAATGGCTGACCGATTCAGCCATTCAGATGTATTCAGTCCTAAACAAACAACTCCAAAGACTTGAATCCTCCCCGATCTTCAATTTAGGAGTCCTGGGGGACCGGACTGATTTCTACCGACCGGTCCAGAGACCTTGTCATATATATATATTTTTTACGACTCTCAAACAATTTATAATATTTATTAAAATTAAAATTTTTATAGAATTTAATAATTTAAGTACAACTCTGTTTTTTTATATGTATTCAAATATACCTGACAAATGGGCCGGGCTAATTTTGGCCCAGGTTTTTCTGGATTGAAAATATGAGGCCCGTGGCCCAGGTTGTGCCAGCCCAGCCCGCGGGCTTTTCCTTTTTTTTTTGTGCAAAATTATTGACTACATCAGGGACTATAACCTCCATTTTGAGGTTAATCACTAAAGCAGCATTTGAGAATTCAAAAAATGGTTTATGCGTTATTGTTCTTTTAACTATTAATACAGAATTGCATATATTTAGAACTTTTCAGCTGTGTATCGTGGTTAATTTTTCTGACAATAATTCTTTAAAGTAGACATCTTTTGGCAATCTTACATAATATTTAGCTAATGAGCTAAAATTAATTATGGCTTGAAGTAGGATGACAACAGGTAAAAATGCTCTATCTTTCTTCTTCTTTTTTTATACGTCACATAGTGTAAATTCGGGCTCTACTTGTTTAGCTTTTTCTAACACTTGATTTTTTCTGTTTTTACATTTGTTCCTAATAAGTATCTTGATTCTTATATGTTTTTAAAATCCTCTTGATAAGCCCAAAAGTAAATTAAATTCACTTGCTGCTTGCCGAAATACTGAAACCTCAAATAGCCCAAGTGCATTGTTTACTGCTTTTATGATTAAAAAGGGTGGTAGTGATATGTTGGCTGGTGGAGGCGAATGAAGTTACAAAGTTAATTAGAAGACGAACTGAATAAAAAATATGGTAGTACTGTTAATTTTTGTGTGCTTATGCATAAGGTTCGTTGAATGGTATACGCAATTTTACTACTCGAGTGCAGCGTACGTATCCTAATAAGCTAACTAAGTTTACCAGATAGCCTTCTTAAATTCTTACTCAGAAATTAAATTTAGAATTTTTCTTTTGTTTTTTTTCTTCTATCTATCATCTGAATAATGAATATTAATCGTGTTTCAGGTATGCGCTTGTGCTGAGTACCATGTATAATGTGTGGGATCTCATAGGGAGATATACGTTCCGCTCTTTAATTGCGTAAGGTTGGAATCCAGAAAAGGACTCATGATAGCACCCTCCAACAGGCCATAAAATATTAACTTCACGGGCCACGGGTTGTCACGGGCTACGGATCGGGCCAAAATGATCCAGTTTTATTTGAACTGCAAAAATTAAGCCCATGGCTCATGTTTTTGCGCCGGGTCGGGTCTCTTTTTGCCAGGTCTATATCCAAATGACACCTAAAATCACTGAATTATGTAAAAATTCTAATTCTAATAAATATTATAAATTGTTTGATAGTCAAAAAAAAATAATAAAAAATTTGGCCTGGTAATTAAAAGGCTTGGCCGGCCCAAGGGCCAAGGCTCAGTTAATATTCATACGGGACGAAATGCCTACATTTTTAAAAGTTTACAAAACCAAAATATACTTGTAGCCAAATTCAACCCGCGACCAGATCAGCCAGTTCTTTTTGTATGTCTTGGAGTGTTTTGTACCAGAATAAGTATTGCAAATGAAAACATATAAATCCTCCAATGTATGAAGTACGATGTCACATATTGTTCAATGTTTTTATTGATATGCAACATCTATCATGCAAATATTTGTATCCCTTTCCTTCCCCTTCTATGAAAAGCATATTTATACCAAGGTACAGTCCAAATCACATTAAATAAATATTTGGATCAAATTACATGTAAATAAAATGCTCAAAACTTAGAACAATCTTTGTCCTATCAATGAGGGACAATACAAGAACGACCACAACAATGACCCATAAATGCCTTGTAAAGTGCAAATCACAAAAACATTCAAACAGAGGAATTGTCCATCAATCCTCATCAGAGTAATTGAACTTTACTGAGTGAGATTGCAGATCTATCATCCCTCCTCTGTAGCTACCTCGCTTTTTCTTTGTCTTTTCATGCCGAAAGTCCCTGTAGAGAGCAACATATAATTAAGGCCCGCCAACTACTGAGATAAACATCAAACAATAAGTTATAAGTTTCAAGCACCTTTTTTCTTCCAAATTATTCTAACAATAGCATAAAATAACTCTTTTATCTTAAAAACACAGTAAGTTTCAATATAATATCACTCAAGATGCCGAATAAGATTGTTTCCTAGGGGCTTTACGAGATCTATATCTACCAGACACTATGCAACTAAGAAACTTAAAATAAGTTTAATACATTGAAAATAAAAATAAACCATCCATCTAAACTATCCACTCCTCATGGCCTAGTGTGTGTTTGGGGGGGGGGGGGGGGGGGGGCTCGTATAGTGTTGATGGAATGAAGAACAAAAATTTCAGAAAACCTTATAACACTACATGCTAAAAACATCGACTTCAGACGATTCCTTATATTGTACTTCTTAGCAAAAACACGCAATTAAAAAAAATTGTATTAACTCATCTGTAGAATATAGATGATGTGATGATTGTTTAAAATTAACGTTACATAGTAATGTCAAGTTTCAATTGCCTTCAAAGCTTAAATTTGAACATTCATTCTGGTCTTGCTAACATGGAAGATGGATAAACATATGGGATGGTGGGAGTGGATAGAAGTATGGACCATTGAGTGACAGTTAAAACCTAACAGCATAAGCATACGCAACTAAATCACCCAATAGAAAATTGGATGAAAGTATATGGGTAATTTTGAATTCAAGTATTTTAAAACATGCTGATGCAAATAGTACAAATAAGAGTATAAGAAAGCATAAGGGACATATGAAACTATTCTTCAAGACTATGCTAATATAGTAAAGATATCTTTCATTGGTTTATGGCTGAAATTAACATAGGGTGGCTCTCATCCCTCGGAAACCTTGCCTTGTTCCTGCACTCTCTTCACCCTCTTGCATGAAACTTAACTAGTGGAAAATATATAAAATAGAAAAACTAAGAAATGTCACATCACTCGAATCTATGTACACGTAGTATGGTAGCAACACATACCTCCCTCTAACCTGCCCTAATACTTCTTGTGCTTTGGCACCATAACCAATTTCTGCCCCATCCTGCAGAGAATATTGGAGATATAACACAGATAAAATTATTAAACAGCATACTCAAAAACAAGAATATTAATTTATTACACCTTTGCCCAGTAAGAATTATCTTGAAGTTTCTCATCGGCAAATTCCACCTCATCAATTTTCACCCTTTGAAATGCATTTATCGTCTTAGGCTGCAAGAACAGCATCCAAAAAAACAAACTTCAGCATAATTTAACTGCAGGCAAATTTTTTTAGCCTAAAATGTGAATCATGTACATATAGTCATGACCACACCCCGAAAAAATAAATTACACAAATTATAAATGAATAAAAAGAAGTCACCATAACAGAAATAATAGTCATTGTCAAAGTTGGCATCAATTAATAGGGATAGTGAGTGAGGTAAATCAACTGATGGAAAGCAAAAGAAATTTAATACGCAGAAATGAAAATGACAAATATAAGAAAACCATAGAAATACGACCATAAAACCAGTATGTATGTTCAAGCATGAAGTTTCCACCTTCACCCATTTTTAAGCCACCGCCATGGATTAACTACAAGAGATGAGTCCAGAAATCCAGAATGACTAGGGAAGAACTCAGTCTCTTAAAATGTATTTCTATGTGCCAAACATCAAATAGTTGTATGTAGGACATTAGGTGAATAAAGTCATAATAGGAGTCTTATCCTCGACTACAACCCATTATTTATTAGTTTGAGTAGAAAATGCTCACAGTATGCATACCTCAGCTGAACCATTATGTTGCTTCTTCATGGATTTCTGAGAGGTAAATTTATCTCCATTCTTTTTAGAGTTTCCATTTGCATGCCCATTAAGCTGATGTTCATTTGTCATCTTGCTTCCATTCTTCTCAAAGTCTCCATTTTCATGATCATCAAGCTGTTTCATAGATGTCTTTGGGGACTCATTATTGTCAAGTTGCCTATTTTCTTGTTTACTTTCTTTGCCCCCATCATCAATTGTAAGTTTGTCTTTTTTCTTGGATTCTTCCAACCCTTCAGATTTTCTCCGTTTCAATTCTTCATTTGCTTCCTTGTCGACAGGCATCAACTCATTTTCATCAGAAGCCAATCTTTTTCTCTTCTTAGACCTCTTCTTTTCTTTTTTAAAATCACATTCTGCAGATGCCGAATCTTTAGGTTGCTCTTCAATTACCCCTTGCAGTTTCTCTATTTTTTCTTTGCCCGCATTATTAACAGATGATTCAGAAATAGACACACTCTTCTTTTTTTTCTTATCCTTACTTTTCTTAATCAACTCATCCCTTTCTTCACTCACTGTAATCTCCACGTGCTTTTTAACTGCATGTGACTGAACCTGTTCATTTTGATCAGGAGAATCTGAATTCTTTTTGCTTTTCTTCTTCCCTTTAGATTTTGCCTTTGATTCATAGTCCACATTCTCAGAGTTTTTAACAGAGTCACCAAGTTTTTTATCACTATCTTCAGATCGATCCGCTGCAACATTGGTGTCAATCTCTCCACTACTCTTCTTCTTTTTCTTCTTGGAAAATTCGTTGGAGGCAGCACTGATATTTCCATTGGCAGTGTCGTCTGCAATTAACAAATTAAGGCTATATGCTTAAGTAAAAATATCCATCTAAAGTAGATAGTACTTGCAATAAAAACAAAATATTGAAAAATAAAATTGCTGTCAGTAAATAATACCTTCCTTCTTGCTAGTGTTGAATTCTGATTGAGCATGATTACTGCATAAAATAGTTCAAGTGCATGAGAATGGAACTAAATCTAATGTTCCAATGAACAAGAGCAAACATATGCAACCAAACATTGGAAAAGATTTCTTAGGCTATGGGTGACTATGAGCTATGGTTGCCAAGGATTATACCAAAATGATCTCTATCAATCTTATACACAAAAGTGCTCCAGTAATTAGCAAGATCCTTTAAGTGACTGGCAATTTTGACTTTTCATGGGGTAGGAAATTGTTTCAGGAGTAAATTCATGAGAAGAACGATTATTAGCTGCACACAATGATACAACACTGATGACATGAATAGCAAAGAAGAAAGTAGAAACCCTGCTACCAAAGGTATAAAAATAATTCTGAGGCAGGAAGCATAACCAGATAAAACAGATTTACCAGGGGAAACTAAACATGCAATAGAAGACAAGGAAATACATGTAATACAACTGTCCAATAAAATATTTGCACTTATTAAGGGGTTATCACGTTAAAAATGCCAACAACAAAAAATGCACACAAAGTACACAGTTTAAGAACAGATTCCTTAGTCAGCACAAAAGAGTGAGCTGCAAGTCTAGAATGAAGGTTACATGGTGTGCTTTTATGCTTTATAACGGAAGCTGATTCAAAAGTTACAAATATACTTAAAATAAAAGCATTGAAAGTTATCAAAGACAAAGACAAAGACGACATAATTCTTGGCCTACCATGTATCCAAATATTTGCAGTACAAGTCTTCTAAATCAAGTGAAGAAGATTTCCAATCTTCATTCTGCAAAGCAAGGGAGAACATCATCCACAGGACAAAGCCAAGTCATATTACAAAACATAGTATATCAAATTAAAGCATGGAGATCAATGAAACAGAGGAACCCTACACTAAATGTTAGCTAATATCCAATACTACATTACACTCCAATATGCTACGACAATATCACTTGCGCTAGAAGTTTTATACAGAAAATGTATTTGTTCCTTCAAACAATAGTATTCTGCTTCTAGTTTTGGTGTTATTGTTCCATTTTTTGGGACATTTTCTTGTTCACATCTACATAATATTTCTTCCCATATTATCACCATATGACAACTTGGCAGACTTAATAAGACAAATTAGATGGTAAAAGATAAATACTACTTCGTTCCACAAAAAGTCCCATTTTGATTCATATAAATTGTGTAATTAGTAGTACTTTTTAGAGAGTTTACAATCATAATTGTATTAACTAAAACCAAATAAACTCGTATCAACTTTGAATTCAGAATTTCATAATTGACTTCAAAAGGTCAAAATGAGACTCTTTTTATGGAACCCAGATATTTATCTCTAAGCTATTATAGCAAGCCAGATACATATTAGGATTACTAAACTTTTTTCACCATATTGCTTTGCGAACACCTATAATGTAGAAAAGTTAGTATTGATTAAGGATAAAATAACTACATCTGCATAATGAGAGTGCGTACATAAGAATGCTCATTCTTATGTTTCGTTACTTAAAAGGGGAAGGAATGATCATTCCAATGGAACGCCTAATCATATGTTTAAACTTTAAAGGAATGCTTATTTCATCAAGATGGGTAAAGATTGATCATTCCATTCCAATCCACAAAATTAAAAAAAAAACTCCGATCCATCAACATCGTGTAACTTCCAAACATAAGAATAGGAATGCCCTACCCCTTCCCATTCCCATTCCCATTCCCATTCCCATTCCAACCAAACATACCATAGTTACTTTTTTACTCCCAGACCTTAACTTCCCAACAAAAAGAAATCATCATACCAGCATCTCGTACCATTGTTCATATGATATATGCTTCTTTACTCCTTATCCCGTCCTGCTTTATTCTCTCTTGATTTAATAAAATTTCTCCTTTTCTCCACAAAATATATGTCTGTTTCATTTAACTATTGAATATGTTACCCAAATTAATGTTGTGAGTGTGTGTATATACCTGCTTGTATTCTCTCTTTTCATTTAATAAAATTCACATTTGAAAATTGATACAGAATATATGGACAGAGACCTGAATTTGAGCTTCGGATAGAAAACGTTTAAGGGATTTGGAGTAGCCGTTGTTCTCGAGGTATCGAATTACGGAATGGAGAAGAAAAGTCTTCTGTTCTGGATTGAGTGATGTGGTGTTAATCTGCGTCTTTGTCATCGTTAATGTCTTTGCACGATGCTCAACGAGCAGTACTTGGCGAGGCTTCAACGCAATTAGAGCTGCTAAGTTAGGGTATGTGCTAGCGCTGCTTGTTGTCTTCAGCATAAATAGATATAGATATAATAAATATATGACAAAGCCTGTGCAGTGTGAGTTTTGTCGAGTGGCTGTAATGTTCAGGCGGAAGGTTTTAGAAATTAGGGCTAGGATTTTACCCTACGTTGCTGATGTAAATTACGAAGAACGGAAGAAAGTAACGCGCAGTTTTAAATCGAAGAAAAAAGAAAAAAGAAAACTGAGGGAAATAAAAGAGTTTTTGATTTTTTTTCATAACAGAGAAAAAAAGTTTTTTTTAAAAAAGTGTATATTATAATGGAGCTTAATTGACACAGAGAAAGAAAAAAATAAAGGAGAGAGAGGGAGAGAATAAGTATTATTTGGCTCAAAAAGACTCACTTTTATAAAGATAAATAAAGTGAGTTCTTCCGTTCTATTTTCTTATTTTCATTTATTTTCTTCAACTAAAATCATTTTAAGTTAGTATAGATTATTGATTATATGTTTAATACTAAAATTTTAGTGTGTTGGTACGTGTGATGATAGATTTATGTAAATATAAAATATTAATATTAATATATATATATATATATATATATGAAATAAGAGAAAATTAAGAATAAATTTATATATTATTATTTTATTTATTTTCACGTTACTCACAACTTTAATTTGTCATGAAATTTATCAACATGTATATTACTTTTTCTAAAAATTAACAACAATTGCTAACCATTAAAATTATAATAAAAATATTCATGTTCATCGAATAGTAAAAAAAAATGTTGGATGAATATTTTTATTTTAGAAACAATGAAACAAATGAATATTACAAATTAAATTAACAAATGTTAATTTTAAGTTTATTTATTAAAAATACTAATATTTGATGTATTGGATGAATTTAAAGATAATATATATTGGATGAGAGTAAAGTCCGTTAGAGATTATATAATATGCATTAGACTTATTTTATTGTTTTCCAAATTCTTATTTAATTTTGGGAAAAATTTGGCATTATACTTGCACCAAGGAACGGAATTACTACTTTCCATGTTCAACTCAAAAGAACAAATATATATATTTGAGTTTGTTCTAATTAATTTTTAAAATAATAAATTTCTATATTGTAAATATTTGCAATATTGATCGGTGCTTTAATTAAATATAAAATAAATTCACAATAATTTTTAATTGGAAAACTCACAAATTAACTAAATTGAGTAACACTTTTTTTTAAGGAAACGAATACAGCATTATTTTTCGCCAACTTATTTTAAAATATTAAATTTGTATAACAAATAACATAATTTTATTTCATAATTATGTGAAAACATAACATAACTTACAAAATAAATAAAAATTATATGTGAACTGTAAGACTCCGAATTTTATGAAATAAAAGTATTCAATTTTTCAGTAATTGGTTAAATTGATAAAAATGTTATAGTTATAGTGATTTGTGAAAATTTTATAAAGTAAGCAAGTGGTCATAAAATATTCGTTGTATCGGAGAATATTCGTTGTGTCAAAGAATATTCTTTTTATCGGAGAATATTCGTACGACTGGGTAGTCTTTGGTGGACCCCACAACGAAATAATTGCCGGATATAAAAAGCGACAGAAATAACATTTTTATAAAAATAACGACAAACGTTTACCGTCAAAATATTGAAATATCTGGTGATAAAAGTACAGTAATACGCGTTGTTGCAAAATAGCACACGATATTGCACAATATCTTTGATTATTGATGCTTACGTAGGAAGTAACTTAGTATTCAATAATTGCTACAGTAGTTGCTGCACAGTATTTCATATTATTGATTCAATTATTGTCACAGTATCATCTGCACAATACTTTAAAATATTAAATCAATAATTGACATACCACAGTTACTCATATTATTATTATTATAATTATTAACAATGTCTATAAAATTCTGTCAATGAAATAGGTCAGATTATTTAATTGTGCGCTAGGAAGGAGAAATCCTTATCGAAAAGTCCCCTCTTTTCTGGGAACGATCTGGTTGTCAATATTATGAATTATAATATTAATGATGAATGGTTGATAAAAATATTTTTATTGCGTTAAAAATATTAATGTTAGTAGAAATCGATATTTATTTTGATAATAGTTGATTTTCGGATGTTAAATTGACAAAATGAGAAATTAATCGGATAAAAGAGTAATTAATGGGTGGTTAACATGTGAGACCCACTTATGGGTGGATGATGAATGTGAATGGTTGCAATTAATGCAATTGGTTGAAATTAGTGGAGATTAGTTGTCAAGCTTTGAAGTTGGTTTCCTTCGAATTGCCTATAAATAGGAATGGTTCCTCAACAGATGAGGTACACCATTTCAATAGTAGAAATTCTTTCTCTATAATATTGAGAGTATTTTTTTTAGTATAAAAATACTTTGAATGTAGTTTATAGTCCAAAAAAATTTTAAAATAATATCCAGTATACCAGTCAAATCTAGTTCATACTAAGGTAAAGAATATTATTTTTTTTAATAACGGATGTTACATTCTTTCAATACTCATAGAGGTTGTTCTTTTATTCTTTATTAATATGTGAGAATAACCTGTCTACGCGGACTACCGCATGCCTGGTGATTTATCCTTTGTATTCATTCTTTATTAAATTGTGAAAATGATATGTCTATACGGACTACCTTATGACGGGTAAAAATCTATTTGCAGTTTCGTATATTATTTCATTTCAGATTCCTAACTTTAAACTTACTATGGTAAGTATTGCTTCTATAATTTCTGAAATGATTGAAAATTGCTTAAGATTTTCGCTTCATCTAATATTATTTCAATGAAATATTAGTATGAACTTCTTATTAAAATTTTACTCTTTTCATGTCTGGTACTATTCATTCGGGTACTATTCATGGGTTAATATTCACGAGTTGTTATTCATGAATTACTATTCACGAGTTACTATTTACGAAAAAAAAGATATTTTTTCCTTTTTTGTCCAAATTATATTTGATTGGATCCATATTTTTATCTTCATGTCGATAATTTGGATATTCTTGAATTCTAGATAAATAAAATTAAAATTCTCTAATATTTATCTTTGATCTCACTGAAATTATTCTTATATTTGATTGAATCTATGGTTTCATCTCCATGTCGATAATTTGAATATTCTTGAACTCTGGATAAATTAAATTACAAATCTCTAATATTTATTATTTATTTCACTTGATTCGTTCTTTACATCATTTTTTATTATCCTCAGTCTTAAATTGTGATGAAAGTTATATTTGGCCCATAGTGCAAAAATGAACTGTTGATTGATGAATATCTTTGGCCCGTACTGCAAAGATGAACTGTTGATTGATGAATATTGTAAAATCCTAAATTTTATGAATAAGATTTAATTTTTTTTATATATTATTTTGAAATAGTAATGTGTTGATTTGATAAATGTGATAAGTTATGGGCAAAATGTGCAAAGTTTACAAAGTAAGCAAGTGGTTATAAAATATTCGTTGTGTTGGAGAATATTCGTTTGGTCGAGGAATATTCTTTTTGTCGGATAATATTCGTACGACGGCGCAGTCATTGGTGGACCCCACAACGAAATGAATGTCGGATATAGAAAGCGACAGAAGTAACCTTTTTATAAAAATAACTGCAAAACTGTTACCGTTAGTACTGTTGAAATACCCGGTGATTAAAATACAGTAATACGTGGTGTTGTACAGTAGCGCACGGTATTGCACAGTATTTTGAATTAATGATTCTTACGTAGGAAGGCACTTACTCAATTATTATTACAATAATTACTGTTCAATATTTTATATTATTGATTCAATAATTGCATAATATTTTATTGGTTCAATATTTATTACGTTGATATTTTATATCAATAAGTGCTACTTTGCTATTTTATATTATTGATTCAATAATTGTCATTGCACATTATTTAAATTATCAAATCAATAATTCATAATATTTGAATAATATTATTAGATAGCATTATTGGCAATGTCTAAGGAAGTTCTGTCTAGGAAAGGGTTGATTAATTGCGCGCCAGTAAGGAGAAATCCTTATCGGAAGGCCCCCTCTTTTTTAGAACGATCTGGTTGTCAATATTGTAGTTCTGTAATATTATTTGTGAATAATTAATTTTTGATATATATGATAAAGAAATATTTATTCAATGTGGATTTAGACGGATGAATTTTTAACATATGACATTTGTTGAAAGTTGATATTTTATCTTGTTCAATAAAATAATTCATTCAAATATATTATTATAATATTACATTATAGTAGTATGATGTGATTATATAATAGTATAATTTTTATAATTTGAATGGTAACATTATTATAGTAAATTTATTGTATAAAAATTAAACAAGGTGGAAGAGTGCAAATTGAATTTAAACTCTTATGATACAAACAATGATGTCATCGGAGCGATGAGGTAAGTAAGGATGTCATCGAAGCGATGATGTAAGCAATGATATCATAGGATCAATGATGTAAGCGATGATGTCATAAATTATGACGAAAATACTATTTTACCCTTAATCTGCCGAGCCTATAAATAGAAGCTCATTTCTTTATTATTTCTCACCAATTCACTAAAGATATAGAGAGAGAAAGTATAGAGAGAATAAGAGAGAAATATGAAGAGTATTCTGCTATCACACTAGTGCAGTATTCAAAAATTTTAAAGTAAGGGGTATTATTTATTTCGTATTCATGAAGAGAGTTATTTTCGTTCAATACTCGTAAGGGTTGTTATTTCATTCATTATTATTCTGTTGGAATAACCTGTCTACGCGGACTACCGCATGCATGGTGAAATCCTGTTGTTATTCTATTCTTTATTATTATGTGGGAATAACCTGTCTACGCGGACTACCGCATGCCTAGTGAATAACCCTTCGTATTCAGTTGTTATTAAATTGTGAAAATAATCTGTATGAACGGACTACCGCCAGACGGATAAAAATTCAATTGCAGTTTCGTATATTGTTTCATTTCAGATTCCTAACTCTAAATTTACTACGGTAAGTATTGTTTCTAGAATTACTGAAATGATCAGAAATTTATTGAGGTTTGCGCTTCATCTAATATTATTTCACTGAAATATTGGTCTGAACTTTCTTGTAAATTTTTATCTTTTCATCACGAGTTACTATTCACGGTAAAAAATATTTTTTTTTAAAAAATCATCTTTAATTGGATCCAGGTTTTGATATTCATTATTGAACTCTGGATAAATTCTCTAATATTTATCATTTATTTTACTGGATCCGTTATTCGTATTATTTTTCATCATTCTCAGTTTTAAATGGTGATATAACTGAATATCTTTGGCCTGTAGTGCAAAGATGAATAATTATGTGATGAATATATTTGTCCTGTAGTATAAAAATGAATGATTACCTAATGAATATATTTGGGTCATAGTGCAAAGATGAACAGGTATTGAGATAAACATAACCAACTGATGATACAAATGAATATCTTTGGCCCGTAGTGTAAAGATGAATATTTAATTCGAGATGTATATTGATTGATGTTACATGGATAAAATATTGATGATGGACTTTTAAATCAAAGAAGATAGTAGACATCATTCTCTACTTAACTCTTCTAATGAATTGTTATTTCCGCTGCGAATATTGATCTAAAATTTGTTGTCCATAATATTTTATCTGATTTATTGAAGGCTAAAGATAATTTATTTTTCATTATCTTAGTCATAATATTCTTTACTGGGTTAGTTGAGCTCACCCTTTTCTTTCATTGTTATCTTCAGAAAATGAGAATATCGCGGGTACTAGTCGGAGAATGGAGTGATGGTCCGAGTTAGAGCTGTAGAAGTTCTCACTATTTTTTTTTATTTAAAATAGTGTGATAATAAATGTAATGAGAACTTAGTTTGAATGTTAATATTTTTTACATGTCTGTATTGATACTCACAGTTGTGTGATCGTAGTTTGCACGACCGTGTGATATAAAAAATTATATTTAAATTTTATTTAGTGTATTTGACGACTCAAAATGGATTGAGTGTTGAACCTATTTTGGGGGCGTCACAAATATCTTTGGCCTATAGTGCAAAGATGAACAGTTGATTTATGAATATCTTTGACCCGTAGTGCAAAGATGGATAGGTTTTTGGTATGATCATGACCTCTGGTGATACAATCGAATATCTTTGGCCCGTAGTGCATAAATAATTCATTGATTGAAAATATTATTGATTGGTGCTACAGGGATAAAATATTGATGATGGACTTTTAAATCATAGAAGATAGTAGACATCATTCTCTACTTGACTCTTCTAATGAATTATTATTTCCGCTGCAGTTGTTGACCAAAAATTTATTGTCTGTTGTATTTTATCAGATTTTTCACTGTTGAGGACTAAGGATAATTTGTTCTATATTATCTTAGTCATAATATTCTTTATTGGGCTAGTTGAGCTCATCCTTTTCTTCATTGTTCTCTTTAAAAAATGAAAATATTGCGGGGACTAATCGAAAAATGGAGTGATGGTCCGAATTAGAGCTGTAGTAGTCCTCGTTATTTTATGAAAAATTATGATAATAATTGTAATGAGGACTTATTTGAGTGTTTATATTTTCGTATTATATACGATTTGTATTAAAACTCATAGTTTATGTAGTCGTATTTTGCACGACCGTATAATATAATAAAAATTTGTATTTAAAATTTATTGAGTGTATTTGACGATTTAAAATAGATTGTCTGGACCTATTTTGGGGGCGTCACATGAACATAAAAATTAGACATGAAAATTAAAAATGAATATATTTGTATTTTATTTATTTATATTTTGACTCCTAATAATAGATTAAATACAAGTAGACAAATTTAAATATACTTATATCTAATTTTTATGTTTAATTTGTATGTCCACCTAAAATAGTTTTTTTTTAATATCGATTATTTTGATAACATAACAGTATTATTGGTAAAAATTTACGCTCAAATGTTTCCTTTTATGTCCTAATCCATATATTTGAAAGGACAGATCAGACGGTCGATATCAAAAACTTCTAAAGCCCTGTCAGTTCATCAGCACCGTCAAAAAAACTAGGGTTTACATCTTCTTCTCGCCCACTCGTCTTTTAAAACCCTCCAGCGGAGAGAGTTAAAATTCATCCGACCCGTTCAGATCGCGGCGACCTTCGATTCACTGTAACAAAGGTGTGACTTCTTAAATCTATCAGTTGGTATTTCTATATTTCTTGCGATCTGTGCTCTCTCTATGTCCCTTAATTTCACTCAGAAATCTATGCATTTTGTTTTCTAATTCGGTTTCTTCTTTTTTGCCGTCTGTATATCTAGAAATGTTTTCATATTTACTTTTATACATTCTGTTGCTGTTTGATTTTTAGGAAAATGAAATATATACCATTTCTCAGTAGAATTCTTCATTATTTATATTTTTGGGTATCACTTGATTAAATTTTGCCGGTCGTTCTTATTTGCCGCTACCCAATTAGAAGTAGGGTTTATTATATGGTGTTGAAATTTGAAGCCTGTTTTCTAACTTAAAAGTAAATACTTTTTGGAGTTATAATTTGTTGGTGTATTGGGAAGTTTCTTCATTTGTAGAGCTTCATGGTAGATGCACTTTTTGGAACAGAAGCATATTTAATTGAATTTATTCTGATGCAAAGTGATATTGTCATCTGAAGTTGGATCAAATAAACAGGTGTAACAAGCTATAAATAGTTTCATAGTAGATTTTCAGTTTCTTCAAAAAAGAATAATGTTGGGATTTTTTCTTAAGATGTCAAAATAATTTTATATGTTTCTTCTGTTGGTTGCTTTATTTGATTCAAGTAAACAAGACCTCTATTTTGAGCTGTTGCTGTTTTCTATGTAATGGCAATGTAGCATTTAATTTTTGTCTATGCTATGTAGAAAAATGGGTGAAGTGGAATTGAAGGGAGGTGCTGTGGTTCCTGAATCGTTCTTGCGAAAGCAGAAAAGGAAGGAAGAGTGGGCCCTTGCAAAGAAGCAAGAGTTTGAAGCTACGAAGAAGAAGAATGCGGAGAATAGGAAGCTGATCTTCAACCGAGCTAAGTTATATGCACACGAATACGAGGAGCAGGTATATGAGATTATATTGGTATTGTTCAGAATGCTGAGTATGAGTCTCTGATTATTTCAATGAGTTGTGTGTTGCCTTTTCCAGCAAAAGGAGCTGATACGCCTGAAGCGTGAGGCAAGATTGAAGGGTGGCTTTTATGTTAACCCAGAGGCTAAGCTGTTGTTTATCATTAGAATTCGTGGGTAAGAAAATATGTTAGCTGAGCTTAAATTTTTGATAAAAGAGACATGTTTTGACATTTCTATCTTCTAGGATCAATGCCATTGACCCAAAGACCAAGAAGATCTTGCAACTTCTGCGTTTGAGGCAGGTAGTATTTTAATCAACTTTGATCTATCATCTTTAAACCATGACAGATTGGTTTTGATTTTACTCGTATTGTACTAGAGGATTTTTTCACGAGTAAACTTGAATTTTCAACAATTTATAATGTCCCGAATGTAGTGCCCTAGACGGTGGTCTATAGCCTGTGGTTTGCTTGTTTAATTAAGGTACCATTATGGTGTTCTGTTTTACTGCACAGGACTAGCAAATCATTTTTCTAAGACTCTACTTGGATTAATATTTTATAGACCTTAAAACCAAACAAATAATATCGAACACAAACATTTGTGTGCTATTTGGTGATTTAAGTAATAATTCATTAGTATAGTTAAGTAGCGGTTAGTCTTCTAGGTCATTTTCTAGTTCTACCATCGGGTCTGAAAGTAGATGTATCATGGCTTGAACTTGTAAATAAAGATGTGTCATAGCTCAATGCTAAGAATAGTGAAGTGGACCCATCATTTTTTCCATTGCTTTTTAAATAGTAATTGTCTTGATTTATCAATATGGTTTAATTTTTTTGAGAAGACAACCATTAATCAGTGCCAATGCCGTCTTTAAATAGTACTCCCTTCGTCCCATATTAAACGTCCTAATTAGTTTCGACATGCTAATTAATAATATATATTTTTACCAAAATTGCCATTTTTAAATTTCTTATTAATTGAAGTATCCATTCACTTTTTTATGACTTTAACATTAATTATTCCTTACTAGTTCCCGCATGAATTTTTTAATCATTTTTATTGTTATTCTCTCATTCCAATAAGTATATTTTTCTCTCCAAACTCATCCACTAGTTACATGCATATGCCCATAAATGCAAACTCTCCACATTTGGTGGTATTAAATTCTAGCTACTAGTAGTATCATTTTTGTTGTTACTCACATTCCAATAAATATAGGGAATTGATATTTCCACAAGTAAAATTGATATTCCCACAAGGCTTCCCTCACATGAATAGTAAACAGGACCCACATTCATGTGAGTGAGGCATTGTGGAAATATCAATTTCCATTGTGGAAATATCAATTTCCATTGTGGAAATATCAATTTCCCTTGTGGAAATATCAATTTCCCTTGTGGAAATATCAATTCTCTAAATATATGAGAGAGAATGTGGTATAACAATACATCATTTCCTAATATAAACTTTTTATCATTTCTTAAGTTTCCAACAAAAATTGACTAAAAAGATTATGAGGGTATAAGTAAAAAATAAGGTAAAAATAGTTACTAGTATTGAAATAGGACATTTATTTAGGAACATCCTAAAAAGGAAATTAAGATGCTTAATACGGGACGGAGGGAGTATTTATCTAGATTTAATGGTTAAATGGCTTATCTTCATAATATTCAATATTCATTTCCTTCCTATGAATATCAAAAGACTTGTGATATCACAAAACTTAACCATTATGCAAAGGTTTTATGTGATATGGAAAGGAAAAGGCCATGATGGGCAGATTGTAGGTTGAATGTCTTTAGCTTGTTTAGCTTTCTTTGCACTGCATGTTATACAAGTGATATAAATTGCTGTTCAGAGTTCAATTGGAGTCTTTGATTTTTGCGCCCACATCCTTAAGCGGCTATCAGGGCCATTTTAGCAATTGTTTATTTCATTCTTGGTTTAGTTCAATTGCTTTCCCTTTTTTCCCAAATAAGTTTGCTTCATATATACATGCAGTTTATATCTATAATACGATAATAATGAGGCATTCTTTTTCTGCTTCAGATATTTAATGGCGTTTTCTTGAAAGTAAACAAAGCTACAGTGAATATGTTGCACAGGGTGGAGCCATATGTTACCTATGGGTAAGTAACTATTCCAGGAAAATCATAATATAGATACTTCTCAAAGGTCCTTTATTTGCAATTCACTTATTGGCGAGTGCAAGTGTCTTCCAGATACCCGAACCTGAAAAGTGTCAAAGAGTTGATTTACAAAAGGGGTCATGGGAAACTCAACGGGCAGAGAATTGCCTTGACTGACAATGCCATTGTCGAACAGGTTTGTTAGTCGAAAGTACTTGAGTTCTTAGTAGATCTTAATGTTGTATTGTTTTCAATATGTCGGCAAGCCATCTTGTGTTTCTGCGTCATGCAGGCTCTGGGCAAGTTTGGGATAATCTGTGTTGAAGACTTGGTCCATGAAATCATGACTGTTGGACCTCACTTCAAGGAGGCAAACAATTTTCTGTGGCCATTCCAGCTGAAGGCACCACTTGGTGGTCTAAAAAAGAAAAGAAACCACTATGTGGAAGGCGGAGATGCTGGTAACCGCGAGGATTTCGTGAATGAGCTCATCAGGAGGATGAATTAGCTTTGCCTCGAGATTTGTTGTCAATTTTGATACTACTTTTGTTACTTGCTCGTTTGACGGTATTTTATGGTGTTTGTTAGACTCGTTAGTTTCTACCTGATCCTTATCGTTGTTATTTAAAAAATTATATGCGAATATGTTGGATTTTTAATAGTTATAAGTGGCTTGAATGCAAGTAAATCAACTTTTTACCAGTGTGCTTGTAATGCAATATCATTGTTTAAGTAGGGATATACCAATTGGGGTTCGAAGCTTATGGCGCGGGTTGATTTGAAAATACTGCTGGCATCATGTATTTTGAGGCTTTAAACCTGAGTAGAAAGTACTACCTCCGTCTCATAATAAGTGTTTTTTTAAGCTTAAATTACATATATCAATACACAAGTTAAAATGACATAAATATTTTTAATATATTTTTTTTGTTTTGTTTGAGACTTTTTTTATTTTCTTTTGGTCTTTCTTTCTGTTTCTTTAACCTTTCAATTTCCTAATAAATACGCAATAAATACCATTGGTTGCATAAGGGTACATATGAAAAAATATTGTAAAAATTGTATTAGAATTTTAACACATCACTTATTTTGAAAAAAAATATTAAGCCTAAAAAAGCACTTATTGTGGGACAGAGGTAGTATTTACTATAAACATGAGACTACATCTGAGTAATTAATATCTTTCTTAGTATATCTTAATAAAATAGATTATGTGAGTGAAATATCATCTGAATTTAAAAAATTATTTGGTAATTAAAAAGTATGAACTTAAAAAATTATTTGGTAATTAAAAAGTATAAAACATCTTAATGATTTAAATTTTAAAATATTAAATTTAAATTTAAAAATATTTTAAATTGATTTTTTAAAAGGTAATAATGATATTAAAATTTTGAAGGGGAGGGAGTACAATATTTATAGAGATTTCATAAATTTAATTAAAAAATAGCTTAAGAATTTAGATTTAGATTTTCTTTTTACCGATTAAGAGATAATATGAGTCAAGCAAAACAAAATTTTACTCTCTTACCAAATCAGATGTGCGGATACCACGCTAAGGAGGTGTTTGATAAAAACTGAATGAATCTGAATTTGAATGAAAAAAATTATTTGATAATTAACATGTCTGAAATATCTGAATAACAGTCTTTTACTATTTTACCCCTCTTAAATTGTTTTAGTTTCTTACCCTGATGTGGTGAACAGAGGAGTGAGGGTGGTAGTGAACTGAGAAATTAGTTATTGAAGTTAATCGTCGGAGAAGGGGTGGAGAAATCGATGGAGAAAAGAAGGGAAAAATCGACTGAGAATGGAGGGAGAAGAAAGGGAGGGATGGAATTGGAGAGAATGTCTATTTGGGTAAAAAAAAATCTTATTCAATCCATTCAAGCCAAATTTTTGAAAGGAATCGCTCAGAACTGTTCAGCCCATTTCAGATTTTCAAACTCGTTAATGACTGATTTGCTTAATTTTTTATCCATTCAGACCCATTAAACTGCTATCAAACAACCCCTAAATATAATTAGTTCTTGATGGTATGTACAACTAACTTTCCAAAGTTAGAGATATACTTTTATTTTTTAAATTTAATTTGCGAAATCTTAAATATCAAAATTGATATAATTCCGTTTTAGTTTTGAAAACAACAAATATGATAATTAATAATACTTTATAGTTAGTTTATAATTATTATATTTGTTTGTACTAAAATTAAATAACTTCTTACCAATCTTGAATTTTAAGATTTCGCAAATTGACTCTAAAAAGTTAAAAATATATCATTAGAAGTATTTGTTGTCTGTAGATAAAAATAGTGCAACAAAACACATTTATATATATATATATATATATATATATATATATTCAATTTATAGATTAATAAATCCCAGGCATATCAAAGTCACAGGGCTAGTACTTTTAAATTTTTATTCCATCAGTTGGTCCTTTTTTCTTAAAAGGTATTTAGGATATAAAAATTCTTTCGGGGAGTTTTTTTTGTTGTAGAAAAAAAAATTAAAATAGAGAAGGGAAAAGAGGAAAAAGTTTTATTTTATTTTCTCTAATATTTTTTTTCCAAAAATAAAAAGAAAATTTTTGACTCAAAATACATTAATTTTTCTTAACTTCCTTTTCTTTTCTTCTCCGACCAAAACTCAAACACTCTACTTTTCTTATGTTTTTTTTCTCTCCTATTAAAATACTCAAAAAACCAAAAATTTTCCCCCTCCAAATTAACTAAAAGACTGCTTGCACCCTAAAATTTGTAATATTATTGAGTTTTGCACCCTAATATTTAAAATGTATCTAAATGCAATATAAATTTCTTTTTCGCTAAACAAAATGCACTCTCAGTACAATTAACCGGTCAAAATTGACCGGATATTATTGTAAACTCATTTTGTAAAGGATAAAATCAATAAATCATGTTTAAGAAAATTAAAAACATTAAAAAAAAAAAAAACAATAAACCACACCTCTAAATATAAACCAAACCCCAACCCTACTCCCTAAATCATTTGTTCATCATCATTAATTTTCAAATTCTAACTATCATCATCCAACACTAAATGTAATCATTCATTATCTTCGTCTCCAACTCTACTGTTGCAACAATTTAAAATCAAAATCACAAAAACAAAATAAGTTCTCCCTCTCTTTATTGGCTTCCAATTTCCTTCAGTACCCCACCCTTTTCATCACCTGTACCCAAACCATACACTCTCATCCGTCCGTTTTCATAATTCTTCACCGTAGAAAATATTTCACAATCAAATCTTCAAACAACTCATCCCCTGAGCCTGAGGCTGCTGATGATTTCCCGGCCCCACCTCTTTGCTCTGAAACTTATCCGATTGAAAAGCGAAGAAAATCTGAAATAATCCGGGAGCGGAAGTCGAGTAGCGGGGTTGTAAAACCGGAGCCACCAAAATTTGAAATTGGGTGGAAAAGAAGTAAGAGAATTCCACTGGAAAAGCCAAAAGGGTACGCGAAAATGGATTTCTTGGAGAAATTGGAGGAACTTATGGGAAGAGAGTTTGGTTCGACGGAATTGTTGGCCAAAGTTGGAGAGATAGTAGGGGAGAGAGCCAGAGAAGAAGCAGAGGTGCTAAGAGAGGAAAGGAAAGTGGAGGATAGAATGGTGAGGGAGTTGTTTAGGGTTTTGAAGTTACTGGAGAACGATTTGGCAATGGTGAAAGCTACTGTAATGGAAGAAGAGACATTGAGTGAGAGGTTTCAACGAGCCAAGGCACGAGATGGTTAATATGGTGTGGAATTGATTTAGGGATAGGGATAGGGATAGGGATAGGGATTGGCCTGGTAAGAGCATTCACAACAGGTTTTTTATTTTTATTCTTATCTTGCATTGCTTTGGGTCATTCTATAAAATAGAGATTCAATTTTTTCAGTATGTACCCAACAGATTCCTTATATTGATTCCTTAAATATTAAATTTTGAAATTTAAAATTTAAAAGTTAAAATTTGAAAGTTCCAACAGTCAAATCATGTGTTATGAAAGTTTCAACAGTCAAATCATGTGTTAACCGTTATAACTATTTTTTTTTAAAAGTAATTATTTTTTGAATTTAAAAATTGCAATTATTTTAATTTAAAAATAAATATTGCTTGAAATCAAAAAGTGCAACGATCATTATGTGTTTATGAGAACTAAAATAACATTATTTTAATTATAAAATAATAAAATTTATAATTAGTAGTAATATTTTTTACAAAAATGATCAAAATCAAAATTTAACTGATTTTTAATTTTTTGTTTATAGTTCTCTTTCTACTCTAAATCTTCTGTTTAAAAAATAAAAATGAGTGAATTTGATAGGCATATCCAAATCAGCAATTAAGTGAGATAAGATTCTTTAACCAACATAAAATCACAATAAATAGGGTGTGAAATGTTATTTTACATAAATAGGGAACGCTCTTTTGATTCCCTCATCCTGAGGAGTCAAATCATATATAGGGATTAAAATAGAGAATTATATAAGGATAAGGAAGCTGTTGGATACTGATTTATTTATATATTCTTCAAATGTGGGGATAGAGAGTTTATTAGAAAAATTGCTGTGAATGCTCTAAAATATGGTTATGGGTCGGTTTTAGTTTTTAAAATATGGTTATGGTTCCATTTAAGAACTAAAATCAAATTAACCATTTTTAATATGGGTTGTGTGGGTTGGAACCATATGGTTATGGTTCAAATATAGGTCAACTCATATTTTAAATTTCAAATTTACCATGATCCAATTAAATAAATTATTATTAGATATATCATGTATACATAATCAATAAGTATTTTATTTTTATTTTTTTAGAGGGGTGGATGATGTATACATAATCACTGAATATTATTTTTTTTGAATGTGGGTGTGGGTGTGGGTGTGGGTGGGGGTGGGTGTGGGTGGGGGGGGGGATAAGGGGGTGCATACATAATCACTGAATATTTTTTTGGGTGGAGGTTGGGGTGGTGGTGGGCGGGGCGGGGTTGGGGTTGGTGGGGTGGTGGTGCGGGGTTGGGGTAGGGGGTGTGGAGTGTAGCGTGTTGAAATTTGCATAAACCTGTTAGCAGTAGAATGCCTCTTTCGCTGAGTGGAAGGGATATCAATTGCTATAGATCATATGTTTAATTTAATGTTCATAAAGACATAAATTTGATAAGCTTGGCACTAGTAAATCTTATTTACATTTTGTTAACTATCTACTCTGTAGTTACAATCCTGTGCTTGATAATTTGAATTCTGTAATATTTGTACAAAGTTTAATTTAATAAAAATATATATATATTTGTACAAAGTTTTAATCTTTAAATTCTTTATTTTTTATATTTTTTGGTGGAGGTTGGGGTCGGGGGGTTGGGGGAGCTGGTGTGGATGGTGAGGGTTGGGGGTGTATACATAATCACTGAATATTTTTTTAGAGGGTAGGGGATGGGGGGTGTTGTGGGGGGGGGGGGGGGGGGGGGGGGTGGGGTGGGATGGGGTAGGGGGTGTGGTGTGGTGTGGGTGTGGGTGGGGTGTGGATGGTGCATACATAATCACTTCTTCTTTTTTGAGGAGTGGGGTGGGGGTGTGGGGGTGAGGTGTATACATAATGATATGAATACTTTTTGGTGGAAAGAACTTTTGATTTTGATTTGGAATAAAATATAAGTCGAAAAATGGTTAACCGGGTTGGACCTATATTTCTTTTTAAGAATATGGTTCCAAACTTTATCCAACCCAAATAAATAAAAATAGTTAACTAACCCATTTGGTTCTAGTTAATATAGGTTGATCCGACAGTTAACCAACTATATTGTCAGGTATAGATAGGGATAGGGTTGGGATTCTTGATGGAGAAGATGTAGTGTTAGTTGGGGTTTGGGTTTAGGGTTGGGGTATATTTTATTTTTTAAACATGTTTTATCGAAATTACTCTTTCAAAATTTGGATTACAGGCATAATTGGTCAATTTTGACCGTTTAATTGTACGAAGGGTACATTTTGTTTAACGAAAAAGAAGTTTAGGGTGTACTTAAATACGTTTTAAATATTAGGGTGCAAATCTCAACAATACTACAAATTTTGGACTATAAATTGTCTTTTAGTCTCCAAATTAAAACTCAGGGTGTAAAGAGTTACATGTAGCTTCCGACTTCCTCCATGTATAAGTGGCGGCATATCTGAGTCATAATATTTTTAGCACCCCAAAATACGTGGATGCACATTGAAGCTGTGACGCCCCCAGAATAGGTCCATTCAACCCAACCCATTCTGAGTCGCCAAATATATGGTACAGAATTCAAATACAAATTTTATATCATACGGTCGTGCAAAATACGACCACACAACTGTGAGTCTCAATACAAATATGTAGAAAATATTAAGATTCAAACTAAGTCCTCATTACAATTATTATCACACTATTTATCAGAAATAGTGATGACTACTACTGCTCTAACTCGGACCATCACTCTGTCCCCCGACTAGTTCCCGCAACATTCTCATTTCCTGAAGAGGACAACAGATGAAAAGGGTGAGCTCAACTAGCTCAGTAAAGAATATTATGACTAAGATAATGGAAAATAAATTATCGTTAGCCTTCAATAAATCAGATAAAATATAATGGACAACCAATCTTAGATCAATATTCGCAGCGGAAATAACAAATCATTAGAAGAGTTAAGCAGAGAATCAAGTCTACTATCTTCTATGATTTAAAAGTCCATCATCAATATTTTATCCCTGTAACATCAATCAATATACATCTCGAATCAATATTCATCTTTGCACTACAAGCCAAAGATATTCATTTGTATCATCAGTGGTCATATTCATCTCAACACCTGTCATCTTTGCACTACAGGCCAAAGATATTCATCAGGTAATTATTCATCTTTGCTCTACAGGCCAAAGATATTCATCAGGTAATCATTCATCTTTTAGGACTGAGGATGATGAAAAATATTTTAAAGAACGAATCCAGTGAGATAAAAGACAAAGATTAGGGATTCGTCATTTAGTTTATCCAAATTCAAAAATAATCTATAATAATACTTTGTGGAGCAAAATTCAAGAATAAAGCTCAAAACTTGGATACAATCAAAGGTAGTAACCTTAACAAGCAATTTGGACAAATAGAAGAAAATTTAAATTTTCCGTGAATAGTGCCGTATACGTGAATAGTGCCGTATACGTGAATAGTAACCCCGACGGAAAAAGTAAGAATTTCAACATAAAATCCATGACAATATTTCTGTATAATGATATTGAAAAGAATAACATCATTTACGGAAAAAATAACATCCCTTACCTCAAAAAGATAGTATCTCTGACTGGAATATCGGATATAATACCGACGGAAGCTTGTACTGAATACTAATACTCAAAGTATTGAAATACTCACAAAAATACGCTCGATATTATAGAGAGAGAAAACTTCTGATTCTGGTGTGATTTTCAATTCTAACCAAAGCACCCTATTTATAGGAAAAGCTTAGGATGCCAAAGGAGACTAAATGAATAAAATATATTATTTTTTCAAAATTTCCGCCGCCTGGCGGCTAAAATATTTTTCCAACAAAAGTGGGGCCCGCCCATAAAAAAAAATATATATTCCGAAACTTCAATAATTCATAACAAATAACCCCTTAGTCAGAAAAATACAAATTCTATGTCCTTCCATAGGAAATTTAATTATCTACAACTTTGCAGAAGGAAGTTTTTCCAAATTCCAAACATAAATTATCCGAAATCCAAAACAGATAATTTCTCACACCAAAATATTGATAAAAACTCACCAGCGCCAATTCCTTCTTTAATATTCACAAAATAAATATTTCCTTATCATATAAATTAATAATTAATTATTCACAAATAATATTATAGAACTACAATATTAACAACCAGGTCGTTCCCAGGACAGAGGGGGCCTTCCGATAAGGACTTCTCCTTACTGGCGCGCAATTAAATAACCCCTCCTAGACAGAACTTCCTTAGACATTGTCAATAATGCTATCTAATAATATTATTCAAATAATATGAATTATTGAGCTGATAGCGTGAAATACTGTGCAACGACAATTATTGAATCAATACTACAAAATATCAACTGTAGCCATTATTGAATCAATCATAAAAAAATAGCAACGTAGCAATTATTGAGTCAATAAAATATCAATGCAGCAATTATTGAGTCAATAATATAAAATATCAACGTAGCAATTATTGAGTCAATAATATAAAATATTGAACAGTAATTACTGTAACAATAATTGAGTAATGGCTTCTCATGTAAGACTCAATAATTTGAAATACTGTGCAATACCGTGTGCTACTGCGCAACACCGCGTACTGTATTTTAACCACCGGGTATTTCAACAGTACTAACGGTAACAACCACGTCGTTATCTTGTAAAAAGTTATTTCTGTCGCTTTCTATATCCGACAGTTATTCCGTTGTGGGGCCCACAAATAGCTGCGCCGTCGTACGAATATTCCCCGACAACAAGAATATTCCACGACCAAACGAATATTCTCCGACAACAAGAATATTTTATAACCACTTGCTCATTTTAAAAATATTTGCACATTTTACCCATAACTTTCATATTTATCAAATCAACACCTTACTATTTCGAAATAATATATAAAGAAAATTAAATCTTTATTCATAAAAGTTGGGGTCTTACAACCTCCCCTCCTTATGAAATTTCGTCCTCAAAATTGACGTACGTACCTGGTATGTCGAAAAGGTGAGGATACCTCGCTTTCATTTCCGTTTCCAACTCCCACGTCATTTCCTCAATTGCATGGTTTCTCCACAAAACTTTAACTTGAGGTATAATTTTCGAGCGTAGGACATGCTCCTTCCTATCCAAGATCTTGACAGGTACCTCCTCGTACGTTAAATCTTCAGCTATCTCGTCTGGTTCTAACTCAATAATGCGGTTTGGATCCTTCACATATTTACGTAACACGGATATGTGAAACACGTTATGAACACGAGACATGCTTGGAGGTAAAGCGAGTCTATAGGCCACATTTCCTATTCGGTCAAAAATCTCAAATGGACCAATGAATCGTGGGTTAAGCTTTTCTCTCTTCCCAAACCTTGTAACTCCTTTCCACGGAGCAATACGTAACAATACATGGTCCCCAACGTTAAATTCCACGTCCTTTCGATGAAGATCCGCATAACTCTTTTGTCGATCTTGTGCTGTTTGTATACGTTGTCGGATTATTTGGATCTTTTCCGTAATCATACGTACTAACTCCGGTCCCAACAATGTTGTTTCACCCACCTCGTTCCAACATACCGGAGAGCGACACTTTCTCCCATACAACGCTTCGAATGGAGCTACGCCTATACTTGCCTGATAACTGTTGTTGTAGGAGAATTCCACCAATGGTAAATACTTATCCCAACTCCCTTTGAAGTCTAGAACACAGAGTCTCAATAGATCTTCAAGAGTTTGGATAGTCCTTTCCGATTGTCCGTCTGTTTGAGGATGATAAGCCGAACTGAATCGTAAATCCGTACCCATAGCTTTCTGCAAACTGATCCAAAATCGTGAAGTAAATCTGGGGTCACGATCCGAAACTATGGATACTGGCATGCCATGCAATCTCACAATCTCATTCACGTACATATGAGCAAGACGTTCAAGGGAATAAGTCTCTCGTATCGGCAAGAAATGAGCGGACTTGGTTAATCTATCAACAATAACCTAAATCGCATCTAAGCCTTGAGAAACCTTAGGAAGACCCGTAACGAAATCCATCGTAATGTGTTCCCACTTCCATTTCGGAATCTCCAGTGGTTGCAATGGACCCTTCGGCACTTGATGCTCCGCCTTTACACGTTGACAAGTTAAACATCTCGAGATGAACTCCGCGATCTCTCTCTTCATATTGCTCCACCAAAATGTATGTCGAAGATCACGATACATTTTAGTACTCCCAGGATGGATCGCAAACGGTGTGTTGTGTGCCTCCATCATGATTCTATACTTCAAGTCAAAATCGTTAGGAACACAAAGTCTGGAGTTGACTCGAAGTATTCCATCTTCATCGATTCTCGCTTCTGGAATTGCACCTTCTTGCACCTTCTTCTTCATCTTCATCAGCTCCGCATCCGTAGCTTGAGCAGCTTTAACTTTATCAATCAAAGCTGGTTCTACGAGTATACTTGACATCATCGCATTCGTTTTCACATATGATTTTCTACTCAACGCGTCAGCTACCACGTTCGCTTTTCCAGGATGGTATTGGATAGTATGATCGTAATCTTTCAACAGCTCAAGCCAACGTCGTTGCCGCATGTTGAGTTCCTTCTGAGTAAAGAAATATTTAAGGCTCTTATGATCTGTATAAATCTCCACTTTCTCTCCGTACAAGTAATGTCTCCAGATCTTCAACGCAAAAACGACAGCTGCCAACTCTAGATCATGAGTAGGATAATTTCTCTCATATTCTTTGAGTTGTCGCGAGGCATAGGCTATGACTTTCCCATGTTGCATGAGAACACATCTTAACCCTTTGCCCGAAGCATCGCTGTAGATAACAAATCCATCCGAACCAGATGGTATTGTCAGAACAGGTGCCGAAATAAGTCTCCTCTTGAGCTCTTGGAAGCTCTTCTCGCATTCCTCGCTCCAAACGAATTTCGTATCTTTCCGAGTCAACTGAGTTAATGGAGTAGCGATTCGAGAAAATCCCTCTACGAATCTCCGATAATAACCAGCTAAGCCCAGAAAGCTTCGTACTTCGGTCACCGACTTAGGTTGCTCCCAGCTTTGTATTGCTTCAATCTTCGCCGGGTCCATAGATACTCCACGTTTCGATACCACGTGCCCAAGGAATGCTACTTCCTCAAGCCAGAACTCGCATTTCTTCAGCTTAGCATATAGCTTGTTCTCACGAAGCTTTTGAAGTACCAACTTCAAATGGTGTTCATGATCTTCACGGCTTTTAGAATAGATGAGAATGTCATCAATAAAGACAACAACGAATTGATCCAAATACTCCTTAAATACACGGTTCATCATATCCATGAAAGCAGCAGGAGCATTAGTCAATCCAAAAGACATGACTAAGAACTCATAATGCCCGTACCGTGTTCTAAAAGCAGTCTTTGGAATATCCTCAGTTTTAATCTTCAACTGATGATATCCAGAACGAAAATCGATCTTTGAAAAGAATTGCGCTCCTTGCAACTGGTCGAACAGGTCATCAATACGAGGTAACGGATACCTATTCTTGATGGTGACATGGTTCAACTCCCGATAGTCAATGCAAAGTCGCATACTCCCGTCTTTCTTCTTTACGAATAAAACAGGAGCACCCCAAGGAGACGTACTAGGACGAATAAAACCGATGTCCAACAATTCTTGTAATTGAATCTTTAACTCCTGAAGTTCAATAGGAGCCATTCGATATGGGGTTTTAGAAATGGGCTTTGTACCGGGCTCAAGGTCAATAAAGAATTCAACTTCACGTTCTGGGGGTAGACCGGGAAGTTCTTCGGGAAATACATCAGGAAACTCATTAACAACGGAAATATCATTTAAATCTGATGTATTCTGATTTAGATCAGTGACATGAGCTAAGAAAGCTTGACATCCGTTTTTTAATAAACGAATAGCCTTGGGATTTGAAATGATATTGACTGATTTTAGTGGTTTGGTAGTTTGAATTCGTACAACAGGTTGATTAGGAATATGAAAACTAACAACCTTACGAAAACAATCAATTCTGGCATGGTAAGTGGTTAACCAGTCAATTCCTAAAATCACGTCAAATGCAAGTATTTTCAAAGATATAAGATCAACAGGTAAGGTAAGGGTACCAATCTGAATCAAGCAAGATTTGTAAACTGTAAATTTAACAAAGGTTTCTCCTAACGGAGTTTCAACAGATAAGTCAAAGTCTAATTTATCAGAAGTCAAGTTCAAACGTTGAGCACAAGCAGGTGAAATAAAGGAATGGGTAGCACCGGTATCTAACAAGGTATAAACTTCGCAAGAGTTTATGATCAGCTTACCCGTAATCACCTCGTGTGGATTCCTCGCGTTTTGGGCTGTCACGACAAACGCTCTTCCAGGAATCACCGACTTTGACTTGTCTGCAACCGCCTTTGGAATCACCACCCCCGCTGAACTTGGTTTCGCAACAGGACAATCTCGAGCTATATGTCCTTCTTTTCCACAGTTATAGCATCCTTTGAACTATTGTGGGCAGTTTGGGCTGATATGTCCCTCTTTCCCGCATTTAAAGCGTACGACCGGTGGTCGTTCTCCTCCCCTCGAAACAGTTGATGCTGGTGCTGATGTTGACATCTTCGCGTTCTCATTGTTATACCTTCTCTTTTTGAAATCTCCTCCCGATTCGCTTCTTCTACTATCATGGCCACGATAACCACCGGAGTGGTTACCGCTTCTGTCATACTTTCCTCCTCGCTGGTTGTCATTGCTCCGATGACTGCTGCCACCAGTACGACCTTGGTTGTGGTCTCTCGGTTGAACATAATCATTATCTCGTTCTAATAACTGAGCCCTGTTTACTACATCCGAATATAAAGAAAACTTATGAGAAATGAGGTATTGACGTATTTCGGGTTTCAAACCTCTTAGAAACATCCGCGTCATACGTTCCTCATTCTCCACCAAATGAGGTGCAAACCTGGACAGCTCCGCGAACTTAGCCTCGTATTGGGATACCGTCATGTTGTTTTGCTCAAGTCTGATAAACTCTACTTCCTTCATATGACGAATACTTTCAGGAAAGTACTTGTCATTGAACAGTTTCTGGAACGCTTCCCAAGACATCTGGAGTGCGGCAGGCTGGGTACGCTTCACGGATTCCCACCAGTAATCTGCCTCTCCACGGAACATAAACGTGGCGAATGGAACCTTCTGTTCTTCTGTACATCCCAAGACATCAAATATCTTGGTAATTTGTTTAATCTACGTCTCCGCCTTGATCGGATCTGGCTTTCCTAGAAACTCTGGTGGTCCCAATTCTTTGAACTGCTTAGCAGTGACAGCTCGCGTGTTGTTATTATCTCCACCTGTATGTTGCACACGAGTCTCCCTCGTCTGATTTTGTATAAACTGCAAAAAACTTCTAAACATCTCATCGATTATCGTCTGACCAGCGTTATTTTCAGGATGAACATTGCCTTCTTGTTGCACGTTCTCCTGGTTAACGATTAAAGGTGTCTCCACGGTCTCATTCACTTCTTTGTTAACATTCTCAGCTGCCATTCTCAAATACTGCCATAAAACAAGGGTTAATTAAACAAATCAACATATCACATATTAACCCTATGCTCCGATTGACCAATTAAATATCACATAAGCTTAGGTAGGACACACTAGCGAAGGATTTACTCGTCTCTCCCCTCCTAGTTCTATTCCCCGATCTCCGCCAGAGATCATATCCCTAAGCTCTGATACCAACTGTGACGCCCCCAGAATAGGTCCATTCAACCCAATCCATTCTGAGTCGCCAAATACATGGTACAGAATTCAAATACAAACTTTATATCATACGGTCGTGCAAAATACGACCACACAACTGTGAGTCTCAATACAAATATGTAGAAAATATTAAGATTCAAACTAAGTCCTCATTACAATTATTATCACACTATTTATCAGAAATAGTGAGGACTACTACTGCTCTAACTCGGACCATCACTCTGTCCCCCGACTAGTTCCCGCAACATTCTCATTTCCTGAAGAGGACAACAGATGAAAAGGGTGAGCTCAACTAGCTCAGTAAAGAATATTATGACTAAGATAATGGAAAATAAATTATCGTTAGCCTTCAATAAATCAGATAAAATATAATGGACAACCAATCTTAGATCAATATTCGCAGCGAAAATAACAAATCATTAGAAGAGTTAAGCAGAGAATCAAGTCTACTATCTTCTATGATTTAAAAGTCCATCATCAATATTTTATCCCTGTAACATCAATCAATATACATCTCGAATCAATATTCATCTTTGCACTACAGGCCAAAGATATTCATTTGTATCATCAGTGGTCATATTCATCTCAACACCTGTCATCTTTGCACTACAGGCCAAAGATATTCATCAGGTAATTATTCATCTTTGCTCTACAGGCCAAAGATATTCATCAGGTAATCATTCATCTTTTAGGACTGAGGATGATGAAAAATATTTTAAAGAACGAATCCATAATAATACTTTGTGGAGCAAAATTCAAGAATAAAGCTCAAAACTTGGATACAATCAAAGGTAGTAACCTTAACAAGCAATTTGGACAAATAGAAGAAAATTTAAATTTTCCGTGAATAGTGCCGTATACGTGAATAGTAACCCCGACGGAAAAAGTAAGAATTTCAACATAAAATCCATGACAATATTTCTGTATAATGATATTGAAAAGAATAACATCATTTACGGAAAAAATAACATCCCTTACCTCAAAAAGATAGTATCTCTGACTGAAATATCGGATATAATACCGACGAAAGCTTGTACTGAATACTAATACTCAAAGTATTGAAATACTTACAAAAATACGCTCGATATTATAGAGAGAGAAAACTTCTGATTCTGGTGTGATTTTCAATTCTAACCTAAGCACCCTATTTATAGGAAAAGCTTAGGATGCCAAAGGAGACTAAATGAATAAAATATATTATTTTTTCAAAATTTTCGCCGCCTGGCGGCTAAAATATTTTTCCAAAAAAAGTGGGGCCCGCCCATAAAAAATATATATATTCCGAAACTTCAATAATTCATAACAAATAACCCCTTAGTCAGAAAAATACAAATTCTATGTCCTTCCATAGGAAATTTAATTCTCTACAACTTTGCAGAAGGAAGTTTTTCTAAATTCCAAACATAAATTATCCGAAATCCAAAAACAGATAATTTCTCACACCAAAATATTGATAAAAACTCACCAGCGCCAATTCCTTCTTTAATATTCACAAAATAAATATTTCCTTATCATATAAATTAATAATTAATTATTCACAAATAATATTATAGAACTACAATATTAACAACCAGGTCGTTCCCAGGACAGAGGGGGCCTTCCGATAAGGACTTCTCCTTACTGGCGCGCAATTAAATAACCCCTCCTAGACAGAACTTCCTTAGACATTGTCAATAATGCTATCTAATAATATTATTCAAATAATATGAATTATTGAGTTGATAACGTGAAATACTGTGCAACGACAATTATTGAATCAATACTACAAAATATCAACTGTAGCCATTATTGAATCAATCATAAAAAAATAGCAACGTAGCAATTATTGAGTCAATAAAATATCAATGCAGCAATTATTGAGTCAATAATATAAAATATCAACGTAGCAATTATTGAGTCAATAATATAAAATATTGAACAGTAATTACTGTAACAATAATTGAGTAATGGCTTCTCACGTAAGACTCAATAATTCGAAATACTGTGCAATACCGTGTGCTACTGCGCAACACCGCGTACTGTATTTTAACCACCGGGTATTTCAACAGTACTAACGGTAACAACCACGCCGTTATCTTGTAAAAAGTTATTTCTGTCGCTTTCTATATCCGACAGTTATTCCGTTGTGGGGGCCCACAAATAGCTGCGCCGTCGTACGAATATTCCCCGACAACAAGAATATTCCACGACCAAACAAATATTTCCCGACAACAAGAATATTTTATAATCACTTGCTCATTTTAAAAATGTTTGCACATTTCACCCATAACTTTCATATTTATCAAATCAACACCTTACTATTTCGAAATAATATATAAAGAAAATTAAATCTTTATTCATAAAAGTTGGGGTCTTACAGAAGCTGTATCAGTTCATCTATCTTTCTCTCTAAATATATATGTATCAACATTCAGACTGATGCAAAAGAAAAAAAGGAAAGAGAAGAATTAGAGAGAGAGAGAGAGAAAGAGAGCTAGAAATGGAAGCGAATTATAAGAGAAAATAGAAGAAGATGATGACACTACAAGAAAAAGGCTTATTAGCGACCGCCCATCTGCGATCGTAACCAGTCGCAGATAGTGGTTGCATATATTCTGGTCGCTGACTGCACGGCGATGGCCACTTTTAGCGACCAGAGTGTCAGCGACCGACATATAGCGGCCGATGTCGTCGCTAAGCTGAGTCACATTTTATTGTTGACGTGACCCACGTGTTCGCGATCACCATTAGCGACCACCGCCGGTCGCTGATATCCACAAGTCACCTCCGGTCGCTGATACGTATCAGCGACCGTATGCGGTCTCTGATAAATAAATAATTTTTTTTTACCTATTTTGTGAATTTTCCAAAAATTTTATACATGTTTGTACCTGTTTTATAGCTCATCAACACACAGCAGTATATATAAATCACCAAAATTATTTAAATTAATCGATCCACGTCCTTAAATTAACCAACACAATAAACAAATCGCTTGAGCGACTAAAATTTATATAAACTATATATATTGAATCTAAAACTATAATTAACTCAACAAGCAAACGATTAGAAACTCTTACCAGTCATATTTATAGACCCCCTGCAAAGAGAAACTCTTCCTGAAGAAAAGATACAATAGAAGAACCATAAGTAACTAATTAAACATGCATACATAAAGCTAAATTCATGACAAAATTATCTCGGCATCATCATCGATATCCTGCTGTTGTGTTAACGTTCGCCACTGCATAAGCTAGCTAATGCCCGCGCTAAGTGTAAGAAGTAGATTACGATCTTGATAGTCGGTCGTCATCGATAAAGTTTATCCCCAATACTCCTTGAGAAGTGTAAGCTAGTTGTAGTCCACCTCTCCATGAAATTGAAAAACATCCTCAATTTTATAGTCCTAGACTTTTTAGCTTTACTCATGTTTTTGCAAGGTCAACTGCCATAGAGTGAAGGGTTGTCAAATTCGATATTTTTTACTCGTAGTCTATTTGACTCAAGGTCTACATGTACTAAATGTGTAGTACTAGAGATTGTACCCAAGGTATGATAGACAATGGAAGAGTTGTAGAAAATTCAACAATTTTCCATAAGTATTTCATCATACTGTACTTTCTCTAAAATTCTCAAAACAAAGTGGTTAATTCTCGAACAAATTGTTAATTCCCAAACCGTTAATTAACCACTTTGTTCAGGAATTCAACATGAAGTACAGTTGAATTAATTGAACTACTTATTGGGAACTGTTGAATTTCATGCAACTTTCAAGGAACCTCTCATATTACATGCAAACCTTAAGTCAAATAAGACTATGAGTAAAAAATATCTCAGTTGACAACCCTTCACTCTGTGACAGTTGATTTTGCAAAAACAGGAGTAACAGCTGAAAAGCCTAAGGTTTTAAAACGGAGGATGTTTCCTGATTTCATGGAGAAGTGGGACAAACCAGCTTTTACACTTCTCAAGGAGTATAGGGGGAAATTTATCGTGCTAGTCTTGAATCTATAGTAATGAGAAGTCGTAATCTGTTTGTTCACAGAATATAATATCATCAAGATGTGTATATAAAATACAGAAAGATATATATGTTTATATACTTAAATGACACGATTTAATTTAAAAAAGAGATAATGACAATGATTTAATTAAAATAAATAAAAGAGAGAACATACTTTATCAATAACTCAACTGCAGCATACTTAAGACCGACTTATTTCGAATATTTTGTAATCAAATATCAGCATTTTCTTGAAAAATACTTTCTCTCACAATCTCTATCATGAAAGTACATATAATATGAAGCTGCGATCAATTAACGTAATTAGTCTTGAATCTGACTCCACAAAACAGTATCTCCGAAATATATAGAACAAAATTGGAGAAAGATGAAAGTGTGCATTTGCTTAAATATAATGTTGGGTATTCAACTTTTGGATATATTTTGATGATAACACTAAAAATAGCAAATCAATTAGCATCCTCTCCTTAGGTGCTATATGATATATTTAATTTTATTTATTATATTTATTTTGTCCAAAATCGCTTTTCATCCTTAAAATTGAATTATTTTTAATTGACCTTGATAATTTAATATCAAGTGTTAAAAGAAATTAGTTCAAATAGTAACATTTTCTAAGGCAATGAGAATCTCTATTCTTAAATTAATTTTTCCTCTTATTAAAATATATTATCAAAACCCTCAAATAAAGATTTAATCTTTATTCTTCCATCCGAAAAATCAAGATTGGCCAAGCTAGTTCTTAAATGATAAATCATAGGGGCCCATGTGATTTATGCTTATGTTTGTGCCTTAGCTAGTATATGTTTATGCCTTTGCCGTTGTGTGTTTGTTTGCGGGGCCCATAATATAATAACTAGACTTGCTATCATTAGGGGACAAGATTGTGTTGAACAAGGCTTGTCTGCATGAAGAAAAAGAGTTGGGCGAAATTTTGTTATGGCTAGGCGAAATTTTGTTAAGGCTGGGCGAAATGATATATCATCCGAACCTTTCATTTCAAACAAAAACAATCTTGGCCATTTAATTCAAACACATTTTCCTATATTCCGAAAATGCCTTTGGCCAAGGCTTTCTATAAATAGGGAAGCTATTGTTCATTATTAATTACTAATTTTTGAAAAAGAATAGCTTGCACTCTCCTTGCCTACATATTCTCTACTTCTAAAAAGCTTACTCTCTTCTGATTAAAAAGTTCTAACAGGTTGAAGAAAAAATTGGTCAAATTACTTTTGAGATAAGTTCTTGAAATATATCATTTGATATTATCTCATATTTGTGAATTCATACTTACATACAATTAAAAATTATTATATATATTTATGTTTCATTTATTCATATCAATAAAAAGTCAGTTTTAGATTCCGTACATTGAAAGTATTTCTTAAACAAGAATATTATTCAATCGGTCATTCAAACTCTAAGTGGCTCTTTATAGATATATATTTTATTTATATAAATATCCCAAAATAGATCAGTTTTAGATTTCGTAAATTGAAGTTATTTCTTAAATAAGAATATCATTCAATTTGTCATTGAAATTCTAAGTGATCTATTTAAAATATTTATACAAATATAAAATGAAAAACTTTAAATTTGGTCAGTTTTAGATTCCGTACATTGAAGCTATTCCTTAAACAAGAATATTTTTCAATCGGTCATTAAAACTCTAAGTGACCTTATTTAATATTCACAGGATATATAAAATATATTATAATATATATTTTGAAGTATAGTGAATTCATTTGTTATAACAAGTATCATTCAAAATTATTTGAATTATAATATTTGATATCTATCATTTACACATTCACAAGTTATCTGTTGCATAATACAAAAGTTACTCACCTCATACACTTTTGTGAAATTACTTGCTCAAAATAAAATTGAATTATAAAAGTTATTCAAACTTTTGTAGAAAAATATTCCTTATTTTATAAAGAGATTTAAATCTCTATAATCTGAACTACATTTATATACTTGCTTATAAAGAAGTATCTGTCTAATCAAAGCTTAAATTTATATACTTGCTTATTCAAGAAGCACTTTTCATACAAGATAAAAGTTAATCAAACTTTTATACATCTGTACTTAAAATCATATCTGCTTACTTTAGAAGCACATTCTATCAAACATCTTGTAAAAAGGAAAAAGAATAGAGTTAGTATATTTTATGTACCTGTGAGAAAAAGAGTAATTCTTTAACCAAGACCAGAGTCGTGGAGAGGTCAACTGGGAGTTGAATCTTTAGTGTACTTGTGAGGTGAGGAAGAGACTGCTGTTTCACGACCAGATCATAGAATAGAACTGAACTCAAAAAGAAGATACAACTAAACTTAAGGAAGGAGCTGGGAGCTTACTGTCCGAGATAGATAGTTGTGAGTAGTTGAAAGTTTGTCTATAAAAAACTTTGTAAAGGCTTCTCCGCCTATTGAAGGAGTATTTATTATTGATAGTAATAGGATCTCAAGTCCTGGAGAGGAGCTTGAGACTGGACGTAGCAACATACCCGAGATATATGTTGTGAATCAGACAAATCTCTATGCATTGTGTGATTGAATTTTTACTGTCTTGCATATTAATTTTTAACACTGCAAATTAATTATTTAAAAATTTAAAAAGGCCTAAGATAATTTTTTTAATCTGTAATAATCTATTCAACCCCCCTTCTAAATTATTATTGGACTTTCATATAACTTGTCACAATTAGATGAAAACTTCAAAGTATATATAATATAACACAAATACGTACCTTCATCATCGCCCATGAGTAATGATTACTAGGATAAGAGTCAACAACTTCCTTGTATGTAGTATTCGACATAGCAGTTGCAACTAATACTTCAACAGGTTCCTCGGCAGCCAAAAAAATAGGGTCGTGTGGTTCCTGTTTGTGTCCCATATTTGAATAATAAGTTAATTGAATTACTGCGGTCATTCCTCACTATTCTATCATAACAGAAGACAACATCCCGAAGGAGGGCCATTAAGCTGTTGAACAAAACGTCTCATCTATTTTTCTGTGAGAACTACCCATCTGAGAAATTTAGAGTGGTTAGAAGTTGTTTATTTCATAGACTGTGTGACGCCCCCAGAATAGGTCCAGTCAACCCAACCCATTCTGAGTCGCCAAATACATGGTACAGAATTCAAATACAACTTTATATCATACGGTTGTGCAAAATACGACCACACAACTGTGAGTCTCAATACAAATATGTAAAAAATATTAAGATTCAAACTAAGTCCTCATTACAATTATTATCACACTATTTATCAGAAATAGTGAGGACTACTACTGCTCTAACTCGGACCATCACTCTGTCCCCCGACTTGTTCCCGCAACATTCTCATTTTCTGAAGAGTACAACAGATGAAAAGGGTGAGCTCAACTAGCTCAGTAAAGAATATTATGACTAAAATAATGGAAAATAAATTATCGTTAGCCTTCAATAAATCAGATAAAATATAATGGACAACCAATCTTAGATCAATATTCGCAGCGGAAATAACAAATTATTAGAAGAGTTAAACAGAGAATGAAGTCTACTATCTTCTATGATTTAAAAGTCCATCATCAATATTTTATCCCTGTAATATCAATCAATATACATCTCGAATCAAATATTCATCTTTGCACTACAGGCCAAAGATATTCATTTGTATCATCAGTGGTCATATTCATCTCAACACCTGTCATCTTTGCACTACAGGCCAAAGATATTCATCAGGTAATCATTCATCTTTGCTCTACAGGCCAAAGATATTCAGAATGATGAAAAATAATTTTAAAAAAACAAATCCAGTGAGATAAAAGACAAAGACTAAGGATTCGTATTTTAGTATATCCAATTCAAAAATACCTCGTAATAATCAATTATGGAGCAAAATTCAAGAATAGAGCTCAAAACTTGGATACAATCAAAGATAGTAACCTTAACAAGCAATTTGGACAAATAGAAGAAAATTTAGTTTTTTCGTGAATAGTGCCGTATACGTGAATAGTGTCGTATACGTGAATAGTAACCCCGACGAAAAAAGTAAGAATTTCATAACAAAATTCATGACAATATTTCTGTATAATGATATTGAAAAGAATAACATCATTTACGAAAGAAATAACATCCCTTACCTCAAAAGAACAGTATCTCTGACTAGAATATCGGATATAATACCGACGGAAGCTTGTACTGAATAGTAATACTCAAAGTATTGAAATACTCACAAAAATACGCTCGATATTATAAAGAGAGAAAACTTCTGATTCTGGTGTGATTTTCAATTCTAACCTAAGCACCCTATTTATAGGAAAAGCTTAGGATGTCAAAGGAGACTAAATTAATAAAATAATATTATTTCTTTTTGAAAACCTCCAGCCGCCGGCTGCTACCAAAAAGCCATCAGCAATTTTTTTCAACCAAAAGTGGGTCCCACCCTTTATTAAAAAATATTTATTTTTTGAAACTTCAATAATTCATAATAAATAGCTCCTTTGTCAGAAAAATACAAATTCTATGTTCTTCTATAGGAAATTTAATTCTCTACAACTTTGTAGAAGGAAGTTTTTCCAAATTCCAAACATAAATTATCCGAAATCCATAAACAGATGATTTTCCACACCAAAATACTGATAAAAACACATCAGCACTAATTCCTTCTTTAATATCTACAAAATAAATATTTCCTTATCATATAAATCAATAATTAATTATTCACAAATAATATTATAGAACTACAATATTGGCAACCAGGTCATTCCCAGGAAAGAGGGGGCCTTCCGATAAGGACTTCTCCTTACTGGCGCGTAATTAAATAACCCCTCCTAGACAGAACTTCCTTAGACATTGTCAATAATGCTTAATAATATTATTCAAATAATATGAATTATTGAGTTGATAATGTGAAATACTGTGCAATGACAATTATTGAATCAATACTACAAAATATCAACTGTAGCCATTATTGAATCAATCATAAAAAATAGAACCGTAGCAATTATTGAGTCAATAAAATATCAATGCAGTAATTATTGAGTCAATAATATAAAATATCAACGTAGCAATTATTAAGTCAATAATATAAAATATTGAACAGTAATTACTGTAACAATAATTAAGTAGGTTCCTTCTCACGTAAGACTCAATAATTCGAAATACTGTGCAATACCGTGTGCTACTGCGCAACACCGCGTACTGTATTTTAACCACCGGGTATTTCAACAGTACTAACGGTAACAACTATGCCGTTATTTTATAAAAAAAAGTTATTTCTGTCGCTTTCTATATCCGACAGTTATTCCGTTGTGGGGCCCACAAATAGCTGCGCCGTCGTACGAATATTCCCCGACAACAAGAATATTCTACGACCAAACGAATATTCCCCGACAACCAGAATATTTTATAACCACTTGCTCATTTTAAAATATTTGCACATTTCACCCATAACTTTTCACATTTATCAATCAACACCTTACTATTTCGAGATAATATATAAAGAAAATTAAATCTTTATTCATAAAAGTTGGGGTCTTACAACCTCCCCTCCTTATGAAATTTCGTCCTCGAAATTGACGTACGTACCTGGTATGTCGAAAAAGTGAGGATACCTCGCTTTCATTTCCGTTTCCAACTCCCACGTCATTTCCTCAATTGCATGGTTTCTCCACAAAACTTTAACTTGAGGTATAATTTTCGAGCGTAGGACATGCTCCTTCCTATCCAAGATCTTGACAGGTACCTCCTCGTACGTTAAATCTTCAGCTATCTCGTCTGGTTCTAACTCAATAATGCGGTTTGGATCCTTCACATATTTACGTAACACGGATATGTGAAACACGTTATGAACACGAGACATGCTTGGAGGTAAAGCAAGTCTATAGGCCACATTTCCTACTCGGTCAAGAATCTCAAATGGACCAATGAATCGTGGGTTGAGCTTTCCTCTCTTCCCAAACCTTGTAACTTCTTTCCATGGAGCAACACGTAATAACACATGGTCTCCAACATTAAATTCCACGTCCTTTCGATGAAGATCCGCATAACTCTTTTGTCGATCCTGTGCCGTTTGTATACGTTGTCGGATTATTTGGATCTTTTCTGTAGTCATACGTACTAACTCTAGTCCCAACAATGTTGCTTCACCCACCTCATCCCAACATACTGGAGAACGACACTTTCTCCCATACAACGCTTCGAATGGAACTACGCCTATACTTGCCTGATAACTGTTGTTGTAGGAGAATTCCACCAATGGTAAGTACTTATCCCAACTCCTTTTGAAGTCTAGAACACAGAGTCTCAATAGATCTTCAAGAGTTTGAATAGTTCTTTTCGATTGTCTGTCCGTTTGAGGATGATAAACCGAACTGAAGCGTAAGTCCGTGCCCATAGCTTTCTGCAAACTGATCCAAAATCGTGAAGTAAATCTGGGATCACGATCCGAAACTATGGATACTGGCATGCCATGCAATTTCACAATCTCATTCACGTACATATGAGAAAGACGTTCAAGGGAATAAGTCTCTCGTATCGGTAAGAAATGAGCAGACTTGGTTAATCTATCAACAATAACCCAAATCACATCTATGCCTTGAGAAACCTTGGGAAGACCCGTAACAAAATCCATCATAATATGTTCCCACTTCCATTTCGGAATCTCCAATGGTTGCAATGGACCCTTCCGTACTTGATGCTCCGCCTTTACACGTTGACAAGTTAAACATCTCGAAATAAACTCCGCGATTTCTCTCTTCATATTGCTCCACAAAAATGTATGTCGAAGATCACGATACATTTTAGTACTCCCAGGATGGATTGCAAACGGTGTGTTGTGTGCCTCCATCATAATTCTATGTTTCAAGTCAAAATCGTTAGGAACACAAAGTCTGGAATTGACTCGAAGTATTCCCTCTTCATCGATTCTTGCTTCTGGAATGGCACCTTCTTGCACCTTCTTCGTCATCTTCATCATCTCCGCATCCGTAGCTTGAGCAGCTTTAACTTTATCAATCAAAGCTGGTTCTACGAGTATACTTGACATCATCGCATTCGTTTCCACATATGATCTTCTACTCAACGCGTCAGCTACCACGTTCGCTTTTTCAGGATGGTATTGGATAGTATGATCGTAATCTTTCAACAGCTCAAGCCAACGTCGTTGCCGCATATTGAGTTCCTTCTGAGTGAAGAAATATTTAAGGCTCTTATGATCTGTATAAATCTCCACTTTCTCTCCGTACAAGTAATGTCTCCAGATCTTCAACGCGAAAACGACAGCTGCCAACTCTAGATCATGAGTAGGATAATTCCACTCATATTCTTTGAGTTGTCGCGAGGCATAGGCTATGACTTTCCCATGTTGCATGAGAACACATCCTAACCCTTTGCCCGAAGCATCGCTGTAGATAACAAATCCATCCGAACCAGATGGTATTGTCAGAACAGGTGCCGAAATAAGTCTCCTCTTGAGCTCTTGGAAGCTCTTCTCGCATTCCTCTCTCCAAACGAATTTCGTATCTTTCTTAGTCAACTGAGTTAATGGAGTAGCGATTCGAGAAAATCCCTCTACAAACCTCCGATAATAACCAGCTAAGCCCAGAAAGCTTCGTACCTCGGTCACCGACTTAGGTTGCTCCCAGCTTTGTATTGCTTCAATCTTCGCCGGGTCAACAGATACTCCACGTTTCGATACCACGTGCCCAAGGAATGCTACTTCCTCAAGCCAAAACTCGCATTTCTTCAGCTTGGCATATAGCTTGTTCTCACGAAGCTTTTGAAGTACCAACTTCAAATGGTGTTGATGATCTTCACGGCTTTTAGAATAGATGAGGATGTCATCAATAAAGACAACAACGAATTGATCCAAATACTCCTTAAATACACGGTTCATCATATCCATGAAAGCAGCAAGAGCATTAGTCAATCCAAAAGACATGACTAAGAACTCATAATGCCCGTACCGTGTTCTGAAAGCAGTCTTTGGAATATCCTCAGTTTTAATCTTCAGCTGATAATATCCAGAACGAAGATCGATCTTTGAAAAGAATTGTGCTCCTTGCAACTGATCGAACAGGTCATCAATACGAGGTAGCGGATACCTATTCTTGATAGTAACATGGTTCAACTCCCGATAGTCAATACAAAGTCGCATACTCCCGTCTTTCTTCTTTACGAATAAAACAGGAGCACCCCAAGGAGACGTACTAGGACGAATAAAACCGATGTCTAACAACTCATGTAATTGAACCTTTAACTCCTGAAGTTCAATAGGAGCCATTCGATATGGGGTTTTAGAAATAGGTTTTGTACCGGGCTCAAGGTCAATAAAGAATTCAACTTCACGTTCTGGGGGTAGACCGGGAAGTTCTTCGGAAAATACATCAGGAAACTCATTAACAATGGAAATATCATTCAAACCTGACGTATTCTGATTTAGATCAGTGACATGAGCTAAGAAAGCTTGACATCCGTTTTTCAATAAACGAATAGCTTTATGACTTGAAATGATATTGACTGATTTTAGTGGTTTGGTGATTTGGATTCGCACAACAGGTTGATTAGGAATATGAAAACTAACAACCTTACGAAAACAATCAATTTTGGCATGGTAAGTGGTTAACCAGTCAATTCCTAAAATCACGTCAAATGCAAGTATTTTCAAAGATATAAGATCAACAGGTAAAGTAAGGGTACCAATCTGAATCAAGCAAGATTTGTAAACTGTGGATGTAACAAAAGTTTCTCCTAACGGAGTTTCAACAGATAAGTCAAAGTTTAATTTATCAGAAGTCAAGTTCAAACGTTGAGCACAAGCAGGTGAAATAAAAGAATGGGTAGCACCGGTATCTAATAAGGTGTAAACTTCGCAGGAGTTTATGATCAGCTTACCCGTAATCACCTCGTGTGGATTCCTCGCGTTTTGGGCTGTTACGTCAAACGCTCTTCCAGGAATCACCGACTTTGACTTGTCTGCAACCGCCTTTGGAATCACCACCCCCGCTGAATTTGGTTTCGCAACAGGACAATCTCGAGCTATATGTCCTTCTTTTCCACAGTTATAGCATCCTTTGAATTGTTGTGGGCAGTTTGGGCTGATATGTCCCTCTTTCCCGCATTTATAGCATACGACCGATGGTCGTTCTCCTCCCCTCGAAATAGTTGATGCTGGTGCTGATGTCGATGTCTTTACGTTCTCATTATTGTACCTTCTCTTCTTGAAATCTCCCCCCGACTCGCTTCTTCTACTATCATGGCCACGATTACCACTGGAGTGGTTACCGCTTCTGTCATACTTTCCTCCTCGCTGGTTGTCATTGCTCCGATGACTGCTGCCACCGGTACGACCTTGGTTGTGGTCCCTTGGTTGAACATAATCATTATCTCGTTCTAACAACTGGGCCCTGTTCACTACATCTGAATATAGAGAAAATTTATGAGAAATGAGGTATTGACGTATTTCGGGTTTCAAACCTCTTAGAAACATCCGCGTCATACGTTCCTCATTCTCCACCAACTGAGGTGCAAACCTGGACAGCTCCGCGAACTTAGCCTCGTATTGGGATACCGTCATGTTGTTTTGCTTGAGTCTGATAAACTCTACTTCCTTCATATGACGAATACTTTCAGGAAAGTACTTGTAATTAAACAGTTTCTGGAACGCTTCCCAAGACATCTGGAGTGCGGCAGGCTGGGTACGCTTCACAGACTCCCACCAGTAATCTGCCTCTCCACGGAACATAAACGTGGCGAATGGAACCTTCTGTTCCTCCGTACATCCCAAGACATCAAATATCTTGATAATTTATTTAATCCATGTCTCCGCCTTGATCGAATCTGGCTTTCCCAGAAACTCTGGTGGTCCCAATTCTTTGAATTGCTTGGCAGTGACAACTCGCGTGCTGTTATTATCTCCACCTGTAAGTTGCACACGAGTCTCCCTCATCTGGTTTTGCATAAACTGCAAAAAACTTCTAAACATCTCATCGTTTATCGTCTGACCAGCGTTGTTTTTAGGATGAACATTGCCTTCTTGTTGCACGTTCTCCTGGTTAGTAATTAAAGGTGTCTCCACGGTCTCATTCACTTCGTTGTTAACATTCTCAGCTGTCATTCTCAAATACTGCCATAAAACAAGGGTTAATTAAACAAATTAACATATTACATATTCACCCTATGCTCCGACTGACCAATTAAATACCACATAAGCTTAGGTAGGACATACTAGCGAAGGATTTACTCGTCTCTCCCCTCCTAGTTCTATTCCCCGATCTCCGCCAGAGATCATATCCCTAAGCTCTGATACCAACTGTGACGCCCCCAGAATAGGTCCAGTCAACCCAACCCATTCTGAGTCGCCAAATACATGGTACAGAATTCAAATACAACTTTATATCATACGGTCGTGCAAAATACGACCACACAACTGTGAGTCTCAATACAAATATGTAGAAAATATTAAGATTCAAACTAAGTCCTCATTACAATTATTATCACACTATTTATCAGAAATAGTGAGGACTACTACTGCTCTAACTCGGACCATCACTCTGTCCCCCGACTAGTTCCCGCAACATTCTCATTTCCTGAAGATGACAACAGATGAAAAGGGTGAGCTCAACTAGCTCAGTAAAGAATATTATGACTAAGATAATGGAAAATAAATTATCGTTAGCCCTCAATAAATCAGATAAAATATAATGGACAACCAATCTTAGATCAATATTCGCAGCGGAAATAACAAATCATTAGAAGAGTTAAACAGAGAATGAAGTCTACTATCTTCTATGATTTAAAAGTCCATCATCAATATTTTATCCCTGTAACATCAATCAATATACATCTCGAATCAAATATTCATCTTTGCACTACAGACCAAAGATATTCATTTGTATCATCAGTGGTCATATTCATCTCAACACCTGTCATCTTTGCACTACAGGCCAAAGATATTCATCAGGTAATCATTCATCTTTGCTCTACAGGCCAAAGATATTCAGTTACATCACCTTTTAGGACTGAGAATGATGAAAAATATTTTTAAAAAAACGAATCCAGTGAGATAAAAGACAAAGACTAAGGATTCGTATTTTAGTATATCCAATTCAAAAATACCTCGTAATAATCAATTATGGAGCAAAATTCAAGAATAGAGCTCAAAACTTGGATACAATCAAAGATAGTAACCTTAACAAGCAATTTGGACAAATAGAAGAAAATTTAGTTTTTCCGTGAATAGTGCCGTATACGTGAATAGTGCCGTATACGTGAATAGTAACCCCGACGGAAAAAGTAAGAATTTCATAACAAAATTCATGACAATATTTTTGTATAATGATATTGAAAAGAATAACATCATTTACGAAAGAAATAACATCCCTTACCTCAAAAGAACAGTATCTCTGACTAGAATATCGGATATAATACCGACGGAAGCTTGTACTGAATAGTAATACTCAAAGTATTGAAATACTCACAAAAATACGCTCGATATTATAGAGAGAGAAAACTTCTGATTCTGTTGTGATTTTCAATTCTAACCTAAGCACCCTATTTATAGGAGAAGCTTAGGATGTCAAAGGAGACTAAATTAATAAAATAATATTATTTCTTTTTAAAAACCTCCAGCCGCCGGCTGCTACCAAAAAGCCATCAGCAATTTTTTCCAATCAAAAGTGGGTCCCACCCTTTATTAAAAAATATTTATTTTTCGAAACTTCAATAATTCATAATAAATAGCTCCTTTGTCAGAAAAATACAAATTCTATGTCCTTTTATAGGAAATTTAATTCTCTACAACTTTGTAGAAGGAAGTTTTTCCAAATTCCAAACATAAATTATCCGAAATCCATAAACAGATGATTTTCCACACCAAAATACTGATAAAAACACATCAGCACTAATTCCTTCTTTAATATCCACAAAATAAATATTTCCTTATCATATAAATCAATAATTAATTATTCACAAATAATATTATAGAACTACAATATTGACAACCAGGTCATTCCCAGGAAAGAGGGGGCCTTCCGATAAGGACTTCTCCTTACTGGCGCGCAATTAAATAACCCCTCCTAGACAGAACTTCCTTAGACATTGTCAATAATGCTTAATAATATTATTCAAATAATATGAATTATTGAGTTGATAATGTGAAATACTGTGCAATGACAATTATTGAATCAATACTAAAAAATATCAACTGTAGCCATTATTGAATCAATCATAAAAAATAGCAACGTAGCAATTATTGAGTCAATAAAATATCAATGCAGCAATTATTGAGTCAATAATATAAAATATCAATGTAGCAATTATTGAGTCAATAATATAAAATATTGAACAGTAATTACTGTAACAATAATTGAGTAGGTTCCTTCTCACGTAAGACTCAATAATTTGAAATACTGTGCAATACCGTGTGCTACTGCGCAACACCGCGTATTGTATTTTAACCACCGGGTATTTCAACAGTACTAACGGTAACAACTATGCCGTTATTTTACAAAAAAAAGTTATTTCTGTCGCTTTCTATATCCGACAGTTATTCCGTTGTGGGGCCCACAAATAGCTGCGCCGTCGCACGAATATTCCCCGACAACAAGAATATTCTACGACCAAACGAATATTCCCCGACAACCAGAATATTTTATAACCACTTGCTCATTTTAAAATATTTGCACATTTCACCCATAACTTTTCACATTTATCAATCAACACCTTACTATTTCGAGATAATATATAAAGAAAATTAAATCTTTATTTATAAAAGTTGGGGTCTTATAGACTGGACCCATATCAATCGATGATTTATTTCATAGATATGAATCTTCGCCTTATATGGGTCCAGCCCATGACATAAACAGCTTCTAACCACTCCAAATTACTCAGATGGGTAGTTCTTACAGAAAAAATAGGTGATACTGCTATGTTAAAAAAAAATAGTTACTAATTATATGTATACACCCCACCCCAACCCCACCTCCAACCCCAACCCCACCCCCACCCCACCCCACCCCATCCACCCCCCTCACCCCCACCCCACTCAAAAAAAATAAAATTACATATGACTAGGACTATTTAATCCTAGGATTAATAGCATTGGGATTAAAATTTTTGCAAACAAATATAGCTCTGAAGTAGAATGGTAATTTTATTCCCGAAAGAATGAATGAACAAACCAAACATAAAAATGAGAATGACCATTCCATTCCCATTCTCATTCCATTCCTTAAGCCATTCCATTCTTAAGTCATTCTATTTCATGCATGTAAAGAATGAGAACCAAACATATTATTAAGATTTCCATCAAGGCTTGACATGGTTGGTTGTACTTGTGGTATATTGGCCCCGATCGGAGGTAATTTTCCCAAATAAGTCTATTATCACATAAAAATGATCACATACATATTGATGTGGATCATCACAATATGTATGTGAGTGTATGTGAACTGAATATAACTTGTTTTGATGTGACAGTAGCATTATTGTTTCTTCAAATAAGTCTATTAACTGTTATCACATAAAAACGATCACATACTGCTCACATATATTCACATATATATTGATGTGAGTCATCACAATATGTACTAAGTGTAGGTAAACAATATGTAACTTGTTTGTATGTGAGTTGATTTTTTTTTTTATAATTTAAATTCAAATCTTAACATTTCTGTCTTATCCCACTTGGACTCAAATTTATGAATAGTATTATTGAATTTCCCCTCCGGTTTTAATTTCCTTCGCCCACATAAAGAGTTCTCTCTCACACACTATATTTAATATATATCTATCTGTTTTTCTAGTTGTATCGATCACCCATTGATTGACGATATTTCTGACATAGCAAACACACACTGACTGTTCGATCAGTATCAAAGATCGTCAAGCGCGTGAAGAATGCCTTCTTAATTCAAGTCATTCAGAATGCTTTTAAAATCAAAGAGGAACCAGTTCTGATTTCGTACAATCATGCGGTTTTCCATCTGGAGATCCAGAGATCGATTTTCTTTGGACCAGCTTAGGTAAAATTCTTTGTTTTATCCCCTTCACTTTTTTTTATAGGTTTTTAGTGTTAAAAATTTCAGAAGCAGGCTAAATTAGACCTCGAATTTTGAAGTTTCAAATGTTACCTTTCTCAGAATCAAAATAAAGTATGTGGAATTATGTTGCAATTGTCCAATGGTTTGTGTAGTTATTTTATGATTGAATTAACATGTTGTTTTTCTTTTTGGCTCTAGTTCTCTGTTTAGTTTCCTAAAAAAATATGTGCATGACTCTGGAAAAGTTATGCTTGATGCCATTTGGTTATCTTTTGTTTATTTATTTACTGAGAGTGCTGTTTTTTTTTTTTTTTGGGGGGGGGGGCTAATTTAAAGTTGTTGAACCAGGAGTTTTTTCGAACTATTATTGTAGAATTGTCTTTTTGGATGAGCTATCAATAAAAAAGGCAAATTAGTTAGTGAGAATTGAGAGACATCTCAGCTTCCTTTTTATTTCTGAAATCATCTCAAATTCTCAAGGGAGGCTCTGCTGATAGGGTAAAACATGGTTGAAGGGATGATTTAATGTAGCGGTCAAAGGTGCATAATTGGATTATTGTAGTTGTTAAAGACTGAGGCATGGTTAGCACTTACTAGAAACGCTAATCAACTAGGTATGTGGAACGAAATCCGGTACGGGGAACACTACTTATGTAGAATGTACAAGACATCTTAGTTCTTGTACATTTGGAATGATAATATTCGGTATGCGGAATGCAGGGAAATAAAAGTTCCCTGGTAACCCTGGAGGTCAGTGACTCTACGCAGACCAGTCTTTTGAGAAATTGTTGACTGCAACTTTTATTGTTTGGGGTTTTCTGGACCAGGTTTTAAAGTCGGGAGGTTTTAGGCTACAATGATACAGAAGAAGAAAAGCTTATGAACTCTAGTTATACACATACTTGTTCACTTGACTCAAAATCAGTGGAGGTATAGTCTAGAAGAACCTATGGACTAGATATTTGCAAAATCTAGTTATGGAAGTCCTTACTTCTTTTTCTGTTGCCCTGCCATAATTCAGCTCTATCGGTTCCGTTCTGTTCTCTCTCTACCTCTTTTTTCTAACCTTAGTATGTTACCTTTCGTACACTTCCAAGCTTTCTGGTATTTGGGATTTGAGAAATTATAGGATAGGGATGTTTTGGAGAGTTCAAAGAGAAAGGGGAAGGTTTTTCGCGATGACGGCGATGGGGCATCAAGTGGTAGCTTAAGTGTTGAGAGTGGTGTCGGGAGTGAAACTATGATGGTTTTATTCTGTTTGTTGCTATCTCTTTCTTCTTTTGTTTGTCTCACTGGTTTTTCCCAAATATGCAACTAATACGTTGATTATATGAAACTTTCAACTTTCTTAATTTTCATATTAATATATATTTTTTGGGTCCAGATATCTAACTGATCAGCTGATGAAGGTTCAAATTGTTAATGAGATTAACAAGGTAATTAATATATTTTTCTTATCTTTACTATCTTTCTATATCCTGTATATTTATTGCATTCAGTATCATTCTTTCATCATGTCTGAAATGTTCTTACTTTATCTTATGTCCTGAAGGATTTTGTGATCGAGGCACTGAGATCAATTGCGGAGTTAATAACATATGGCGACCAACATGACGCTACATTCTTTGAGTGAGACTCCTCAATGCTTTTTTTTATCTTGATTTCAATTTGCTTAACTATGTTGAAGTAGTTTTATACCCATTCTGGTTATTTGGCAGTTTTTTTATGGAGAAGCAAGTCATGGGGGAGTTTGTACGTGTACTAAAAATTAGTAGAACTGTGACTGTTTCGCTTCAGTTGTTGCAGACTGTGAGCATTATGATTCAGAACCTAAAAAGTGAACAGTCCATATGTGAGTTGGTTTTTCTTTTTCTTTTTTCTTTTTCCCCCCTTCTCTTCTTGTTGTCCATATGTCAGTTGGTTGGACACCTCTTTTTCAGAAGCCTAATTCTGTTGAAATGATAGAGTTGTTCTTTCATTTGAACACTTTGCAGATTATTTGTTCAGTAATGAACATATGAACTACCTCATAACTTATACGTTTGACTTCCGGAATGAAGAGATATTGTCGCACTACATTTCGTTTTTAAGGTTTGTTGTTTACAACAGGTTATTTATCATATTGTACTCTTTGGTTTCCCAAGAACAACTCTTTTAAATTTCATTATACTTTTTATACTTCATTAGTTATGAACTACCTCAAAACTTGCAATACATGTGTGGTTTTTATTTTTTTATTTTTATGACAGAGCAATAAGTGGAAAGTTAAACAAGAATACAATTTCTCTGCTCTTTAAGACTAGAAATGTAAGTCCATCTGTCTTCATTTATTATTTGTACTGTCTCATAATTTTCTTTTGCCACTAATTTCCAACTAGAAATATATATAGCGTAGAATTTTACATGTGATTATTATTTAGTTGTAACCACATCTATATGATTTGTGAAATTGATCATACACTTGCTTTATTCACTTTCCATGTGTGGTATTTGCAACTACTATCCTAGGAATCTAGGTGACGTTTTGAGGTTTTTCTTGGGGTTGAAACAGGAACTTTGTTTTCCTATTGGAAAAATGATGAAAGTTTGGCCATGGTTTTTCTTGTGCTGTCATAGTGCTCATAAACTTGTTTTATGGTACTAATAGGTTTCACACTCAACAAAATAAGGTTATTCTCAAATTTCAAAGCAACCTCCTATATTGCCTCTCTTTTGACGTCCTTGGAGTGGGTACTTGTAATAGCTAAAATTTCTCAATGCTGTTAATAGATATTTCATTTTTGTGATATTTTTTTCCATCATGTGAATATTCGTGTGCAACCAAACATACATATAGGAATATCCGTGTTCTTTTCAATTGCACTCTAATGTGGTTTTGTGTGGAATTTTCATTCTTGGTAGTTAAGAAGTGCAGTAGTCACTTTGTTTATTAATATATCACATTCCTTTCTGATGATTCTTGTTGTTCATCTAAGGCAACAAATCTTGCTTTTGTATGTATCTGTTTATCTCAAAACCATTTCTCCTTTTTGATCCTATTATTATTATTATTATTATCATTATTTATTTTTGTGTATTTAGGATGAAGTAGTTGCATTTCCTCTTTATGTTGAAGCTATACGATTTGCTTTCCATGAAGAGAGCATGGTTCGTACTGCCGTACGTGCTTTGACACTAAATGTTTATCATGGTGAGTTAATTTGGGCCCTTTTCTACCCTCATTTTTTTCTTTCTAAAAGCTTCTTGCATCCCACTAATTATAATCTTGTTATTTCCTTACATTTGTTTTCAGTTGGTGATGAATGCGTCAATAAATATGTTTCCAGCATTCCACATGCAGATTATTTTCTGAATTTAGTTAAATTTTTCCGGGAGCAGTGTATCAATTTAAATGGATTGGTGTTAAACACTTCAATGTAAGATTTCCAATTGTCTGTTTATATGATTGTGGATATTGCTTTCACTATTTAAGAATTATTGTTCATTTGGTATGTGAGACAGGAACAATGATCCTGAATCAACCTCTAAAATTCTGTCTGCTGTTGATGAAATTGAAGATAATCTGTACTATTTTAGTGATGTTATATCTGCTGGGATTCCTGATGTTGGGAGGTTAATTACGGACAACTTACTGAAGCATTTGATTTTTCCGTTGCTTCTTCCTTCTCTGAGGATGGAGATTGTCCGTGTATATGTATATTCTCTCTTCTCTTATTTAACTTTATTTTGGTTGGGGCTCACTAAATTTTTTGTTGTTGATCGTCTGTGTGGAACCTGCCTTTTCTAACTTCTCAAGTCTTCTACACCCAGGAGACAAATATCGCTGCAGTCACTTCACTGTATTTTCTTTGTTGCATTTTGCGAATTGTTAAAATTAAAGATCTGGCGAACACTGTTGCTGCTGCTCTTTTCTGTCACATAGAATCCTTCACACCAAGTTCTGAAGCTAAAATTAATGGCTGCACATCTGGCCCTGCTTTTGCTCATGAAATCCCAGAGACATCCAATGGTAACCTTGATTTAGTGTTTGATTCTGGAAGCTTTCAAGTTACAACTCCAAGCTTAAGTGGTTCTTCAGAAATTCAACTAGAAGATGTCTTCCTACACGATTGTAAGGGCTCACATCTAGCTATAAGGTAATGCAACATTACTATTCATGCCTAATTGTTTTATTTTCCCTTTGTATATTTAGCATGCAATTTAAGGAATGCCAAAAAAAAGTTGTACAATACATTTAAGATACGGTTTTACATTTTCACCTATATTGATTTACACAAAAGAATCTAGAAATATGTTTTCGTCATGTCTTAAAAGCAATGCCACACAATCAAAAAAAGAGGACAAGTAAAGTCGGACTGAGGGATTACAAACAGTTAAGACTTAAGTGGGTGGGTTCCTTTCTTCTTATGTGCTACAGACCTGGGACTTTTATTAGATTAGTCACCTTCTGAGTCTTATACTATTGGAGATACAGAATCATGATATTTGTTTTTTCCGAAATCCATGTCCTTTGTTTTGTTATTATTCGTAACACTAACTTAATTGAGGTTTCAAGAACACAAGCAGACATGTCATAGGCATGGTATCGAACCAAAATATGATTTCACAGTTAGGAGTTAGGACCATATTAGAATGGTCATTTTATAAATCTTCTCCCCAAACTCGTCCAGGGGGCTACTTGTAGGATGCATTCTCTTCCATTGATGTTTCTTCATCATCTTCAATATTAACTTTTTAAATTAGCTTTGTAGTTTAATTTTAAATAGTTTAAAAGTAATGCTTTACCTACTTTTGCTTATAAGTTAGAGAAGTGTTCTTTTTCAAGTATGTATGTCACTGTTTCATGGGACCCAAGCATGTTCAATAATTTAGCAAGCCTATTTTATTTCACAATATTCAACATTATCAAATACTATTTGAAACACATACATGAATATTGCCGTAACCAAAGTCATTTGATATTAAAAAGAAAGAAACTACTAAAGCAAGTCATTGTTCATTACAATTCAAATAAGTAGCAAATAACATTAAACAAAAGTAGCAAATGAAGTTTTCACATGAAAAAAGATGAAATTTAGAACAATATTCTCACTGTTGCTTTCATGCACTATTTTATAAGAGTAAGGTGTATATCAATTACACTCGTAGCAGGAGAAACACTAGATAATTAATTATAAGTTTATAACTATACAATTTTTCCCATCCAAGATTATAGAAGCAATAAATCATAATTATATATACGAAGTAAAGAGTACATATATAAATATATATATTCACTTTCATTTTTGGACTTAAGGAATAGCAAAAAGCACTAGAGGCAACAAAAAACTAAAAAGCAGTAGCGAACTAGCGATGAGAACTTGGTATATGAAACCCAAAAAAAAAGAAAAAAAGAGGGGAAGAAGAAAAAAAAGAAAAGAACAATAGTAGCGACGAGAATAGAAGAAGAGAATAAGAAAGAAGAGAATACCTGCAACGTCACCGGTCGGAGTAGAGTCGCTCGTCGATCTGAACTTGGTATGCTATTTCTCTCTCGCTCGCTTTCCCCCTTCTACTGCGAATTGCGACTAGGGCTTTTCCTTCTCTGCCTAAAGTCATTTTTTAACCCAGTTGACATTTGGGTTGATCCATACCCATTGTGGCCAAGTCGCTCGCTCAGCCAATAAGTCGTCTAAGTCGTCGAGGTGACGACTTCCTTTCCTGATCGCTCGACTTGCACACCTCCACCAAGTCGCCCAAACGACTTGTCTTCCCAGGAGCAACTCTTAACAACCATGGGATATTTTATATGTATTTAGAAGAGAAAAAATTGAAGTCATAGCTTTAAAATTAATGACCGTTGGGGAAGTTGGCAGCATATCCAAACTTTAATGTTATCCCATCTCCAACTGTATCCATCAATTCTCCCTCTCCTCTCATATATCTCTGTCTATACATATACACACTCATATGTTCAATAATCACCTACAATGTGAACTACTATTTTCGTGATTTGGATCATCATTTTTTGGTTCAATTTTTTACACCTGCATGCAATTATCATGCTATCTCTCTATGGTATGTTATAAATTAATTTTCATCTCGCAAAAACGGCTATCAATTCTTGAATTTGGAGTACTAAGTACTCACCAAAGCTTTGTAATTTCCCACACATAAAGGTTACTTTCTTTACAAATGCTAGCTTGTGATTGCGGATGCACTAGGCAATGCCGTCTTTGGAGTAGCGATGAGGGAAGTCAGGAGCTCAGCCTTGGTCGTATATGGGGTTTGAGGAGAGGTGTTAGGTCAGGGGGTTTGATGTTTAGGGTTTTTTTTGGGTTGAGAGAATGGTGTTGTCGACTTCAGGGGCACCGGCGGATATGGAAGGAGAGAGATTGAATTGAATAGTGGAGAAGTTGTGTGAGGAATTCGCTTATGAATTCATGCTTCTTCTTCTTTTTTATTTTGTAATTGTCTTTGTTTGTCTCCGCAAGCCTTCTCTGATTTGTGACCAAATCCAATTGGGAAATCCAAGTTGTTTCTAATAATTTTATTTGCTATGACATTGGATAATAGTAAACGAACGTTTGATGAGTTTGACAGAAAGACTTAATTAAAATATTTTAATTAGTTTAATGGTACAGTTGCATAAATTAAAAGTTGAGTGGGTTATTGCACAAAAGCAGTCAAGTATAGTGGGGTAACTGCTAGTTTTGCTATTAATTATCTTGCTTATATTGTTTTAAGCATATGACTATTCAGGTACATTACTTGATTTTGTTCTTCGAGATGTATAACTATATCTTTTCCTGTAAAGTATATATTTGCATTCTTTAGTTTATCTGCAAAATTATACTTAAATACATACATGCACATGCATTTTCTTCTTTTTCCTGTACTTCTTTTTTCTTCTTTTATCAAAAACATATTGCAATGTTTACATTTACTGGTTATTTAGAGTGCCTTCTTCTTTCACTTGTCATCTTAAAGTTTATAATCACTTACTGTATTCTGAGAGAATTTAAACATATTTATTCAAAATGAATTTGAAGACTCATCATTATGATCTTTGTTATGGGTAGGGATGCATTGCTTTCTTATGTAACCAATGGGGATGATGTTCAAGTTTTGGGTTCTTTGAGTGTGTTGACTACATTATTGCAAACAAAAGGTTGTAGCGTTGACCTTATTCAGCTTATTTCACCTCTACTCCTGTATATTCCCTTACAAAGTCTTCTGATATACAGAACTCGATGAATCAATGCTAGATGGTCTTGGAATTCTTCCGCAGCGCAAGAAACATAAGAAACTCTTGCTGGTATGTGGTAATTACATTATTAGTTCTTTTATGTTTATACAAAAATTATTTCGTGTTATTGAATAGTATTCCATTATGGTGTTTTTTACAGAGGCATATTTTACTGTCGTGGAGATATTATCTCTTCTCCATGTCCTTTTAGATTTGATTGCTGGGTGTGTTGGCTGATTGTTGCTTGCATTATTGCATAATTCTTGTCATTGGTGTCATTCTATTGTATCTTTACTTTTTACTTTTAAAACTTGAAGTTCTTTTATTTTATTTTTGTGTGTAATGGATAATTAGTTTTGATAATCCATCGTGCCTGATATTGGACGTATATACGGCAGGACATGGACAATCAAGTTCGAAAAATCCTAGAAATGTACCACATGGGCAGGGGAAGGGTTTGTCAATCAACTAAAAAACATATTTTTCAAATACAATAGTTTTGGTGTACCAAATGTTATTTTATGATATTTCATATCATATAATTTCTATGTAAATTTACACTTTTTTCTTGTTTCTATTAGGATCCTTATCAGGTGTCCTTCTGCGTTGACTACGTGTCCCCATATTTTCCTTCTACGCATTTCTTCTGGTCATCAATAGCTTCAGATTTATAGACATCCTTTTTTCTTCACTTAGAGAATAGCTCCATGTTAATATGTTCTACTCGTGTGTCTGTTGTGTTATTGCAGCAAGCTTTGGTAGGTGAAGGCTCTGGAGAAGAAAAACTTTTTTCTGCAGTAAGCAGTATAACAAAAGATGGAAGTGTGGATGACCTCGGTAGCTACATAAAAAAGTTAAAGGTATTCTGCTGCCCTCTTCTTCCTCCTCCTCCTCCTCCTACCCATCTCCTTGTCCCGCTCTGCCTCTCAAGTGTAGTTGCTGCTAGCTGAAGTATGTGTCAGTTTGGTTGACAAGAAATGGCATCTGTTATGCCATTTGCATCTATGTTCTTTTTACTATCTGTTGTTATTTTGTCTTTACATGGTATCTCCTTTATTGAAAATCTCTTACAGAAAAAAGGAAAAAAAATTCTGAAATTCTAATGTGTAGAACCCTGAAGGAATTATACGATAATTGTGGAATTTGTGGTTATTTCACTCCTTGAAATAGAAAAAAGAAATTTTATGATACTTGTATGATTTTTTTTAGTTTTGCATGGTGTGCGGTGAGTAAATTCTGTATTAATGTTGAACCCTTGTCCTTCCATTTTGTTTTTGCAGGATCAGTATGGAGTGTCTTGTTCCTGCCCAGAAGTTGGAGAAAGCCCCCGTGTACATAGATTTCAAGTACTCTTTTGATTCTTTTTTACTTGTCCATTTTTGTAAATTTTCGCTTAGAGTAATGCGGAGTCATGTGACTCTGACCAGGCGTATTATTGTCAGAGTTAAGTACAACCTTTTGAAGCTCGTAGATAAATCTCTGGCGATAACATAAAATGCTTTGATAATATTAATAAACAAGAAGATGAGAATATCTAAAACCATGAGGAATGTATAAAAGATGAAGTTAAAGAGGGTAATGGAAATGAAATTTTTTCTCAATATAGTTGGATGAGATTGAGTGTTCTACTTCTAGCCTGTAGATTACAGATTCATTTTACTGGTGTGAGATGCCCCCAGGGCCCTCGGGCAGGGGGGAATAAGAGGGTGAAATCATCTTTGTCGCTTGTACTTGTTATTTCATTTACTTTCTAGTATTTCTTCAAAAAGTTATAAACTTGCTATAGTAAGTAATGAACTTGTGTTGTGTTCTGATAATAAGAATTAGGTGCCATGACCAACGTGTATTGTGCTCTGCATCTCACAGTATTACATGGAAAGTTGTTCGTCATACATTGGCCAGAAGAATTTGTGGTTCATCCTCTTTGAGTTTCAAGCTTACAAATTCTGTTCTAATGATAGATATCTGTCTTGGTAGGTGCTCGATGCATTGGTCAGTCTATTCTGTCGATCAAATATCTCTGCAGAAACATTGTGGGATGGTGGTTGGCTTTTTCGTCAATTACTTCCTTATAGTGAGACTGAGTTTAACAGCAATCATCTTAAATTACTCAAAGTAAGTTTTATTTTGAAGAAGCTGAAATTAATTAACTTGATATGGCTCCTTGTCTTGTTGTACATTCGAATGTAGCTTTGCTTTAATGTTATGTATGTTCCAATTATAGTTACCTCATTTTAAAAACTATAAGAGGGAGAAATTGGTTATTAATGTATGTTGTAGAATTATCAAATTTTCCATTGTTTTTCGTGGTTAATTCTGGTGGACACTGAACTATAGACCTGGTTAAAATCTCTATGGAAGCTGATTTGGGACAGACTTGAATTCTTGCATGTAGTGCTAAAGTATGAAGAAAGGTAATGGTTATTAAGAAACCAAACAAGAAAAAAGAGTTTTGGGATCCATGCGCAATGGGTTTGGTCTTTGCTTTATATTTTTTCTTATAATTTTTTAAATAATTAATGTGTTTAAGTGCTGTTGAAAATCTGGAGCAGCAATATTTGAAGAACTTGGAAATTAAAAGAGAAACAAACAGAGAAAGAAGTACCCTACTCCAACCCTCCCTTTATGCAAGAAAACAATTTTTGTAAATCCAGTTTGAGTGACTTGGATTGGCACAAGATATGATGGGTTAAGCTTTTTGCTCAGAACGGGTTTTTAGACACAAGGAATGTTGTTAGGGGTTACCTTGTGTATTTAGTGGCTTAGGCCCCCTTTTCTCCCCTAACAAGTGGTATTTAGAGTTCTGGTTTCGCAGGGTATTGAGTTCAGATCATATTATATGCATTTGTTTTCCTATTATGTTGGGTATTGAGTTCAGATCATATTATATGCATTTGTTTTCCTATTATGTTATTGTAGTTTGCCCTGTTTGGTTTGTGCATTGTGATGCAACTTGATTTGTTTGTCTACATGCAAGCGGTGTTGCAAGCTTTCTTGTATAAATTTTATCTGTAATAAGCTTTACCCTTTTTTGTTGTCTCCCTCCCTCTTTCTCTTGCTCTTTCTCTAACTCTTAGATAAACTGATAATATATGTTTTGTAATGACGTGGTAGTTTCTCATGCATAGGGTTCATATAGGAACTGCAACAGTTATCTTCTTGAAGAATCAAGAGGATCCTGGTCTGATCTACTTATAACAGTCCTTTGTGATGAGTGGAGAAAGTGCAAACGAGGTACTTTTTTTTTTGTGAAAAGCAATTAGCAATTTTTTGTTTCTTACTTTTTTGTTGTATGTTTGAATAGTCAAATGATAACTTGCAGCAATTGAGGCCTCATCCCCTCGAAAAGAGCCCAAATGCATACTCTTTCCATTACACAAGTTCTCTGCAGAAGGTATGTCAACTTTCAATTAATTAATATTCAAAATAAAGTTTTTTGTGATATTACATATGTTTTTGTGTGTGTATATATATGTTGATGCGTATGTTTTTTCAATGTGTGTGTATGTTTTTTGTTGTTCAACATTCTTTTCAATAGCATATTTTTTTGATCCGACTTTTTTTATTGATAAATAAATAATTTCACTAAAAGCGCCAACAATTGGTGAACCCACGTACACACAGTATACATAGCATGGGAGAGATAAATAAAAGAAACTCCATGCCCAAACAAAAATGAAAACCCCTCCCTATACATAAGAATCTTCTGAAAAATATGCCTACATTAAGCTCCTAATTCCTAAAGCAAGCTTTCCCAAAAAGTCCACAAAATGTACAGCTTTTTTGTCCTGACTTTTTGTCTCTTAAAATCTGTCAGATGAGAAGGATTCATCCCTTGCTGCTGGGGAACGAATGTGTGAATCGGTGAAGGTTGTACATGACTCTATTTATAATTTACTATTGTTCAGAGCACGAGGAAACATCTGCATGATGTCAGCACGGACTTTGCAAACCATTTAATATTTCAATATGAGAAACTTAATATATAACTCAGAAAAATATACATTAGTACATTTATGAATGTGCTTTAATGCCCAATATTTCTTCTTCTAACCATTTTGCGTCCTCTATTAGGTGTTTGTGCTGCTTTATCAACTGCAATTTTTTTCACTTGGTAGACCTTTGCCCGATCAACCTCCGATACACCCTACAATTGATGTCCCAGAAAATTCTCGAGCAATAACGGCTGGTGTAGGTATTATTGGTCCAAAACCAAGTACTCAGTTAAATCTAGGTATGTTCCCAATCTTGCACTTGCACTTATCTGTATCTTATCCTTTTATTGTTTTTTTGTCTGTTTTCGTAAAAGTTTAGAGCACATATACATTTTCAAATATATAATTCTTGCAGACTGTCTTTATTCTGATATGGAACATGGAAGTGAAATTATGATTTCTAAGGATTAAGTCCAATTTATATTTTTTATATTGATTTTGATATGGTGGTGTCCATGTCCAGTTGATGCGGTGCCTTGTAAAATTGCTTTTGAGAGGGATAAAGAGCGCCATTTTTGCTTTTTAGCAGTTTCTCTTGGAAGCTCTGGGTGGGTTGTTCTTGCAGAGGAGTTACCTTTAAAACCGCATTATGGGGTGGTTCGTGTTGTTGCACCTTTGGCTGGATGTAATGTACGTATGGCAATGCTGTTTCTTTTTTTCATTTGTACAATTATCCTACTCCCTCGTTTTCGATGTCTTAGTTTCTGGGATTTGTTCTGCATGGATTTTAAGACGTGTCAAAACATATTTATACATTTTATTTATATGTTACTCTATGGAGAGTTTGCTTCTGTTAAGTTTTAGGGGTATTTGGAGGTACAAGGATGCCAAGATCCTCGGGTGGTGGTATTTTACTATTTTGTAGGGTATATGGACTGAAAGAACTGCTTGAGTTTTTTTGATGATACTCATCTTTCTCTTCCTCTTCTTTTTTGGGGTGTCATTTCTTGCGTTGCTTTGGGCTTCCTATGAGAGAGCCTCAAAGGAGTTTCTATTTCAGATGTTCATAGAGTTGGTGGCCAGACATTGCTTCATTAATTTTCTTTCTATTCCCACTTGTAGTTCTTTAAGCTCTGTTTGAAACTTGGAAAATATGGAGGAAAAGTAAAAATATGTGTCAAATAAGATAAATCTAATAAAAGTTTAGATTTCATTTCCTTTTCCCTCGAGTTTTCCAAGTTCCAAACGGTGCCTTGTGGACTCCTTTTCTTCCCTTTTCGTACTCTTTTCTATCTAATAAAACAACTTTTATCTAAAAGAATATTGAAACAACAATGCATAAATATGTGTTTGGCATGTCTTAAAATTTGTGTCCAAAGAACAACGCCAAAACAAAGGGTCTATCTTTGCTGTAAAGACAAAGTTCATATAATAGATTATAAATTGGTCGATCCTACCTAAAACCTGAGCCCACCTTGAACCTGAATACGGATGTGGGGAACTGTGGGAACCTGGTAACCTGGATTAAATTGCAGCCTCTATTTATATACTCCCCTCACACAGACAAGGATTTCTCAGGTTGAAGATCTTGAATGTTTCTTTGAATGATAGTCGCATGTCATTCTTCCTTTATATAATGAGTTGTTTTTAGATTTATTGTAATTATGACGACTTTAGCTGTAAAGAATATTTCAATACACGGTATGTGGATGGCCTTTATATCTGATCTTTTTCTTTTCCAGCCCAGAGTTGATGATAAGCATTCAAGATCGTTACACCTTCAAATCCGTCCATCAACTTTTCCCTTTGGGGAGACTGCTATTTATGCAGCTCAAGGAAAAACTAAATCAAAAGCTTTATTTGATGGGAGATGGACACTGGCATTCAGGGACAAAGAGTCTTGCAAGTCTGCGTTATCAATGATTGTGGAGGAATTAAATTTACAGAGCAATGAGGTGGAGAGAAGACTAAGACATTTACTTGATCTCGAAAGAGTTGTAGATTTTTCAAATCCTTCTCAGCTAGAGCCTTACTCTTCAAGAACACCACCTTCTAATGCTCTGTAAGTTTTCAAATAGTTTGTGTTAATTCTCCTTTTTTTTAACCCCAATAATATTTTGCTTTACATATGGGGTGGGTATACCATACATCCAGCCACCCTTCTGTATATTTTCATAAATCTTAGCCCTAGGTACATAGGTGTAGATTAGAGCATGTGATTAGGAGTCGTTCTTTGTATAATAGGGTTCCTTTCATTTTCAATCGTATAACATTTAGAGTTCATTCTTACAACAATTAGCCCAGGTTCTGTTATTTCTTGTCTTAACTTGTAAGCTGTGTAACATTGATGTATCTCGAGGCAATTTCAATGGAAAGTATAAAGTTGTTTTGTGCATCTTGTTTCAGCTTTTAGACCATCAATCCCTTGCATGTTTTAGTACTTTGTAGTATTATATAATATATTGAGTATTCATCTTTTGATAAATATGCGGATTAGGATTTTTGGGAATTGTATCAAGTCTTTCCCTCAATTGCCCCAGTTTCACCACAGAAGCTCACTTGACTCGCTTATATATATATATATATGCACGAGACCGAGACCGAGACCGTTTAATAGATGTTTTTGCAGCTGTGCATTGTTTGAAGACGATCTCTTTTCCCTCTTTCATCTGCGAAATCCAAAAATAGAAGTCTTTCAGAGGAAAATGGGTAAAAGCCCAATGGGTTTGGTAAAATAAAAGGTGGTTGGATCTACTTCTGACAAGAAGATATGCCAACAGAGGTGTGTGTGGACTGAGGGGTCTTTCAAATGAACACTGGGGGGTTTGCTGGATACAAATGGCCCATGCCATATGGTTCGTTCATGTAAAATGAGGAAGAAGATGGCAATGTTGGTGTGTGTATGTAGGTATGTATACCCATCATTCTCCTATCATAGAGTGACCTTTTTCTTGAATGTGGCAGTGGCAGTGGCACAGTAGTACAATCGAGGGGTCTTTCAAAGCAGTATAGCAGCACTTTGATTATCATATTCTTTTTTAGTACTACCCAAAAAATATTAGAAATTATTGCACTTCCCTATCATATAAAGTCTAAAGACATACCTACCCCACTCCACATCCGCCGCTAGATGTAATCATATCTTCTTTTTTAGATGAGCCCTTTTGAGTCAAATTAATGAATGCGTAGTAAAAAGAAAGAAAATTTGAACTAAAAAGTGACATTGGAATGTAGTGGAAAGAAGAGGTATAAGTTTATGCTAATGTTTTTATGTTTGTGCAAAGGCAAAATGAAACAATTATGATTGACCCTTTTTTTTTTCTAGGTTATCATTGCTACCACCCTACATAAACCAAACATTTGAATGGATTGGTTATTGATTGCAGTCAAAAAGAGTGGATGAAGTGTTTATGATTATGGTCTATGGATGCCTTTTGTTTCGATATCATGATAATATATATTAGTTAGGGTTAGGGAGGATAACATTGTTTAGGAAAAGGTAGTATTTGTAAAGCCCTTGTGGTGGGTGAGAGTTCCTACCTCCTCCTCCAAAGATCTTCCACCTGGTTAATATTATAGATGTTGTCTTTTTCAAGGGGATTATTATTATAAGGAAAATGATATTTTCACATTATTTTTTGATATTTTTATATGTAGATCCCACATATTAGTTAATAAAAATTGGACACATCAACTAATACGTGGGCCTTACATGTAAAAATATATAAAAAAAATGATGTGAAAATATCAGTTTCCTTCTTATAATCGTAACACTGATGAAATTTTCACCATATATGTATTTTGTTTATTTTTCTCATTGGTATGCTCTCGTTTCTTCTTTGACTATAATATTTATCAAGTCTATTTGATTTATGGGTTCAAATTTCTGATTGAATAAAATATAACCCTTTGCTTTGGATAATATTTAGATCATTTAATCAATACAACAAGATAAATACGGACTAGTATACGGATTAGTATGAAGTTTTTAAATATTGATGCATATTTTCAACGTCTGGTAAAAATAAATGAGGAAAAGGAAAGTGGTCAAATTTCCTCTAGTCCGGCCCTTAATCCAAGAAACACCGGCAAAATCACGTAAAGATGCGCCGAGAAGCGTGACTAATATTGTCTTGCTGATCAAAACCTTTTTAGTAATATTATTTCCTACCTTTTGGAAATGAAAAAATAAAAGTCAAAACTTTTTTTAGTTATTTCTATTAAAAATGATTCTCTTTTTTCAAAGACAAGGAATATTTTTCAAGAAATTCAAATTTGTCATTGCTATAATTCTTGTTACAGTTATTTTTGACCAAATAAGGGAGAGCATAAAAGTATATATTAAATTCCATCCCCTAAATTTTAAATTATAAAATTAATATTGATTTTTTAAAACTCAATTTCAAATATTTTTAACTCAAAATTAAGATGAAATTATTTAGTTTATGTCATTATAATTATAAATATCATAAATGTGACGCTCCCAAATTCGAGTATACAACATCCAATTTGAGTTGCTAAAATACATATTACAAACACAAATTTTTCTATTTAAAATTTATTATAATGACAATATTCACATCCAAAATTAATAATGCCGTACATATAAGTACAGTCGATAACTGATTTAGGAGTCAAATTTTTTGAAAAATCATCGAAGAAACCCTTGTACATTAGAGGTCATACTTCTAAGTTATAATAAATGTCATAAGAATGAAAAAAATAGTTTTGGTTGACTCATTAGACCCTAAAGAAGCACGAGAAAGAAAATTATTGTCATGTTCATTCCAATAGTGCTCATCTCTTTATCATATAATTATCTTTATCGCGTCAAACTGAGAATTATATTTCAATCATACTCCAAGATTATATAGATAGTGCTAAAAAATTTAGTCAGAAAGAGGAAACGAACAACCATATATCTTATGGTAAAAGGATTTTGTACGAACATCTTGCATGATAAAATATTTTCTTACTAATAAAGAAATAGAAAACAACGGGAGATATATACTAAATTAAATTTGTTAATGTCGAATTATGTCCGATTGCCAAATCACCTAACAGCGAATCTAAAATATTAAATTCTCAATACAATTATTGTCACACTATTTTTCAATGTATTGAGAATTACTAGTACTGTCAGTGGCAAAGCTACATACACACATGTGGGGTCAATTGACCCCACTGAAAAATATAATTGCTTTATAATGTAAGGTAAATTTTAAAAATTTTAAGTATTATATATAAATTGACTCCACTAAAATTTTATAAATTTTCTATTATACGGGGTCAAATTAAAAATTTATAACTTTGCCAATCAAATTTTAACCACATATGACTCGTATCTTCTCAATATATGTATATCTCTTTATAATATTTTAAACTAAATAATAATCTAATTTATATTACTTTTAAAAATAATTAATGAATTAATTACTTATGAACAATTGTGATTAAAAAAGTCTATTATGAGTCAATATAATGTATATATACCATTTATTATATTGTCATTGTAATATAGTATATATATACATATATGTGTGTGAGACCCGAAAGTACAAAAATATTCTAAAAAAATGGCTCGGAGGCACTGTCCTCGAACCCCCGCCAAATTATTTATAACTTAGTAATAATTTTGACCCCATTGGAATAATTTTTTGGCTTCGCCACTGAGTACCGTTAATAACTCGGACCATCACTTTATTCCCTTGTTCTCCATGCCATAACAAACTACATTCTTATTCCCTGAAATGAACTATGAAACAAAAATGTGAGCTCAAATAGTCTAGTAAAGAATATTATGACTAAGATAACGAATTATAAGTTATCATTAGCATTCAACAATGATAAATCAGATATTTAGAACATATGGTAGATGATATAAGTTATCAATAAATAATAGTAGTGAAATGAACAATACATTAGAAGAGTCAAGTAGAACATAATGTTACTATTTTCTCCAATTAAAAAATTCACCATCAATATTTTATTCGTGTAACACCAATCAACAGTTCCTCTTTGCACCCAAGCCAACGAAAACTTTCACCACGTATCCTTGCCACATAGACTACAAATATTCAATGATCATATTGTCTTTGCACCCAGGCCAAAGACGATCATTTGTAACACCAATGATCATGATTATGTCAATATACAGTTCATAGTGATCATAATCATATCAATTAACAATTTCTAGTCATAATTATGCTGATCAATTCATCTTTGCACCCAGTCCAAAGATATTTAATTGCAACACCAATGGTCATGATTATGCCAATCAACAATTCATCTTTGCACCAAGGCCAAAGACATTCAACTGTAACACTAATGGTCATGATCATGTGATTCAACAATTACTTTTTGCACATAAGTCAAAGAGAAATTTTATCACGATTTAAGTATAATGATTATAATAATGATATAAAAGATGAATAGAAATAAAAGGAACAATAAGATCAATAATAAATATTAGAGATTTATAATTTAATTTATCTAGAGTCTAAATTGTCAACAAAATATCCAAAAAATTGATTAGTGTTCTTGATAAAATATAAAGCTCAAGAAATGTTCAAATATAACGATTAAAATTTGATCAAAAGATTCAAGTCAAAAGATAATTAGTGAATAAAAAACTATTAAGGATATTAATTCTAACCATTTTAGAAATTTTCACAATTTAATGGTAAGGTTATATAAATGAATAATAATTTTTTACCATAAATTTAGCTGGTATGAAAGAAAATGATATCTCTTACATCGATATAGTGAAACACAAAATTAATATATAGCCGAACAAATCATTCCTTGTTCGTCTTTGCAGGAATAAAGAATCTGACTTTCGGGTCTTCTAGAGTTTTCAAAATCTCTTTATGTTTTTTACGAATATTATAACTCTCAAAAAGATACACGAAATAGATTCAAGAATCACTTCATTTAGAGTTAATATGATTGAGTTACGAATTTTCAAAATTAAGGTTGAAAATAATGACGAAAATCATGACAGACTGCGATTTTCAGCATTTTAAGGCACGAAGAATGATATCAGATAACTTTTCTTCCTTCTTCAAAATTGTTGAGGACTAAAAACTGAAGAAACGGACTTTATATTCACTCAATTCTGACAAAAGATGAATTACCTATGATTTTTCTAAAGTGTTGCAGTACATAAGAAAATTTCACTAGGGAATTCAAAGAAGAATACAACAAAAGACTTCATAACTATAAGGATTTCGGCATATAAACGCAGTGAAAATTAAAATTTTCTGAAACCCTAAAACAGGATCCATGCGAAAACATATTAATTCAGAAGTTTAGATTTATTTTATCGATTATCCAAGCTTGAATAGAGACGATGGAAATTCTGGAACAACTTCGAATCTTCAACGCAATCCAAAGGAACTGCGTCTCTACGGTATCCACACGAACGCCCCATGAATCGTCACACGATCTGCAGTAATGAGAACTACGGTACTAGACGCCAAGATCTGAATTTTGGAGCTTTTCTCTTTAGTCTCTCTCTAAGAACGACTAGGATTTTTGATAATAATGATTACCCTAAAAACGGCTGATATATCATATATATAGCAGTTAAAGGAATTATTCAAAATCTAATTCAATTAGAAAAGTAAAATCCGAATTTATATATATTATATCTTAATTAAGTCTTACTTAATTAATATACATATATATAAATTATCCTATTAATTTAAATTCGTAATTTAAATACTATCAATCATATTGACATATTTAAATTCTTGTAATTTAAATTAATTCTCTTTTAATTACGTTCTAAGTGTGTGATCCTATAAGTTATTATTACGTTGACAATAGTTTTAAAATCATATTATAAAATTATAAACAGTGAGCGGCATCTAGTAATACATCACTGCTACTCAAGTAATAATAAGATCGGTGATTCGATGCAACCTTTTCGTGACCAATATTTTAATGTAATTTAATCATTTTAACCTTGACATCGTAGATTAAACTCGAGCCATGGAATGTGTCATACTCTTCATAATTTAATCTGAGTTTTCTTGATCAATGAGTAGACTATATGAAACAAATCACTATTTGAGCATGACCATGTATTTCATAGTCCTACTCAATCAAGAGGCCTATGGATATCACCCCTAATATATAAGAGGGTTAAATTCCATCTAGATCACTCATATTCCTCACACGATTCATGATGTACCCAATAATCACCTTTATTGTCCACCCTATTAAAGGTGACCTTTGATGATATCAAAGTATATAAATTCCCGTGTAGTAATATAGTGATTTCAGGTCGAAGGATCATTACATCATTGTCACTATGAGAATTGCTTATGACACTTTGCATAATGCTCCACGTAGAATTCTCATGGTGGGTCTGTCCAGTACATTGTTCTCTAACATGTACCTATGCATTGACTCAATATCTCATATATTTATGATCAATGAGATTTGGCCATCAGTTAATCCACATACCAGTCTCAATGTATCATTGTTGTCCCATTAACAATGACATTCGACTAGGGATATTTAAGAGTAATGATACTAATCGTAATTATATGATCTCACGTTCAAGTCACATACTTGAAGCCATATAATTTGTATCACTATTCTAAGGATTTTTATTATGATAACATTTATATAACGCAGTAAATAAAACCATAACAAAATAATTCATTTATTCAATCAAATATAATATCAAAAATATTAAGTAATTACATCAAAGAATTGGCCTCTAGGGCATAAACTCTAACAATAACTTGGAATACAAATGTAGCATTCATATTTATACTGAAACAGAGCCCACATAACTTGACTACAAAAATTATTCATTAATTACTCTTTTTCAATATATTATTCACCCAGTATATTTATCTTTAATTTATTTATTCATTATGGTTTATACATATTTATCCATTATCTTTATTTTTAATTTATTTATTCATAATGGTTTATATATATTCATCAATTATCTTTATCTTTAATTTATTTATTCACAATGATTTATATATATTCATCCATTATCTTTATCTTTAATTTATTTATTCATAATGATTTACACATATTTATCCATCATTTTTATCTTTAACTTATACCATTCATCAATTATTATTATATTATTCGTTCTCTGTATTATTGACTTAATGTATTAATATCACATACATTAGCGTTTTTCAAATAATGAGTCTGTCTAATTACTTAATACCCGTAACTTTTAATTACGTAAATTTTCATTACTACTATTGCTATGATGACAATTATTGGTTCAATGATATAAAATAATATGTAGTTGCTAGTGTGACAATTGTTGATTCAATAACATGAAATACTATACAATTACTACTAAAACAATTATAAGTTCAATAACATAAAATGTGACGCCCCCAAAATAGGTTCAGTACACAACTCATTCTGAGTCGCCAAATACATAGTACATAATCTAAATACAAATCTTAGTACATTAAACTGTCGTGTTATGTCGTATATAATACAAAAATATCAACGCTCAAATTAAGTCCTCATTATAATTATTATCACACTATTATACAAAATAGTGAGGACTACTATAGCACTATTTCGGACCATCACTCCATTCCCCGACTAGTCCTAACTATATTCTCATTTCTTGAAGAGAACAATGAAATAAAAGGGTGAGCTCAACTAACCCAGTAAAGAATATTATGACTAAGATAATGTAGAACAAATTATCGTTAGTTCTCAACAGGGAAAAATTTGATAGAATACAATAGACAACAAATTTTAGATCAACAACTGCAGCGAAAATAACAATCCATTAGAAGAGTCAGTAGAGAATGATGTTTACTATCTTCTACGATTTAAAAGTCAATCATCAATATTTTATCCCTATAACACCAATCAATAAATATTTCTAATCAACGAATTATCTATGCACTACGGGCCAAAGATATTCGTTTGTATCACCAGTGGTCATGATCATGCCAAACACCTGTCCATCTTTGCACTACGGGCCAAAGATATTCATCAATCAACTGTTCATCTTTGCACTACGGGCCAAAGATATTCATCAATCAACAGTTCATCTTTGCACTATGAGCCAAAGATAACTTTCACCACAATTTAAGACTAAGGATGATGAAGAATGATATAAAGAACGAATTAAGTGAGATCAAAGATAAATATTAGAGATTTATAATTTAATTTATCCAAGTTTAATAATGTTCAAATTGTCAAAATAATAATCAATTGTGGAGCAAAAATCAAGAATGATATTCATATATCAAAAATAATTTGGACAGAAAAAAAAATCAATTTTTGTCGTGAATAGTATCCCATGAATAGTACCCGAATGAATAGTACCCCGACATGAAAAGATTAAAATTTTAATAAGAAGTTCAGACCAATATTCCAGTGAAATAATATTAGATGAAGTGAAAACCTTAAGAAAGTTCTAATCATTTCAGGAATTATAGAAGTAATACCTACCTTAGTAAGTTTAGATTTAGGAATCTGAAATGAAATAATATACGAAACTGCAAATGAATTTTCACCCGTCATGCGGTAGTCCGCGTATACAGATTATTTTCACAATTTAATAAAGAATGAATACGAAGGGTTATTCACCAGGCATGCGGTAGTCCGTGTAGACAGGTTATTCCCACAGCTTAATAAAAAATGAATACAAAGGGTTATTTACCATGCATGCGGTAGTCCGCGTAGACAGATTATTCCCACAACTTAACAAGGAATAGAATGACAACCCTTACGAGTATTGAAAGAAAATAACATCATTTATCTTAGTAGGAGATTGAATACTAAAATAGTGTCGTAACAAAATACTCTTCTTCTTTCTCTCTTATTCTCCCTCTATAGTTTCTCTCACTATAGCTTGTGATTATAACTTTACTCTTCAAAAGGGTAGAAAATAATGAATGGATGGAGGAGTATTTATAGGCCAGGAAAAGGTGGCAAATTACAAGATTAAATATACTTTAGTACCTTCATCTTTATTTTTATTTTTAATTTAGTCCCTCAAGTATTATCAATCTTGCACAACATCCCCTAATAGTATCTGAATGTGAACCAATAGTTCCTTGCATGTGAACCAATAGCAATTAATTGCTCATTTATCCGATTAATTGCCCGTTTGATCTATTTAACATCCAAAAATTAATTATTATCGAAATAAATATCGATTTTCACTAACATTAATATTCCCAACACAATGAAAATATTTATATCAATAATTCATCATTAATATTATAACTCACAATATTGACAACTAGATCGTTTCAAGAAAGAGAGGGCTTTCTAATAAGAAATTATCCTTATTGGCGCGCAATTAAATAACCTAACCCATTTCATTAACAGAACTTTCTAGACATTGTCAATAATGCTAATAATAATAATAATAATAATAATATAAGTAACTGTGTCGTGTCAATTATTGATATAATAATTTAAAGTATTGTGCAGATGATACTGTGACAATAATTGAATCAATAATATAAGATACTATGCGGCAACTGTTGTGGCAATTATTGAATGAAATACTGAGTGACTTCTTACGTAAGAATCAATAATCAGAGATACTGTGCAAAACCGTGTGCTACTGTGCAACAACGCGTATTACTGTACTTTTATCACCGGGTATTTCAACAGTTTAACGGTAAAAGTCTTGTCGTTATTTTTATAAAAAAGTTATTTATGTCACTTTCTATATTCGACGGTTTTTCCGTTGTGGGGTCTACCAATGATTGCGCCGCCGTACGAATATTCTCAGATAAAAAAAATATTTCCCGACTAACCGAATATTTTTCGACACAACGAATATTTTATGACCACTTGCTTGTTTTATAAAATTTGCACAAATCACCCATAACTATAACATTATAACAAATCAACACCTTACTATTTAGAATAATATGTAGAGAAAATTAAATATTTATTCATAAAAGTTGGAGTCTTACATAAAATATTGTGCAGTTGTTACTCTGATAATTATTGATTTAATATAATATTAAATATTTTGCAATTACTATTGTGACAAGTATTGGTTCAATAACATAAAATATTGTGCAATACTGTATGTTACTCTGAAATGTTGTGTGCTATTGTAGAGTACCGCGTGCTACTATATTATACCGCGTACTACTGTACTTTTATCACCGGATATTTAAATAGTTAAAGAAGATAGTACTGTTGATAATTTTTATTAAAAATATTATTTTTGTCGTTTTCGGTATCCAACAATTATGTCGTTGTAGAGCCTACCAATAATTGGTTGATTCGGCACCGTCGCACTTTATCGAATATTCCCTTATAGAACGAATATTTTCCGACATACTTTTTATTTATAATTTGCACATATCACCCTTAAATTTATCAATTTAACATAATAATTATAAGAAAATTTAAATTCTATTTATTAAAAGTCTGGGTCTTACAATAAAACTATCTAAAAAGTACTATTGCTAATTATAAGATTTATTATTTTTAAAATTTTAATAAATTATGTTAATTTTAAAATTAAAAATGTCCCAAATTGACTTTTAGAAAATCAATATTGATTTTATACTTTGGAACAGAAAGAATAAGTATAAGAATGTACATTTACACCGAGCTAGACACATACGTTGCTGATTTATATTATAAGTAATGTTAGAGACACCAGCTATACACAAAATTGCGCGCACATAATATAAAAAAGAGAAAAAATATGGAGCGGGACCTGCAATATAATGTTTTACACATTTTTATTGGTAAATAATATGTGGATCCTATTCTCAGTGCACAACTTTTTGTGTACAGTTGGTGCACATAGGAGTATTATTTATTTAAAAACTAGAAAATTTAGGTTAGAGGACAATTTGAAAATGTTATTAAATTTGAAGGGTAAAAGAGAGTTTTCCAAAACTTGGAGGTGTTTGTTTTGAAAGTTCACTTGGAGGGTAAAAGAGAGATTTTATAAACGTGGAGACCTTTAATCATTTAGAACATTAGTTATGCATGCATCCAGAAAAAAATTTACTTAGAGAGCCTGGAATATATATTGTGAAATCAAATATATCAAAATCTAGCAACTCCCGTGTTTTTTGGTTGATATAACTGGCCCATTTTTCACAATTCACCCGACCAAATTGACCCGCGTGTCTTTTTTTTAAAGTTCGTCAATGGTTTGCTAATATCAGTTCGCTGGAGAATTTATATATATATATATATATATATATATATATATATATAGAGAGAGAGAGAGAGAGAGAGAGAGAGAGAGAGAGAGAGAGAGAGAGAGAGAGAGAGAGAGAGAGAAAACAAAACGATATCGCAGTAGTCTTACTTGAGATGGAAAAGTAACAAGAAAGCAGACAGCCTAATAAAAAGGAGCGAACGAACATTGAGCAGTTAAATACACAAAGAAAAGATTTATACAAAGAGAAACGATCGAACACTACGTACTAAACGAGTTTCAAGAAACTTGAATGGATTTTCTTTGGGAGATTTGATCCCATGAATCCATCCTCCTCTATACCACCCTCTTTTTTCCCATCCAAACACAGCCTAATACTCGAAATACCACCTTCCTTCCCGCCAGTTTTAACTGTATGCAAACTCGTTTGAAAAACGTCTTTCAGCCATTTATCAAACAAGTTGTCAAGAAACAAACCACAGCCAGCTAACACTTCCTCCAACACTGCCTCCTCCACGTATAATACATTATTATTTTCACTCTCAAACGCCTCCTCGAATGACCTTTTGATCTTGGACGAGAATATATCCCTCATCTTTCCATCGAAAACAAACTGGTTTTTAATGGATTCAAGGAACCCCAGTGGATTCTGGTGATCATTTGCTGTTTCAAGTGTTACATCACTTGAAATCGGGCTATATAACTCTCCTTCGGGTTTGTCTAATTCCTCATCATCATCATCATCCGCCATCATATTCAGATCAAGGGTGTTGGAGCTTGATTGCCTAGTAATTAGTTCCTTTTTGCTTTTCCCATTTTCAGTAATGATCAAACATTCCATTTCTTTCTCGCTCATTCTTGCACACTTGGGTTTACTCAAAAACTCACACTCGGCTTTGCGCTTTTGATCAAATCTTGGACTTGTAGTTTCACTGATCAGTTGCAGCTTCATTTGGATCACTGGACTTGTGATTTTCTTGCCATCATTGAGGTACCAGCTTCTAGAATCACCCTTTGTTAAAATGAATATTGTTTCAGAACCACTCTCTCTGCTACTTGTATCCCCAAACTCCCCGGTTCTAAACCCATCACTCAGAAACTTAACGAACTGGGCATCAGCAAGCTCGACATCTTCCACTAGAACAACAAGTCTTTCATGATTTCTCAAGGCCCTTTCAAGTATTTCAGAATTCTGGCTCAGCTTATTCTCTTTCTTTCTCGTGTTCATGCACAACAAGAAGTCAGCTGATCCAAATACCGATTCTGCAATTGCAAGAGCCAATCTTCTTTTCCCAATTGAGTCATTTCCATGAATCAACAACCAACAACTCTCTTTCTTGGTTGACTTGGAGTTTTCAGTTAGGACTTGTACAATTGAAGGGATTCTTTCTGATTGCCAAGGCACATTCTCTCGCAACAGTTTAAATCTATCTCCATCTTGTGTTTCTCTTTCGCCTTTCCCAGAATCAGAGGACAGAGAATTACCAAGTGCAAGGGTGATTTTCACTTCTTTACCTTCTCCACTCTTGAGAGAATTTAAGTTTGGTTCCTCTGCTGGATGTTGTTTGTGGTTCCTATCACTGTAATTGAACTCAATATGGCATGACTGTTGTCTCCTGAATCGAGGGACAGAACTGGCAGTTAGGCGATTGTGCTTCAGCATTGTATCAGCAAATGATATTGAATTAGTGTCGGGAGAAATGCTGTTCTGATTAGGCCACCACGGATATGTTGAAGTATATGAATAATTCTTTCCGATCAAATGCTGATCGTTGAATAAGGAAGAATCCATTTGGTTCTGGAGCCTGCCTAGGTGGAGGCTATGACATAATCTGCTCCATTTTCTCTTCAACTCGGCCAAATTATCCTGAAATTTTCAAGTGAAAGAATTTAGCTCGATGTCTGGAAACTTTTTAGCGTTTATAACTATAAATAATAATTTGGGGGAAATTGTTCCAATTCTTACCCTTTGAAGCGATTCAGATCCTTGGGATAGGAGCCAAAAAGGCTTATGTTGCTGGCCAGACTTGAACAAGGCAGCTTCTTTTTCATAATTGGTAGTGCACTCTGCACAGCAAGTGAACACATCTTGTTCCTCTTTACTTGTTATTGGCTTTCTCTCTAGCACTTGACATGGGTTTTGTGAGAAGGCCATCCTTGATTCATGGACACTACAAAAGAAAAGGATGGTATTCAAATCAGTCAATTGATTTATGATTTTCATCTATTTGGGGTTGTAGCAGTACAAAACAAAACATAAATTAATCATAATTAACTAACTATAATTTCATATATATATATGTTCAATTAATGACAGAAAAGAAAAGACACGTACATAGCTTTCCAATATTTTTCCAAGTTAATCAAATCTCCATCAAACTAGTCCATAGAACATATTCAAACCACACTTTAAATGACAAATAGTGAAAAAACTGTAGTAAAAGAGAAAAATCTATCATCCATATAGTTTTGATTAATGGTTACGTGAATATTCAAACGATATCAAAATCCCAGATTTTGTTTTGCTTTGTTTTGTTCCCTTCGTTTTCAGTTGTCTGTTTAGGAAATAAAAGTCACGAGTAGGAGTATATATATGAGACAAAAGCAAGGGCAGAGATTCACATATCTGTCTCCCCTACAACACCTACTTTTTTCACAGTAATGACACGGTCCTGCCCTTGTTCAGACCAACAAAGCTTAGCAAAAGGCACTACATATAGCTTCAAAAACTAACCATATATGGTATCTTCATGTTCACATCATTATGCCGTACATATGATAGTAAATACATGAAAAATATTATGAAGTTTCAGAATCATTGTCACAAAAAAGAGTATTAAAAGGTTAATTAATAATAGTATATCTCACTTACCTGGTAGCATTAAGACTCAAGCCTAGTCCACCAGATGGAACAGAAACAGCTTGAAGAGCCCATTGAATCTCAAGAGAGGGTTGTTTCATCTGGCACTTCATGTAAGTCTGATAATTTGCTGTAGCCATTAACCAGACCTTCATGTTTGAGCTGCTATACTCACAGAGCAACCTTCCTATTTCTGCAACCAGATGATCCACTGGGCTATATTTACCTTCTCTCTCATCTCCATAAACATGATCATCAACCGTCCATTTCAAGTCGCCTGTAAAGATAATAACTCCCCCGCCTCCAGAGGAAAGAGAATCCACCTTTCTTTTCAGGTCTGACAAGTTCATCTCCACTTCATCTCTTCTCATAAACCTCAAAGGCACTGATGAGAACTGAAATCTGATGAAATGAGCTGATTTCAATTCCTCCGGAACATCATCATCTAGGCGCCCTCTTTCAATCTTACCCATAATTTCAGCAACAAGAGCTTCAGTCATGGCCACTGAATCTCCGAGTATGACAGTATTCCTCCTCTTCTTCCTCAACAGAACCTCAAAAACCAACTTTATATCTTCTTCCTTATTCACAGAATCCGAATCTGCTACTTTCTTTAGAGGGGAGAAGAGAAGTGAGTTTTGCTCAGAAGAGTAAGTCAAAAAATGGGTTTGCCAGAAATTACCAGGATTCATAACATCAGCTGCAGAATTAGGCGAACAAGGAGAGGAATAAACCCCACCGGAGCTACTATTGTTATAACAGTACTGAAACACAGGAGAAGCTGAAGCAGAGTCCTCCAAATTGTTCTTCACTAAAGTGCTAGAAAATCCAGCTTCTCTCATAACTCTACTAACACTAGGATCATCTAAAATGGACAAAATCAGCTGCTCCAACTCCACCTTAATGGCCAAAAGGGGCTGCTGCTGATGCTGTTGCTGCTGTTGTTCTATGCAGCCCCTTCTCTGGTGGGCTTGGGCTCTTTTGAGTGCAGCAATGAGGGCATTGGAGAGAGAAGGCTGGCCATGGAGGAGTGGACCGGGGGTTGTTGGGAGCCTGTTGAGGGCCACATTGAAGCAGAGCTCAAGGGCCCGAGAATGGAGAGGATGTGAAGTTGGGCCGTGTGGTGACTGAGATTTGAGGCAAGCCCTTCTCAGGAGACTGGCTCTGGAGCTCAGCAAAGTGGCAGCCACATGGAGAGGAGTGACCTGTGCATGGCCTCTCCGCCTAGCCAAGGTTAGAGAGTGCTTCAATACAGAAGCAGCCTCTGTTGTGAGGGTCTGTTGAACTGTTATGGCTCCTGCACGCATCACTTGGCCCAAACACCCCACCCCCACACCAATTCCTTTGTTACAAACTCTTATGGTTAACTCTCTCTATTTATCAACTTCTATCTCTCTCCTCCTTCTTCTTCACCACCACACCACCTCTTTAATGTTCTTGAAAATCAAGAACTTACAGTATAAAGAAAAAGATTTTCTTTCGAAAGAGATCAGAGCTTTGAAGGGGTTTAGGGAGAAAACATACTAGACCATATCACCTTCTTTATAGTTCTTGTTATTGAGGTTTTCTTTAACTTTTTCTGCTCCTTTTCATTTATTTAGTTTTGGTGGGTAAGTTATTTTGTTTAAATAAGTAATTAGAAGGACTGCTCCAGTAAAGAGTGGTCTAATAAGTAGAGTAGATTAGTGTTAAAGATAGGTTAGTGTAAAAGCTTACTTTAGTAATCATTTAGGATTTGTTGGGGCTTGCCAATATCTCTGTCTCTTTATATATATGGGGTAAAATTTTAATGGCAGTGATGGATTTATCAGATAAGTTTGTCCCCAAGATTATGAAAAGCTGCAACAGAGGATTTGTATATACATATATTTTCTTTTTCCCTGATGTGTATTTTCATGCAAATGGGACTTTATATAATTAGGACCCACAAGAGGGAACCACAATTCAAAAAAATTAACTAGGAGAATAGAGGTTAACGCTAGTACTTTATTTTATTTTTTTTGCACATCAGCCTTTGAATGGACAGACAAGACCAGCAGAAATTCAAATATACTAGTAGTATAAAGTAATAAAGAGAAAGAAGGCAGAGGAGTGTGATGAAAGATAAAAGGCAAAGTGGAATTATATTTCCTTTTTCATGTATAGATCATTTGTTTTTGCATATAAATGGAGGTATATATATGGTTTGTTAATCAGAGTGAGAAAAAGTTCCCTTCACGCCAATCCTCATACAGAGACACAGTTTTATTCCCCAAGTACCCAAAAAGCATTCCTCTGTCTCCTCTCCCACATATATATACCACTATTCATTTATTTCCACTCTCTCTCACTCTCTCTCTCTCTCGCAAGTACCTTGTCTTAATCCTACCTATATAAGTATGATATATCTCTCATTTCACCAATTAACCCACTTAAGATCTTATTTTAATCACCTTGTATTATAAAAATAAAATACACAGTTCAGCTGAAAAATGCAAAGCGAAATAATCTGAAAATTAGTAGTCAATAAATTAATTAACTATGACGATTATAATTATATTAGTACTTTCTTAATCAAGAAAAACTAGTGTTTGCATGCATGCATGCATGTATGAACCTAGAAATCTCAACTAAAATATTAATTGTTGCAGATCGTCTTTTGGAATGGGGTATGATTTGGATTGGGATGCAGTAAATGATTAGGTATCGGAGTACTTAATCTTCTAGACCTTTAAAAAGAAAAGAACAGGAAAAGAAGAAAAAAGAGACCGAGGAGCTAGCAGATAGATGGGTTTAACCAGAAACTTTTGTATGCGTGTATTTCAAGATTAGAGACCTAATTAAAGAGCTTTTTCCGAAGCAACAACTGTGGAAGATTGCTTGGCCTTCTAATTTAATTAGATCTTTCAACTAGCTAGCTAGGGTTCTGCATGCATATATTATTAAAAGTTGTACCCACAATTATAACTACTCATATTCAAATTTGGATGGAGTATATCTATATACACATCCAAGTTCATATTCAAAGCCTCAAAGGTACATATAATTAATAATAAGAATTTCTTAATATGTGCCCTTAAGGCACATGCTAAGCACACAGTTCAACGGATTATTCTCTTGAATTGTGTGTATATTTCCTTGGACTTTGTGTAAATACAGAAATTAAAGGAATAAGCACACAGTTCAAGAGAATATTATCTTGAACTGTGTGCTTAGCATGTGCGCACATGTTAAGATATTAGTAAAAGTATTTTTCTCCCTTTTTTTTACAACATTTTCTATATATCTCCGCTATTTTTTATTTCGAGAATAACGTACATTAATGGCTCATCTTGATTCACTACCGACTTTCTCCATATGTTTAGAAGTGAGGATTATAATTAAACATGCACGCCCAGCTACCTAAAAACCAGAGAATGCTTGGAATAATAGTTAAGAATTCAGTTAATAATTCAATTGGTCCTGAGTTAATTATATATATATATATATAGCTTAATTTTCATCAGGTGCAATCAAAGTGAGAGTACGTACGTAGATAAGTACTTCTCCATGTTTTTCATCACCGGCCATAGACTCGTAGATATCTTCGATCTTCTAATAAACGATCAAGTCTTTAGTAAATAAGAATCTGATAAATAGGCTACGTGCACCTTTAATAACTCCTCATTTACGGATTTACTACATCTTAAAAGCATCACACACACACACACACATATATATATATATATATAGATTGTGTGTGCAGTCAAAAATTAAACAACAAAGGAGAAAAGCTGAAAAGAGTTTAGTAAAATGTGATGAGAGATAGGGGCAATTTTTTCTTTTTCTTTTTCTTTTTCACGTTTTATGAAATTTAAAACTAGAGATATATTTTTTACTTTTAGAATATAGTGATATGCTTGGAATGTAAATTAAATTATTGATCAATTATTTAAAAAATTGATTGGTAAAGGCTCTCTAACCGGAGAAGTCAAGTTTTGATTGAAGCAAATCTCCTTAACTACTAGGCCAACTCCTTGAGGTTGATGTGTATATATGCTATCTCTATTTTAATATTCAAAATACATTTTAATTTTTTAAAGTTTATTTTTGAATTAAAAAAATTTAAAATCGATTCATATCAATTTTAAATTTAAATTGTTTACAAGTAAGTTATCACGCCTTAAAAAATAAAAATGTGGGTATCTATAAATTTGGACATTAAATTACTTTCAGCTTTTCATTTTAAGAGGTTTAAGTTGTTTGAAATAAATAAATAAATAAAATTACCCTTCCTTAATTTGGAGGGAATTAATGCATGTGTACGTGGTCACCTATGAATGAAGGGTGGTACTCAAATCATTGGAACATCATAATTTCAAAGTTTTAAAGGTGAAAGGAAATGTTCATCATGATCAACTAACTGGCCTGGGGTTCCTCTACTTACAAGAAAAGTATAGTAATTCAATCCTTTATAGTAGTAATTATATATATATATATATATATATATATATATATATATATGTTGTATGCAATTATATTTTTTTTAAAAATTTCTTCAATCAACAAAATTAATGCATGGGCTGAAATATAATTGTGCGTTCCTTAACAAATTTTCAAAAAAGCAACAAAGGAGTAGGATCCGATTTTTTCGTAAGCGTGTCAATATTATATATATCAGCTTTACCATTATTTTCTTGGCTAAGGTTAACATGATGCAGATCATATTTCTCCATTATATATACTGCCTACTGCATGCCTTTACATATGTAATTATGACTACATAATTAATAGACAAATAAATAAATTAATACATAAAATTAATAAAAGAAGAGATATAACCGTAATATATAGAGAGACCGTGCATAGATAATATTCCCTTCATTAATTCTCCAAAAAAAAAGTTAAAATAGTTTTTTTTTTTTGGAAACTGGAGGAGTAGAGGGAATATAAATAAATAGATAACATAATGATTAGAAGCGAAATAAGGTGATTATATTATCCTTAGTTTGAATTCATTTGTTATTACTATGAGAGAATATAATATCTCCTGAAACTATCACTTTTATCTGTAGAATTCTAGAATTCTCATACCCGTACTATAGATTAAACTGATGAGGGAGAAATAATTTTCTTTTATCCCCGTCCAAATGAAGAAAAACAAAAAAGCAATAAAAAAATGACTGAAACAACTTTCCAAAATCATAGTAGTACTGGTACAGGTCTGGGACGGATCATTCATTAATTCAAATGATGCATTTACAGCCAACAAGTTGTAAAGCTGTTCAATATTAATTAATCGCTTGCCGAGCGAATAAAAAAAAACGGAACAAAAACGAACTGGTTATAGCAACGATTTTTTTTGTTGCTAATTGTCGTCATAGCCGGCTATATCTAAGGCGACGGTTCGATTCTTCGCTATACCCCATAAAACCTGTCATTATAGCTCGGTTCGTCTTTGATTCGTTTTTTTGGTTCGTTGGACAAATTTTTCCTATATATATATATTTATGATCCACACAATAATCAGATAGAAATTCAAAAATTATATCACATCCACACAATAGTTGTGCAAATGATATATTCTATCTATATAATTATTGTGGATAGGGTCCGTCATTCCCGTGACAATTATGCGAATGAGAAAAATTCCAACTTTTTGATCACATAAAATGCCAATATATCCCTATGTTTCATAAAATCCGGCCGCCCATGATCTTTTTTGGTGTTTAAATGGGTAATACTCGGTCAAACCTGGATCAAGAAAAGTTGGTTGGTGGGATAAGGGAATAATAGAGAGAATTTTGGTGTTTGGGGAGGGGGGAAAAGGAAGGGTGTAATTTTATTTAATATTCTCTCTAAAATTATTATTAATTTTTAAAAAATTAATTTAAGTTTTTCTAAATTTAAAATTAATATATATATTTTTAAATTATAATAATAGTTAAAGAAATTGATATTAATTTTAAATTAACTTTTTAAAAAAATAGTAATTGTGAAATTTATAATCTTTATTGTGTAAATATTAATTTTTTATAAATGTATGTATGTATGTATTTGCTTTTTCTCCTTAATTTATTTCCCAGTCTTCCAACTTTATTTACGTACTCCTCCTATCCAAAACCAAAACGGCAAAACCCCCCATTCCAATTCTCGGCCTTTGGGATGCTATTTCTGATTGCGCTACGCCTATGATTCTTAACCTTTGTGTTATTTTTGCAATCATTATTCTTCATATCAAAATAAAACTCGATTATAATATCAAATTTTTTTTGTTATTTTCACAAATAAAATTTGATATTTTCATAAATTTCCTCTCACATGAATGTGCATCCATTTATTATTTATGCGGAAGGGGAGCTTGTGAAATTATCACTTTTACTTGTGGAAATATCAATTCCCTATACAAACTCGGTTATTAAAGAGGGGAAATAATATAATATTTCATCTATTTTAATTACAAGAGGAGACTCATTTATAAATTGTTAAATATTAAAATGCATTTTTATTTCATGATTACTTTTTAAATTTGTAAAATATTTAAATTAGTAGTGATAACATGTTAATAATGCTACGATAGTAGACTCGAGAACAATGTGGTCACTTTATAATAACATTAAATAAATAATTTTTAAAAATAAAGCAAAAACAAACCTCTTTTTATTGTTTGGTGATATAAGGGAAACGATAGACAATTCTTTCAGATTTAGTGCCTTGACTCATTTCCGCACGTGCCAATGTCATTTTAAACTAATATCACTATATTTAATTTTATAATTTTTAAAAAATAATATTAGAGGCTGCCGTAGCTGAGCAGCCTTGACAAAAGAATGCCAATGGTTTTGTAGTTTGTATCTATCTTGTGCATATGTAATTAAATTTTTTTTATATTTTATATTGTTATATATGCCTAATATATATATATATATATATGTAAATCTATTTATATATTACCTAAAACTATATATGAATCTCCTATTCCCTCAAAAAACTATTTACGTGCTCTATTGCTCTTTAACTTTATGAGAGAAATTTTTAAGTAGATTCATTTACGAATAATGATATATATTACGATCATATAAATAAATAAATAATAAATTATATAAAAATAACATGTAAAATTAGTATTTTATATTAATATACTATCTAGTTAAATTTGGGCAAAAATCAAAGGATTTGAATTATATTAGCAGATTGTGTAATTATTTTTTATTATAATAAAATTGTTTAAATATAATTATACTCCTTTCGTTTCATATTATAATATCATTATTTACTTTTTAAATCAACTCAATATATTTTTAAACTTAAAATTGACATAGATTACTTTAGTTTTTATCAATAAAATGATGAATATTATAAATTATCTAAAAAGTATTACTCATTTTAAGATTTAATGCATCAGTTTTTGTGAGTCATCTTAATTTTGAGTTTGAATATATATCTAATTGAGTTTCAAAAATCAATAATTATCTTATTATTTGAAACGGAAGAAGTACTAAATTTGAAATCCTGATATTCTCCTAAATTACTTGCATAACATATTATTATTGTTGAATGATGTAAACACTAATTTTACATATAATCCTTATATATTTATTGTCAATAAATAATAAAATTGAAAAACAAAGAGTACATCCCAAACATTCTCCCTCGAAGCCCCACATATGATAGGTGCACTTTTTTCTTTTTTGTACTCCTTTCTGTGACGCCCCCAGAATAGGTCCATTCAACCCAACCCATTCTGAGTCGCCAAATACATGGTACAGAATTCAAATACAAACTTTATATCATACGGTCGTGCAAAATACGACCACACAACTGTGAGTCTCAGTACAAATATGTAGAAAATATTAAGATTCAAACTAAGTCCTCATTACAATTATTATCACACTATTTATCAGAAATAGTGAGGACTACTACTGCTCTAACTCGGACCATCACTCTGTCCCCCGACTAGTCCCCGCAACATTCTCATTTCCTGAAGAGAACAACAGATGAAAAGGGTGAGCTCAACTAGCCCAGTAAAGAATATTATGACTAAGATAATGAAAAATAAATTATCGTTAGTCTTCAACAGTTCAGATAAAATATTATGGACAACAAGTTTTAGATCAATATTCGCAGCGGAAATAACAAATCATTAGAAGAGTTAAGCAGAGAATGAAGTCTACTATCTTCTATGATTTAAAAGTCCATCACCAATATTTTATCCCTGTAACATCAATCAATATACATCTCGAATCAATATTCATCTTTGCACTACAGGCCAAAGATATTCATTTGCATCATCAGTAGTCATGTTCATCTCAACACCTGTCATCTTTGCACTACAGGCCAAAGATATTCATCAGGTAATCATTCATCTTTGCTCTACAGGCCAAAGATATTCAGTTACATCAACTTTTAGGACTGAGGATGATGAAAAACATTTTAAACAAAACGAATCCAGTGAGATAAAAGACAAAGATTAGGGATTCGTCATTTAGTTTATCCAAATTCAAGAATAATCCATAATAATACTTTGTGAAGCAAAATTCAAGAATAAAGCCCAAAACTTGGATACAATCAAAGATAGTAACCTTAACAGACAATTTGGACAATTAGAAGAAAAATAAATTTTCCCGTGAATAGTGCCGTATACGTGAATAGTGCCGTATACGTGAATAGTAACCCCGACGGGAAAAATAAGAATTTCATAACAAAATTCATGACAATATTTCTGTATAATGATATTGAAAAGAATAACATCATTTACGAAAAAAAATAACATCCCTTACCTCAAAAAGATAGTACCTCTGACTGGAATATCGGATATAATATTGACGGAAACTTGCGCTGAATACTAATACTCAAAGTATAGAAATACTCACAAAAATACGCTCGATATTATAGAGAAAGAAAACTTCGAATTCTGGTGTGATTTTCAATTCTAACCTAAGCACCCTATTTATAGGAAAAGCTTAGGATGCCAAAGGAGACTAAAATAATAAAATAATATTATTTTTACAAAACTTCTCCAGCCGCCGGCTGCTTCAAACATCTGATTTTTTTCAACAAAACAACAAAAGTGGGGCCCACCATTTATAAAATAATATTTATTTTCCGAAACTTCAATAATTCATAATAAATAGCCCCTTTGTCAGAAAAATACAAATGATGTGTCCTTCTATAGGAAATTTAATTCTCTACAACTTTGCAGAAGAAAATTTTTCCAAATTCCCAACATAAATTATCCGAAATCCATAAACGGATGATTTTTCACACCAAAATACTGATAAAAACACATCAGCACAAATTCCTTCTTTTATATCCACAAAATAAATATTTCTTTATCATATAAATCAATAATTAATTATTCACAAATAATATTATAGAACTACAATATTGACAACCAGGTCGTTCCCAGGACAGAGGGGGCCTTCCGATAAGGACTTCTCCTTACTGGCGCGCAATTAAATAACCCCTCCTAGACAGAACTTCCTTAGACATTGTCAATAATGCTATCTAATAATATTATTCAAATAATATGAATTATTGAGTTGATAACGTGAAATACTGTGCAACGACAATTATTGAATCAATACTACAAAATATCAACTGTAGCCATTATTGAATCAATCATAAAAAAATAGCAACGTAGCAATTATTGAGTCAATAAAATATCAATGCAGCAATTATTGAGTCAATAATATAAAATATCAACGTAGCAATTATTGAGTCAATAATATAAAATATTGAACAGTAAATATTGTAACAATAATTGAGTAGGTTCCTTCTCACGTAAGACTCAATAATTCGAAATACTGTGCAATACCGTGTGCTACTGCGCACCACCGCGTACTGTATTTTAACCACCGGGTATTTCAACAGTACTAACGGTAACAACTACGCCGTTATCTTGTAAAAAGTTATTTCTGTCGCTTTCTATATCCGACAGTTATTCCGTTGTGGGGTCCATAAATAACTGCGCCGTCGTACGAATATTCCCCGACAACAAGAATATTCCACGACCAAACGAATATTCCCCGACAACAAGAATATTTTATAACCACTTGCTCATTTTAAAAATATTTGCACATTTCACCCATAACTTTCATATTTATCAAGTCAACACCTTACTATTTCGAAATAATATATAAAGAAAATTAAATCTTTATTCATAAAAGTTGGGGTCTTACAACCTCCCCTCCTTATGAAATTTCGTCCTCGAAATTGACGTACGTACCTGGTATGTCGAAAAGGTGAGGATACCTCGCTTTCATTTCCGATTCCAACTCCCAGGTCATTTCCTCAATTGCATGGTTTCTCCACAAAACTTTAACTTGAGGTATAATTTTCGAGCGTAGGACATGCTCCTTCCTATCCAAGATCTTGACAGGTACCTCCTCGTACGTTAAATCTTCAGCTATCTCGTCTGGTTCTAACTCAATAATGCGGTTTGGATCCTTCACATATTTACGTAACACGGATATGTGAAACACGTTATGAACACGAGACATGCTTGGAGGTAAAGCGAGTCTATAAGCCACATTTCCTATTCGGTCAAGAATCTCAAATGGACCAATGAATCGTGGATTGAGCTTTCCTCTCTTCCCGAACCTCGTAACTCCTTTCCACGGAACAATACGTAGTAACACATGGTCCCCAACATTAAATTCCACGTCTTTTCGATGAAGATCTGCATAACTCTTTTGTCGATCCTGTGCCGTCTGTATACGTTGTCGGATTATTTGGATCTTTTCTGTAGTCATACGTACTAACTCTGGTCCCAACAATGTTGCTTCACCCACCTCATCCCAACATACTGGAGAACGACACTTTCTCCCATACAACGCTTCGAATGGAGCTACGCCTATACTTGCCTGATAACTGTTGTTGTAGGAGAATTCCACCAATGGTAAATACTTATCCCAACTCCCTTTGAAGTCTAGAACACAGAGTCTCAATAGATCTTCAAGAGTTTGGATAGTCCTTTCCGATTGTCCGTCTGTTTGAGGATGATAAGCCGAACTGAATCGTAAATCCGTACCCATAGCTTTCTGCAAACTGATCCAAAATCGTGAAGTAAATCTGGGATCACGATCCGAAACTATGGATACTGGCATGCCATGCAATCTCACAATCTCATTCACGTACATATGAGCAAGACGTTCAAGGGAATAAGTCTCTCGTATCGGCAAGAAATGAGCAGACTTGGTTAATCTATCAACAATAACCCAAATCGCATCTAAGCCTTGAGAAACCTTGGGAAGACCCGTAACGAAATCCATCGTAATGTGTTCCCACTTCCATTTCGGAATCTCCAGTGGTTGCAATGGACTCTTCGGTACTTGATGCTCCGCCTTTACACGTTGACAAGTTAAACATCTAGAGATGAACTCCGCGATCTCTCTCTTCATATTGCTCCACCAAAATGTATGTCGAAGATCACGATACATTTTAGTACTCCCAGGATGGATCGCAAACGGTGTGTTGTGTGCCTCCATCATGATTCTATACTTCAAGTCAGAATCGTTAGGAACACAAAGTCTGGAGTTGACTCGAAGTATTCCCTCTTCATCGATTCTTGCTTCTGGAATTGCACCTTCTTGCACCTTCTTCTTCATCTTCATCAGCTCCGCATCTGTAGCTTGAGCAGCTTTAACTTTATCAAGCAAAGCTGGTTCTACGCGTATACTTGACATCATCGCACTCGTTCCCACATATGATCTTCTACTCAACGCGTCAGCTACCACGTTCGCTTTTCCAGGATGGTATTGGATGGTATGATCGTAATCTTTCAACAGCTAAAGCCAACGTCGTTGCCGCATGTTGAGTTCCTTCTGAGTGAAGAAATATTTAAGGCTCTTATGATCTGTATAAATCTCCACTTTCTCTCCGTACAAGTAATGTCTCCAGATCTTCAACGCGAAAACGACTGCTGCCAACTCTAGATCATGAGTAGGATAATTCCTCTCATATTCTTTGAGTTGTCGCGAGGCATAGGCTATGACTTTCCTATGTTGCATGAGAACACATCCTAACCCTTTGCCTGAAGCATCGCTGTAGATAACAAATCCATCCGAACCAGATGGTATTGTCAGAACAGGTGCCGAAATAAGTCTCCTCTTGAGCTCTTGGAAGCTCTTCTCGCATTCTTCTCTCCAAACGAATTTCGTATCTTTCCGAGTCAACTGTGTTAATGGAGTAGCGATTCGAGAAAATCCCTCTACGAACCTCCGATAATAACCAGCTAAGCTCAGAAAGCTTCGTACTTCGGTCACCGACTTAGGTTGCTCCCAGCTTTGTATTGCTTCAATCTTCGCCGGGTCAACAGATACTCCATGTTTCGATACCACGTGCCCAAGGAATGCTACTTCCTCAAGCCAGAACTCGCATTTCTTTAACTTGGCGTATAGCTTGTTCTCACGAAGCTTTTGAAGTACCAGCTTCAAGTGGTGTTCATGATCTTCACGGCTTTTAGAATAGATGAGAATGTCATCAATAAAGACAACAACGAATTGATCTAAATACTCCTTAAATACACGGTTCATCATATCCATGAAAGCAGCAGGAGCATTAGTCAATCCAAAAGACATGACTAAGAACTCATAATGCCCGTACCGTGTTCTGAAAGCAGTCTTTGGAATATCCTCAGTTTTAATCTTCAACTGATGATATCCAGAACGAAGATCGATCTTTGAAAAAAATTGCGCTCCTTGCAACTGGTCGAACAGGTCATCAATACGAGGTAACGGATACCTATTCTTGATGGTGACATGGTTCAACTCCCGATAGTCAATGCAAAGTCGCATACTCCCGTCTTTCTTCTTTACGAATAAAACAGGAGCACCCCAAGGAGACGTACTAGGACGAATAAAACCGATGTCTAACAACTCTTGTAATTGGACCTTTAACTCCTGAAGTTCAATAGGAGCCATTCGATATGGGGCTTTAGAAATGGGCTTTGTACCGGGCTCAAGGTCAATAAAGAATTCAACTTCACGTTCTGGGGGTAGACCGGGAAGTTCTTCGGAAAATACATCAGGAAACTCATTAACAACGGAAATATCATTCAAATCTGATGTATTCTGATTTAGATCAGTGACATAAGCTAAGAAAGCTTGACATCCGTTTTTCAATAAACGAATAGCTTTATGACTTGAAATGATATTGACTGATTTTAGTGGTTTGGTGATTTGGATTCGCACAACAGGTTGATTAGGAATATGAAAACTAACAACCTTACGAAAACAATCAATTTTGGCATGGTAAGTGGTTAACCAGTCAATTCCTAAAATCACGTCAAATGCAAGTATTTTCAAAGATATAAGATCAACAGGTAAGGTAAGGGTACCAATCTGAATCAAGCAAGATTTGTAAACTGTAGATGTAACAAAGGTTTCTCCTAACGGAGTTTCAACAGATAAGTCAAAGTCTAATTTATCAGAAGTCAAGTTCAAACGTTGAGCACAAGCAGGTGAAATAAAGGAATGGGTAGCACCGGTATCTAACAAGGTATAAACTTCGCAAGAGTTTATGATCAGCTTACCCGTAATCACCTCGTGTGGATTCCTCGCGTTTTGGGCTGTAACGACAAACGCTCTTCCAGGAATCACCGACTTTGACTTGTCTGCAACCGCCTTTGGAATCACCACCCCCGCTGAACTTGGTTTCGCAACAGGACAATCTCGAGCTATATGTCCTTCCTTTTCACAGTTATAGCATCCTTTGAACTGTTGTGGGCAGTTTGGGCTGATATGTCCCTCTTTCCCGCATTTAAAGCATACGACCGGTGGTCGTTCTCCTCCCCTCGAAACAGTTGATGCTGGTGCTGATGTTGACATCTTCGCGTTCTCATTGTTATACCTTCTCTTTTTGAAATCTCCTCCCGATTCGCTTCTTCTACTATCATGGCCACGATAACCACCGGAGTGGTTACCGCTTCTGTCATACTTTCCTCCTCGCTGGTTGTCATTGCTCCGATGACTACTGCCACCAGTACGACCTTGGTTGTGGTCCCTTGGTTGAACATAATCATTATCTCGTTCCAATAACTGGGCCCTGTTTACTACATCCGAATATAAAGAAAACTTATGAGAAATGAGGTATTGACGTATTTCGGGTTTCAAACCTCTTAGAAACATCCGCGTCATACGTTCCTCATTCTCCACCAAATGAGGTGCAAACCTGGACAGCTCCGCGAACTTAGCCTCGTACTGGGATACCGTCATGTTGTTTTGCTCGAGTCTGATAAACTCTACTTCCTTCATATGACGAATACTTTCAGGAAAGTACTTGTCATTAAACAGTTTCTGGAACGCTTCCCAAGACATCTGGAGTGCGGCAGGCTGGGTACGCTTCACGGATTCCCACCAGTAATCTGCCTCTCCACGGAACATAAACGTGGCGAATGGAACCTTCTGTTCCTCCGTACATCCCAAGACATCAAATATCTTGGTAATTTGTTTAATCCACATCTCCGCCTTGATCGGATCTGGCTTTCCCAGAAACTCTGGTGGTCCCAATTCTTTGAACTGCTTGGCAGTGACAGCTCGCGTGTTGTTATTATCTCCACCTGTATGTTGCACACGAGTCTCCCTCGTCTGATTTTGCATGAACTGCAAAAAACTTCTAAACATTTCATCGTTTATCGTCTGACCAGCGTTATTTTCAGGATGAACATTGCCCTCTTGTTGCACGTTCTCCTGGTTAACGATTAAAGGTGTCTCCACGGTCTCATTCACTTCGTTGTTAACGTTCTCAGCTGCCATTCTCAAATACTGCCATAAAACAAGGGTTAATTAAACAAGTCAACATATCACATATTAACCCTATGCTCCGACTGACCAATTAAATACCACATAAGCTTAGGTAGGACACACTAGCGAAGGATTTACTCGTCTCTCCCCTCCTAGTTCTATTCTCCGATCTCCGCCAGAGATCATATCCCTAAGCTCTGATACCAACTGTGACGCCCCCAGAATAGGTCCATTCAACCCAACCCATTCTGAGTCGCCAAATACATGGTACAGAATTCAAATACAAACTTTATATCATACGGTCGTGCAAAATACGATCACACAACTGTGAGTCTCAGTACAAATATGTAGAAAATATTAAGATTCAAACTAAGTCCTCATTACAATTATTATCACACTATTTATCAAAAATAGTGAGGACTACTACTGCTCTAACTCGGACCATCACTCTGTCCCCCGACTAGTCCCAGCAACATTCTCATTTCCTGAAGAGGACAACAGATGAAAAGGGTGAGCTCAACTAGCCCAGTAAAGAATATTATGACTAAGATAATGAAAAATAAATTATCGTTAGTCTTCAACAGTTCAGATAAAATATTATGGACAACAAGTTTTAGATCAATATTCGCAGCGGAAATAACAAATCATTAGAAGAGTTAAGCAGAGAATGAAGTCTACTATCTTCTATGATTTAAAAGTCCATCACCAATATTTTATCCCTGTAACATCAATCAATATACATCTCGAATCAATATTCATCTTTGCACTACAGGCCAAAGATATTCATTTGCATCATCAGTAGTCATGTTCATCTCAACACCTGTCATCTTTGCACTACAGGCCAAAGATATTCATCAGGTAATCATTCATCTTTGCTCTACAGGCCAAAGATATTCAGTTACATCAACTTTTAGGACTGAGGATGATGAAAAACATTTTAAACAAAACGAATCCAGTGAGATAAAAGACAAAGATTAGGGATTCGTCATTTAGTTTATCCAAATTCAAGAATAATCCATAATAATACTTTGTGAAGCAAAATTCAAGAATAAAGCCCAAAACTTGGATACAATCAAAGATAGTAACCTTAACAGACAATTTGGACAATTAGAAGAAAAATAAATTTTCCCGTGAATAGTGCCGTATACGTGAATAGTAACCCCGACGGGAAAAATAAGAATTTCATAACAAAATTCATGACAATATTTCTGTATAATGATATTGAAAAGAATAACATCATTTACGAAAAAAAATAACATCCCTTACCTCAAAAAGATAGTACCTCTGACTGGAATATCGGATATAATATTGACGGAAACTTGCTCTGAATACTAATACTCAAAGTATAGAAATACTCACAAAAATACGCTCGATATTATAGAGAGAGAAAACTTCGAATTCTGGTGTGATTTTCAATTCTAACCTAAGCACCCTATTTATAGGAAAAGCTTAGGATGCCAAAGGAGACTAAAATAATAAAATAATATTATTTTTACAAAACTTCTCCAGCCGCCGGCTGCTTCAAACATCTGATTTTTTTCAACAAAACAACAAAAGTGGGGCCCACCATTTATAAAATAATATTTATTTTCCGAAACTTCAATAATTCATAATAAATAGCCCCTTTGTCAGAAAAATACAAATGATGTGTCCTTCTATAGGAAATTTAATTCTCTACAACTTTGCAGAAGAAAATTTTTCCAAATTCCCAACATAAATTATCCGAAATCCATAAACGGATGATTTTTCACACCAAAATACTGATAAAAACACATCAGCACAAATTCCTTCTTTTATATCCACAAAATAAATATTTCTTTATCATATAAATCAATAATTAATTATTCACAAATAATATTATAGAACTACAATATTGACAACCAGGTCGTTCCCAGGACAGAGGGGGCCTTCCGATAAGGACTTCTCCTTACTGGCGCGCAATTAAATAACCCCTCCTAGACAGAACTTCCTTAGACATTGTCAATAATGCTATCTAATAATATTATTCAAATAATATGAATTATTGAGTTGATAACGTGAAATACTGTGCAACGACAATTATTGAATCAATACTACAAAATATCAACTGTAGCCATTATTGAATCAATCATAAAAAAATAGCAACGTAGCAATTATTGAGTCAATAAAATATCAATGCAGCAATTATTGAGTCAATAATATAAAATATCAACGTAGCAATTATTGAGTCAATAATATAAAATATTGAACAGTAAATACTGTAACAATAATTGAGTAGGTTCCTTCTCACGTAAGACTCAATAATTCGAAATACTGTGCAATACCGTGTGCTACTGCGCACCACCGCGTACTGTATTTTAACCACCGGGTATTTCAACAGTACTAACGATAACAACTACGCCGTTATCTTGTAAAAAATTATTTCTGTCGCTTTCTATATCCGACAGTTATTCCGTTGTGGGGTCCATAAATAACTGCGCCGTCGTACGAATATTCCCCGACAACAAGAATATTCCACGACCAAACGAATATTCCCCGACAACAAGAATATTTTATAACCACTTGCTCATTTTAAAAATATTTGCACATTTCACCCATAACTTTCATATTTATCAAGTCAACACCTTACTATTTCGAAATAATATATAAAGAAAATTAAATCTTTATTCATAAAAGTTGGGGTCTTACACTTTCGCTCTTTTTTTTTTTTAATTCTTTCGTTTGTGTAATGTTACACATTGTAAAAGTTTTCAGTGAAATTATAATTTTGACGTATGTGTGTATAAATGAGATAAGTAAGAATAAAAAAATATTATATTTTAATTTATTTTATCTTATCACATACATTTTCACATTAATCTTAATTCAATTTCATAAAATATTTATCCACATGCATGTATATTATTTTTCCAGTCTATTTTTCCCCTTCTCTGGAGACTGGACGCGACCTTTTATTTTTCTTCTTTAGTCTCCCAACTTTGTTAAGTGACAACATGCCCTCAATCCCTAAAATTACTTGCGCTCTGAAAATAATATCAATTTTGATTTTGTAAAGCTAAATAAAAATATCTCATTGTTCAGATAAACTGGTTAATTCACTTAATATTTGAAAAATTACATTTATAATTATTAATACTTTTTAAATGATATATAACTTTTATAAGTATATTTTAAAATATAAATACATATATGAATAGTAATAAAAAATATAAATATTAATAAATAATTTAAATCATAAGACTTATTGATTTGTGCATTTAGACCATCTCTAATAGGTCGGAGATAACTTAATCCTAGACTAAATATAGTTTAAGATTCATATTTCATTCCAGTAGTCGGAGTAGATTTAGTTTATGAATTTTTCCGATGAAACTGGTGGACTATATCAAGAAACTAGAATTTGGTGGACTATAATTTTAAATATATTTAAATGGGAGTGTGTAAAAATGATTGGTGAACTATAATTTATTAAATATAATATAATTTTTTAATATTATAATTTATGAGATAGTTCATCTGTTGAAAAGGTTGAAAGGCTATATAAACTAAATAAATATAGTCTACCTTACTGGGGATACTGTGATGCTTAGAGTTAATTTTTACCGGATAGATATAGTAGTAGTTGAAAAAATAATGATACTATCACATAAAGAATACCACATAATGCTCACATAATGCTATGTGATGGTATGTGATTTTTTGTTGAATTAAACGAATCATGTCAACAATAAATTATATACTGTCACGTCAGCAGTATGTGATATTTATATGATAATTTTATGTTATAGTAGCGTTACTCTAGTTGAAAGGAGAAAAGTGAAAGGTGGTGGAGCCGTGGAGGGGAAACTTTTGATACTGAAATCAAAGAAAACAGAGTGACAGAGGCAGCAGCTTTCGATTAAAGTTGAGGTAAAGCAAAGAAAGTGAAAGAGAACCAAAAAAGAAAAAGGTTGAGGAGAGTATACGAGTCAGATTGCGATTGGTATTTTTGTAAATGAAAATAAAGTATGTAGGATCATTTTTTTAATATTATTTTATTTTTTAAAAAAACTTTTAAAATCACATAATTTAAATAAAAATATATTATTTAAGTGAATTATGTTATTTAAGAGTTATATTTAGATCTGTTTTGTATATATTTATATATATATATATTTAATTTTTTTGATAATATGGAGTTTTCGACCCTCGGATCCATTAATCTTTTCAGTCCTGTATCAGAGCGGTTTGTTATCCGGCTTGCATCTTAGGAAGTACCGTGATCACCATGAAACATTTTTAGGTCCTAACTTTATTACAAACAAAACTCAAACATAAAATATTTGAATTTACGGCTCACTACAGAACGTGTATATATATTATATTTACATATAATACATGTTTACTACTTCTTTTTGTCTTTGTTCCTTGTTACTTTTCTTAAATTAATTTCTCCATTTCATTTTCATTTCCATAAAACGATGACACCCTAACAGCCATCATTACTGCCACTCTCTTTTTATTCTCTGATCCCAAGAAAACAATATACTTACACATCACCCTCCCCACGCTCTTTTTTTTTTTTTTGTTAATTCAAAAATTATTTAAAATTTACCTTTAAATTTTTGTAACTTTTGCTGAACTATATCGTCATGATAAGCATTTACCACTAGGCATATAGTAACAACTTGTTTAACATACAGTCCTTCTAGAGGGACAGGAGTGGGCCACCGTTCTACCGATAAGTGTTATTTTGATACATATAAAAAATAAAATTGTTCAATTTATACAATTTTATTTTTTACATGTATCTAAATAACACTTAAATTATTAAATTTTATAAGAATTTCAGTTCAATTAAATATTATAAATTGTTTAAGAGTCATAAAAAAATAAAAAAAATTACCCGATCGCTATACCGTTCACCCCACCCCTATCCGCCTAGACTTTTCCTTTAACATAACATTAACTTTTAATTTCTATGAATAAATAAACTTTAATGGAGAAATACTAATAATAGAAAGATCCCATATTATTGTCAATTTTATAAACTCGATAATACTTTGTTCACAAAGATTGAATACAAAAAAAAGATATAAAATGATTAATAATTGAATATAATTATTAGACTCACTCATATATAATAAAAGACACATCAATTTATATATATCCTCTTTTTTGTAGTTATATTTTATCACTGTAATCATTTTAATTTTATATTTTTCTCCCCTACATGAATAATTTGACTACTCGAACCTTCCTTTTAAAAATATAATTATAAGAGATAGTTATATAATTAAAATAATATATATTTCAGTGAGAGGCAGCATGAAGCATATTCCGACCCGTATTATCTGCCTCCAATTTTTCTCAACCCAGGTTCAAATCGTCATAAATGTTGCAAAAATTAAATTATCCCGTTAGAGTGGGTAACGATATGATCCATGCATAATAATAAGAGTCCTTCTATGAAGCCTATTAAAATATAATTTTTAAATGCATATGATCCTATTGAAATATTATTTTAATTATATTTTAGTGAGTCACATTCTTTGAATTCAATATCCAACATTTGATTTTCGTACTTAGTATGTGCCTTAAGAACACATATTAAGAAAACTCAATAATAATATATTAACTAGTTACAATTTAACATATTATTTATTTATTTATTTGTAATTACGTACGTTTTGTTATCAAAGAATTACTTTTATGGAATAGTTAAATAATTATAATAGATGCAAGTGAAATGACAGCAAATAATTGAAACTGTGCGGTACTAATAAAAATAATAATATTCTCGTTTTGGCACTCTTACGTACTCTTCTTACTACCTATCTTGTGACAGAATTCCGGACACAAAAGGTATCACGTTTCACCAGATTAGTTTTAAAAAAATGCAGAATTCATCAGATCATTCGTCTGTGATATATATATATATAGTAATTAGTCCAGAAATGATGGACAAAAGCTTAATATGAAAACAGAGCTGATAATTGATAGACAAAAAAGCTTGCAGGCAGGAGGCAGCTCCAGCTCTTACGGATCAGAATGCTATATTGCTATATCTGCATGCCCTTACTTGCTCTTCATACCCTAGTTAGCTAGGTAGCTACCTCATACAATATTCACACATTACACAACAAAACCAACCTCTCTCTCTCTCTCCATAATGTGTCTGCTGATTTGAAACAGACTAGTCACCTTATCTCAGCTTCTGAAAGAGTGTTGAGTTAGGAATAGACTACTCCCAATGAATATATATATATATATATAGAGAGCTAATCCATGATAATCGATTGCCGTAGCAACTACTTTATTCCAGTCGCTACTCCTTGTAGCGGCTTATGTATCAATTTGAAAGTTAAAGCAATCAAGTACAGTGGGCCCCTAATAGTCAAAGCAATCAAGTACAGTGGGGCCCCAGTAAGAGAAAAAAAAACCCCAAGCCGCTACTCCTAGTAGCGGTTCTTTCAATTCCTTTGTCCCACTTTTTTTGTCACTTCCATTATATTAACCTTCTAAAATTATATTATTATAATAATAATATTAATTGTTTGATTTATTAATTATAAATAATAATTAATTGTTTGATTTAATAAATATAATAATATTAATAATAACTAATAATAATATTAATTGTTTGATTTATTAATAATAATAATAGTAATAATATTAAATGTTTTATTTAATTATTATTACCATAAATTAAATTAAATTATTACTATTATTACTATGTGTAGCGGTTGGAGAATAAAATAATAATAATAGTATTAATAATAATAATAATTTAATTATAAATAAAATTTGACTCTTGGCATTGTAATTTGATTCTTTTTGTGGAAGGAACGTTAGAAGTATAGAAATTGAAAACAAGTTTAGAAGGTATATCATTAGAATTTCTAATGACTTCAAGTTATATCATTAGAATTAAACATCAGAATTAAACGTTCCTTAGAATTTCTATACTTCTAAACTTCTAATGACTTCAAGTTATATATATCATTAGAATTAAAAATATAAAAATTAAAAACAAAAATGATATATATAATGACTTCAAGTTATATATATCATTGAAACTTGTATATTAAATAAAAAAATAAAGAAATAAAAAATAAATTAAATCTATTCAAAAAATAAAAAATAAACTACTAAAACTAATAAAGAAATAGAACTACACAAAGTATATTAAATATCCGGTGACGATCAAATATAAAGATGTTTAAATGCATCAAATTTTAAGACAAACTAAAACTATATTTTTATATTCCTTTTTCTAAAATTAAGAGTCGTAATAATTTTTGAAATAAATTTATATTAATTATTTAACTTTGTAAATGGTAGAGGAAGTGTTAGCTTCTAGATATTACGTACAATATAAAGAGCATTCACAATAATTAAGTTATTCCTTTACCACAAAATGGATGATAGACTTTTTCAAATTTGTTTTGAAGATTATAAGATATTTTCTATGCTCAGCTAGAACACGTTTACTATACTTTCAATAACTTTATGTATGCCCTTTTTAATGTTAAAAATTAGAAACCAATATCATTCTCATATTTCAAAATATGGAATTAATTAATAATATATTTTAGAAGTTAATATCAGACATTTAATATTTGATATTAATACAAATTCTTTTAAAATTTAGAGAACATAATAATAATTGTATATTGTGTAAAATACTACTAATTGATTAGTTATAATTTTCAAAATAAAATGAATCCCATCAACTTTAAAATTTAAAATATCCCATAGTGATTCTGAAGAAAAATAAATAATTAAACATTAGAATTAGAAATATAAAAATTAAAAACAAGTTACAATGATATATATAACTTGAAGTCATTATATATATCATTTTTGTTTTTAATTTTTATATTTCTAATTCTAATGTTTAATTCTAATGATATACATAACTTGAAGTCATTAGAAGTTTAGAAGTATAGAAATTCTAAGGAACGTTTAATTCTAATGATATAACTTGAAGTCATTAGAAATTCTAATGATATACCTTCTAAACTTGTTTTCAATTTCTATACTTCTAACGTTCCTTCTACAAAAAGAATCAAATTACAATGCCAAGAGTCAAATTTTATTTATAATTAAATTATTATTATTATTAATACTATTATTATTATTATTATTATTAATACTATTATTATTATTTTATTCCCCAACCGCTACACATAGTAATAATTTAATTTAATTTAAGGTAATAATAATTAAATAAAACAATTAATATTATTACTATTATTATTATTAATAAATCAAACAATTAATATTATTATTAGTTATTATTAATATTATTATATTTATTATATTTATTAAATCAAACAATTAATTATTATTTATAATTTTATTTATTATTATTAATAAATCAAATAATTAATATTATTATTATAATAATATAATTTTAGAATGTTAATATAATGGAAGTGACAAAAAAGTGGGACAGAGGAATTGAAAGAGCCGCTACTAAGAGTAGGGGCTTGGGGGGGGGGGGGTTTTCTCCTAATAGGGCCCATTGTACTTGATTGTTTTGACTTTTAAATTGATACATAAGCCGCTACAAAGAGTAGCGGCTGGGATAAAGTAGGTTGCTACGGCAATCGGTTGGCATGGATTAGCTTCCATATATATATATATATATTTGTGCACAGTCTGTTAAAAGTACGTCGTTTTGACAGATTTATTTTTAATTTATGATTTGGAAGGAGAGAAACTGTTTTTTTTAAACAAATATGCCCAAACGACGTAATTTTGGTAGACTGCACAAATAAAACATACACAACTGTGTCTGACCATATTGTCATACATATGTATATATATGTATATATATATATATATAAATTGCAATTTTGATATTCTTACTTTCTAAAGTCTTGTTGTGAGGGGATATTTTAGAAATATTCAATTTTCAAGTGAAATTTGAAAATATGAATTCCTCTAAAATATCCAAGTGGAAAAAATTGCACTAAGACAATATATAATAAGGAATCACTATTTTCACATGAATTTTTTATATTTTTATATGATTTTTTTTCACATGAAAATAAGATGTAAATATCAAAAATACACGTACAAATATCAATTTCGTATAAAATATCTGTCACTGATTTGTGGTCGGGAAGCATGCGGTCAGCAAGTTGTTTTCTTTATTTATGCTAATTATTTTTGTCAGAGAGTTAAAAAGTATGTAAGAAAATCTGGATGATTTACTACTTTTGACATTGATACAACTATGACTGGGATCCATGCCCTTTTTAAGCTAGCATAGCTAGCTAGCGTGGGGGACATAACATTAGTTATCTACCTGTGTTCTCACATGTTTGTACCTTGTAGTTTAGTTTGTATACAAAGTGAAAAGCTGTAAACTCCTCGTACCTAAATATTTACACACATCGATCATTATGGTCCAATAACAATAAATATATGTTATAATTAATTAAGTAATTACTTGGACCATACATAGAATGCCTTCTCCATTAATATCAAATTTTAATCTATATAATTAATTTATTACTAGAGATCTTTCATTATCTAACCAATTTACAATTATTATTATGAAAAGCAATCCTAATTAATGCTTTATTGCTTCTTAATTAATTAAGGACGTATATAGTAAGTATTATATAAATATATATATATATATATGAACCAATCTATAGATAACGTTATAAATTTAAGATTATTTTTATAACAGATCGTGGCCGTCCATCCAGAGTTCTAACAATAAAAATAATATTTTGTCCACACTTTAATATGGGAGAGCCTGCAGAACTAAACTACATATTACAAAAGTGGTCAAAATGCCCTCAAAATCCTCACTTTAATTGGGTTGCATTTTTTTGTCACTTGTTTTGTCTGCAAAATTATAGCGTAGAGTCTGAGGGCATTCGACCATTTTTGTAATTTATAATTTAGCTTTGTGGGCTCTCCTATATTAAAGTGCGGGGTATTAATTATTCACCTGTAGATCTAGATGAATTGTTGTAAAAATAATAATATTAAATTTATAACGTTGATTATGAATCCATCTTTTATATATATATTAGACACACATCTATGGATTTTTAACATACGGATGAACAAGAAGTTAATTTAGAGGTAGAAACACGTCAAAGAGTGAAAAGGTTGTGCTTACTAATCACTATTAAAGTCAAAAGTAGTTTTCTTCACCTTTTACACCTCTTTTTTTTTAAAAAAAAACTTTTCTCAGGAATATATAATTAGCTGTTTATATTTAGTTAAAATCATTATGACGTAGTTTCAGCATCGAATCAACGAAAGCCTACTGACTTAGAGGGTGTTTGATAAAAATTAAATGAATCTGAATCTGAATGAGCTGAATCTGATTGAAAAAAGTTGTTTGATAATTAACATATCTGAATGACATAATTTTATTATTTTACTCCTCTGAAAAAATTCAAAGTTGTTGTAAATTTATTTAATATTACTTAATATAATAGTTAATATTTTTTATTTTTTTAAAAAACTTTTTTACTTTATTCAGCTGCTCATTCACCTATTCAGCAAAAAAAAATCTGACGCTATTCAGCTCAATCATCAAACCGATTCAGTTATTCAGACGATTTTTTTTCCAAAACAAACGCACTTCATGGCTGACCGATTCAGCCAGATCAATCATTCAGACGCATTCAGTCCTAAACAAAGAGTCCCTTACTCATATTCAACATTTATCAATCCCTTCGAGGGTAGATTAATTAACTATTGGGATGTCCTGTCCTCTCTCATCTCTCATCTTACAATAAAAGAATGGATAGTTAGAGCTTTGTTTTTTCATTGAATTGATTATTTACACAGGCAGTTAGGCACTATATATATATATAAAAGTACATAAGAAAACAGTCTAAACAACTAATTTTTTTTTAATAATATGATAACACTATTTTTAAAAATCTTGACATTCAATTTCTCCAACAAAAAGATAAAAATCCATGTATATGCATTTATTATATTTCCATCACTCCCATGTATATGCATGCACAAACAAACCTTTAAACCTGGCATGATCTAAGCCTTTTAAACCTTGACCATTAACCAGATCAATCCAAGCTCAAGCTGGGTCAAATTGAACTTTGGAGCTGAAATTAGTGTCGGTTTAAGGCCTATTTGACCAGGTCAGGCCAAGTTCAGTCCAAATTTAATTTAACTTCAGGTCATGTTTTGACCAAATTGAATTATTTTCAAGTCGGTTCAGATCAGACTTCAACATTTAAACTTTTTTTTAATAGTCCTCTTTATATGTGTCCTAAGGGTACATACTAAGCACACAGTTCAAGAGAATATTTTTTTAAATTGTATGTATGTTCTCTTGATTTCTGCATTTACACCTAGTTCAAGGGAATATGCACACAATTCAAGAAATATTCACTTGAACTGTGTGCTTAGCATTTGCCGTTAGGGCAATAAATTCCTTTTTTTATTGCATTCACTATCCATCTATACATATCAAAAAAAAAGTCATGTGGAGCATAAAAAAATCATACGTATATACAACCATGAGAATAGAATTGGAAGGGAATAATGCCAAAGGAAAAAACCCAAATAACCTAAAATTCCTGAAGCAATTCCCTTCTTATAATTGAAGAACGCATGCCAATCAAGCTGACACATTCTCTAACCTTTATCACTCTTTCTCCGGCTCAACTTTTCAAGCTCCCAACATGGATTAACTTTGCTACTGCAAAAGTGATCACTTTCCTCGAGAGATTGTACTAGATTCTACTTCATACATCACACACACACACACACACACATATATATATATATAGAGGGAGAGGGAGAGAGAATGAACCAGTTATCCATGCACATTTGGCTATGAAATTATTATTATTATTATTATTATTATTATTATTATTATTATTATATATGAGAATTGATATTTTTATAAATAAATTTGATACTTCCACAAGGTCTTCTCTCACATGAGGTGTAACCCATTTACTATTCGTGTGAGAAAGTGTTTGTGAAAATATTAAATTTATTTATGAAAATATTCATTTTCTAATATATAATTCATTTTTTTCATAATAAAATAAGTGATGCATGATAAATTCATTCCATATTTTATTTGTTGAATTAACAATTTAAGCTCAGATATATTAAAGTTTAATCTATTGTCACAATAAGAATTCAATCAGTACTCTAAACTATGCAAGTACAATTCAATCTTTCTCACACGGACTAAAATATTAACAACAACCGATCAAGTGCATTAATTAATCCCGATAATTAAATACATGTATTATGTATACATAGAGGAGAGAGAATAGTATTTGTATTTGGCTGGCTGGCCGGCTGTCTACTTTAATTTTGCATGGGAATTGAACTAAAGAAGTAAGTGACTGGATCATCGATCTTTTTTGTTAGTTTCAAATTAAGCCATTAATTAATGTAGTATATAAAGTTTTGATGGCCCACAATTGTGATGATTAGAGATGAGTTGGATGGGGGCATGGCTTTGCTTTATAGAAGTTTATTTATACTTTTGTCGGTAGGGTTGAAGGAATGTTTCTTTGCTTGTGCTTCTAAACTAAATATTCTCTTTTAGTTTTTAATCCTATTATATATATTATATTATATTCCTTCTGCTTAATTCGCTATTCCCTAATAATACTATTGCCTCGGGACTCTTCTGTACGCACCTTTTTGCTACTCATACATACATGCATGCATTCATGCATGCATACATGCTATCTGATGTGATCATCATCCATTGGCTTTTTAGTAGTATCACATATAATTGCTACTTTAATTTACAATCATCTAGCTATGAATTACACTATAACTGGAAACTTTAATTTTCCTTTTTTCTTTTCAGGAAGGTATAAAACTAAACACCTGAAGTTTCATATATAAGCCATAGAGGGAATTAATTTGTATTCTGGAGATGCGTTCGTAATGTCATGCATGGAGTGGAAAACTTAAAATTAGTCATATCTAATTAATTTGGAGTGTTGAAGTTTTTAATTAAGTCATAATTACAACGAATTTGTATACATGAGATAAGTATGAATTATGAATGGTCCCAACCTAATTTATTTTATCTTATTGCATAAATTTTCATATCGGTTGTAATTTAACTTAATCACATATTTATTGATATGTATATCATTTTTCATTAATTTGCAGGGTTTCAAGTGAGGGATACTCGGATAGGATACCTAATTTATATTTGATATATATTTACATGGAGACTGATTCATAGTTAACGTTGTCAATTTAAGTTTATACTTACAACAGATCGTGACCGTTCATCTGTAGATCGAACAGTTAATAGAACCCTCGTCCGCAGTTTAGTTTTCAGTATTCCGCAGTTTAATACTGCGGACGAAACAAATGTCCAAAATACCCCTCCTTGCAAAAGTCTCCCGTCCGCAGTATTAAACTTCCGACGCTAGGTATGGCCAACTAGAAAATGATGCCGCTTTTAAGTAAGTTCGTTCACAGTATTAACTGCGGACGCCAAATTAAATTTTTTTTTTTTGTTTTTTAGGCTCCGCAATATTAAATTAAGGAATGCCAAATAATAGAAATGAATTTCCTTTAAGTGAACGTGCAACTTTGTATGAAACTTTTGTTATGCAGTCGAAGAAATTGAAAAAAAAAATTAATATTGTTGATGAACGTACAACTTTGTATGAAGCTGCAGAAACATGGGTGGAAGCTATGCGTTATGAATTTCTTGGTTTGTGATCTTTCTTATGGAATTTTATCAACTGATTATCGGATTTACTTTGATAAGGATATCAGTAATCTTTTTAATCTTCCCATCCTATCAAGTGGGACCAAAACTAACTTAGTTGATCTTGGATAAATTTAGCTGGCTCAATTTAATTATCTAGCCCAACATCAGACCCAATTGAAAGATCCAAAATTATAGTATTTTTCTTCACAATAAAGTTGCCTGAAATATCACACAAGGTTCATGACATCCAAATTTGAATTAGACTGTTATAGAGAGGAGATGAAGATATTAAAGGAAACTCAATTCTATTATTTGGCATCCATAATTTAAAGTGTGAAACCTAGAAAATTAAAAAAAAAATTGAATTTGGCATCCGTAGTTTAATACTAATGACAGACTTACTTAAAAACGGAGTCGTTTTCCAGCTAGTCATACTTAGCGTCCGCAGTTTAATAATGCGGACGGATGACTTTTACAAGAAGGGATATTTTGGACATTTGTCTCGTCCGCAATATTATACTGTAGAATATTGAAAACTAAACTGCGGACAAGAATCTAACCGTTAACTATAAATAAATTAAATTAACAACGTTAACTATAGATAAATCCCATATCTATATATATATATTTGTATGTATTGTTAGGAGACAAACACGTGTTATACCCGAGTTCGACAGAAAAATTGGGTAAGATAAGTATGTGTATGAGAAGTAAACTCGGTTTTTAGAATAGTTTGTCATGGTGGGTCTAGAGCCTACACACATTTCGTGAAAACTGTGATTGGGCTTAACAAGACGTCAAGACTTTAAGTTGGGAGATCTAAGATCTCAATTCTAATTTTTAGTCTTTTGTCATATCTTACAGGTGAATTTGTGATTGCTAAAACGACTTAAATTAGCCCAAGATTGCCTGTCAATCCGGACTATACTTCCAGATGTAACCGGGTTTCAAAAGCCATTTGTACATTTATATATTATTTCTTCGTCCAAAAATTAAAGCTGATAATCTTTAAAGATAAATTTAAATTTACAAACGTACCCCTAATATTTGTTTTAGAATATTATATTTGTGACGGGATAATACTAAATCAACTAAAAATAAAATTAATAACGTGTTAAAAATTTATTGTATAATAATAAAATTATAAAGGTATTTCTAATTTAAAAACGGTCCAAGTAAAAAGAAAATTGTATGTTGAGAAAATTTCGGAGTACCATAATAATACACTAGTACTACTATACAAACCATAACGTAAGATGGCCACAGAGCCAAATGATGTGACCATCCATCTCATCTCTTGACATTTTTCACCAATCCTTGAGAAGCTCACCTGCAATATCTTTATAGCTGACTCTTTTTTTCTTTACAGGCACCACCGGATTGGGATCTGAAGGTGGTGGTTCTTCCCTTGCAAGAACACTAGTAGTGCTACTTTCGACTACTTTCTGTGTCCCAAGGGTTGGGATCATGTCAAGTAACATAGCCTCAACCACTGGATCAACCACCACCACCTCCAGCTTTTCCTTCTCGCGGTTACTAATTGTACCCGCCAAACAAGTTCCATCAACTCTATTCACAATCCCTTCTCCTTCTGCATTCTTTTGTTCAATTACCTTGCCTCTTTGTGATGATGATTCATAATTTTCTACCGTCGTCTCATTTTCTTGGACTTTCGGACTTTCCTTGTCCGCCGCCAGTCCAATGATTTCTTCAACCCCCCTTGGTCCCATTTCAGATTCTTCCACAACGGTAGCCTCATCTGAACAAGAAGCGTTGTTAACATCTGATTCATTTTCATATATTTTAGCTGCTGCCTTGTTCCCAACTCGAGCCCTTGTCCTTCGAGCCTGGATGACACCTAATTTCCTTTTATTCGTCCTGCCGCCCCTTCTCCTTGTCCTGCTGTCGTTCTCGCCTGAGGCCACAAAGCTAGAGTTAACTGCTGTGGCTTTCCGTTTTCTATGCTTTTCATCTTTATCGAGGGAAGGTAAAATGTTCTGCTTTTCGACACCATCCAAATTAGATTGGTCTTCTAGTTTGAGTTCATATGTGCTGAAATAGTAGTAGACAGCACAAAAAAGTTAAAATGTCAAAGAAAGTTGAACTATTTAGTGCACGTGTAACCCGTATGGAAATTTGTGTTTCAATTATTCAACAAGCAGAGAACATATAGCACACGTGTTTAAAAACTCGTGTATGCAGTAATGTCAATAAATATATCTAATAGTATTAATGTAAAATCCTCATGATGTCTTTGTGCCCAACTCCTCTTAACAGGTGACCTGGCCGTGCCCCACCTATGGAACAGAAAAAAGTTTCACCAACCTTCTATTTTATGTCGGGGATGATTGTTGCTCCAAAGGTGTGATTCATATGTTTTCAAGTGTGAAAAAAAATATATTTTAAGAATAAAATCCATGGCAAATAAAATTTCACAAAAGTTCCGTCACCAAGACGTGTAAACCTCCCAACAAAATTGAGGTCTATGGATGCATGCATGCAGATTGTTTATTGCTTTCGTATAAGAACACATTTACGCATACCACTCTCCAACAGCTGAATCTTCTAAGCCCTTGAGCTTTATACTATATGTATCCTCTCTTAGTCTTTGGTTCTTCTCAATACAATCCTCTAGCCACTGAGACCCAACAACAGGCATCATTTTGTTACGTATAAGATGCATCTCTGCTGCTGATAAACTGTTAAGAAAAGATAAAAAATGGAAAGGGCTAAGTTAACTTCTCAATGTTATCATCACAAACAATACTATCATAATATAATACCAATAACAACTTGTAAACTATAGTCTAAATTTTGCTAACCAATTTAATGAAAATTGCAGTAACATTCCCACGAAAAATAGAAAAGAAAAGGAATAATGACATGATGACTGAATTGAAGTTCGACCTGTTTAATGCAGCATCAAAATCCACATTCGAACCTCGTAGAGAAAGGACCACCATATGTGTAGCGTCAGAAAGACTGTTGCAGACCTTGCCACCACCCATGAAAACTTCAAGCCTCATCCTCCTCTGCGCAAGTTCCAGTAAAGCTTTCCGATCTAAATTCCTATAACTCATAAAACTTAGATTCATCATGCTAAGCAGAAAGAGTTTACTTGTAAGGTAACAGAGAAACATAGAGGATCTTACAACGACTGAATTGAGAGATGAAAGTAGATGCAGCATCCATGAAAGCGAGACCATTTATCCTTCGGACAATATTTCTTCTTATAATAGTCAACAGTTTTAGAATCTTCTGATCTATCTATGTTGTTTAAGAGCTGGAAAGGAAACAAAAGTTCAATGGAAATCGAGAGGGAGTCGTCAGAAGTTTGCTTGAGAAATAACATACACTAGTGGAATACTAGACTACAAAAACTAAGATTTCTCACATAATTCCTAAAATTGACCAAATGATCTTCCTTGTGTGAATACCTGTTTAAAGTCTACAATGTCAAGATCCCAGTAGTAAGAATCGGAAAATTCATCAATCTCCCTCTGTAACTTTTTTTTTGAAAGTTCGGAAAGGTGGAGTAAGTACCTGCCACACAAAACACTAGTCTCACTTTCTACTAACGTATTTGCTGAGCAAGGGAAATCACAGCTTAGGATGAACAACTAACTTCGGCTTTAATGGAAGGAGCTTCTTTTGTGAACAACAATCAAAGAGCCAAGAGTAGTGAATAATATCTCCTCGTAGCATCGCTGCCTGAAACTTGATCCCTGTCGTACAATTAAAAGACAAATAAATAAACAAAATTCTTCTTACAGAGTTTTTTCCATGCTAGAAAAGTCTACAAATATGGGGGGGGGGGGAAGAGAGAGAGAGAGAGACCTTTGCTTTCAGCTGCAATACAGTGAGTAACTGTGTTATTAAGATTCATTGAGGAAGTACCCCCATTCTCAGCGACCAATCTGTGCAAAGAATCTAGCGAATGGTTTGGAGGTAAATTGACAAAGTCTATAAAAGTCAAGAAACAATTTGCAGTATAGCACACAAAAGATTTTATATACCAAAGGGTCAAGAATTATACAAATATGTAATGGCTATACATCCATCCAAAAGTCTAGTAATCAATGAGCAATTGGAAATTTAACTAGAAAAATGTTTCTGGAGGTTACTGACTTAACTAAATCTAAAAGAACCCTTGCCATATCTGCTATCCAGCAATTTATCTACAAAACAAACATATATAGAGTTGGTTGAAGCCACACCTTGTAAAAGAATGTCTAGTTGACAGACTTAATTTTTTAATTTTTCTAGATAAAACAGAGACATAATGTTACTAACTTTCTTAAGTGATTATACCCTGGTTTAATGCTATTGGACTTGTGAAGGATATGTGTCATATTTTTTCTTTCTTCCAATGGATAGGGTAAATAATAGAACTCCTCTTGCACCAACCATTCTATCGCCCATTTGCCCTCCCCTTTCTCCCCACCCCAATGAAAAATAGATGAAAGTGCATTTACCCTCAGGTCTATGGTACTTCAACTTATGAGATTTTATCAACTAGGCAGTGCAGCAATTGCTTTAACTTTGTCTGCATCCACCGAAATAATAATGGCCTCACTATTCTTCCCCCCCCCCCCCCCCCTCCCTCCTTCCAAACACCCCAAAACCCCTGGGTGCCCCAATCCTTCCAAAGAAACTGACATATTTCAAAACATTTCTTGGTCATGTATGTGGAAGGAGATGATGTACTTTTTCTAGAAGTGGTGACAGGATACAAAACACCATGTCTGAAAATATTAAGGTCTCCCCCTTGATATGAGAAACATCAGTCTGAATGAAATGTGAAGGAACAATAGAAACATTCTTCTTCTCTCCTTTTCTCAAGGCTTTCACATGTTTCGGTTTGTCATCCTGCACATCTCCGTGATCTGCCTCCCTCTGTGTGGTACCATTGCTTGAATGTACCAATTCTATAAAAGCTGCAATAAGGGGACTACGAGTGATTGAAAAAAAAATGAAAAAAAATAAATTATTCAGAGAAGCTTACAATTATTTAAGATCATCAAATATATACTAAAGCTATGACGAGAGAATAAAAACAGAAGGAAAACTATTAAAATTAAAAGTTGGACCAGATTTTAACTTTCGTAGATAATAGATGTATTATATTTACTCACACTGCACGTCAAGGCATTCATGCCAAGGCTTATCATATCTTGCCCGATCAATACGTGGAAATCTCAAGCTATATGGTGCAGCAAATATCTGAAATATGGAGAAGAGAAAAGGAGATGAGACCTGGCGAATGAATATTGAAGAATCAATTTATAATAAAAACCATGAAACCTTCCTAAAACTGAATTAAATATTTCAGTCAATTAGTTCAAAGATAGTCATGCTAGGCCATACCTCAGACCTAATTGTTCGTATATCACTGGTTATAGAAAGAATAATTGATCTGAAAATAGAGAGGGAAAGGGTGAGAGGCTATATTAAATGAATAGCACATTGCATTTACTTCTATTAGGGGTAAATGCTAACTTTTCAGGGCTATCAACCCAAACATCTGGTCTCTCTTTTGAGTTATTTGTAACTTGATAAAAACTAGGTGCAGCCTTCTTGGGGTATTCGTACTTCCTGCAAAGCATATTCTGCAGATTAATAAAAGTATTATACAAGGCAAATGTAATCTTGTACAAGGCAAATGAAATCTCAACGTTTAGTGCAATATGTCACCAAATGGTATACAATTTAGCCCACATGCCAATTACTATAGTTTTCAGTTCCTTTCAACCAGCCTAAAATTTAAATTCTTGCAATGAAGTGTTCACTTAACAAACTTCTATATTCATGCAATAGAGCAAGTGTTTACTTAAAACTTTTTAAAGTACTACACATTGTGAGGCTGACATGTCAAAAAAACCATAAAAAGGTGACTTGTAAGAATATCCAAGAACTAGTTTCTGTCCAAGAACATAGTTTAAGTGTGTTTGAAGACAGTCTCCTTACTCAAAACTATTTTCTCAGATGGAGTTCTTTGAGCATTTTCCAACATGATTTTATGGAAGCAAACTACAAGTCAAAGTTCTGAAACCAGATAACATATATAGACCTAAAATAAGGCTTCAATTTAGTTACAACAGCATCAAGCTCCTCATCAGATAGACCAGTGCCCACTCTGCAGAACGAAATGAATCTGCAATAAAATGATAAAATCAGAAGCACTGCTAAACTCTTGATACATATAACAATTTAAACTGCAAAAGTAGTAAATGTAATTCAGGTTCTCCAGTTAAACAAGGTAAAGTTTACAAAATTGTCACGCAAACAACAATATTACATACAATAATACTACATTTAATCTTGTCATTAGAATGTACAAAGACAATATTGGTTTCGAAGATAGGATCAAAGCCTAAATTAAAGGTACCCAACCCTCTAGGACTTACCTAATTCCAAACCATCATTCAAACTGATAAATTAATCCAAATTGAACATTAGCAGCAACTGATGAAGTTTTTGTGCTGACTGCGGAAAGTACTGCACTCCTCTCCACAAAATTTTTATTGAGCAGTGATCATTTTATCTACAGAGAATTGTGGAACAATATGCCCAACCAATCTCTTCTATTTCAAGACAGGCGGAAAATATAGTTAAGCCTGGATCAGTCTATTATTAACTCCATATCACCATACCAAAATAATACAAAGATAAATCAGTAAATGTTTATGTACTTGCATATAGAATCTGCATAATACATGCCAGAAAAGACTTCAACAACTGGAAATCTCACCCCAGCATTTCCAAGTCTATTCATTCTATTAAAGATGTAGACACTTTCTTTCAATGAATCCGATGAGGAAAAACATTTTAAAAGTGAAAACCAGTTGCGCAACAGCATTTAGTGTAACATTTTTATTCGGGGACTACAAGAGTTTTACTAAGAAAATGCACCCATTCCATAAGACATGTGAACCAATTGATTCAAAAGAACTACTTACCGTCTAGGATATGTGTTTGCAGCTGGACGCTCTGCAAGGCCCACCAGGAATTGAGCAACCTTCAGTTATATGAGAAAAACCAGGATCGCCTCTCATGAAACATCCAGAAGAGAATAAAAATATCTTAAGCATATTGAGAGAATTATTACCTCCCCTCCACGACGTCCAGAGCCATAATATCCTCCTATAGAAAGATTAACAGATCCTTAAAATAAGCTTAAACGCACCATAATGCTCTGTGGAAAATATAAATTAGGAAGGAACACACACCTATGATAAGAACATCCAAATCAGAGCCAGCTCTAATGTAATCAGGCTTCAACTTCAACCACTTTCCACTCCGATCACTTGGTTCCCATTTGGAACCAAGGTCTTTTAGAACAATCCCTTCATCTCTAAGAGAACGAAAAACAAATTTCGCATAAAACATTAATACAATAGTCACTCTTGTTCATCCAAATATTAAATAAACAGTTCATTCAAGACAATTCCATCCGAATATAGTTAATGAAATAGCACAATGTGCACCAAAATGAAAATCAACCTTCTACTCTAAAATGTTCAGAACATTTGAAAATTTCATAAAAATGATGTGGGAGACCGAGATAATCATTACATCAACGTTGCCTTGGTCCGATTTGGCACAACATGCGACTCTGCCAATTAGGCACAACAACAGAATTTTTTCATGTTCTTTTCTTTCCTTTATTCCTTGTACACTATTGAAGCCATGCTGCTATAACAGTGGGCATGAAGGGGAAACCGGAAACCAGTGTTCTAAAAACCCCCGCCTAGGCCCCTCCTAGGTGCTAGGCCCCCCATGGCGTCCCGCCGAGGCGCTAGGCCCCCTTCTAGTGTCTTGCCTAGGCACTAGGCTCCCCTGACGCCTCGCTTAGGCCTAAGACGACAAAAAAATCCCTCCACAAAATTAGGCGAGGCCTAGGCGAAGGTTTTTTTTAATTTTAATAACTATCCAAACCAGATCTTGATATATTTATTTTTCTAATGATTTATCATATTCATAATGCAGTTTGTAGCATATCAAATCACAACAATAAGTGAACAAAATCAAGTTAAAATAGATAATTTTATTATAGTTGTAATTTTTTGAACTTGTATCAACTTCAAATTATATAAATGATGATACATTTGTAATATTTAGTTTAATTCAATATAATTCTTAAATTTATATGTAGTTTCTTAAGTTTTAATATTGAAATGAATTCTTGAAATTTTAAATTTTATTATTTAATAGCAATCTTGTTTATGAATAAAACTAATACGTTAAAGATATGTTTGAACTTTGAACAATTGCATGTTTGTGTTTGATTTTTGACATTGACAATATGGATGTGTTTGAACTTTAAGTAAAGACCTTTATTATCTTTATTATAGATTGTTTTGCTTTATATTATTATTTTTATTATTGTTTTGTTTGGATAAATGTAAGATAAAATATTAAAATTGGCTTAAAATAAAAAATCCTCGCCTAGGTTCCACCTAGGCCCCGCCTAAGGTCCACCTAGGCCCCGCCTAGGCCCCCCTGGCCGCCCGCCTCCCGCCTAACGCCTTTTAGAACATTGCCGGAAACTGGACTCATGTAAATCGGATCTGCTAACTATCCAATGGATGCTAATATAATTTTGTTAAATGTTAGAATACAAACCCCAGAGGTGTAGAATGTTGGCGCGAAAGATTACAAACATAGCTATGATACAAACTTATATTTCAGTGCTCTTCAGATTGTTTGTATGACTGACATTCTGCAAAGTAGAATGAAAGGCAAGCATCAGGAGATTGCCTGTTGTGCTTTAAAACATTTGGAGGATTCAATGTCCAGACTCCAGAACTACTTTCTAACCACGAAAAAATTGTTGGGTAACGTAATGCATGTTGCACTTTAAAATATTTAGTGCTTACACCTTTAACATTGCGCTATTAGCTTAAGCAGATTGGATATAAGTGACCCAGGACCTGCTTTGTACTTCTATTGGTGGCAATCTGTCTATCTTAAATACAAAAAGTAATCTATTATAGCTATGATAAATGCATAGGATGGACAATAAATTAAGTTTAGAGTCATGGCTCATATCGAATATTGTATGAATGTGGATCTGTTCTACAGGAAATGGGATTTGCATTAAAAAAAATTATAAAAAATAAAAAAGAGGATTATTATGATCTCAGACTGCAAGAGACAACTGATCCAAACACTTCATGTGGGGACTGTGATCAAAGAAGATGTGATGAAGAAACATTATTTCAAGTTTCCAACACCTATCATGTCAAAAAGACCTATTAGGTGATGAACAAAATGGATATTCAAATAAAGAGAAACTTCTCTACTTATGTAAATAGTTAGGCATGATTATAATCGAGCTTTAACAAGGGTTCTATAGGTAAAAGAAATTTACAATCTTTGTCTTCCTTATTATTAAAACCATCTCTCTCTCTCTTTCGTTAACAAGTGGAAACAAAATCATAAATTACTAAAGTAGTGTTAATATCATGTCATTTATTCTTTCTTTTTCTTTTTTTACCTTGCAGATGAGGAAAGTTTAAACAAGCTAGTTTGGGAGGTTGAAATCACTTCAATAAACCAGTCCTCCCAGAAACATTTCAAATAATTGCATCGAGCATTTTATTAAAACATGACATTATACAACATATCACACACACCAAGTTTGCATATATTATAATCTAATGAACAAGTGCTTTACAAACTCTCTGAGTAATAGATAGCCATTATCATAAGAAAAAGTGTATCTAAATACGCCGAAGATAAAACCAAATAGGATATTATCTCCTCAAAACAAGAACTCTGAGATAGAAGTGTGGTGCCAGAAAAATGAAAAGATCACTGACCTGTTCTCAATGGTGTCCTTAAAAAATTTCTCGACTTCAACAACACTATAAGCAATGAGCGACCAACATGGTTCCCCTGTACGGCCATGACAGGTAAAGTCATAAAAGGCAGAAATAAGTAATAACTAGAATTCGAAAAACGAAATGACTGCCATCAACATCAACATGCAATACTTTTCCTAAAGGTTTGAAGGAGTGGCTGCCATGAATTTGAGGCCTAACAAAAGGAAAATTATTTTTCATATTAATCTCCTCCCCAAAAGAGAGGCTAAAATAATTAAGAGGCTTAAACATATGGATTTTCATTGGATGCTATTCCTTCTAGGAAAGTTTTTAGACATGGGTAATCAAGTACACATGTATATAGAATTCAAATAGAAACTTCCTTGGTTGATGAAACTGCAATCCTAAGTCAAAGGCTACACTTCTATACCACAACTACCAAGAAATTGGGTTACTAACTAAAGAGTCAACATATTGCCAAGCCAACTAGGTTGAAGCTGAATTCGAAGCAAGACTACATTTCTAAACATTAACCAAAAAAGCACGTTGTCAAATAAACATTCAAAAAATACATACTAAAAGAATATTAATAGGATAATAACTCGAATATTTCTCAAGTGGCCAGGATGTCGATTGTTGACAAATGCTAGATGCAAGCTTTATTCACCACCAAGTTAAAGACCAGATAGGGTAGTTACCAAAAGGACGATGAGCATTAAGACCACCATTAGGAACCAAAATTTCCAAACGACCCTTTAAGGGATTCACAACCTTCCGAAGAAGCTCATGCCGCTCTTTCAAGCTTTGATGAATAACACTTGTATCTCCATCATAAAGAATATCAAAAGCAACATCTAGCAAATCTCATGTCAAGCTAAACAAGATCAAGTGCATTCATATTGTGGCTTGACTTTCAGAAAGTATGCCCATGGCTGCTGGAACAGTTGTTACCATCTATTAGTGTTATATTGAGGCACCTACAAATATTCTGATATACAGGAAGGATACAGCACAACTGCATCAGGAAAAGGAAGAAATCAAGCTTTAGGACAATAGTTTTTACTACAAAACAGCATAGCAAATAATATACAGCAGGAAACCTGTCGGTCACTATCAAGTCCCTCCTTTGCTGCTTTGGCTGCAAGAAGGATCAGAAAGTTCATAAGACAGTATAACTGAACTGTACCAAACATTAATAGATGATGATGCAATAATATGGACCAGAAATTATGTAAACCTATTTCCTGATTTGAACCAAATTCAGCAAAACGGTTCATAGATGTGTCCCAGACTAACATTTCTCCATCGAGTATACACCTGAAAAAGAAAATAGCTTCAGGGAGATAGAGTTCAGAGATAACCTAACAATGCTGTAATGCCCTTAAACATTCCTAATATATGCATTTTCACAAATCACTACGATACTAATAACAAGTAAACTTTCCAAGATTGTGGAGAAAGGTTACAAGTCCGTCCTTAGTTCTAAAAATCAGATATTTCATCAGCAGAGATATTAGAGGTAAAAAGGGCACATCATTTGGAACAACTCTACTGCTTAGTTCCTAAAAATAATTTTCTGCATCTGCAGAAACCCTAGACAGAAAAATAGCACAACTTTAGCAAGTACATGCAACCATTGAAGGCAATCCGTGATTAACCTTTAAAAAAATCTTTTTCTGTTTTTGGCAAATAACCTTTTAAAAGATATCGCTACCATTAACAACAAAGAAGCAGAAGAAAATTCTGCAGAAATGGTTGCTGATACCATGCGTCTGGGTTACAGGAGTTGGCGCACACCTGAGTACAATCCAATAAGGAAAAAATGGTTGAACTAATTTTTTTCTTCACAGCATAAAAGACAAGGTCCATTAATAGAATAAAAAGCTCAGATGTAAGGGTCCTGAGCATAAACAGCTCACTGGCCACCATCTTGGATACAATCGTTACCCTATTTACATACAGGCTGCTACACTTATCTTAAGTCTAACAGGAAAATAGTCTTCAACAAAATTTTTGACTCTTTTACTACAAAGAATACTCAAAGATCATGCCAAATAAGACCTGTGTCAAGCATTTAATAGACTTTAAAAGAATTAAGTGATGATCTAACCTCACGTGGAAATGTAATCTTAAACATAGTAACCTTAAACAAAACAGCATATGTATACAAAAATATTAAAGTACTGCTATATAGGCATCCCTGCATGCTCTTAATCTTATAAAACATGATCTGGATAACTAGAACCCAAAGTGACACAAGGCAGTCAGGTATATAGGATTTTTTAAACTTGGTGTTAGTCATACCTGTCAACAAGAACATTTTGCTTTATAATCTTTGACATTGCATGTCCATATTCAGGATGATCGAGAAAGTTTCTGCATAAATAAGAAGATGGGCAATGATAAACACTGAACTGAAAGCCAGCTTGAGAGTTTGAAATTCTAAATTCATAAAACAGTCGCTAAAAAATTTCGCTTATTATCCACAAGCAGAATTAATCCATGTGGCATAATACCTAAATTGCTAGAGAGAAGGAGAAGATTACCTTGAGAAAAAGTGTATATCTTCTCCATTCTTATGGATTTGGATGCGGTCACCATCAAATTTGCATTCAACAACAACTTCCTTCCCATGAAGCTAGACAAAGGGGAAAATTATACATATGGAAATATTAAATACATATAGAGACAACACTGAATGTGATACAACCAACTGAAGATTCCATAATCCTTCAAATTATAGACTCAGCAAATATACTCAAAAGTTTGTTTCTTTATGTTCAAAAAAGAACTTGCTAACAAACCTTCTTCCATGCACTTGTTGCATTACTGACCCTTAGAGCTAATTGAGGGCGTACAGGTTTTCCAACTTCTATGTCCTGCAAAGGATGAAACAAACTTGTATAACTGAGCCCAAAGGTGACAGATAAAATCAGAAATGGTACACAACTAATAGGTGAAAAGTATCTGCTTTCCTTTTTCTTTTTCTCTTTTCTTTTTTGTTGGGAGATGTCAGTTAAGGGTATGACACTTGACCAACTGAAATGGAAAAATAACATTCTACTATTGAATGTACGTAAACTCTAAAATTCCTTAGACATAAGTAACCATTTAATTCATAATAACTCCCCACAACCACCACATCCAAGCCAGCCTTCTTCCACCATCATCTAACCTTTACAATCCATTTACCCACTATTAGTGTGCAAAGTTTAGTTAAAATGATACAGAACTGATTTAGGATAAAGAACTAATGGAAAACAATGGAAAAATAAACTAGGATACTCCACGTGTAAATCTCTAGCATCTTTCAAGTGTATCAACTCCACGAATCAACACTAAAGATGAATAAAATACCTCTACGGTAGAAATAATCAACTTCAATATCGATAATTTGTATTCTAAAAGACTTGTGGGGATTACTTCACTATTTAAAGAAACTCAAAATCCTAATATTACTTGGAGAATAATAAACGTATTAAACGACTAAAATACCCTTATTAATAATTCATAATCACTAATTAATGTCCTATATCCCCACTAATAAATAAATTACATCAATTACTCTTAGGCAAAAAGTATCTTTACCCCACTATGTTCGTCGACTTATAAGCATTGAGTCGCTATACTTTAAAAAAATGTAATTGGCTCACCGTGCTTTTTAAAAATTCTTAATCAGGTCATTCCGTCCAATTTGGCTAACAGACGTCCAAAAAATTGGTCAACGATCCTACGTGACCGTTAAAAAAAAAAACACATAATAGCTGATCTGTTCATTAATAGCTGATCTGGACCGTGGGTCCCAACTCTTATTTTTTTTTTACAAAACAATATATTACTCTCTCCATCCTCCCTCCCTTTGCCGCGTCTCTCCCTTATTTGCAGACAACCCCAACACAATTTTCCTCTCCTTTTTCCGGCCAAACCACCATTTTCTCTCACATTCTTGATATCAATCTCTAAATCCTTCTCATTTCTCTTCTTTTTCCGTCCCTTTCTTGTGATCTTTGTCGCCATGGAAACGACCGCCATTGGCAAAGAACAAGACAACCTCGGAGGCTGCAAAAGAGGTTGTTGCGCCGCCTGGTGCGGCGGGGGCAGCTCAGCAAAAGGGGTAGCGGAGTTGTCAAAAAAACATTTTCTCCTTTAGATCTAGATCTAGGTTTAAGAAAAGAAAAAAACCTCTTTTTAGATCTAGGCTTAAACGGAAGTAGCGATTGGTTAAATTGCTACATATCCAGTAGTTTATATTACATGTATTATACTATACTTGAAAGTTCTTGTATGTGAATTGATGGATTCAAGAATGAAAGTATTACATACAAAGCATATCAATGGCTTTCTAACTCTTCTCTTGGTAAATATAGAATGATGTGTTTTCTGTTTTCCATTTTTTCTTCGAATATTGGGTGTGAGGCGTCCTCGATCTCGGCGAGGACGTGGAGCTAGGAATCCCCGGGTGCAAAGGAAGAAGCCGAGGTTGGAGGGATCAATGGGGTTGGGGCTAGAGCTGGAGAGGGAAAAGTTTGTTCACCCACCAATCAATTAGTTTAAGCCAAGATTTAATGATTTCATTGTATTAAAATTAATATTAATTTTCAAAATAAAAATAATAATTAAAAGAAAGGAAAAGAGTGAAAGGATTTTATTTTATTATTATTTTAATTATTTTTTTGCCACATAATTAATGATTTTATTTTTTTATTTTTTTTGTGTTGCCACATAAGAAAAAAATGATTTTTTGATTTTTTTCAATGCCACGTAAGAAAATATTTCACGTCTGTTAACAGAATGGCTTGATTAAGAATTTTTAAAAAACATAGTAGGCCAATTGCATTTTTTTAAAGTATAGTGGCTCAATGCTTACAAGTCGACGAACACAGTGGGATAAATATGTTTTTTGCCATTACTCTTACATTAAACATAATAAAAACTTCAAATACTAAATACAAGAATTCTTAGTTAAAGTCATGACTTGTGATCCCCATTATAAAATACCTTTCATTAATAGGTGTCTTTATACAAAAATCTATAAAATTTTCATGATCGTGATCTCATCAAAGATTGCCTTGAAATTGGCATAAAGAAAGAAAAAAACTCTCGATTAGCTTGAGGGTCATGAACAATGGAAACCAGGAACGAATGCAATGATGATCCAAAAAAAATCCGAAGTATCAAATTATAACTCCTGTGTTATAGAGCAGCTAAGGCGAGGAAGGATTCAAATGAAAAGGCTTGAACTATACCTGGCGTTTATGTCGTCGACTTCGATCCCTTAATTTTTCACAAACTAGTTTTAAGTCACAAGTCACATTGAACAAGTCTTCAGCATCTGGATGAAATTCATGGAAAATGCTTTTTTCACTAGTTCCCAACTTTAGATCTGGAAGGAAAGGGATTAAAAATAATGGGTCATAGTTTATACACACTAAAAATGCGGAAGAAACAAAAATCATAATCACTTATTATCAAACCTTTAAGGATTATCATAATAATCCATTTCATTTCCTGTGCATTTGTTTTCTGGATCAGTTCAGAAAGTACAGAAGTTTTCTCTGCTCTGTTATGATAGTTTGAAATAAAAATCAGAACAAGAGATTGGTCTACAATCCATGAATAGAGAGGATGAATGAAAATGTGGCATCATCAAAATAATATTAATGGCCTGAATGGAATTTACTTTATTTTTATTTATTTTTTTGGGGGGTGGGAGGAGGGGTAAAACACAAGCAACATTGTGTTAATAAGTGAAAAGAATGAAAATGTGGAACCATGAATGATAACAATATTAGGTTTGTTTATGTAATATTCCAAAAGCACATAGGTAGATTTTCTCTGCTTTGATTTTTAAAACTCTCTTCTAAAAGAAAAAAATTGATTATGTAACTCTATTCCCAAGATGTATCTAAACCAGACCAATCACTGATCCATCTCGGTGTTGATGCGTCACCACCAAGGATAGAAGTATGCTTCAAGGTTCGATGGAATAGCCGGAATCCCCTCGTTCCCCCATCAGCCTCAGTAGGAAGGCAAGGAAACTACTAATTAAGTAATTACATACATATCAACAGTTGCAGAATATGATGTTCAGATCCTGGGACTCACAAATAATATTCAAACAAGAAAAGCACCATACACAGAGCTCATCTTCATCACGAAAAGCAAGACTGATAGTTCACAAGATTGTGGAGCAAAAAACTAATGGAACACATATGAAATTCTAAAAGAATGAAAATACTGTTGAGAGTTCATGGTTCTGCAACATTCAATTATCAGAAATATACACCACCAAACTGGTTTACCTATTTTCGCTTGAGGCCAAGCGATCAAGTAAGTTATTTAATTCCTTTATTGTTAATCCTCCAGAAGTCATTCCCTGCCTGAGTTGTAGAACCTGTCCACAGCAGCAATATATGAGATTTCTGAACATGATTTCAATACAAAGCGGAAGTCCAATCAGTTTAAAAGATCAATTTGATGTGCTTTCCAGACCAGTGAAGGAAAAATCCATCCCTTTAAAAGTGAAGTAAAGGTTAACAATATTTTAGAAGAATTAGCTACAAGCCTGCTACTACATGTACCCTACTCATACCCAGTGACGTGGGTCATCACATCCTTCTTTCTTTCAAAGTCAAAATAGAAGAGCCCAATTCTTCAATTAATTTCAATAAAAGGGCCTAATTTATATACTAAGTACACATTGAGGTGTTTGAAGTATTTATTATTTTAGAATTGTTACCAGATTCTAATAATCTAAGTGCAAAACTGTCATTAAAACCTGATGAAAACACAACTCCCATTGCTTATTTCTTTTTCGCGCTTAGTATTATTTACTCAAGAATTTTAATGGCTTTTACTACCAACTGATTGAGTGTGGTTCTTACATATCAAGCAACAGTAGGAGTTGACAAAGTTAGCAATTAAAGAAATAGCTTAATCTTTTTCCGTCTATAAGTCTATAACTACTTAACCACACGATCACCATAAAATAGTTCAATTCTCGCATTTCAAGTAACAGTTGACAACATTACTCAAAAATAACGAGGGGAAAAATCAGCAACGAACCCACAAACAAAAACTTTAACAAAACACCTACCTCAGCGGCCACGAGAGAGAAATTGCCGGCATTTGCGCCAGTCTTGGCACCGCCCTTGCGCCAATTAATGAGGCGGAGAGCATCCTGCGACTCTCTCGATATGCCAAGAGCATCAATCAAACACGTGGCGAGCACAGACTCTTTGAGACCGTACGACCCGCGCTCTCGGTCCAGGCTCGGGAGTATCAACCTAATGGCGCTGAAGTAATCGCTGGGTTTGCAGAAAGCGTCGAGGAATTTTCTGAATTTGGACCGCTTTTTCCCCGAAGATTTGCTTTTCTGCATCCAGTTGAAGAGGCTACACATCACACTGAACTTCGTTTCGCCGGACATTGTTCAAACTCTCGAGTGGCTGGCTTCCTTTAAAAGCTTTGAAACTTCCAAGCTTAAAAATAGGTCAATGACTCGACCGTCTTGATGAATTACGAAGCTTGCTGAGGAAAAAAGATTGCAAGGGATCTACTCTTTTTTTCAAAGACTAGGTTTATTTACGCTTCTGGCCTTGAAACCCCTCATATGTTATGACAGTAAGCTATGTTATGACAGTAAGCTAATTGGTCGATTAGAATATGAAGAGTTGAATATAATAAGCTCTTATAAAGGAAAAAAGCACCTTTAGTCCTTTAGTCCATTGTGGTTGTCCTGTTTTAAGCAATTAGTCACTGTACTTTTAAAATATTTAATTAGTTTACTGTGTTTTTTAAAAATTTAAAATCAAGCCATTCTGTCCAATTTCTTGGACGGACGTTAAAAAATATCCTACGTGGCTTTTTGAAGAAAAAAAATAAAATACGTGTATTTGCTGATGTGTGCATTAAAAATGAAGAAATCAATATTTTCTTATGTAGCAACACAAAAAAAATAAAAATTAAAAACATTAATTATGTGGCAAAAAAAATAATTAAAATAATAATAAAATTAAAATAAATATTTTAATTCATTTTTTTATAATTTTTTCTTTTCTTTTTATCTTTTCCTTTCTTTTAATAATTTTTTTTATTTTAAAAATTAATTCCAAATAATACAAATAATATATCAAAAATTTTGTATCAATGAAATCTATTACTACCTCCGTCCCACAATAAGTACTTTTTTAGGCTTAATATTTTTTTTCAAAATAAGGGATGTGTTAGAATTTCAATGTAATTTTTATAATATTTTTCCATATTGCCCTTATGCAACCAATGGTATTTATTGCGTATTTATTGAAAAGTTGAATAAAGAGAAAGAGAGACCAAAAGACAATAAAAAAAAATCTCAAACAAAACAAAGAAAGTATATTAAATGTATTTTTGCCATTTTAGCTTGCGTATTGGTATGTGTGATTTAAGCTAAAAAACACTTATTATGGGACGAAGGTAGTACAACATTATATTAATTTCAAAAAAAAATAAAAATAATAATAATTATGTGGTAAAAAATAATTAAAATAATAATAAAATTAAAATAAATCTTTTAATTCATTTTTTTATAATTTTTTCTTTTCCTTTCTTTTAATAATTATTTTATTTTAAAAATTAATTCCAAATAATACAAATAATATATCAAAATTTTTGTATCAATGAGATCTATAACAACATTATATTAATTTCAACAAAAAAAATAAAAATAAAAAAATAATTAATTATGTGATAAAAAATAATTAAAATAATAATAATTTAAAATAAATATTTTAATTTATTTTTTTATAATTTTTTCTTTTCCTTTATCTCTTTTCCTTTCTTTTAATTATTATTTTTATTTTAAAAATTAAAATTAATTAAATCAAGAAGCCTGCCAATTCGCCACATCTGTTCATCGCATCCCCTTCGCCAAGTTCATCAATTAAATCTGTTCAAAATAAGAAGAAGCCCTCAAAAACACTGATACTCTGCCAATTCGCCATCCCCTTCGCCAAGTTCATCAATTAAATCATCCGATGACTTTCGACCATGGGCATTCAGAAATTGCAAAAGGAGACTAAGGGGGCAAATCTTTTCGGTAGTGGAAAATTTAAGGGAAAGAAAGAAAATTGAGGTTCTGTCTACCTTCGGGGGGCTGAAGATTGAAAAATGAAAGAGAAGTTCACTTTTGATTTGGTCGCCCATGAGGGGAACAAGAAACTGTATCAAGGATGAGCCTAAATGACAACAAATGAACAAATTAATGATAGTTGTTAAGAGGGAAAGAGAGATCTGGTCCCCTTCCACCTTTATCACCGCCACCACCGCCACCACCGTCATCAACCTCTTCGCCGCTGCGACCGACGACGTCGTTTTGTTCGCTTGCACACTTGCAGTATTTTCGGAGAATCTACGTCTAAGGTCGTAAAATTTGGTCCGGCAGATTTGAGCTGTTAACAGAACAGGATTAGGAACAGAGGAGGCTCTGCTCTGGAGCTCCATGGCTATGGCATTCCAGTTCTCGTTAGCAACAGCTCTTCCCAAGTTGTCCATGAACTCATCTCTTTGTTTATAAAGATAAGAAAACAGAGAAAGATGAAAAGATGAACAAGAGAGAGAGAAAGACAGATATTGCTTAGCAATAGGGTTTTTGATTTGGGAATTTTAAGATAAACAAGTAGCACAGGACTGATCTTCACTTTTGTTTTGATTTTTATTTGGTTCAGTTTTTTATTTTGTTTGGTTTTGTTTTTTATTTTTCTGTTTAGTTATTAATAGGTTTTAATAGTATGTTTTTTTATATTTATATTTATATTTAAATTTAATAATTTTACTGTATTAATATTAATTTTTAAAATAAAAATAATAATTAAAAGAAAGGAAAATAGATAAAGGAATTTTTTATATATAAAAAAATAAATTAAAATATTTATTTTAATTTTATTATTATTTTAATTATTTTTTGCCACATAATTAATAATTTTATTTTATTTATTTTTTTGTTGCCACATAAGAAAATAATATTTTTTTGATTTTTTTTCAATGCCACATCTAAAACATCAACAAATACACGTCATTTATATTTTATTTTTTAAAGCCACATAAGAAAAATGGGGAAATTTTTTAACGTCTGTCACGAAAATTGGACGGAATGGCTTGATTGTACATTTTTAAAAAGCACAATGGACTAATTAAATATTTTAAAAATACAATAGCCAATTGCTTAAAACATGACAACCCCAATGGATAAAGGTGCACTTTCCCCTCTTATAAAGCTTTCTTTGGACAGCAAAAATAATAATAATAATCACTCTGTCTTAGTAACCCTTTTTTGTGATTTTATTATTATTAAATCTCAAATTACAAATTATACACCTCCATCGTGTGCGCCCCACGTCTTAGTATGCATAAACTTCATAACAACTTGGATAAGTGGCGGAACCATAACAGTTTGTTTTAGAGAGGGAGGGGGTTAAAATATATCGGTAAAAAAAATTTATTTATTGATGCTTGACGTGCTTCTTTTAAATTCATTTTGTCCAATTATAGTAGTATTTCACAACATCCTACTCTAACCCTTGTCAACCTTTGAATCGTGAGTCTAATGACTTTAAATATATATACATACATATAAATATATATATATATATTTAATTTTCTTCCGAACTATGAGACTATTAATCAGAATTTAAAATTTTTAGTCAACTGATTAGCTATTTTTATAGATAAATTACAAATTATAATATTATATATTCAAAACTTTATATTGTGGTTATAGTCATCTTCCTTGGAGACAACTGAGACGAGTCACTCAAAGCAAGAAAATGAATTAAGTTTTTTTCATTTGCAAAAAATTGATACCAAGGTATGATTAAATCAGTAACACAAATGAGTGCAATATTAATTAATTAATCATCAAACATATTTAATATTATTTTATCTTATAGTAATATTGTTAATTTATTATAAGAAGAACTTAGAAGGACATGATGAAGCAAATGAATTAATACCGTCACATAACAAAGATCAAATTTAACTAACATTAGCATGCTTCATTAAATAATTTGATACTTTAATAATACAAATTTTGACATCAACGGTACAAGACTAGTTGGCACATAGTTACATGCGTAATTATGCAGAAGACCTCCCTAAACACCTCCTATCCTAAGAATTTTTCTTGAACTAGACTCTGAATATATACATATAATAAAATAATTTTATTTTTATTTTTTAAAAAAACATACATTAGTGTTACTAGGATCTTTGGATTCTTTCTATGAATCGCACATCTGACAAGCACATAAATTCAATCGGACACTACCAAGGAAAACTGAATAAACTTAAAAGGCTTTCTTTTTTCTTTTCATGTTTCACTCCTACGCTTAATAAACGACATCAAATAATAAAAAGTTTGAACCATAAAGAAGATTTACATGTCGTACAGCCGATATTAATTTGAAAATGCTGCTGATAAAAAAGCTACAGAGAAACTTTTAGACTTCGAGCCACCATTCACATCCTGTAACTACTGTATCCTCCTCCTAAACCAGATGATCCATAGCGTCCATACTGCTGTCCATACTGCTGAGCTCCAAAGGAAGATGATGAATAAGAGGAGGTATTTCCCAACTGCGAGTAGGAAGACCTCAAATCTGGTTCGTTATTGCCATAACTGCTGTAACTGCTAGGAACAACATCTTTGTGGCTGTTTACAGATTCCTACAAGAAATAAAATTAAAAATTAATAAATATGTCAACTCTTTCTTTTGATATCATATAAATATATATTCCTTCTCTATGCAAAGCATGCTCCTTAAGATATCATACATGGAGAACCCCGGATATTTAAAAGCTATCAATTTTAGCACCTATATGCATGACTTGTTTCTTTCGTAACAAAACTCGACAACGGCATGCTACTGACTGAAAATTATTTGAAGTAATAAGTAACCGTAGAACAATTTTTCAAAGATTTTCCAAACACAACTAGCTAAATTAATAGGAAACTCGGTAAAAACCAAAGTTTCCCTAAAACTACTATCTAACCAACAAGCGAACACAGTCTAATCAGAAATTAACCAGCATTATAATGAAATAGTGCATTCGGGAAAAAAATAATTAATTAACTAAAGATTCTTCCACCTGAATAAGTTGCTGAGCTGTCTGAACTTGTGAAGCAGTCCCCTTGATTTCAACAGTGATTTCTTCAGGTAGGCCTCTGCTTTCTTGCACAGTGAGGATAGCACCACTAGTACGTCGAATGTATGCAATATTTGACCCTCCAATCCCTATGATATCCTCCGCAAACGCGAGTGGTATTTGCATAGTTTGTGCTATCTAGTTTCGAGAAAGCATGTCATATTTAGAAACGAACCCAGCCAACAGATAGTTGATATAATATATACAAAAGTAAATCTTAAAACTGAAACCTACAAACAGATGGCTGATTTAATAGATAAGAGAACCTACCAAACCTGTAGTTTCACCACCTCCTACCCCTATATTCCTTTTGCACTATCAATCAAACTCCGTTTACAGTGTTTTTTTTCCTGACAAGTTAATTCTTATGTCCCACATTACAAGTTTTGCAATGTAATAAATAATACTTGTTCAGTACCAAAGTAAGAGTCCACACAAGAATTTTTATTTTTCTTTTGGGGATGATAACTGAAAAGAACTACAATTAATCATTTTTCACTATCTCACATAAGAGTAAAGAAGTACCAAAGCATTATATAGATCAACCAGGTTTGCACGACATAAATGTGGTAAAGAGATGATATTGATAAAGGCAACCCTTGGGCAACTATCTGGCCCGAGGAAAAGAAGCTCCCGCACAAGATTTCTTATTTTTCTCTTGGGGGTGGTAACTGAAAGGAAATTCAAACAATCATTTTTCTCTATGCCTCATATGCATAAGAGAAGAAAAGTACTGAGTCAATCTATAGATCAAAGAAAAACAACAATGGTTAAGCATTAGGTTCACTAATTTCTAATTGAGAAGGGTCTGCATTGAAAAGGTTTTAGTTTAAAGAATTATGGGAGACATGAACAAGGATTTGCTCCTTCCATGCTATGACATTATTTAGAGCTTAATTAGGGAAGAAAAGAATAACTCACAAAGGAATCCAGTTGAAAACCAACTTCATTAGTAACAAGATGTGTTTCAAGGCTTAACAAAATATAGGAGATATGAGAAACTAAAAGATTGAAATTAGAGGGGGGGGGGGGAACAATTCACAAAAAAGTTTTACTTTCTAACCCCATGCATGTTTACTGTTTAGCATTTTTTAGAAAAAACAATAACTCATAGACTCCCAATCTGAGATAAGAATCTAATACTTTCAGAATAACAGCTTTGTGACTCACAACACTGCTCAAACAATAATATCTTTTAGACTTCAGTAAGTATTCTTGCTCTCTTTTTTTTAACTACTGTAAATAAAATTTCCAATTTTTCGCACATGATTTTGACATGCAAAATTAGGAAAATAATATGCATTCCAAACACAATTGAGGGAGTTCAACTCAAATATGATACCACAATTAGTTATAACTGGTGAAACTACCACACCTGAGTTACAATAGGACCACCAGCGCGGCCATGCCCCGAAGACCGCAATCCTGAAATTCCGGTATCTTGTCCATACATTGACAATCCAGATGAAGAGAGTTGGGAGTCCAGATTGCTTTCACGATCAAGATACAGAGAGTCCCTCTTCACTGAAAGAGAATAATCACTACCTATTCCAGTTTGCAAAGAAGTGTGCAGTGTTGACTTGTCAGCCCAAGTCTCTGCCTGGCGATCTTGTGAGACCGGTGTAGTATACTGTAATATAGAGTAGTACAATCTTAATTACAGAGATATAACTATGAAATACAGAAGGTAGCAAACATTGTTATTTAGATAAAAGGAAGACTTTATTGATGAAGAGAGAAAAAATTACAACTCATCAACTTACGCTCTTTTCAAATAGGGGAAGAACACTATGATCCACCAAGAATTTCCTGAGGTGCCCCACCACAGCTTTGAGGGCTTTAAGAACCTTGAGAGCCTCTCCTTGCAACTCCACAACCCTCTCATCCAAGTTGCCATAGGTTGGAATTTCGTCTGCCAAAACATATCAGTATCAAGTGGTTTGTTCACAGATGACCGTGTTTATTACTAGCCAAGTAGCCGAGTGATTTAAATACAAGCAAGATAGGATGAAAAACACTATGGGGCTATTTATCCTTCATATCGATCAGGAAGAACATCCCCCCCCCCAAAAAAAATAAAAATAATAAAATAATAAATAAATAAATAGTCATGGGTTCTGCCTAACACCTATTCTGACTCCTTTTTAAACAGCATCAACATTATGCTACAGGCATTAGAAAGAAAACCAATGAAAAACCATCAAAGCACCAAAGTTAAATAATACTTCCATGTGCATGCACTTCCCTCTACTACATAAAACTGTGTGCACTGGACTTAGTCTGGACCTTTTCTCAATAACCAATTGGAAACAAACCTCTTAATATTCATAGAGTTAGCATTGAACTTCTGTGAGAAGCAACAACCAATTCAAATCAGAAATCTTTCAGCACTCCTAAAGCTAAAGGTGTTAATGAGGTTGCCACTCACGAGGAAATGGAATTCAAATTTTATGCAATAGCAATATTAGGATAATCCTAGCAGGAAACTTAAATAATTAACCAAAGTTCAGCACATATGGACACACTTTCAACATGTGAATAGAATATAGCCTGAGCCAGTGGGGATTAAGGGTTGTCGATTTCCTCTTTTATGCAAGGATGGGCCAAGGAGCTACGAACGCGTTTTACGGAACAAGCTTAGCCAGCCCCACTAAATCAGCTAAGGTCATAGCGGGAGAATTCGATGGTCTTGTGCCACTAGGTTACTTACCTCCGGTAAAATGTTCGCCCATAACCCAACAGATAAAGTACATTACATAGTCCATTTTAGGTATTGACAATTTACCCATTCAGTGACTTTGGCACTGGACGTTCCCAAAATGGGTATTGTCGGGTCGGTTGAATTCAATAATAGACGCATGTTGGCAAAATATATACTTGTTGAGCTGTATCTTTTAAAAATTTAAAGCCAGTACATATTTAAGATGATCTCTCACATACTACATTCACATATACCATTGTGCACATTCAGGTGCTTGTGCCTTAGTTTTCTCTCCAACTTAACAAGAAATGTAGATTAAATTATCCATGCAATATCCAAACATTTTATAATCAAACCTTTGTTATTTGGCAGGTTAAAAAAAATTACAACATACTAATGTCCTTCTACATGTGTAATGCTTGCATACTAACCAAGATTGACCAACTGAAAGAACTAATGAAGATTCAAGAGAAGATAGCTTTGAAATGATTGCACGGTATCGGGATGGCAGGGCACATGCAAAAGAAGACGCACACATTAAAGAGTTCAGTTACAATCACCTCCATTCAACACGTTTCGAGTTTAAACTGTACCCTAAACCCTTGGGAGAGAAGGATGAAACGAAACATCTAAGTTCTAACAGACTATAACTCGAAACCTCACATACGGCAGGGTCACCAAAACTCGTTTCATGTTTGATTATGTTTTATGCTACTTATATAATTTTGTCTTTTAAAAATCTTTAACTGCACAACCCATGATTTTCCAGCATTCACGATTCAAGAATAGTATTTTTGGTAATTTAACTAAAAGCATTCACAAGGAAAGAAAGAGATGGCCTTAACTTTCCTAATTCATGTATTTCCTAAATGTTTTACATGTTAAATAGTTACTCAATGCTACATACAAATGAATTCTATCATAGGAGAAATGCCAAAAAGAAAAAAACAGAAATATATCACTTACACAAAGGAAACAATTTAATAGACTTGTTATTTGAAACATACCAGTTGAAAGAACCCGGATGGATGCACCAGTGCTCTCCTGTATTGACTTGATTAAAGAGCCTTGTTTCCCAATTAGATTTATGGCTTGTGTGGATGCTACCAATAACCGGATTGAACAAAATGCAACTGCCGCAGCTCCAGATGCTTTTGCATCTTCTTCATTCTCAGGTAATCCGTTGACGCGCTTGGAAATTCTCATTACCGCATCCATTGCAGGGGATAAAGCTGCATCTGGTTCTTCCTTTCCAGATATTAAGACCTAAAAAATACAATGGATAAGATAAGCCACATACTTCCTAAACCTGACCATTTTCTTACATAGATACTGCATAAATCCGGCTTTAAAAACTTAGATTCCTAAAACCCTTGGCATATAAAAATAAACATGACCAGTTTCTTATACAAGTACTGCATAAATCCGGCTTTAAAAACTTAGCTTCTTATAACCCTTAACATATAAACAGAAGCACATGCCCACAATCCCCCACCAACTGTTTGCCAATATTACAATTTATCTATTTCTTCTCATTTTAACCTTCTAGCCATTTCTTTTAACTCGTACACCCATCCCGAATATACAAAACCACGAAACCATTTTCTAACTTACGAGCTGAAACAACATTAACCTTTCACACTAACAAGCCCCAATCCTACTTCTCATACAAAACCATGATCAAACCCTATTCACAGAATAAAAATATAGGCAAAAGCAATTACATTGCCTTGCATAAATTTCCCACTAATTCACATCATACCGAAAGTCAAGCAGAGTGAAAAAAAAGAAAAAATATGAAACCCTAAAGATAGGAAATATAGAAATGTAGGGAAAAGTGAAGACTTACAATGCGGTCGGGAGAGCCGACTGGGCCATCGAGAACGCGAACGCGGGCACGCGTCTCCTCGCACAATTTCTTGATGAGATCTCCCTTTCTGCCAATAATGCTACCGACCTTCAGCACCGGTACTATTAGCCGAAAGACACAGTCCCCGGGCCAACCCGGCCACTTCTTTTCCGCTGAGTCCGTTGTAGCTTCTGCTGCCGGATCAGTAGCCTCATTGGGAGGCGACTCGGTAGACGGAGGAATCTCAGGCTCGGTGGTTTCAGCGGCTGAGGGAGAAGTGGTTATGACGAGCGAGTCAGATGGTTCTTTCTGTGATTCAGGGTTTTGTGCCTCTGCAGAGCCGTTCTCGGCGGGTTTTGTGGTGGCCATTAGAGAGCGAGATTAGGGCTGAGTTTAGAGAGAGAGAGAGAAAGAGAAAAAGGGTTTATGGAGGAGCTGACAGGCGCGGGTTTTAGCAAAGGAAGTGAAACACTACTAATCTATCTAGTATCTGTTTAGTAGTAGTACTAGTTTTTCTAGGGCTCAGCCACTGCTTTTGAGCTGCGGAGGTGACAGGTGCTCCTCTCAACGCGTGAGTTGCACGCAACAAATAGGGATTATAACTAACCGCCGACTCTGACTTTCCTTATGCTCCGTTGTCTAAAAGATGGTCCATTTAGCTCAACAACACATCAATGGATATCATTCATGCAGTATGTAATTTTATATGAGCATTATTATATGATAATAGCATTATTGTTAAAAAAGATGGGTTACTGGTCTAATCAATAATTGAATCGTTAATCAAACCGTTATTGATCCGATAATGTCATTAACATTTACAAATATGTATTATTAATAATTAATAAAAAATTTAAAAATCTTATTTTTTATGAACTAAAATATAATGAGTTACAATATTAATAAAAATGATTAATTTTAATATTAAATTTTTTTTGGTGATTTTTTTTTTTAAATCGGGTCAACAGGGATAATTAACCTGGTTTACTAGGTTGGACCGATAGTCAATCCGGATTTTGTCCAAAATCGAGTCATTGGTCCAACCGAACCGGTTTCGCTTTTTATCATTCCGGTCCGGTCCGAATTTTAAAACACCTGGTCTAAAATCCCTTTATTACAGTTTCTTTTCTTTTTTCCTTGTACATTTAAAATAAAATTATTTTAGGTTAATTTCAAATATAAGATCACTCTCACAAAAAATATACTATTTCCGTCCTGAAAAAGATGACTAAAAGTATATATTTTTTTATATTTAAAATAATGAGATAACATACATAAAGTAAAATGTAAATATATCATTTGGTATAGTCCTTTAATATATATAAAACAAAAGTACTCGTCATTTTATATAATTTTGTGGGGTCATTAAGAATAAATTTAATTTTTTTTACTCTATTTGTACTTTTCTAAATATGTGTCCAACTTGTATTTTGATCGTGCTTTTGGGACGGAGAGAGTAGAAATTAAGGAATGACTTATTTGAGAATGAAAAATCACTTGTACATTTTTTTTTCACTTTCAATATACATTTTGATCATTTATTTTAGCAATAATATTGCGGTGACTAAATAATTGTTATAAAAAGAAGATACAAAATGACGTGTATGACTTTGGTTGATTACAATCACTTCCCTAGACCCAATTAATTAAATTTTGACACATCATTTTGTAAACTAATTTTTGTAAGTGTAGCAAGATTCTTATTTTAGAACTTAACTAAAAATTATTTAGATTTATATTTTAAAACGGAGGGAGTGTTTATAACATTTTTAGGAATTTGTAAAATACCTCTTTTATATTTATATTAGAAAATAACACAATGTGTATCAGACGGGTTAGTGGTTTATATCAATTGAATTGTATTGACATGGTTTGGTGGTTAATAATATTTCATATCAATTGAATTGTATTAGCTGCGTTATTATCATTTATCAATGATAGAATTATTTAATTAGATTTTTCACCTAAATTTTGATATTTGATGGGGGTAAAATAACAGTTTTACATGCCATTGAAATATAGTTTTACGTATCTGGTGGTCATGTTTTTGGGTTTTGCTAAGGAATGCTTACTAACAACCTTTATTTTGTACAGATAATCTTGCACCAAATAAGACTTGTACAGTTGCATTGAAGCATTCCTCATTTCCCCGCTCCAAAAAAACAACCCTTTGGAACCACCAATGAAGCTCACATCTTTACAAGATCCAAGTATGACAAACCCAAAATTATCTCCAAACATATTCTAAACAAGTTCCCTCTCTACAATGCCATTATTAAAAGCTCCTGAACCAAACAATATAGGTAAGAAAAATTACATAAACTATACACCTGGTTAAAGAGACGATGCACCACCACCATAACAAGGCTGTGAGCGGCTATCCAACATATTCTAGTACCAAAATAGCGAGTACCCCTGGCGTTGTTGAGCTCCTGATTGCTACTTACTAGCTAGACTAGACTGGAATAGCATCAATCTTTGAAGATTCCTCGCATCTTAAAACAATGCCCTCAAGGCTAGCAGGAAGAATGCATTTTGACCACTGGCACCCGGTAGGAATTGGCTCTCGTGGAGGCACAATCATCAATACAGTATCATTTCGCTGCAATACTCCCATTACGCTTACACTGCTGCCTTCTTTAATGTACCTATTGTCATTGGGGAGCAAAAGTTAGGGTAGCCCCCCCCAAAAATTTATTCTTCATTGTCAAAAAAGATAAAACAAAACAGCTTCAAAAATAAATTTCTTTGGTCGTTATGGACCATCACCCACCATCACTGCTCGAGCAAGACTCGTGTCCTCATGTTCCCTTATTGTTATATATGTGCTTCCAATATTCTCATTCGAAACATGATATAAGAAACAAAGTTTTCAATAACAAAAGGTTAAGCTTTACCCTTCTTTCAATTGCATTACTCGATCATCACCAGAAAGGTTTCTCTGTTGCAGCCACCTTAAGAATTCTGGAGACAGGTCCCTATTTGACTGATTGATGTCAACAACCACAGATTCATAAACATAGGGAGTCACCTTAGCACCGGACCCAGCTTTAACTAAAACCCTTAACCCAGATTGGAAATCAGAAATGTAGTAATCGACCACATGCCTCTGCAATTTAGAAAGAATTATTCAGTCATGTGCAAATCTTTACATATGTCAAAAATTGTTTGGAAAATATTTATTTATATTACAAACACCCCCCCCCCCCCAACCCACAAAAAAAGTATATAGATAAGATATCATTTTACTTCTTACAAATGGGAGACGTATGTAGAAAAAAGAGAGTATCTACTGGCTTGTCAGAAAGCCCTTCAAAATAAGTTTTAAAGATAATTTCAGAAATGAGAATGATAATTAAGCATACCTAATAAAGAAGGAAAAGCATTTAAAGTTGATGACTTCCCTGTTAAAGATCTAAATAGTTAATGTTGTTCCAATAAAACACTCCCATCTCCCGACTTCGTTGACAAAATCAAAACGTAACAGAATAATTTCGACATATATTCACTAGACATGTTGCTAACTTGCTACTAGCTTTATGTTGACAAGGTCAATGTAAATGCTTAACGGAATTGAGTTGGAATAAGATTCACGAGTTAAATCCAAAACTTGTCATGTAGTTATTCGGCATCAATTTACGGATGGGCTAATTAAATGAAGTCACTGATGAGAACGTCTGAAGCCTGCATGAATATACAGTATTATATATTACTAGTACTATTTTGTACCCTAAAAGCTAGCTACAGCATGTTTGCAAAGGTAAAACTACCTGTGTACAGACTGTATCACCAAAATGCAAATTATGCTTGAAAGTATAGTGATAACAAAATAATATCTGTAACTAGCATAAAATACAACTGCCCACTTGAATGTGAACTTATGAATTATACATACTTGAGCAAGTTTATATTGAACATGGAGTGACCATACAACATTAGCATGCTAACAATAGTCTTTCTCACCTCAACTGACCGGAGACCCCAAGTAAAGCGGCGATGTGATGGATTGGAAGCTTTTGAATCCCATCCTCGGTATTCATATAAACTTGTAGATGTATAGACACATCTAGGAACTTTCTGGAATGATGATTCAAGAGGAACGTTTCCACAAGTAACCACCTTTAAGAAATTGAACCCTCTTTTATTAAAACAAGATATGCAAGCGGGCCTAAGAACAGATGGATACAATTTCAAGAACACAAAACAAGCTTAATCAAATTAATAAATCTCATAGAAATAGTATTATCTGGAGAGTCGGTACATTTTTCTGTCAAGAGAAAAGGTTACAAGATACTAATTATCTGTCGAACAATATCCTCGGAAGGTCTGCATAAAGTTCTCTCTCCCCCTTTGTAAATACAAAAACCTTAATTGAGGAGGGTTTTTTTTTTTGCCGACATGACAGACACAAGCAAAATTGGGAAGAAGATATTTATTCCATTCAAAAAAATTAAAACTTTACATGACAAAGATACAGATTTTGAGTGCATCGATCTTAGAGAACACACTTGTACTTCTCTGGAACTGTGCTTTAATAAATAAATAGTTGCATGTAACTCTTATACCTGAACAATCTTGAGGATGAGTCAGTGATGTCCATCTTAGTCACTTATCTCTAAGATATATCTTGCCCCCATTCACAATTCCAAAAAACAAAAGGTTACGAGTTCCTCACTCATGCTCTTAAACCTTTGTTTGCTTCCTTTTTGTCTCCCACATTGCAAATGAAATGCAAGAAGAAGAATTATTTACATGATCATTTTAACTCCAGTTTAGATTGGACTCAACTAACAAGATACAGGAAGAGCTCCGTCCTATGTTTCAACAACAACCGGTAAAATAATGATTCGAAAAAGAGGGAACGGGAAGCGTTCTAGTTCATATAGTTTATTGATGTAAAATTGATTCTTGAACTTATTATAAGAATTGTAAATTTTAGACACTGAAGATAGAATTCAGAATTTATTGCTTAGATAGGTCTAATAAGGTTCAATATTTCTAAGATTGGATTGGACATCTGTTGGTGGTAAAACTTGCCGAAGATATGCAATCAACAATGGCAAGTGATGGTAGGAAAAGTATTAATCACGAATATTTGATTCTGGTGGCAGTGATAAGGGTGAAAGGTCTTGGCATCCTGGGTTATGAACTTATGATGGTGGAGAGTAAGTGGTGGTGGTGATGGTGTGTGTTGCAGGTGACAGTACTAGTGGTTTTGGTAGAAATAAATTGGTAATAACATATGATGGTTGTGGTGCCGATGAGGTGCTATTGTCTTGGCAACAGCCTTGATGATGGCAGCACCCTCGTACACAAATAAATATATGTAATAATATATACTAAAAGATGTATAACATAAACAATTCATATACACTAAACAAACTCTAGAAACTATTACATATAAGACCATGAAATAAAATTCATGCTTTTGAACCTCATATTCACTTTAAGCTATACATTTTTTTGTCAAGAGAAAAGGTTACAGGATACTAATTATCTGTCGAACAATATCCTCAGAAGGTCTGCATAAAGTTCTCTCTCCCCCTTTGTAAATACAAAAACCTTAATTGAGAAGGTTTTTTTTTTTTTGCCGACATGACAGACACAAGCAAAATTGGGAAGAAGATATTTTATTCCATTCAAAAAAATTAAAACTTTACATGAAAAAGATACAGATTTCGAGTGCATCGATCTTAGAGAACACACCTGTACTTCTCTGGAACTGTGCTTTAATAAATAAATAGTTACATGTAACTCTTATACCTGAACAATCTTGGGGATGAGTCAGTGATGTCCAACTTAGTCACTTATCTTTAAGATCTATCTTGCCCCCATTCACAATTCCCAAAAACAAAAGGTTACGAGTTCCTCACTCATGCTCTTAAACCTTTTTTTGCTTCCATTTTGTCTCCCACATTGCAAATGAAAGGCAAGAAGAAGAATTATTTACATGATCATTTTAACTCCAGTTTAGGACTCAACTAACAAGGATGCCTATATATAATCTACGAAATCCTAAATACAGGAAGAGCTCCGTCCTATGTTTCAACAACAACCGGCAAAATATGATTCGAAAAAGAGGGAACAGGAAGCGTTATAGTCCATATAGTTTATTGATGTAAAATTGATTCTTGAACTTATTATAAGAATTGTAAATTTTAGACACTGAAGATAGAATTCAGAATTTATTGCTTAGATAGGTCTAATAAGGTTCAATATTTCTAAGATTGGATTGGACATCTGTTGGTGGTAAAACTTGCCGAAGATATGCAATCAACAATGGCAAGTGATGGTAGGAAAAGTATTAATCACGAATATATGATTCTGGTGGCAGTGATAAGGGTGAAAGGTCTTGGCGTCCTGGGTTATGAACTTATAATGGTGGAGAGTAAGTGGTGGTGGTGATGGCGTGTGTTGCAGGTGACAGTACTAGTGGTTTTGGTAGAAATAAATTGGTAATAACATATGATGGTTGTGGTGCCGATGAGGTGCTATTGTCTTGGCAACAGCCTTGATGATGGCAGCACCCTCGTACACAAATAAATATATGTAATAATATATACTAAAAGATGTATAACATAAACAATTCATATACACTAAACAAACTCTAGAAACTATTACATATAAGACCATGAAATAAAATTCATGCTTTTGAACCTCATATTAACTTTAAGCAAATCCAAATATTCTACTTCCACATCAAATAGCAACTGCACAATTTTGAACTATAGAATTTTAACTTTGACTCGGAAATATTTAACAGAAGGCCCAAAGAGATGAGAGAGAGAAGATGTCACATACCCCAGAAACCTTGACAAATTGGCCATTCGTTGCAGTTTTGAGATCACAATCTGGATAATGAGAAATGAAACCGGTGATAGCTCTTGTCCCCAAACAACTATTCCAGACCAATACTGAAGTGACAGCAACAAATAAAATAATGACGACAACTAAAAGAATGGGATTGCCAACTGCCGCAAAGATAAAAATGCCAGCAATAAACCCCATCACAAAGAGTAAAATAATGGACCAAAAAATTAGCTTTGGAAAGCTTCTGAAGAAGGAATGTTCATTCTCCTGGCTAAGATGAGTAACAGCATGGTTTTGAAGTAAAGAAGCATTATTTAGTTTGAGTGATCCTGTTGAATCCAATGGCCCAGATGCCTTCCAAGGACCACCTGATGCATTAAGGGGTCCCGAGAAAATAGGCCCAGATGTAATAAGTCCTGTGGCAGGAAGAACTGGAGGGAGAGGGCCAGAATTTTGGCAGGGAAACAAAGTTTGCTCCTCCACCTTGAGGGCCTGATGCCTTTTTCAGTGGTTCCCCATGTTTATTTAGTGGACCAGAATTGTTTTTTTTCAAGGAAGCTGAACTGGGAACACCAGAAGAAGAACCAATCCGATTCACAGAATTAGGGGTCATTTGGCTTAAGTGAGAAGTAGCACCACCAAAAGATCCTGTCCGTGAAGGGGCAATATTTATAGGTCCAGATTTTCTTGGCCTAGAGCCATCCATAGAAATATCAAACATCTTGCCGAGTTCACCAGACTTTTTTATATCTCCGCCAGTGTAAGGCATTGATGTGGAGCTCATTGTTGGAGGCCTTTCTTTCGGCTGCTGCTCAGGGCGGCCTGATACGTATAGGCCATTGATCAACTTGTGGGAGGGGAATCGTGAACTCATAAGGCTGCTTGAGTTCCAAAAATGCCCAAATGATAGATTGTGCGCAAAGCTGCACAGAACAGACACAAACACCTAACTATAAAACTTTAAGAAAGGTTGCAAACCTAGCAGGCCCAGTTCAAGAATCTAATCACACCTAATCAAGAAGATCAAAATATGAGTTATTGAGTCTTGAATTAGATTTCGGTTTCGTTATAAGAAACTAAAGACAAAATTCTAATACAAAATATTGTTTTTACTCTGAGCTAGAAAACAAGCCATAAAGAGATTCACTCGTCATTTATTATACATCTAAGATTCAATAGAAAAATTGACTATAAGTCCTGAAACATAAGGAGACAATATGGAACTGCATTGGTTTTCGAGGGACATGCAATGCAGCAAATAAGTTCACCAGAAAAAGAAATGTCTCTCCACCCAAGTATAGATAATGAGATGATGAATCCTGATTGATCAAATTTGGCACAAAAAATAATTATTTGTTTCATTGAATTTTAGACATACTTTTGTTTAGTATAATTGGTTTTAAGAGGTGACCGCAAGTATTAGCAAAATCATTAGCAAATGCACCAATGATCTGAAAGCAAGTTGATTATTCTTAATACTAAGAAATAGGAGTACCAAGTAACAGTAAGAAAAGTCTTACTCAGCAAAATACTAAATTCAATAAATACCCAAATGAACCCCATATAGTGATCCCAATTCCAGAATATTTAAAAAAAAACAAAAATAAAAACCACAATGCAATCAACTTAAGCTATATAAAAAAGACAATGAAGAATATAGATTCACAAAGCTAGTGCCCGCTAAACTTACTAGATCCCAAAATCAAGAAACATAAACATATCCAGACTCCAGTACTCAATTCCCATAGAAAAGCACAATGCTAAAGATCACAAGCCAATAATACAAGTTTTGTATAAAATTAAAAAGAAAAAGGATCTATAATCCAAACACGAGATGGGTATTTACATATTTGACATTGAGAATCCAATAAAATCATAAACCCGAGTTTCAAATAAGGAAACTAAAATACCAAAATTTTCCGATTTGAGCACGAATGAGCTAAATGAGAAAAATTAGAAGCCCTGGCCCTAGAAGCAGAAGTTAAAAAAAAGTAGATTTCACACCTGGAGAAGAGAATTAAGTTGGAATCTGAAGAAGTGTGTGCATTGTAGATCAGAATAGGGGTGTGGAGAGAGTTGAAATGAGGTCGGTTGTTTGTTTGGTGAGAAAAGAGAAACTCACAACAGAAGATAATGACTACTCAATTGGAAACTGAAAACAACTCTCCACCTGAATGACAATTCTAATAAGGTGCTTGCTTGCTTGCTTGCTTTATCAACTTGAAATTGTACGTACGTACTACCAAGAATTTTCTTTGTCAAGTTGTTTTACAAAACCTTACCTGCTGACAGTGGCGGATCCGTTAACGGGGCAGCATACACACAGCTGGTTGGATTTTTTATTTTTATTTTTTTTATAGGAACAGGGAGCAAATACGTAAAATACGTGAGCGAATAAATTTAAGGCTACAGATTAATGAATAGTAAAATTTGGAAGTGTCAAAAAATTTTATTTATATTTTAAATACAAATATAAATAAACGTAGATTTATCTTATTTAAATTGTATTTAAATATTTTTTATTTAAAATTTATTTTTTAATTTAGATTATAAATATTTATTGTAATTTATAAATATTATTATAATTAGTTAATATTATGATTAGTTCAAATTTTTTTTATTTAATTTTAACAAAAAAATTAGTTAAAATCCGCCCCTGTTGGAAAAAATTTTTAGATCCGCCCCTACCTAGGGTGCTTATCAATTGTATAGAAATTGGGTTGTATTGTCATAAATTTATATCGACTTACCTTTTACCAAAGTTATCGACGCATGATATTGGTAAAAATTATAACAAAATTCTACTTATTACATATTTGTCTAAAAATAATAATTAATTATCCACGTAATTAATAATTAAGTCGACATAAACTGTTGTAATATATATCATTTTTCATATAAATTATATTAATAATACCGACTGCTTTTATGCTTTTCTAAATTCTAGTATTATTTTCCACTTTGCACTCTTTTAATTCCAAAACTAGGAGATAGAAAACAAATCATATTAGGTGTTACGTGTAGGTACGAATTGTGTTTACCGGGTGTTAAAGTTGAACAACATTAATTTACCCCTTTCATTTTATAAAATAAATCTCATTTGTAAAAAAATTGCTTCACAAATTTTATTTGTTATCATCAATAATAATATAAAATAACACAATATTTTTAAATTTTTATCGTTATTATAATAATGAGTCAACACTGTTTAAGTAACAACAACTTTTAGTTTATAGAAATAAACCTAAAATTCTTAATATTTGCATGGAGAAACTTCATTAATGCTGGAATAAGGATTCTTGGATGTTCAAATTGGTGTGAAGATGAAAATGGCGGATGTTGTGACGATCGAGAGTATCGAATTACCTTGAAAATAAGGTTTTACGAATATTATTTAATAAAAATAGATTTTATAGATAATATTGTAAGACTCCGAATTTTATGAAATAAAAGTATTCAATTTTTTTCTTCTTCTTCTTCTTCTTATTATTATTATTATTATTATTATTCAATAAATGGTTAAATTGATAAAAGATTAAAGTTAAGGGTGATATATGTAAATTTTACAAAGTAAGCAAGTTGGCATAAAATATTCGTTGTGTCAGGGAATATTCGTTTGGTCGGAGAATATTTGTACGACGGCGCAGTCTTTGGTGAACCCCACAACGGAATAACTGTCGGATGAAGAAAACGACAAAAACTAGTTTTCTAAAAATAACGGCGTAGTTGTTACTGTTAAAACTGTTGAAATACTCGGTGGTTAAAATACAGTAGCACACGGTATTGCACAGTAATTCTAATTATTGATTAGTACGTAAGAAGTCACTACTCAATAATTGTTACAATAATTACTGTTCAATATTTTATTTTATTGATTCAATAATTGCTACGTTGATATTTTATATTAGTGATTGTCATTGCACAGTATTTCAAATTATCAAATCAACAATTCATATTATTTGTGAATAATTAATTATTGATAATAATGATAAGAAATATTTATTCAATGTGGATATAAATGGAAGAATTTTTAGTAGAGTAACAATTGTTAAAAAATTGATATTTTATCTTTTCTGATAAAATAATTCATTCGAATATATTATTATAATATTACATTATAAGTATATAATGTGATAATATATTAATATAATAATGGTGATATATTTTTACAATAAATTCATGGTATATGAATAAAATGAGGTGGAAGAGAGAAAATAGAATTGAAATTGTAAATATTTTAATGTATATATATATGTGTGTGTGCGTGTGTGTGTGTGTGGAAGAAGTGGTGGGGATGAGAGAAGAAAAGAGAGATAGAGAGAAAGAGAGTTAGTGGAAGAATATGGAAAAAGAAGAAAGAGAAAGGGAAGAAAAGGAAATTGGAAAAATCATCCGTATGTAAATTTCGGTCATTTTTCGTTCGGAATTTGAAAAAACTTTCTTCTACAAAGTTGTAGAGAAATTAAATTTCCTATGGAATGAACATAAAATTCGTATTTTTCTGATAAATGGGTTATTTATTATGAATTATTGAAGTTTCAGAAATAAATATTTTTTAAAACATATGGTGGCCCTACTTTTGTCTTTTGTTTGTTGTATAATGCTGATTTCTTTTGGAAGATGGGGGTGTTTTGTTTGCATTTTGTTAAAAATAGAATTCTTTAATGGTTTAATGTATATATATATAAGCATGTGGGGATTGGTGGTGGAAAATTTTTTCTTGTGGGTGGGCTGCCAACAATTTCAAAAGCAGGGTGCTGAGTTTTTCTAAAGTAGTGTGCGTAGGAGCAAAATGTCAGCAGTGGCATTCTGGCATTTTCTTATAAATAGGGTACTTAGTTAGAAATGAAAAACACACCAGAATCAGAAAATTTTTTCTCTATAATGTTGAGCGTATTTCTTGTGAGGATAGGAGTATTTTGAGTGTGGATTACGATGCAAGATTTTTTTCAACATAATATCCGATATTTCAGTAAAAATTACTATTCTACTAAGGTAAGGGATATCATTGTTGTAAGGGATGTTATTATGTTTCGTAAAGGAGGTTAGTTTTCGTAAATGATATTATTTTTGTAAATGATATTATTTTTGTGAAAGGATATTTTGATAAAGGATGTGATTTTATACTCGTAAGGGGTATTATTTTTTTCGTATTCATGAAGAGAGTTATTTTCTTTCAATACTCGTAAGGGTTGTTATTCCATTCTTTATTATTCTGTGGGAATAACATGTCTACGCGGACTACAGCATGCATGGTAAAATCCTGTTTTTATTCCATTCTTTATTATTCTGTGGGAATAACCTGTCTACGCGGACTACCGCATGCTTGGTGAATAACCCTTCGTATTCAGTTGTTATTAAATTGTGAAAATAATCTGTCTGAGCGGACTATCGCCTGACGGGTGAAAATTCAATTACTGTTTCGTATATTGTTTCACTTCAGATTCTTAACTCTAAACTTACTACGGTAAGTATTGCTTCTATAATTCCTGAAATGATCAGAAATTCCTTGAGTTTTGCGCTTCGTTTAATATTATTTCACTGGAATATTGGTCTGAGCTTTCTTGTGGAATTTTTATCTTTTCATGTCGAGTTACTATTTATGGGTTACTATTCACGAATTACTATTCACGGTAAAAAAAATATTATTATTTTTATCCAAATTATCTTCGATTTTTGAATCTTACTCTTGAAATTAGACCCATGTTTTGATTATATTGTTCTTATTATCATATATAACCTTTTTATAATCATGGTGATGAAAGTTCTCTTTAACTTAAGTGTAAAGATGAGTAGATTATTGGTATGACCATGACTATGAGTTTTCTTTGGCCAGTAGTGCAAAGATGAATTGTTGACTGCTATGATCACGACCATTGAGTTTACAATTGAATATCTTTAGCTTAAGTGCAAAGGTGAATTGATCAACATGGTTATAAATGTTGTTTCTATAAATTCTGAAGTGATTAGACATTTATTTGGGATTTGAATATCTCTGGCCTGTAGTGCAAAGATGAGCTGTTGATTTATGAATATCTTTGGCCTGTAGTGCAAAGATGAACTATTGATGAATATCTTTGGCCTGTAGTGCAAAGATGAGCGGTTGATTTGTGAATATCTTTGGCCTGTAGTGCAAAGATGAGTTATTGATGAATATCTTTGGCCTGTAGTGCAAAGATGAATGATTAATTATTGAATATCTTTGGTCCGTAGTGCAAAGATGAATTGATTAGCATGATTATGAACAGGAACTGTGATTTAGTATAACCATGATCTTTGGTGTTTCAGGTAAAGACAAGTGATGAAAGTTATCTTCGTCCTGGGTGCGAAGAGGAAATTAGTAACACAATTATGATTATGAATTATTCACATGATTGTGGACAGGAACTGTTGATTGATGTTACAGGGATAAAACATTGTTGGCGGACTTTTAATATGGAGATGATAATAGACATTATGGTCTATTTGACTCTTCTAATGGATTGTTTGTTCCGCTGCAACTATGGTTGAAAAGTTTTATCATCTACCATATATTCTAAATCTCTGATTTATTTCTGACGAATGCTACTGATAATTTGATTATCTTTAGTCATGATATTCTTTACTGGGCTATTTGTACTGTAAGACCCCAACTTTTATGAATAAAGATTTAATTTTCTTTATATTATTTCGAAACAGTAAGGTGCTGTTTTGATAAATACGAAAGTTATGGGTGAAATGTGCAAACATTTTTAAAATGAGCAAGTGGTTATAAAATATTCCTGTTGTCGGGGAATATTCGTTTGGTAGTGAAATATTCTTGTTGTCGGGGAATATTCGTACGACGGCGCAGCTATTTATGGGCCCCCACAACGGAATAACTGTCGGATATAGAAAGCGACAGAAATAACTTTTTTACAAAATAACGGCGTGGTTGTTACCGTTAGTACTGTTGAAATACCCAGTGGTTAAAATACAGTGATACACGGTGTTGCATAGTAGCACACGGTATTGTACAGTATTTCGAATTATTGAGTCTTACGTGAGAAGCCATTACTCAATTATTGTTACAGTAATTACTGTTCAATATTTTATATTATTGACTCAATAATTGCTACGTTGATATTTTATATTATTGACTCAATAATTGCTACGTTGCCATTTTATATGATTGATTCAATAATGGCTACAGTTGATATTTTGTAGTATTGATTCAATAATTGTCGTTGCACAGTATTTCACATTATCAACTCAATAATTCATATTATTTGAATAATATTATTAGATAGCATTATTGACAATGTCTAAGGAAGTTCTGTCTAGGAGGGGTTATTTAATTGCGCGCCAGTAAGTAGAAGTCCTTATCGGAAGGCCCCCTCTTTCCTGGGAACGACCTGGTTGTCAATATTGTAGTTCTGTAATATTATTTATGAATAATTAATTATTGATTTATATGATAAGGAAATATTTATTTTGTGGATATTAAAGAAGGAATTGGCGCTGATGAGTTTTTATCAATATTTTGGTGTGAGAAATCATCTGGTTGTGGATTTCGGATAATTTATGTTTGGAATTTGGAAAAACTTCTTTCTGTAAAGTTGTAGAGAATTAAATTTCCTATGAAAGGACATAGAATTTGTATTTTTCTGACTAAGGGGCTATTTGTTATGAATTATTGAAGTTTCGAAAAATATATATATTTAATGGGTGGGCCCCACTTTTGTTGAAATCTGATTTTTTTGGTAGCAGCCGGCGGCTGGAGAATTTTAAAAATAATAATATTATTTTATTATTTTAGTCTCCTTTGGCATCCTAAGTTTTTCCTATAAATAGGGTGCTTAGGTTAGAATTGAAAATCACACCAGAATTAGAAGTTTTCTCTCTCTATAATATCGAGCGTATTTTTGTGAGTATTTCTATACTTTGAGTGTTGCTATTCAGTGCAAGTTTCCTTCGGTATTATATCCGATATTCCAGTCAGAGGTACTATCTTTTTGAGGTAAGGGATGTTATTTCTTTCGTAAATGATGTTATTCTTCTCAATATCATTATACAGAAATATTGTCATGGATTTTATGTTGAAATTCTTACTTTTTCCGTCGGGATTACTATTCACGTATACGACACTATTCACGTATACGGCACTATTCACGGAAAATTAAATTTTTTTCTATTTGTCCAAATTGCTTGTTAAGGTTACTATCTTTGATTGTCTCCAAGTTTTGAGCTCTATTCTTGAATTTTGCTCCATAATTAATTATTACGAGGTATTTTTGAATTGGATATACTAAAATACGAATCCTTAGTCTTTGTCTTTTATCTCACTGGATTCGTTTTTTTAAATATTTTTCATCATTCTCAGTCCTAAAAGGTGATGTAACTGAATATCTTTGGCCTGTAGAGCAAAGATGAATGATTACTTGATGAATATCTTTGGCCTGTAGAGCAAAGATGAATGATTACCTGATGAATATCTTTGGCCTGTAGTGCAAAGATGACAGGTGTTGAGATGAACATGACCACTGATGATACAAATGAATATCTTTGGCCTGTAGTGCAAAGATGAATATTTGATCGAGATGTATATTGATTGATGTTACAGGGATAAAATATTGATGATAGACTTTTAAATCATAGAAGATAGTAGACTTTATTCTCTGCTTAATTTTTCTAATGAACTGTTATTTCCGCTGCGAATATTGATCTGAAGTTGGTTGTCCATTATATTTTATTTGATTTGTTGAAGACTAACGATAATTTATTTTTCATTATCTTAGTCATAATATTCTTTACTGAGCTAGTTGAGCTCACCCTTTTCATTTGTTGTCCTCTTCAGGAAATGAGAATGTTGCGGGAACTAGTCGGGGGACAGAGTGATGGTCCGAGTTAGAGCAGTAGTAATCCTCACTATTTCTGATAAATAGTGTGATAATAATTGTAATGAGGACTTAGTTTGAATCTTAATATTTTCTACATATTTGTATTGAGACTCAAAGTTCTGTGGTCGTATTTTGCACGACCGTATGATATAAAGTTTGTATTTGAATTCTGTACCATGTATTTGGCGACTCAGAATGGGTTGGGTTGAATGGACCTATTCTGGGGGGCGTCACATGTGCCCACCCTTTTTCTTCACAATTCCTTTCAGGTAATAAGAGTGTAGCTAGGTCGAGCGGGGATAACAAAAAAATAGAATGAGGGTCTATAACTGTTGAAGTTTTTCACCAAACAGTATGAAAATAATTTTATTGAAAATTTTAGATAAGTGTGTCGTATTTTATACGTCATTTAACCGTTGATTTTGATGAACCAAATGGGATGAGGTGAACCCAACTTTGGAAGGGTGTTTTGCCACTATCATACGAAGATGTCTAACCACATACGACTTCATGTTATCATAAGACATGGTTGTGGACATCCGCTTGCTGATTATATCTATGGGCACTACCTATATAATCTTGGAGTACGGTTGGAATATAATTCTCAGTTTGAGATAGTGGAGATAATTATATGGCAAGAGAAGACCCACCATTGGAATGAACAAGATAGTAATATTCTTGTTTTTCTTTGGGGTCTATTGGGTCAACCAAGGTTAATTCTCAAGTCCTACGATATCTATTATAACTTAAATGCATGGCTGCCCATGTACGAAGGTTTCCTTGAGTATTTTCTAAATATTTCAATTCCTAAAACAGTTATTGATTGTACCTTTATGTAACGTATCATTGATAAGGTGTGTGGGTACTGTTTTTATATTAAAACTCACACTTTATGTGTGGTCGTATTATGCACGACAATTAGATATAAAAAATTTGTATTTGAATTATGTACCATGTATTTCTTGGCGACCCAGAATAGGTGGGTTGTGGATTGAACCTATTTTGGGGGCGTCACAATATTCTGTTTTATGTGATTTAAGGTTGTATTATGACCTAGAAATGTGTTTTGTATGTGAATATATGTTTGGAGATAGTAAGGGAAATAATTTTTTCCAGAAAAAAGCGTAAAAACATTATTCACGCTAATTTTTTTTTTTTTTGGTTTTTTTTTTCGACTTTTCGAATTACAACATAGCGTTTATTTGAAATGGGGACGAAAAGTGTAATTAAAATTACGAAACGTGAAAGTCTATTCTTTGACTAATCGAGGGAGTTACGTAAACGTAACCGAAAAAGTTAGAAAACATAACTAGAAATAAAATGAGTAACCGACTTGGTTTTGTCTAACCGATCCTAGAGTTTGAAAGGCTTGGTTAGGGTTTGGATGGCTTGACTAGGTTTGAGCCAACGGTTGAACCTAGGGTTTGAGTGACTTGGCTAGGATTGAGTCAATGGTTGAGTTAAGATTAAAATTTAGTTTCTTGGAGCCAAAGTTGAAGAGGTCAACTAGGGTCAACATGCAGAGGAAATGAAAACCAAATGAAGGGAAAAGGGGGGAGTAATCCGGCCATATAGAAAGAAGGTACAAAGGGGTGAGTCATTTACTTAAATGTTAAGTTTTGAGCTTATTTGGGCAAATCATTTAATGTTTGTCTCCCCTAGTAAGACACCTTAACTAGTAAGAGTTTTTAAGTTATCCTTGTAGGATTGATAAAATGTAATCAAAGCATACAATCTAATTGTAATAACAGCGGAAGCATGCAAAATAACAATTTAAAATTTTTTAGCAATCCCAACGTATGGCCTTATGTAATATCATTAATTGAGGAAGGATAAAAATATACCTTTGAAGTATGTCGACCTTTGATGAAGACTTCAAATTCCAATTTTTGCTCATTCGCGATCTCTCCAATCCTTAGATCACACGTTCGTCACAAAAATGTATTCAACGCCCAAGAGATATCCACCAAGTGGAATAGAAAGTAGATGTGATTTTAGATTCAACTTGATCTTAGGTGGCTTAACCCTAATTCTCTCTATCCTAATAACTTAGGATTTTGAGAATGCTTGCAAGAGAGATGCAAGTTACATAAATTGCATTAGTCTTCTCTACAATAAGACTCCTCTTATTTAAAGACTAACCCTAATACTTAACCCTTAATGTAAGACCCCAACTTTCATGAATAAAAATTAAATTTTCTCTATATATTATTTTAAAATAGTCAGGGGTTAATTTGATAATGTGGAATGTTATGGGTAATATGCGTAAATATTTTAAATAAACAAGTGGTTATAAAATATTCATTGTTGTCGGGGAATATTCGTTTGGTTGTGGAATATTCGTACGACGGCGCAGCCATTTGTGGGCCCCATAACGAAAAACTGTCGGATGAAGAAAACGACACGAATAAGTTTTTTATAAATAACGGCGTAGTTGTTTCGTTAACACTGTTGGAATACCCGATGGATAAAGTAAAGTAATACGTGTTGTTGCATAGTAGCACACGGTATTGCACAGTATTTTTATATTATTATTAATTCAATAATTGTTACTGCACAGTATTTTCCATTTTCAGATCAATAATTTATATTATTTGAATAATATTATTAGATAACATTATTGGCAATGTCTAAGGAAGTTATGTCTAGGAGGGGTTATTTAATTGAGCGTCAGTAAGGAGAAATCCTTATCGGAAGGCCCCCTCTTTCCTACGAATGACTTGGTTGTCAATATTGTGGTTTTGTAATATTATTTGTGAATAATTAATTATTGATAAAAATGATAAGAAAATATTTATTCGATGTGGATATAAATGGGAGAATTTTTAGCAAAGGAAACAATTATTGAAAATTGATATTTTATCTTTTCTGATAAAATAATTCATTCAAATATATTATTATAATATTACATTATAAGTGTATAATGTGATAATATAATAATATAGTAATGATGATATTTTACAATAAATGCATGATATGTGAATAAATGAGGAGGAATGGAGCAAATTGGATCGGGATTGTTTTTGGTGATTTGGGTAACAAAAACATGTTAAACAAGTGGGTGGGCCTCATTTTTCCTTTTGTTTGTTGCAAAATGCTGATTTTTGTTGATTCAACGATGGTATGCGAAAGAATTATCAGTATATGTATTTTGTCAAAATGGAGGTGTGGAAAATCATTCGTATGTGGATTTCGGACATTTTTTGTTTGGAATTTGGAAAAACTTTCTTCTATAAAGTTGTAGAGAACTAAATTTCCTATGGAATGGACATAAGATTCATATTTTTCTGATAAAAGGGCTATTTATTATGAATTATTGAAGTTCCGGAATAATTAATTTTTGGGGTTATAAATATTTTTTTAATAAAAACATTTTTTTATTGGGTGGGCCCCACGTGGTGAGCTGATATTTTGGTCAATGGTGTGCGTAGAAAATTTGTTTTAAAATAATATATTTTATTAAATTTTCTGCTTTGGCGTTCTAAGCATTTTCCTATAAATAGGATGCTGAATTAGAATTTAAAAATCACACCAAAATCAGAAGTTTTCTCTCTCTATAATATCGAGCGTATTTTTGTGAGTATTTGGATACTTTGAGTGTTGCTATTGCTACTGTATGAAGAGAGTTGTAACAAGGACGATATGGAGAAGCTTCATTATTGCTGGAAGAATGATTCTTTGATGTCCAAATTGGTGTGAAGATGAAAATGGCGAATGTTGTGACGATCGAGAGTATCGAATTACCTTGAAAATAAGGTTTTACGAATATTATTTAATAAAAAGAGATTTTATGGATAATATTATGTTTTATGTGATTTAAGGTCGTATTATGACCTAGAAATGTGTTATGTATGTGAATATGTGTGTTTAGAGATCGTAAGGAAAATAATTTTTTTTGAAAAAAGACATAAAAACATTATCCACGCTAAAAATATTTTTTTCGACTTTTTTAATTACGACTATAGCGTTTATTCAGGAAATGGGGACGAAAAGCGTAATTAAAATTACGAAACGTGAAAGTCTATTTTTCGACTAATCGAGGGAGTTACGTAAACGTAACCGAAAAAGTTAGAAAACCTAACTAGAAATAAAATGAGTAACTGACTTGGTTTGGTCTAACCGATCCTAGAGTTTGAAAGGCTTGGTTATGGTTTGGATGACTTGGCTAGGTTTGAGCCAATGGTTGAACCTAGGGTTTGAGTGATTTGGCTAAGATTGAGTCAATGGATGAGTTCGGGTTAAAACTTAGATGGTGTTTGATAAAATTGAATATTAAGATCTGAATAGTTTAGATATATGAATAATATATCTGTTCGAAATTGTGTCTGAATGAAAAATGTTGTTTGGTAATTATTTTTTCCAAAATATCTGAATAATAGTAATTTTACTATTTTAACCTAATGTACAATTTAAGCAAAACATGTTTTTAAAAGAACAATCGGTGCACCCAAATTCATTCTAATAAACTACAGAATCATTAATTCTTTCCCCTTCAACTCTGTCGGTTCTCTCTCGGGTTTAAGCTTAGCCTTCATATAATATAACTCATAATAATCTTTAATTCTTTATGGGTACTTAACAATTCTGTAAATTCCTTATTTTTTGATATGGGTTTTGAATTTTTTTCAGGTAGGGATCATCTTCCTTCAAATGGAACAATCAGATCAATGGGAATAATGTTCCGTCGTCGTCGGAGAATTCCATTGGCCCTCTGCCGATGCAGCATATTATTGTCAATTATCAAGATAAAGTGATAACCTATGTCGATACAATAACATCATAAGGGGGAGAAATATCAAACATCGAGTACCTGCGTGTTTTCTATCTGTAGGAATTCCAGATTTGGCAAGACTTCAAGATCAACTAGACTCATAGACATGAGGCCATAAATAAGTCAAGACATTAAACCAACAAACAACACCAAAAGCACAATTATGAGTATGTGAATGAAGAACTCTGTCTCGCAACATGAATACTCCACCACCATTCAATTTTAAAACCTCTTCCCTTTTTTGAGTGAGAATTTTGACAGGTTTACGAGTTGCTTAAGTAATAACGAATAATAGATGAAGAAGATGAAGAAGAGAGAGAAGATTTATTGGCGAAAGGAGGAGCAGCACCAGCAGCGAAGGAGAAGAGCGACGGAGTGAAGAGATTAGGGTTAAATTGTATTGGGATAAAAGAGGGAATTTGTAATATTGAAAAGGTTATTTTTGTCCAAAAAAAAACATAAACTTGTTCAGATGTGGCTCTAAATGGTTAAGAATTATTTTTGAATCTTATCGATTAAGAGGCATTAAGAGGCATAAAAAAATTTACCAAACAAGTTTTGCCTTTGACCGAATCAGAGGCACAACTATTAAGAGGCATTAAGACCTAATCAAACACAACCTTAGTTTCTTAGAGCTGAAGTTGAAGAGGTCAACTAGGGTCAACATGCGGATGAAATGAAAACCAAATGAAGGGAAAAATGGGGAGGAATCCGGCCGTATAGAAAGAAAGGACAAAGAAGTGAGTCATATACTTAAATGTTAAGTTTTGAGCTTCTTTGGACAAATCATTTAATGTTTGTCTCCCAGTGTGACACCTTAACTAATAAGAGTTTGTAAGTTATCCTTGTAGGATTGATAAAATGTAATCAAAGCATACAATATAATTGTAATAACAGCAGAAGCATACAAAATAACAATTTAAAAATTTTCAGTAATTCCAATGTATGGCCTTATGTAATATCATTAATTGAGGAAGGATAATGATATACCTTTGAAGCTTGTCAACCTTTGATGAAGACTTCAACTTTCAATCTTTGCTCCTTCGCGATCTCTCCAATCCTCGGATCACACATTCGTCACAAAGTGTATTCAACGCCCAAGATGTATCCACCAAGAGGAATATAAAGTAGATGTGATTTTAGATTCAACTTGATCTTGGGTGGCTAACTTTAATTCTCTCTATCTTAACAACTTAGATATTTGAGAATGCTTGCAAGAGAGATGCAAGTTATAGAAATTGCATTAGTCTTCTCCACAATAAGACACATCTTATTTAAATACTAACCATAATACTTAACCCTTAAGAAATTGGGTTTTAATTAATTTTCAATCTAATTATGAATAAAATAATAATAATAATAATACTTCTCTTATTTATTTATAATCTAGTATTTCTCTAAATACTTAATTATAAATATTAGTATTTCTCTAAATACCATATTATTATTATTTAGTCAATTTAATATTAATAATAATAATAAAATGACTAATCTTAGTAATGTATAATATTTGTATTTCTCCAAATACTTATTTACAAATCTTAAGCTATTTAATTTATTCCACTAATAAAATAAATACACTTAATTTATTATTATTAAGTCAATCACCCCTGTAGGTTCAATATTAAGCCAGTAATAGAATAAATAAATTAGAACCATTCAAATATTATTTATAATGAATTAAACTCCTTTAATTCAAACATAAATAAATAATATTTATTCTACATCATGAGTGACACCTTATAAATAATGTATCATGACTATCCGGATAATATGAATTCAACGTAAATCACAAAGATTATCATAAAGAATACAAAGAGCCTATTTCGTGAATAGTTACCGTACAATTCAATCATTCCACCGTACAATATCTCAATCAAATATAAAATATGAAATTACTGTCAAGTTTTATTTATTTGATTATATGTATTTCGATTCTAAAATGCACAACAATAGTAAATGTAAATTAGAAGCTCCTTTCTAATTTCCATTTAACTGTGGCCAGGAATTTTCATGTTATCACTTTATTGAATAACATAGGACATTCTCTCTCTTTACTGGAAGTAGTAGATCATTTGTTGATCATTCACCTATCTCCATATATAGTTTATTATATTTGAGCATACCCTACGATATACTCAAGAGTATTAAGGAATATGTCAAAACATAATTCAGTATAAACAAGATATTATGATGATCAGTCTAAGGAGCTTGTACTACTATTACATTAGGAACTCCTATTGACAGACAAGTAAAACTCCATTAGGGTTCCTTTATTAGTCACGTTCAGTGAACTTATTATCAAATAAACACATACATACTTGCCTTAGTGTCTCCACACAAATAATCATGAGATCGATCATCCTCTTCAACAGAGTAAGCATAGTATGTACTAATCTATCCGGAATCAGTAACCCCACATTAGTGATCCATCGATTAAGAACAATTTAGTTTTGAACTATCAAGAATTTAGATATCATTAGCATGATCACCATCATGATTCTAAAAGCATTGCTCAATAACTATGGGTTTATCTCATTTATTAATTAAACTAATTAATGTGGATAAAAAATGTCTTTTGTAAAATAAATTCTCTTATTAATAAATGAATAAAATTACAAGGCAAATGTGACGCCCCCAAAATAGGTTCACACAACCCATTTTGAGTCACCAAATACATACTACAAAATTCAAATACAAACTTTTTATTTACAACTATTAAACTGTCGTGCAGAATACGACAACACATAAGCTGTGAGTTTCAATACAAATATTGTACTGAATATAATAAAAAAATATCCACACTCAACTAAGTTTCCATTATAATTATTGTCATACTATTTTATAGGATAGTGAGGACTACTATAATAATTATCTCGGATCATTACTCCACTCCCCGACTAGTCCCAACGACACTCTCATTTTTTGAGAAGAACAATGAAACAAAAAAAAAGGGTGAACTCAACTAGTCCAATAAAGAATATCATGACTAAGATAACGAATGATAAATTATCTTTAGTCTTCAACAATGATAAATCAGATAAAATATAATGGACAATAAATTTTAGATCAACAACTGCAACGGAACAAACAATTTGTTAGAAGAGTTAAGTAGAGTATGATGTCTACTATCTTCTATGATTTAAAAGTCCATCATCAATATTTTATTCCTATAATATCAATAAAAAATTATTTTAAATTAATAATTTATTTTTGAACTACGGACGAAAAATATTCATCAATCCACAGTTCATCTTTGCACTACGGGCCAAATATATTCATTTGTAACACCAACTAACAATTCATCTTTGCACAACGAGCCAAAGAGAATTTTTACCACAATTTAAGTTTGAGGATTATGATAATGATATAAAGAATGAATCAAGGTGAGATCAAGGATAAATATTAGATATTTATAATTTAATTTATCCAAGTTCAAGAATGTTCAAATTGTCAACATTATAACCAAAACATTGATTCAAAATCAAGAATGATATTTAAAATTCATATTTCAAAGATAATTTGGACAAGGAAAAGAAAATAAATTTCGTCGTGAATAGTATTCTGGCATGAATAGTACCACAGATGAATAGTACTCTGGTATGAATAGTACCCCGACATGAAAAGATTAAAATTTTAATAAGAAAGTTCAGACCAATATTTCAGTGAAATGATACTAGATGAAGCGTAAACCTCAAGGAATTCTAATCATTTCAGGAATTATAGAATCAATACTTACCATAGTAAGTTTAGATTTACGAATATGAAATGAAATAATATCACTTACATAATATGAAGTATGAAAGAAAATGATATCTATTACGAATATGAAAGAATATACGAAACTGCAAATGGATTTTCACCCGTCATGCGGTAATCCGCGTAGACAGATCATTTTCACAACATAATAAAGAATGAATACGAAGGGTTATTCACCAGGCATGCGGTAATCCGCGTAGACAAATTAATAAAGAATAAAATGACAACCCTTATGAGTATGAAATAATATCACGTACGAATATGAAAGCAAATGATATTACATACGAGTATACAATAAATAATATCCCTTACGAGTATTTAAAAAAAATAATATCCCTTACCTTAATAAGAGACTAGATATTGTAATAGTGTAGTAGCATAATTTTGTGTTGTTGGTGTGTGCTTGTTTCTCGAATATTCATCTTCTTTCTCTCTTTTTCTCTCTCTCTATAGTTTTTTCTTGTGAGTTTCTTCTCTTAGTGAATTGGTGAGAAAGGAGGAAGAAATGAGCTTCTATTTTTAGAAGAATTCTAGCTTGGCCCCTTGCAATGTGAAGAGGCAAGTGGTTTGACGTGTGGTAATGTGAAAAGACAAGTGGTTTGACGCCTGTAATGTGAAAAGGCAAGTGGTTTAACGCCTGTAATGTGAAAAGGTAAGTGGTTTGACGTCTGGTAAAGGCAAGTACTATTGGCGAAAGTGACTCTTAGATAATGACCTATGGGTCCTATAGAATAAGTTAAACTTACAAAATGCCACATACCACCATTATGTCGGCAACTTCTTATTATTGGTTATGTTACGTATCACATAATTAATCAACGTTTTTTAATCCTTCAATAATTATTCACAATTAACATTATAGATTCACAATATTGACAATCAGATCAATCCTAGGAAAGAGGGGGATTTCCGATAAGGATTTTTCCTTACTTGCGCGCAATTGGATAACCTAACCCATTTCCTAGACAAAACGTTCTAGACATTGCCGATAATTCTAATCAATAATATCATTTCAATAATATTAGTTACTATGTCGTGACAATTATTGATTTAATAATATAAAATATTGTGCAGATGGTACTGTAACAATTATTGAATCAATAATATGAGATACTATGCAGCAACTACTGTGGCAATTATTGAATGAAATACTAAATGACTTCTTACGTAAGAATCAATAATTAGAGATATTGTGTAATACCGCGTACTATTGAGGAACAACGCGTATTATTGTATCTTTATCACCAGGTATTTCAACAGTTTAACGGTAAAAGTTTTGTCGTTATATTATAAAAAGGTTATTTTTATCGCTTTCTATATCTAACAGTTATTTCGTTGTGGGGCCCACCATTTATTAGCGCCGTCGTATGAATATTCTTCGAATTTTTTTTCTTCGACATAACGAATATTCCCCGACAGAACGAATATTCTCCGACATACTTTTATAATTTACACATATCACCATTAACTTTAACCTTTTATCAATTTAATCATTTACTGAATAGAATAATAATTATAAGAAAATTTGAATACTTTTATTTCGTAAAATTCGGGGTCTTACAGTAAATTCTTATTACATCAAATGTAATTGGCTTGAGGGCATAATATTTTCAATCATTTTGTCTACCTATGGTTAACTTAATTGTGGTTTCATTAAGTTAACTTAGGGGAAGGTTAGTAAAGTTTAATAGATGATGAGTAAGACCATGGAAGACTTTAGATGGGTGACCATGCAACTTGTAAGGATGGCAAAGTAGATTTTATATAAGTAAAGATCAAGTATTTATCTTTTCACTTTTCATTATTTTGCTAAGTGTTGGGAGAGCAAGAGAGAAAAGAGTTGTCGGTTAAGAGGAAGAGAAAAAGGTCAAGGATCAAGCTTGGAACTTTGATAATTAAGTAAGAAGAAGAAAAAGAAAGAACATTAATAGGTAAGCCTAGAAACCCTAACTCATCCATCTTTTTTTCTCAGTTTTTTTTCTTAGTTGTGGGTGGTTGTTGTTGTTGTGAATGGAAGATCATGAAGGATCTTAGTGATATAAGGTGGTTGTGATAATTTATTTACTTGAAAACTACTGGCAATATGCATGTCAAAAGAATGAAAAATTAAGAATGTAAGCCCGAGTATAAGGATGCACACTATTTGTTTAGAGTACTGTAAATTGACAAATGTAAATGGTTGTTCGTATTTATAAATTGAAATCCGAAAAGAAGGAAACGTACCTACGGGGATTGCGTAAATGTTCTAGATGGAACAGAGTAAAAATACACCATAACGAAGTTATGACAATTTTTTTAATGAAAGACGTTAAAAGACGAAAACCCTAACTCTGAACTATTTTCAGGCCAAGTTTACTGGTAGTAAATGTGACACCCCCAAATTCGGGTATTCTCAAAACCCAACATCTGGTGCTACACGGTGCTACTCATTCAATACATTCACTCATATAATCTTAAGACATAATTGTAACCCTAATATTATTACAATATGTTACTTCTAATCCCCAGGTTCTAGATACCTTTACATCTTTAAATGTACTAATGAATATTACCTTATTCAAATAATACGTCAAAACATCTATGACTTTCATCCATAAATAGATACATACAAACTAGCACATATACTTTATCCTTTCCTTAATCTTCACTTTATTATTCGGTCCACTTCGACTTAGCTGAAAATATATTTTTAAAGCAAGAGTGAACATTCAATTGCCCAACAAGTATAACAGTCGAATAATATTAACATTATGGTTAAAATCACCTTCTTACGAATCTTCAATAACTTAACAGTAATTGTGAAGTACTTCGAATAAATAGGAATAAAAATTCTCTTTTACTTTTCAAACATATATAAGCCCCCATGCTGAGTGATCATCAAGATCTTAAACTTTCTTTTCAAAACAATTATGTTTTTATCGTTCACCGACAGAATATCTAGCAATAAAAGCTAAAAATATCCTCTAGCCCTTCTCACCTTAAATTATGTATAACACATCACTTTCAAAACGACTATATGCGTTTGTTTTAGACACTCCTCTGTGTTCTGATTTCATTTTTGTTTTAACACTCCCATGTGTCTTGTCAGATTTCCTGACTTAAAAATTCCCCATAATAGTAGGGTTTTTATTTCAGACTTACCAAAAGAGACTGCACTAATTCAATCTGGTTTGGAACAGCTATTCTTAACATCAATGAATTAATAAAATTCAATAAAACACCTTATATACCTGTCTAGCCGAAATATTTGGCATCAACATACTTCCTAACACAGTTCACGAATAATATGAACTTTCAAAACTTAAACAGTTCAATAACACAGAATAATTCTTATAATTTTAAACATAAGTGCATTTATTGGCCTAACGCCCAATTTATAGCTCAAACTTGTACAAACATATAACATTTACATAAGTATATAATTTATTTGCCCAGTATAAAAAACTGTCACAAGTATGACAATCAATTACTTGAATATAAGTCAAACAACAATTAGAAAGTTGCATCAAGTCAAAATACTTGTACAAGGTCAAGAAACTAGCATCAAATGTAAAGATTGAATGGAGTTAGGAAACTTGCTCAATTACTGTGACGCCCCCAAATTCGGACCGTCACGGATCTCGAATTCGGTTCGTCACGTTCTAAACACTAACACAATAATATGACTAGATATCATATTGTACAGCGGAATAACACATAACATACGAATTGATTACATTTATTTAATATAATCATTCATGTCCTAAGGTTTCGTAACTTAAACATCTCTTATATCTTAAACATAGCTTAAGCATATATAAACTTAACTAATACATAATAGGATATAATCTTATTACATCAACATAAAAGTTCTACATAAATAACAAGCTACTCCGTAGCCTTGCCCTTGCCCTTATCAGCGCCCGAAGGTCCACCTTGCTCTGTCTTAACTGAAATATTTTTAGGGAAAAACAAGTATGAGCAACAAGTTTGCTCAGCAAGTAATATAGCAATAAGGGACAATATAGTTTTCAATTCTCAAGGGTATGACAATAAATGTTAGTTCAAGGATAACAAGAAGTATCAATAGTTTCAACAATAGTCGCTAAGGATCGGAGATGTCAATAAGATTCAAGGTTTAACCTTTTCATAGTTCAAGAATAATGAATACTGAGCAATCACTAAGGATTATGAACTTCTACTAGAATTAACAGTAATATGCTGATAATCCAATAAAACAAGTACAACAGGTGATCAGCCTAAAGTACCCTACGTTATGCATATCGTTCAATCGTACTTAAGTGCGCACGTCGGTCTCCCGACAATATATAGTTTTCCCCTTCAAGAGGGTTGTTCATCTCAGTCAATATAAGATTCCGCACAGATCAATTGGTTTGGATCGCTTTTCAAATTCATGATATAGGTCTAGCCGAATCAAATAACATAGACCGCTCTTTCAATGTATATAAGAACAATTATAAGTTCAAAACTCAAGATTAAGGTTCGAAGAATATAAATCGACTCTATCTTAGCCACGAAGTATTTAAGTCATAAAACATGAATCGTAATTCCAATAGCTTACTCGTACAACAAATAATAGTACAAGCTCAAGACATGCTCAATAAAGAGTAGGGTTCGAGTACTTGCTTACAACATTCATTGAATAAAGTAAATGCAAGGGTTTAGGATACTTGCACAACAAAAGAGTGTAAGTCAGGAAACTTGCCTTAAGCGTAGTTTACCAATGTAAAGCTTATCAACACTTCGAATTCCTATCATAATATATTTGCATGTATAGGATATTCATTAGCTAAGTATATTCGATACACAAGCTCGATATGTAAGTTAAATATACACATATGATTCTACTTTAGTCATATAACTTTATACGTACGTCATTACGTACTTGTACACATGTAGCACGAAATCAGTATATGAAATCAAGTAACATAGTTATACCACGTATAGTAATCATATCACTTAATCGATATCATCTTTACTATCTTTAGAATTCCTTTTATAAGTTAAACATCCTCATAGTATGTCGTTATCACATATCAGTACCATTTAGACTTTGTTTAGCAGCTTAGAGTATTATTATAACTAATTGACAAAATCAAAAAACAAGCAGAATACTTCAGACCAGACTTCAGGCTGGCGCAACTGCGCCCTAGTTAAGCTTAGGGACGGCGCAGCTGCGCTGTCTCTTGGCCAGACCAGGGTTGGACTTTTGCTCTGTTGCTTCTGTCCAAAACATAAACATACATTGCCACATAGTATATACACATGTTAAAGGGTCTTGCATGCTTACATAATCTTTCCAAGTTCAACTTATATGTTATAGTTCTAGATTGGTATTTCTAATTACTTAAGGCCATATAAGGTCATGAAATCATATAGGCTACTATGTTCGTCATGTATACATGTGAGGTGGTCATATAATCTGTTAATATACATACTCACAAGAGTTTATGTCATATACGTATAGCTAACATCATTTATTACTTTAAATCATGTCTTATTCATGCTTAACTAACTTTTACGGTATCTAACAAAGTATGTGCACATGTAGGCCATCTAAGTGATGTTAAAAGCACTATCATGTATGTTCAAAAATATCAGACACACCATGTTCATGCAACTTAGTTTGCAAAAAGTTCAAGTTTTATTTTCAAAATTATTCTCAACGTATACCATGTATTCTAGTGCTTACTCAATACTTTAGACTAACATTTCATGCATATCTAGACCATACAAATATGCTCAAAAAGTCAGAACATATCCCATGTGGTATTCATGGATATTAGTTTCAAATTTCCTTTGGAAACCATTTAACTTAAAGCCAAACAAATTGGACATGAACAAGGAACCATATATCACAACTCATGCTTGCTTATGTTCATAAATTAGTCATATATGTATATTACCATGCTCATATGGTCAGAACGCACATATCTCAAGTACATGTCAAAGTCCATTTTCAAGACTATAAGTTCATTCAATAATTGTATACTAACGGAGCCAAGACGTTCATGCTATGTTAAGGTACATATATCTACATGCTAACTCTGTTTCTCATGCATGTTAGAGTGATACCAACAAGTTAACACTTATCAAAAAGTAACAAAAATTGAAATTCAAGATCAGTGCCTGGCGCAGCTGCGCTGCACGTAATACAAAATGGGCGCAGCTGCGCCTCTTCTCGGCCAGAACCCGAATGGCTTCTGCTCTGCAGAAACCAAACCTAATTACAAAATTTTGCTACAAAACATGCTCAAGTAAAGCTACATTGTATTTCTAACATACCTATAAGCTTAGACAACACTTAACAATCATCTCTTTATCCAATTAACATATAATTCATGCATAATTAAGAATGTAGGATTTCAAGAATGAAGAACATAGAATTATACATCTGAGCTTTCAATTGGACAGAACTTCCCCTCACTTCAGATTATACTCTCTCAATTCACTCTATAACACTTAGAAATTATCTCAGCAAAATCAAATGAGAAGGAAGGAGCTTTATTTATAGACAATGAAATTTTCCACCAAATCAAACCAATGGGAAGAGCAAGCATACATTGGTTAATGGAGATGGGTTGGTAGAGTGGCTGATAATCACTATTTAGCCCACTCCCCATTGATGATTAGCTAGTTGCTGAGCTTGGGAGAAGAAGGAATAGGCTTTAGGCCTCTCATGGCTATACACGTGAAGAGAATTAAGCCACTCATTATGGGACAAGGAACTCAGCATTAGCAATACAACACTTATGTTTATTACGTATACATATTATATATACTTAGGTATTAAATTCATTTAGAGTCACAATGTAGTTTTAATAGGGAAATAATATTACAATGTATTAAGTTGGGGTACATTTATACACATCAACATATAATTCATGTACATTTCATAATACCGAATATAATCTAATTAGGTATTATCTTTTCACATTTTCATAAACTGTATTATTTCAATTATTTATAATCATTGAAATAATTATTATTTCCATTCCACATCAACATTAAGATATGATAACCATTTATTTATTTTCTCTCATATTATTGAATATACACTTAGTTTAATTTAATAATCCATAAGGTACACCTTTAATGTATTCATACATATATGTTGTCACATAACATCATTACAACTCTTATTATTTTAATTATATTAATTTGTTGAAATAATCATTAAGTATCAATTGTTTATTTAATACTCATGTGGTACATATTTAATGTAGTCACACATCATATTACGTCACAAGCATTATGATGTAACTCACATATACATTTAATCATAATATATAGTTTGTATATAGTATATGGTCATTTTCAAGTGTCACACTATATTTTATATAATATAGTTGTAACTACTACATATTATATGTTTAATTATCAGATACCTTGCACACAACGATTTATTAAATAAATAAAAATCTTATTATATCTTTTAATCACTTACTCGTTACTATTCCATTACTCACAATAATAATTAATCAACATATTATTAATTAATTACCCATTAATAGGTTATCACTAATAACAATAATTAATTAACAATGTAATATTAATTAATCATTCGCTTATTGATTTCCTCTTCAATTAATCAAACCCTCAATAATTCTCATCTCGTGCCACACAAGGCATGTTACGAGCTTATCATAAACTTCACATTTTTCTCAATTATTATAAATTCAACTTAAATCAATTGAATTACTCATCACATAACACATAAACATTTATATTTGAATAAATATTCAACTTTTATTAATATTATTTTGAAAATTGGTGATTTATTCATCTTTCTATCAAGAATTAATGAGTATATACGCGACAAAAAGAAGCCAATCGTGATACAAATGGAATTTCATGATATAAAAAGTATGCAATAAAGGAATTTACAAATTTAGCAATAATTAAATCTGAAATCCAATAATCACATGACCTCTATCTTGATCGCATACTAAAACCTCATTAGGAACCTTCATGTTTTAATAGCATTATTTTATCAACAAAGGTTAAGGATATATTTTTTTTATTTTGTGTATGCTTCTAAAATTATTTTTTTATTTAATAGTATGATATAATAATAAAAAATTATATCATTTTACGTTACTCTCACAAAAAAAATAAATTCATCTTGTCAAATAAATTTTATTAGGAAAGAGGGAGAACTAGGGAATAAACTCGGGACTAGCCAATTTAGTAAATGAAAAAAGGTAATTAGAAATTTGGACTTGGTAAAAGTAAAAAAAAAAAAAAAAACCAGAGGTAGAAAAGTTGGAATGGTAGGCACAAACACAGTGGTCCACCCAAAAACTGCTGAAGCCCTTGGTTTGTCGCTTCCTCTGTTCTCATCTCCAACCCCTCGTACGAATTCCTCACTCTCTCCACGGCACTCTCTCTCTCTCTATAGTGTGTAGAGAGAGAAAGGGTGTGGGTCTCTGCTATTTTTACAGAACTTTTAACGGATCTCTTAGTTTTATCATCTCGGACCCCGCGACTCACTGTTCACAAACTCTCCCCCTCTGTTTTCTCTGCTAAGTACAATAACTTGAGTAACCCACTTGACTCTTGTATTTTCTTGTTGGATTATTTTCATTTTCAGATATTTCTCACCGTAACCCATCCCATCCCATGAAAAGTTTGATATTTTGGGGTTTGTGCATTTATTATAATTAGGAGTTGATCCTGGGCTTTTAACAGTCTTTAAACCTTAAGACATTTTATATATAAATACAGAGCTTGCTTTCCTTATATAGCTCGAAAATTAGCACAAGTGCTTTGTTGGGTTTCTTCGATGAATTCGAGATTAGATTTTTTAGGTTTTTAGTATTTGAACTTGTAGTAGTACCCTTTTTAGGTTTTAAAAGGGTTCCGGTATCTTCCTTTATAATTTACTACTATTATTTTTTTGGCCTTTTTCTCTTTTATGTGAGACCAACCTTTGTTTATAGTTGAAGTACTCTTTAGGGTTTAAGGTTTAATTCGTAGGTTCCTTTACCTGTTCAACACATCCCCTAAAACTTCAGGTTTTAGCGTTTTTCGGGTCTACTTGTTGGTAAAAGCGAGCTGCGTCTTGAGCGTTTCTTGGAGTTCTCTTCTCCAATTGGCTGTTAGGTCAGTCTACTCCTCAATTTCTTCTGACAATTGTGAGATTGTATTTGAATTGGGGATTCCTAAAATTTTGGGTTTCGTCAATGGTGTTTGTTAGCTTGTTTCCAGCTTTTTTGAGTATTTAATATCGATCTATTTCTTTGGTTTCTATACTGTTTCGAATTAGGTACTGAATTCTTCTGACATTTGCAGTTTCCTATGGTGGTGATTGTTTGTTGTGTTTCTGCATTAATGATTTGAGCCTTGCACTCTGTCTGTCTACCCGTTAGCTTCTTGAAAATCATCTAAGTTATTCTCGCAACTGAATTTTTTTTCTCTTGATTGCTTGAACACATCTAGGCATGTCTTCCTGTTTCAGTGTAGGCGGTCGGGCTTATAGGCTCGACTCTGGTATAACTTCTTCTTCATCTTCAACACTCTCTGACTCTAGCAATTCTCCAATTGCAATTTCAACTCGAAAGCCTCGAACCCCCCGAAAGAGACCCAACCAAGCTTACAATGAAGCAGCCGCCCTTCTTTCCACAGTATATCCTAAAATATTCTCTACCAAACCCCTCACAAAGCCTTTCAAATTTAGTAAATCACAACACACTTTCTTGGATGAGCCCCCGGAGTTGCTTCTTCCATTTACTGCCATAGACACTTCCGGATTCTTACTCCATCAGCCCATAGTAGAAAAGCCCAATTTTGGAGTTGGGCCGAAAGCTTGTGAAAAGCCATGTCAAAGTCCGGTGGAAAGCGATTTCTATGGGAATTCATTGGAATTCTGTGACGGGTACCAAGAAGATTTTGATACAGAATCGATGCTTGATGAGGAAATGGAAGAGGGCGTTGATAGCATCATGGGGAATTTAAGCGTGAGCAGTGCGTTGACAGATGAATCCCATACTTGTATTGGCCTAATCAACACGAGCTATGGTTACCCAATGGGTTTAGTATTCAGTGGGAATTTTGAATTTGGTTTTGGAATGGGAAGGGGAGTGAGGGCACTGAGAAATGTTGATGAATCGAATGGGTGGAGTTCTCCCACAGTAAATGTGGTCGATGTCACGCCAAAATTCAAGAAAATTTCGGTGCAAAAGAAGAAGAAGAAGAAGAAGAAGAAGGTTGAGAAGGCAGTGACAACAGAGAATTGCATTCCAGAAATTAAATCCGGGCCGCGCCTGAAGTTGAATTATGACAAGGTTTTGGATGCTTGGTCGGACCGTGGCAGGCCATTTCCGGCTGGGAGACATGTGGAAATGATATTCATGTAGGTTTCGGCGTCCAAGGAAGAAGTTTAAACCAACCTAGTTTCTGTTATTCTAGGTGGGCTAGCTCTAGAGTAGGCGATTGTTGACAGCACGTGCTATGACGCGCTAGTTTCTTTTTATAGTAAATTGCATTTAAAAATAGTCCCTTGTGCTCGCTCGCTCTGTTGAGTTGCTTTGTTTTTTTCTTATGAAATTTAATGTAACTTGGTTTTTTTTTTTTTTTCTTTTCATTCTCAGTTATAAATTTAAAAAAGGGAAGGGAGCTCGAAGAATAAACTCAACAATATTTTAATTGGACTGTATATAATGGTATAAATCATATAGGATCTATAATTGTATATGCACAGCGGCGTATCAATAAAAGGTTATTTTCATATTTTACAAATGTCCTTGTAAAATATTTTTTTTCCTGGCACTTGCGAGTGAGTCTTCAATTATATAGTGAAAAATGACGCACTAGATGAATATCAAATTAGCAACAAAGGCTTATTGTTTGATGAATGGGTGCGAACTGGGAGAATCATTGCAGTTTTGTGTTTATGTTTTGACAGGCCAGGTTGGCTAAAACAGACTTATTATTCTCAGACTTGCTGCAGTACACGGGAAACAAGTGTAACCGCAGGAAGATCAGGTGCCAGGTCAGAAAAGTCAACGCTGATCCATGGCCTAGAATGAAGGTATTCTTATACTTGCCCGTTCTTCCTCTTTCTGTAATATAAGCGCCTCTCCTTTCTTTACTGTTTTAAAATCAAGGGTCTTCTGTCCAGTATCAACATTAACAAGTCCCACTGGATGCATTATTATAAGATCTCAGCCGCTCATAATTTGTGGGACCCACATTAATAGTGGAACCCACATTGATAGTGGGTCCCACATCGCCTACCTTATTGTTTTCCTTCCATACTTGGGATGGAAAGAAATTAAAAAAAATAGTAGTACTTAAAATCTAAGCTTCACAATGCCTGTTTTTTTTCATTCCTAATTTATTAGTATTATTATTGTAGTTATCAGCATGAACCCCTCCCCAACCCCCCACCCTTCCCCCTTCCCCCTTCCCCCTTCCCCCTTCCCCCTTCTAGTATTCTTAGATTATGTATGTATATTGAATAAACCATCAAATGCATATTAAAGTCAGACGTCAGTCAACATGTAACCAAATATTGAAGCTCTCATAGTCCGCCCGTCCGCCTAACCTTTTTATACACCCAATTAAGGCTGTAAAATAAATCTAACACTTTGAACTCGATTTGTACTTGCTCAATTAAAATTTAATTCGAGTTTAATTTGAAATATAAATAATTCAAATATGAACAAATTTTAAAGTTCGATAAATTACTCAAACTCTTCAAATTATAATTTTCTATTGACACTCGGATTATATTTGCTCGAAAAGTTCAAACTGTTTGAGCTCGACTACGTAGTTAAACCTTATTTCATCCTCGATAAAATTTTTAAACCAAATCTGAGCAACTCAATACTCGCTCAATTCAGTTCAGTCACACCCCTACACGCATAACATTTCACTAGGCAACGTTAATGTGATTGGGTTACAAAATTATTTTTCTTTTACCCTTATATGTTTAGGCATATTACTATTTTATTTTTAAAAAATTTAAAAATTTTATATATTTTCATTTAATTCTCCAAATTTTGTAAAATCTCTAATATACCCTTTCATTCCATTTATATTGAGGTAGGAGGTACATAATAATATTGAGGTAGGAGGTACATTCGAGAGGAATTTAGAGAAATAAATTAATGGGTATATAGAATTCGTCAATGAACCTTCTTTTAACTAGTTGTTTATCATTTTTGTCACAACTCTTTTGTTTGTGGTTTGCAGGGGCGATTTGTTAGAAGGTCTCGTTCTTTAGACATGAGTGGGGGAACTTTACAAAAGGAATATGGAGTATAAGTATTCCTACATGTCATTTTTTTAGTACTAAATACCACTCTATTTTTGTACTTGAGGAGGTGGAGATTATGACTAGTTATGGAGGAAATGAAATAAAATAGCCCTTACACATTTGTTTTTATCTTTATATACTACATATATATATATATATCTCAAATTATAAGATCAATATTGACTTTTTAAAAATTCAATTTTAAAACTCAAAATCATTAAGTTTATATCAATACAAATATAATTATCATAAATTACCTACAAAATACTACTAATTATAAGATTTTATTATTTTTAAAATTTAAATAAATTATTTTAATTTTAATTTTAAAAATATCTCAAATTGACATTTAAAATTTTAATATTGATCTTATAATTAAATAAAAATAAAATTACTCTCTTCATTACACAAAAATGTATATTTACCATTAGTTATAATGAGTTGTTAGTTTAATAGCCGTGACATGTAATAAAATTATAATGATAAATTTTAGGACATTGTTTCGTTATACTACTATCAATAAAAATTAATAACTTAAAATATTTATCATTGTATTGACGAAAACTAAATGAATCTATGTATTTTGAGTTGAAAAGAATCTCAAATTAACTTCTAAAAATCTTAATAATTTTATATTTTGGGACGAAAAAAGTACATAAATTCATTACAAAAACATCTTTTAAAATTGCAATATTATAATTTTTTAAATGAATTTCTTAATATATGCACTTAGGGCATATGCTAAGCACACAGTTCAAGAAAATATTTCTTTGAATTATGTGCATATTCTCTTGAATTTGGTGTAAATGCAAAAATTAAAGGAATATGCACACAGTTCAAGAGAGTATTCTCTTGAACTATGTGCTTAGAATGTGCCCTAAGGGCACATGTTAAGATGACCCTCTTTTAAAAGGGGTCATTTTACTTAGATACCTATATACTACCAAAATAATTAAAAACATCAAGAGGGGGGAACTTGCCCCCAATGTGCACCCGTCCATTGGAGAATATGTTTCTTTGCTTTCTGGTGTTTGGATGGTGTTTTTGTTTGTACTCGTTTGGAGACATGACATAGTGATATGAACCTGTTAGCAGGCAGTACATTTGTCATTTTCTAGATAAGAAATAGTAAATACATTTGATTACATTGTAGTTTAGTTCTTCGTATACATAATAACGGATTCGGATTCGGATTCGGATTCGGATTTGAATTCGGATTCGGTTAGTATGAATTGAATTTCATGATAAGCTCATTTCATACTCAATATATAGGTGGAAGGGTGATCTTTACGCTTGCGTATCAGTACTATTTTGAGCATGAAATGAACTTGTCATGAAGTTCACTCTATGCTAACCACTCTCCATAATAACAATGTGGGGTCTAAAATAATCAAAATACTTTTATAATTATATATTTAAATTATTTTATTTAATTTAAAAATATTAATTTTCTTTGAAAAATTAATTTCAAACAAAATTATTTTTTCTATAAATTGAATAGATATTATTCAGAATACAAAATTTGGTTGGACGGAATGGGCGTCGGAATGGAATGACATTCCGATGTTTGATATGCTAAGCCCGTAAACATAAAGCTTTCGTAAAGCGCGTGAATATAAACGTTAGAAAGCCCGTGAACATAAAATAAAGCTCGTAAAAATAAAGCTTTCGAAAAGCGCGTGAACATAAAACTTTTAAAAAGCGTAAACATAAAGCTTCCATAGGCCCCAGCGAAGAAACAGTTATTTGAGTTACGGAGAAGAAAAAAAAATGCCTCTGTTCATTATTACATATATTTACATCCATGTATTTATTATTTGTGAAATTTACTGGTAGTATCAATTATCAAACGGAACTTATAGGGTTTCAATGGAATTCAATTGAATTGAGTATGTGGTGAGGGTTGGCGCAAATTAGTTGACGCTGTGATGCACGCAATGTGTTTGAGGAAATCTTTAGGAGATCATCATCCAGTTACACAGCTGAGTTGCAGTTGGGTAAAAAACTTAAATCTTCTATACACCTTGTGATTTTTCACGAGTTTTAACGACTTTCCAAGTCTTATTTTCCTTACTCTCGCAATTGTTGCTTAGTTGTTAGTGTCCATAAAAAAAATACTGATTCAAATTTGTTTATTGAAAGCATAAGTTTGGTGGCTTGATTGGGAAGACAGCTGTTCAAAGTGAAAGCACCATTTAGAGCTTGTTGTTGGAGCTACAATTTTATTGTCTATGATTTTTTTTAACATCATGAAGTTCGGATAATAATGGCGTTATATGCTTTCATAGATTGTGCTCATATTGTTGCATTAGTCTGGACAGTGGGATGTGCTCATGGGGGATTTCCCAATGGGAAATGACATTTTCCCTTTTCTTGCTTGTGGGAATGAGGAAATTGTTGTGTATATGAAACTTGCTTTTCAATAGGTATCTTTAACGGACCTCTTAATGAACCAAGAAGATCTGCGAGGATAATCCTAGGGCTTTCTCTAGTAAATTCTTAACATTTAACCTAATTTTGTATCTACAGTGCTGCATGGGATGTCTAACTCGTTATGCCTATCAGGGTATTCCTGTTATCTTTTCAATGATTATGCTAGCAAATATTGTATTCAGATTTGCATTTTGCTGCTGAAGAGAACAAGATATGGAAAAGAATATATAGGAGGAAAAAGGCTGCCTTGTATTGGGTCTACAGATATTAGCATAACATTGTGTAATTGAATTATGCTAAGGAGTATTCTTTTCTCTATGTTTTTTTTCCTTTTCCTAAAGGTTTCATTGTTAGGTAGCTCAATTCAGCAAGGCCTTTTCCCATGGACCGTGTACAAAAATCATGGTCAATCACTCCAAACTATGTAGCTTCTTAGTTTGATCATTTCTTTCATAACTACATTGATTTCATGTTGTACTTATAAAGATAATTTGGTATACTTGCCGAACTAATTTTTTTTCTTTACTTATTTACTTTTTGGAGAAGGTAATAATTAAACCGTCATAATATATTAGCTTTTTTTTGGAACTTTTCCAGTTTATGAAATAAGATATCCGATGCAAGTGTTTCTTGATACATGTGTTTATTGTGATTTAGGTTTTAATTGAAATATTGGTGTATTGAGTTCTGTTTGTGAGTGCTGTTTTGGTTTGACCATTTTGGAGTATTCTCGTATTCAATATATCATGTTTGCTTCTTTACACTTCATATCTCAAATCCTAGCTTTCCTTGCTTATAATATCTCAATAAATCAAGTTTGAAGCTTCTCTCCTGAATTCTGGAGGTACTTCATATATCTTTTAATATTTACTGCTTTCTATTGTATCAGGAAAAGCTGGCTATGGACAATCTTGAAGTGGATATTCAATAAGCCTCCCTTAGTTACTAATTATTTCTGGTAATTCAACTTTTTTTCTTTGCTTTTTCTGTGGGGTGGGGGAGCTTCATCTCAACTGTCTGCTCTAGTGCTTCCTTAACTTCTTCTGCATGAGTTGTATGCTTTTGCAAGCCATTAAAATGTTTCTATCCTAAGTTGAATTTGATTTGCTAGCATCAAATTTTGTTCTTCCATCTGCTGATCTGCTCCATAGTATGCTGTCCAATCATCTTGAAGGAGAGACCAGAATAACTCTATCTATCATCAAGTTCGAAACTTCTTCTCCCTCTTAGCCTCTCATTCCATTCTGTGGAAGTTTATCTTTCTGGGCTACTGCATTTTTCTTTCACCGTCACGGCTAAAGTTGGGGGGATGGGAGTCTTATTCTTTTCAGGAAGAACCTTTGATGGGGTTTGGGGGAGGGGGTGGGGGTGGGGGGGAGGGGTGGGTGGGTTGTCTTATATGATGCTTATCATAGGCTGTTCTATCTAAGGACTCTTCATAATTTCCTGGTTTTCTTTTACCTCACCCACTAGCAACTCTGCATCTTGGAATTATGACTTCTTCCATAATCTGAATGATAGGGAGGCGTAGGAGTTGGCTTCACTTCACTCTATCCTTAATTCTTGTTTCTTTTACACCCTGTCTGCTTATGGGTGTGGATTCCTAATCATCATTTTCCGATCAATTAGGAAGAATTATTAAAGGATGTTATCTACCACACGTCTCAATCAAATTTAAATTATATCCTAGCATATCCCTGTGAAAGTTGTAAGTTTTCATTTACCCTTTTGAGAATCTATTCACCAAAATTTTAATGCAGCTTCAATTGAAAGAATTGTGTTTATTTACTATTTTCATTTTTACATTCTCATGATAGTGTTGGAGTTCTACAAGGAAAAGGATTCAAATGCACAAGAGGAATAATGGCTTCAGAAGCAATCTCTTATTTACGAAGCTTCTACAAGCAAGGAAATGGGTTATCAGCTTTTTTTAGCTTTTTTCATCACTATACTTTAGCTCAACTTACAAATGCCTAACTATACTTTTTTTCTTACAGTCAACCAATTAAACTTTAATTTAGTTACAAAACGTCACAAAATCAGTTAAATCATGTTACTTTAAATGGGTTTCCCACATTTTATTACACATACGAGAGAGAAAACTGACATGAGTGTAAATGAAAGAAAATTAAGAGGAAAATGAAAGAAAATATTAAAAAACAAAATAAAATAAGAAAATTTAGCAAAAAAGGATTTTTTTTTATTTATTTTTGTAATTAATAGAAAATGATTTTTAGATAATTAATAAAAATATAATTAATTAGGAAATTATATAAAAAGAATGCTAAAATTAAAAATGCTTTTCAAAAAAAAATTCTTACTGACTTGGAAAATGAATGAATTATGTGTAGTAAGAATGATTTTTTTAATTAGATTTTAGCATTTAAATTAGCTAGATTAAAGGGAGAAAATAAAGTCCATGGATAAATGATTTTTTTATATATATATTAAATAAATATATTTTTTAAACATTTAAAATCTATTAAAAATAGAAATATGCTTAAAAAACCTAAAAGTTAAAATAAATTAGATCATTCTAAACAGATTAAACAATTGGAATCATTGTTCATATTTTTCTTACCAAACACCATCACCAACAGCCTTGTATCACCACTATCGATCCCTTGCACACTAGCATCGCTGCCCCTAATTCTTCAATCAAATTCAATAGATAAAACCCTAGAAAAATAAAGCACCACCATACCTATCAATTGAAAGTACTAAAAATTGACACCCCAAAAACCACGACAGCGACGTGAAAAAATGGGCCTTATTGTTCTTGCAGCGCACATAATAGAAACCCTTGGTATATTTTCGTTTTTGTTTGCTATCTCTCTCCTTCTCCTTCACAACTCCGGTGATAAAATAAAATGAGGAAGTTTATGGAAGAAATTAAATAAATTTCTGACATAAATTTAAGAGAAATTGTTAGGAAACCTAATCTTCCTCTTTGCAAACGTGATTAGAGAAAGATTGCCGGCAAAAAAGCTTGGATTTTTGTAATGTCATGACATGGTTGAATTTTTTCAATTGGGTTGAGTTGAGAAATTGAAGAAGATTAGGAAATAAGTTGATTATTTTCATCAATGCAGTAGTAAAAAAAGAAATATATTTCCCTTCTTTCTTTGAGTTAGTTTTGTGCATCTATATGGAGATTTAGATCTTGATCTAGATCTAAGGTAACATTCTAGACTTTGAATACAGATTAATAATTTTTGAGCTCTTATGTTTGATTTTGAAAACCAAAATAAATTACTAGTATCTTGTTAGTGGGCGGGTTTTGGGTAGATAATGGGTTATGGGTATGTTATATTTAAAGTGGGTTGCTACTTAAATTGGGGCAAAATTGCCCACCTATACTGAATGCTTTAAATTAGAATAAATTAAGCCACATCACATTGCAGTGCCAATATTCCATGAAATTTTTAACGCCCAAGATGGAATTTTAAATTTTTGTAAGAGAATTAAAGTTTAGTAATTTGGCTGTAAGAAAAATAAGTATAGTTAGTCATTCGTAAGTTGACATTAAAGTACAGTGATAAAAAAACATTTAACCCGCAAGGAAACCCTTATGGTAGGTAATTTTGTCATAATTAACATAGGATCAATTTGCTAGCAATCAAGAAATTGCTTTAATATATTTTCCTTTATTTTCTTGAAAATGAAATGAGAAGATAGAAAGAATGAATTTATAAAGAGAACATTAGAGTTGCAATTCAAAATCGCAGCATAAAATTGTTCTTCATTGGCACTACAGCAAAACCAAATTCTGCTTTTTGTTCTACATTTTGAGAGAACAGAGATAGTTTGATGCATTTTGAGACTGGGTTTGAGCCATAGCTTAACTCTGGCAGGGTGGTGCTCTGACATATTGAACTAGAATTCTAGAAATATTGGGTCCACAAACTCAAAATAAAATGGTGCTTCTTAAAAAAAAAAAATAGCCAAGGGAAATACTTTATAGATGTGCTTAAATTATAGTAACAAGATTCTCCAAGAGATAAGGTCTCTTTTAACCTTTTAATACTTTTGCAACCTGCTCCCTACAGGATTCCAGAAGCCCAATTAATGACCTACAATCAATAAGAGAATACCTGAATAATAGGTGGAGAGTCATTGAAGCTGCGCTAGCGCTATTTGTTATGTAATCATGTTTTGTTAAATAGAAACTTCTTCCCCTTTTCAAATAAACATAATTTCCTAAAATCATCTTCTCTGTTATTAATGTTTCTGGCAATTATATTTTATTTATTTCAGCTTCCAAAGCCTCAGGCCACCTGTCCAGAATATGTGAAGTTTAATGTATACTCATGTACATTGGATCTGCAACTTGCGAAAGAGGTAGGCCTGTTGCACTTTATTTGGTTGTCATATTATTGTGATTTCATTTTGTTATAATCTTTTAAGACATTAAATCAGAATGGTAAATAATAATATTTTCTGGTATGTCTTTTATTTCTCTGTATTCATTAACCAAGTTACGTGTGATGCATCGAAGACATTGCTCATGTCTAGTTAGTCGCCTCTTTGAATAAAAAGGGCAAATTGAGGATGTTTGAAATGTCTCGACTTATTCTCTGCCATGTTTATCTAGTATAATCTCCTTAACTGCCATGCTACACCAAATGGTGTTATTTGAGTTTGTGTCTGTGTTATTATGTCCATCTGACTTTCAAACACATTGAAAAGGTTACAGCTAGTGCCACAGAGTACCAAATGCCTTTTTTCTTTACTCTTATTGAGTAGTTTTGTTGTCCTTATTAAAATTTGCCTTTTTTTTCCCTCTCTAAGTGTGTTTGAGGATTATCAAAATTATACTGCTTTGATTACTGAGTCAGAATAAGTGAGAAGAGAAGGAACTAGCTGAGTGGAACCCCTCAAAACTGTCAAAAGTGGTCCTAGTGTGCCAGAACATTGAAACAGGATTTTGTGCTTCACATTTTCAATCAATTTGCCTATTGATTCAAAAGATCATGTTAATAATGAAATAAGAGATGGTGGTTGAAATTTCTCCTAATTTTAATGTTCACGTCGGTATTCAGGCAAGTCCTATTAAGCAAGGTGGTCAGTCTTACGTGATATGAGTTGCTAGTTTTTGTGAGTAGATGACATTGAATCGTTAAAAGAAGTGGTTTGGAATCTTTTGTTTTTATTATTAAAAAAAAGAACATCTCTTACCTTTCTTATTAGAAGCGGGAAAAATGTGGAGAGGGTGAGGACGGAGGTTACAAGTGGTAGGAGGGAGAATTTTGCTTAACCAAGCCAGTTGTTTTTTAAGATGTATATACTAATGTTGATTCTGTTGGCCCTAAAAATGCTTCTCCATTCCAAATACTGTAAAATTAATTATTTGGTGTGCAAATAGTAGCCTGTCCATATATATACAAATGTATAAGCCAGGGGTGTATTGAGATTAGTATGGTTTGGGGGAGGCAGATAAACATGGAAAATGATAAGAAAACTTGAAAAGATACAACGAGGCTGTCCAGCAAGATGATCATGAAGGCGAATGCTGTCTAATAATTTATTCTTTAGTGAATCTCCTTTCTATAGGGGGCTTGTACGTGTGTTTTGGGTGGTATACAATTTGTATATGGGTCAGACCCAGCTGGCTGGGTTTTTCAATATAAGAATACTTGTAAACTCAAGGGTTGTTTGATTTAACTGAATGAATAATTAAAATTTTCTAAATGAGCTGAATAAAGTAGAGAGGTTTTGTCGCAAAACAAAATACCAAATGATATATATATATATACACACACAAAAAAAACTTTAAACTGTGTGAGCACTTTAGAAATAATAGATAACTCGATTGTATTTAATATTATACCGTGTCAGTATACCCTTTCAACGTGCAGGTTTTGTATGTTACGAAGGATAGTTTAGTTAAAATTCTTATGAAGATGCTAGGGGGGATAACTTTTTGTAAAAGGAATATTGCTCCAATTAGATGGTAATGATGAACTCGGTGAAAAGGGTTATCATACTTGCTTAGCTGCTGATATGTATTGAATCTACACTACATTGATAAGCTGCAAGTTTACTTCCCAACTGGATTGGGTTGAAATTTGTGGCTTGCTAAGGTCTTATGTACGTTATCCATTATGATTTTCATTTATGTGAGGCTAAACAGTCGATGATTTTCAGCAGATTGTTCAGTCCAGCTGATTAAAAAAATGCTTTCAGACTTGGAGGTTCCGGAATTTGCTTATGAGCAAACTGACAACTTGCAGAAGTTTGGCAGAAGCAGACAAGCTAGCTGACTGATATAGGTGATGAAGTCGTCCACGGTCAAAGCCATCGTGGGATGTGATGCAGTTGTTGGCTTTGGCTCTAATTTTCTGTTGGGGGTTTGTTGACTATTTCCATCCCCCCCGTAGTTTTCCTTGTTATTTTCCGAAAATAAGCAAATCTGGTTTGCTCTTGTAGTAGCTAACATGGTCATGCCAAATGAGTATTATTTGTATAGTTCTTGTAGGTACTTGGACATAATGTTAACTGGGTTTATGTTTTATTTATATACAAGAATCTTTTCATTATTTATTATCAATCATTCTCATATAACCTCCTCTCGCTATTTTGTGCATCGAACTGGTGTTGATGGGGGAAATTTTGATAGTTGTAAATCAGCATGAGTTTTGCATTGTCAAAAGCATCGTCCGGCATTACTTTTGGTTCAATGCCTTATTTTCCTATGAATTTGCAGAAAGTTTTAAGACCTTTGCCATATTATATGGAAGCAAAGTGTCCCAAATAGAACCACACTGTTTTAAGGAGGAAATAAATAAAACCAACAAAAAATAAATAAGGGGTTTTATATATAATTTTTACTGGGTTAAAGCACTTAGTTGCCATCATCAATTGAAAAAATGAACGCACCCACCTTCTTGATTGTCAAAATTGGCATAGGGTTCTCACGTTATAATTGAGTTTAAAAAGAAAGAAAAGGGGAAGCAGAGGATACTATTTATTCAATAGAATAGAAGTGAAGAATGCTGAGAGATGTTATTTCTAGATTAAAAATTTATATTGGAAATTAGAAACTTCAAAGATCATTTTCAAACACCATATGATGTTCAAAGTTTTGGTACAACTTTCTTGATCTCCGTATGATGTTCAATGTAAATGATGATATTCTTAATGATCATACATTAATACTTCTAAATATTCATTATAAGTTATAAAGTGCAATCTATGAAAGTGGATTTTATAAGATATTTTAAAATGCCCAAACAAGAAGATGGTTAAATGTGTTAGAAGCAATTCAAAACTAAATTGAAATTACTACGTAAGAATTAAATTGACAAGGAGTATTAACTAGAGAAAGTAGCTATTATGAACAACTTCAATTGATCTCTCCAACAAATTACTATACACATAAATTTACCTAATAGGAAAAAAAGGGATAAATGTATAAAGAAAAATATAGTAGTCCTTGAAATATTTGAATTACTATATAAAGTCTTAAACTCTTATCATTAATATGTACTCCCTCTGTTCCTAAAAGATTGTCGTTTTAGAAGAAAAAAATTGTTGGCTCAAAAATGTTTGTCGTTTACAACTTCCTAGAAGAATAAATTATTACTTTCCTATATTACCCCTATCTTCTCTCGTTGTCCTAATAAATTCTCTCCCTTTTATTAATTGTTTTCAATTTCCCATAAAGGGGTAGTGATGGAATTTCAAATAAATTTTACTAGTATTAAATGACTTTCTTAATCCATGTGCCAAAACCTTAAACGCGGAGGTAGTATATTTTTTGGACTTTATTATGTTATTATTTGATTTAGACTAGGTTTGTTACATAGTAATTGTCTCAAAAAATATAGGATTCTTTTAACATGTGCCCTTAGAGCATATGCTAAGCACACCGTTCAAGAGAATATTCTCTTGAATTGTATGCATATTTTCTTGAATTTATGTATTTGTACCAAGTTCAAGGAGATATGAGCACAATTCAACAGAATATCCACTAGAATTGTGTGCTTAATAAAATTCCAAATACATAACTTAAAAAGAGAAAAAACCAGGAGAGAGGGGGCCAGAACTAACTAGTCTATTTAAAATGAGAAAAAATCAGGGCCAGGAGAGATGAGTTACAAAGATTTTTAGGAACAGAGCATATAAGAAAGAGAGAGAGAGAGAGAGGGTCTGGGTGTGTGGGTTTGGGCTAGAAGAGGCTACATGCAAGCTTCTCTTTGTACAGGCTTTCAAAGTACCCATTAGCGGCTAGGCCTCCTCATATTATCATCAGCCGGTTCCTCCTTGTTTTTTCAGATCGGTCAGGTATAATTTCTTCCTTTATAGAGTAATTGAACTTGTTTCTATGTGTTTGAAAATCTATTAATTTACCAATTATCTCATATATGAAGTAGTGGGCAAACAGTTGGAGAAAACATTGTTGAATTGTTCATGTGTGTAGTCATATTTCTATTGTAAACCTTATTCTAGATTTGTTTATCCCTTAATTAGGTTTTACAATTTAAGAAGTGTTATATGACCCTTGCAATATCACTAAGTTTTTCCTTCATCAATCTAAGACATGGTTGTGATGATACTTCAACATGAAGCCCTAAATATATCATCTATTACATATAAGGAAAAAACTGATAATGTACAAGATTTTTTTGTGGGATATTAATTAACTGTTTATAACAAAACCAGGCTAATTAATTGGTGTAATTAAGTTTAATATAACATATCACGTATGGACTCTAATAAAGTCTAACATGGATTGGTTATATGGTAATGAGCTGGCCCATTAATCTTACTGACTCAGGTATATAAGACAACTAGGTTACCTCCCTTGATCTTACAAGTAGAAATATTCAAAAAACCTTAGCTGAATAAGGGTTTCTCATCAAACCAACATTTAGCGAATCAATGGGACTAGTATCTTGTTCATAAGGAAATCCCGAAGAAATTCCATTGCGTTTTTTGGTGATCAAGGATTTTAAACATGTTACATAAAGTTTATTATCTCTATACGTGTTAGGTATTCTTCTATCAATGTACAAGGACTTACAGACTTGAGATGGCTTTGGCTTGACTCATGTGTTTAGCTCAATTGAGTTTTTCGTATGTTATGCCTATCTATTGAATATATTTGAAGGGCTGAATGTATTTACCCTTTTCATTGAAATGGTTCATTGACAATATCGTAAACAAATTAATATATAGTTAAGACCCATAATGAATTCAATATGAAGGAAGCACGGACATGTCCTGGAAGCCCCATGAATTCGTGTCAGACACAAATTCACTTCGACACGCACCCGGCACATTTCCGTGAGCTTCCTTTTCTCTTTTATTTTTTTATACTCGGACACACCTTGGACACGCATGGGACACTCCTGGGGTAAAAAAAATCCAGTACTTAAATTGCAAGATAAAAGTTAATTGAGGGTACCCATATGCAATTTGTTTAAAACTAATTCATTCAAATCGGTAACGAACCATATGGTGTAGGTTGCATATGTTATAAATTTGTATATGGACCATGTGGGCTGCCTAAAATGGATATGTTATAAATTTGTTTAAGTTTATATTATGCTCTATTAATAATTAAATTTATTTATTGTAAAAAATACATTTATATTATATATATATATATATATAATTGCACGTGTCCCGTTTTTTTGAAAAATGTCGTATCTCGTATCGTGTATCCTGTCCTATCCGTTTCCTGTGTCTGGTGTCTGAGTCGGTGCTTCATAAAATTATCCAACTTATACATTGAACTGATACTTAATGACATAATTAGGTAAATAATTCAACAAAGATTTTGTTGAATTCGTGCAACCTTGCTGAGGGATACCCAGAATGTGGAACATATTCTTTTTCATAGTGATTTCATTGGTAGTATGTGGAGTACTTTCTTTACACTTTTGGTGATAGCCGAGTCATTGCTGAATCGCTTAAAGACTTGATGGTGTGTTGGGGAAGGGTTAAAATTGGTAAAATAATGAGAAAGAATTGGATATTTCCTCACATTGTTATGTGGTCGATATGGAGGGAGCGGAACAGAAGATGCTTCGAGGGTGAGGAGTTTTCAACTGTAAAGTGCAATAATTGCTGCTGAGCCTTTTGGTCTTCTGACTCTATGAGGCTTATCCATCTGCCTTTTTTCTTTCTTGGATTTTTGGAAAAGATGGCACTTTGTTGGGTTTTTTCTTCCTAGTGGCCAAAAGGTTGTATATGTTTTTGTAGGGCTTGTTCCTCTTTTAGTGAAGGGTTTTTTGGGCTATGCAGAGTATAATTTTTGCTTCTTGAAATCTTGGGGATTTGGGTGGCTGTAAGGCCTTTTTCGTTCGTCTCTTTGATTTTCAATAAGTGATCATTTATAGAAAATAGAAGGGATCCACGATGCCCACAGCCACGTCACAAGCCAAAAGAACCAAACTTTAATCTCAAATACTCAATTATATTAAACTTGCGGGAATTACAATACTCTTATATAGCAAACTTCATATTAGGACCAACCGACTAAGTAAACTTGGAGACCAAATTGACTTAAAAAGACTTGGACATCTCTTTGGACATACAAGATCAAAACATATAATTCAAAACCCATGATTTAAAGCCTTTAACTCCAACCCACTTACAAAATCCAAACTCAAAATCTACCAATCCCTTTACACCTAATAATCCCCAATAATTCTAAAAGTACAACAACATAATCCTAATTGACCCTAAATCTAGTTACATAATTATGAGCCATAATACTTGAAGAATTGTTTGTTCCTCCGACTTGCATTCTGCATCACCAAGTCTCTAGAAGAAATTGAGTATTGACAGCAAGAGCCTTCAAAGCTGGCCGGAACTCATTTTGTTGGTTGGTAATCTTTAAGGTTATTTTGGTCATTTGGGGTCTTAGGTTAATATATATACAAGAATTTGTACACTCCGCAACTAATATATTATTGCGAGTTTCTCCTCTCCCTCTTTCTCTTTCCCTCTTCTTGGTTAAAATCTTTCAAGCTCTCATTGTGAGACCAAGAAAGATGATGAACGACTGTCCTTTTCACTACATAGATTGGCAATAATATATTTTGGTAAGTGAAATTTTTTAATAATCGAGAAGCCAAAACTATTCTCATCTATATGATTTTTTTAATTTGATTTTTGTCATCCTTTATGATTAATATGCTTACCCTTAAATGGTATGATTATCATAACACCAATTTCATTGAAGAATCTGACATTGTATATAGATTTGCTTTGTTTGTTGTAACGTAATAATGCTCCTTTATTTCTAATTCTACTGTTCTCGATGGTGGTCTTGGGATTCTCACTCCTTTAGGAATCTCAGTGACCATGATGCCAATGAGTTGTGTATGCGGTTAATTTGTTGAATTTTAGACAGATTTTCACCTCTCTAATAAATGATTAGACTCTACTCTTTTGTTATTTGTTTTGGTAAGAGCTTTTTCTCTTTTCTAAACTCGTTCTCGTGCTTTATTTCAGTTTTCTTTAGTTTTGGTCATTTAGAAGGCAGACGTTCCATCTAAAATCAGGGCATTTATTTGGTCGCAAATTCTACAAAGGTTGAATTCTAAGGATCTTTAATAGGGTTGCATACCCACAAGACTTTATCGTGTGTTATATGGAAGTAGAACGATGAGACGCACTCTCATTTATTTTTGCATTGTCTTGTTGTTTGGGCATTGTGTAACTCGATTTTTTGGAATGTTAGGAAAGGAGTGGGCATATCCTGCCTCAATGGAGTATTTGTTGCTTAGTTGGTTTAAAGGTTCTTGAGGAAGGAAGAATGCTAAGACGTTTAGGAAGTGTACTATCTTTTACGTAACAACAACCCCCCCCCCCCCCCCCGCGCAAAATTTAGGCTGAGTATAATGCTTGGCTTTTAGATACATTTATTTATACTTCCCTTTGTTGAGAGACAGTATGTTTTTTCTTACTTTTTGATGCACCTCTTTCATGTTTTTTCGTAGGAGTATTTTGTTGCTTGATCTTTGTGGAGATAGGAGAGCTGTCCTTTTTTGACTGATTCCTTTTCTATTTGCACTTGTTATAGGATGGGTGGACTCATTGTCCCCTATTCTCTTGTGTTTTCTGATTTTCTCTTTTTCTCTGATACAATTTCTCCTTATATGAAAAAGGAGGCACTCCTAGTAACCAAGAAATATCCTAGCTTGCATTTGATATTTTTTTCACACAAGTGTTAGGTGTATAGAAGAAAGTGAGGATTATGGAATAAAAATGAATTTCAGCTTTAGGGTAAATAGTAGGAATCTTCTGTTTCAAATGTGAATTAAAGTACCCTTAACCTCTTAGGATCAAGGTTTTGGGTTTAATTTGAATGACGTGTCTGATTATTGAGATGTCTGAAAATGAAGGCACATCTGACTTGAACGAAGATAGTGGATAATATTTCCAGTACTTACAGTAATCAGGTTTTCTTGTCCTCCTCGTAAGTGTGTTTCGTAAGCGGCACTGGTTAATATGCAGCAGAAATCTAAATAACTTGTAGCATGAGGCAATTATATTATGAACGATATGCCTTTTAGAATGTACTAGACATCTTTAGGATAACCTGCTGTTAGAAAACCTTGTTTACAAGTTTGGTTTAAATATTTAAGTCCAAATATTCGTTTGCTAGTTCAGTTAGATGAGATTATATTGAAGTACCAGAGAAATGTGCTGCTTGCTTGCCGAGTAATGGATGGTGTTGTTTGCTAGAGCTTAGCTAATGCTACCTTGGAAAGTTCTTAACTTTTTGGCTCTCTTTTTGGGTGTTTAATTTCTTAATCTCCATATTGGATCAAATGAAGATAGCAAGAAATTTACTTCATGCTCTTTAGTTGATTATTATTTTCTCCTTGAATGTGATCAGGTAGCATCCATAAGTTGGTGAAAAAGAGAGTTATGTGATTGATTTATACGTCATCTTTGAGGCCGACATAAAGAACGTCAACACATTGGCATCAGTTAGGAAGAAACGAGACATAATTTAGTAATTAGTAAAATGTTTTAGGTGACGATGTTGATACGGCGTTCCCTTCCTAGTTCCGTTGAAGCTGGTCTATATTTTACATCTGACCACGAGGGAAAAGAGCTTTTGTGTGACTTGACCTCTGGTGCTGAAACTTGGCAGGAATGTCCAAGATGTGATAAACATCCTAACGTTGGCCATGAAAGAGTTGTTTCATTTACGAAGAGAAAAAACGTCTGTGGTTCATGCTCCTTGAGTTGTCTTAGTAGTTCTTCCCAACAATCAACCGTGGCTACAATGTCCGAGAATTCTACACCTGCTTTTGTATACCAGCGAAGGAAGCTGCAAAAAGGATATGTTTCTGTCTGCCCAGTCCAAGCATCAACTAAAGCAAAGCCAACTAGTAATTGTGTTTCAGCCATCAGTTCTGAAGACCCTTCAGTGGCTGCCAAGGAACATGTAGTCTCTCTAGTGGAGGTTGAAACTGAAGCTGACAGAGCTTCTGTTATGCTTCCTGCGGAATGCAATAGAGGGGCCCTTGTTTCAAAGTCAGCATCTATGGGTGGATGTTCTCTTGGTGAAGAGCTTGGTTCTGTAGAATATCCAAAAGCTGACATGCTCAAATTTGTAGATGTCTGCTTTGTAAATGACAGCTGTTCATCATCAAAAACAAATCTATGTGCAGCTACCTTGAAGACTGAAGTGGATGACACTGGTGAGAGCTCCTCATCTGATGCATTCATTAAGGACTCGCAGGATGATATATCTAAAAAGGATGTATGCATCTCTATCCTTAAAGGCCTGGGGCTACATAAAGGAGTTTGGCCGATTAATAATCATGCTTCTCCTGAAGTTCTTGGTATCAATAGTAATTGCAGCTGTTGGCGTTCATGCAAAGTTTGTGATCAGTCGGAAATAACAATGAAGATGTTAATTTGTGATCAATGTGAAGAGTCATTTCATGTCTCTTGCTGCTACCCCCGCCTGAAAAAAATACCTCATGATGAGTGGTTCTGTCATTCTTGTTTGAAGAAGCATCGTAAAATATTGAAGGAGTCAACTAGCAGCAGTGAGATGAGCAGATGTAGAAATGCAACTTCCAAGGGTGTATTAGGTCCTATAGCAGTTATGTTGGAAGACTCTGAGCTTTACACCACCAATGTTCGTATTGGCCGAGAATTTCAAGCAGATATTCCTGATTGGTCTGGTCCAATTGCCACGTATGTATGTTCTATCTGTAATCATTGTATTAATTAATTCTTTTTCTTTCTTCGGTTCGTTTTTCTAAAATAATGTTGATGGTGTGACAGTATAAGTCTTCTAGTGTTTGCTCTGAAATGAGATACATGATAACAGTAATCTGCAGAAGTACTCTTCTCTGCCTATATGTTATATTATACATATCAAAAATCATATGCAGGATACATTTCCAGAAAATTGCTATATATCTATTTTATGTAGGAGACTTTACTACAAACCTCCTCTGAGTTGTACACCTGTCTAGCACAACGCGTTTAATGTGAGCATGCCCAACATTTGAAATTTTTGGAGTGTCCACCATTACTTGAGCATTGTGCACTTATAGGATGGTGTATTGTCTTTCTTCTAAGAAGCATGTTATATTTTATCCGTATTCTCGTTGTTGAAATCTCTAGTATCTATAATTCTTATAGGTAACAAGTTTAGTATATATAATAAAGCATGTTGCACCCAAGTCCTTGATGAGTACCTATTTTTCTTGGTTTGCTTGATGTCTAAACTTTCACCCACATAACTTCACAAGCCCTTGCATTTTAGTGTCTTAATGAATTATCCGTCTTTTTTATTTTCAAAATATAGGATCACTTTTTTAAAGTCAATTTGAGATATTTCAAATTCAAAATTAGTATAAATTCATTTAATTTTAGACAAAGCAGTTATGAACTTTGTAAATTATCTGAAAGTACTACTAATTACAAGATTTGACGTCTTTAAAAGCTAAATGAGTTGCATCATTTTGAAATTGAAAATATATTAGACTTCGAAAAGTCAAATTTGATGAAAATATTTTGAAACAGAGGGAATATTTGTTTTCATTCTCCTCCTTTATTCTTGTTTGTTTGTTTGTTTAAATTTTTTTATCTTATTCGTTCTTAAATTGCATCAATATAAACCACATCTTGTCTGAAATGTGGTGGTGTTCATTTTTCATTTGTTTTTTCTTGCCTAGCTCTGTTGCAGTCTCCTTGCTTATCTGCTTATATCGTCTTGATAGTGAGATAACCATATTGTTAAAATTCCGGTGTACAGACCTGTTAAGAGTAGACAATCAAGGGAATGATGGGTATCTCAAAACTTGTCTGAAGCCTCTCTTTTTTTGAGCTACTACTTTTCCTGAGATAGTTCTTAATTGAATCAGAGGAAGGTTTTTGCCACCATGTACGGTATGGTTATTATGATAAAACTTGTATATTCTACCCACACAAAATAAGTAAAAGTATACACATCAGCTCGAGTAATGGACCAAAGTTAATTATGAAACATAAAGGAGCTTTACATGTTGTCCGTCTGTAAATCTCATATACACTTCAACTTGCTGTACTTCAGAATAAAGGTTACATGTACCCAGAAAGTTATTCACGTGTGCTTGAAGTTGGCTTTGCTTGTGTGTTTGATGAACTAGCAGCATCATTGGGCACTAAAGAAGCTAGTTCTATCTTTGATGCCTTTTTACTCTATGCACCGTTTATGAGTTTACCATTTCCTGTGTAGTCTAATATATAGGTGTTGCCCTTGGCCATTTTATGTTTACTTTGATGAGATTTGGTGCAGTGAGGTTGATAATATTGGTGAACTGATGGAAATAAATCCTTCAGAAGGTGTTAGCTTTCAAGTATGCCTCCTTTCTTTATAAAATAACTTCATTGTTCCGGTTGGCAGTAGATTTACACAGTACTAAAGAGAATTACTTCCTCTTTGTTTTCATAGGAGAGGAGTTTGGGAAAGTCGTATAGACTTCGCTCTATCTGTAATTGGCTTCAATGTCGAGAAGTCATATACGGTATTGGAGAAGGTGTTAATGGAACTGAATGTGGAAAGTGGCGCAGGTATACAAAAAAACTGTTTCTGTTTCCAATTTGTTAATAGTATCTATCGTTTTTTCTACAAGTGATTCACGCAAGATATTTTACTTTTTTTAATAATATATCTGATGAAAATAATTTCTTTAGATATGGATAAATATGCCAGGGACATCAAGAGAGTGAGATTTAGTCAAGTAGACTAGCTTTTATCTGAAATAGTTACCATAAGACTGTTTGTACATAAGTGATACCATGTCATTACACGTGAAGGCAAGGAGATGGTCTAAAGAAATTTTAGTGATAGTTATTTTTAATTTTTTTGTGGATAAATATAAGCTTGGTACTTGATCAAAATGAATCTTGTCAAGTTTGGACTTTTTTAGGTTTGTGCACTGGAGGTAGTCTATGTAGCTAAGAAATAGAACAAAATGAAAAGCATCCAGAGATAATATTTGTATTCTTGATATATTGCAGGTTTCAGTTTTGTAACTCTGGGCATGTTTCTTGTTCTCTTGAGCAAATGTAATAGTGCGGAATTTAAGTTAGTAGGTTATGATATATGAAATTTATTTCAGAAGTTGGCAATAATCAATGCAAACTTCAGATCCTGCGTTACTCTTTTTTTGCGTGCATGATTATTTGTGTATTACGCCATAGTTATGCTCATTCTGTCCCACTGCTCATTAAAGTGATTTTTCCCTACTATGTTAATATGTGCATTGTTTTGCTTCTGATTTGTTGTTTCCTTTTTCTTTTAATAAAATTTCCTTCCACATTGTTTCTCAAAATGATTCTGAAAATTTCTATAAATACTCGATATGATTTATTTACTAAAGTTGTTGTATTACAGGGCTCCTCTTTTCGAAGTTCAAACTGATAATTGGGAGTGTTTTCGCTCTTTCCTTTGGGATCCAACTCATGCTGATTGTGCTGTGCCACAAGTAATAATAACTATCCATCTATAATTGTTCTTGCTTTTCATTTTTGGTCTATTCTGTCTTATGCATAATCTAAGAATTTCCATCGGTACTTTATAATGTAAGTTATGCTATTGAAACATATATCAAGCAGAAAATGTTTCAGGTTCAGGTGGGTTCTGAAACCTGTATCTGCCTTAGGAAATTATATATATATATATATGTTTGTGTGTGTGTGTGTGTGTGTATATACAAATAATGAGTATCTGTTTTATTCTTGCCTCAGTAATGTTTTGCTGTCTTCTTTTTCTCTTAGGGTTGTTTTTTGGTTACCTTAGTTTGGCTTTTATGTACCATTGTCCTTTCAAAAACATCTAAAGGAAAGTCACTGGTGTCCTTTTCATATTTGATAATTTGGCATCTCTGGTCACTATAGCTTTAATCACTTCCATTCGTGAAACTCTTTATGTTTCTTTTATAATTGGTCTCTATATTTATCCATTTCAGGAATTGGATACAGATCAAGTTCTGAAGGATTTAAAATATATAGAGATGGTATGTTGTAGCAGTTTTGTTCTAATGCCTCACAAATTTAAATTTCTATAGGTTGAGATGAATGGTAAATTCTGTCTTAAATTTTGATTTTGCCTGTCGCATTTCCCCATATGCTCGCTTTTTTAGAATTAGCAAGTTTCAATTTAGTATGGTTAGTTAAATGGACCTGGAATCTCATTTTCAGTTCATTATTTATTTAAAACATGTCGCAACAGTGACAAGTAATATGAGGGAAGATCTAATTTTGGTCTGTTGCTTGTTATAAGTTGTTTCATATGCACCTGTCTAGCTGCCAACAGAACCCCACCTGTAACAATGTAAGTAGTCATCTATATGCCCGTGTTAGTAGATTTAGTTGCACTCAGCTACTCGCAGATAATATTTTTTCATATGTAACAAATGTTAACAGCTTGTACTCTCTCATATAATAACCAGTTCACTAGTATGTGGAAAGAGTTTTAGTTCAAAATTGAAACTTCAGCAATAGTTTCGCATGTTTCTATCTTTATCATTCCATTTGATCATAGGCATGGATAGAGATTTCTTCTAAGGAATTTGATTAATTTTTGTTAAAAGTATGATGTATGTTTTTGGACTCATTTTCTAACAGCTTAAGATTTAAAGGAATTGATGACTTAAAATAGGGTCAGAGATCTGGTTTCTCCATGTCTTATTCAAGTCCTCTTGTTTTTGTTTGTTTCTGCCACTATGTTTGGGAGTTGCATGCGAGTAGTGCAAGGCTTTTAGAGCATCTGGCGTTTTAACACTTGAAATTTATCCTAGCTTAAGCATTCGGCAGTGATTTTAATGTGTAATCCAAGTATTTGATACATTTCCACTATGCTATACTAGTGAAGACCTTGATACATTTTATATGCCATGCAGTTGAGGCCTCGGCTGGCTGCTAAAAAACCCAAACTGGGTTGCAGCAAGAGTGTTGATTCCAATGGTCCTGCTGAGGATGTGAGAAATATGGATACACTTTAGTTATCCTATTTGGAATTTGCACATGAACATGCAAGCGAGGTAATTCCATTCGGCCAGATTTTCTCCGTCACAATTTGTTTGAAGTGGGGGGGGGGGGGTATATTTGTTCAAAATGATTGGTCTGAGTTGCTGCTGGTCTGTGATTTCTTTGGCGTTTTGTGTTACTGAAGGAACTTTCAGAATACTTCCTTCATCAGCCATTGTGTAATCGAATGCCATTGAAGCACCGGAAAAGGAAAACCAATTCCGTCAATCAATTCAATTATTGATCTTTTAGCATTTTCATCTTATGGTATTGCATCCTTTTTGCCCTAATTTAGCAATGGATGGAATTTAAGGAACAATAGCTGCTGGTGTTTAAGAGTTGGCACATATTCTTGAGATGATGAGGATGTAATAGAACACAAGCTATATATCTGGGGTGCTCCTGAAATATGTCAGTTTGTTGAGGGACCTGGATTCAAATTGTATCTTTCTGCCATCTCCATTTAATTACTCGTTCAAATTTATGATCAGTCGGTCATTTTATTATACGCTTGCACAAGAGCCAATTTTATATATATACCAAATGATAAATCAAAATGGTCAGTAAATTGACTCATAAAATTTATAATTAATAATTTTAATTATATATTACATAATTATAATAATCATCGAATCGATTTGAAATTTAAGTAACAAAAGCAAGAAGTTACAAGAGAATTTGTAAGAGTAGCATATGGCGCACAATTGTCGCATGTTGTTCGTTACACATTTATACCGGTGGATAATGATAAGATAATTTTGGCGCCAGCCCGTATGCTCCTTAAATGACCAAATCAAACTTGGATTTCCTTGTTAAATTATTAATTAAGCATGGGTATTCCAGTAATATTGTGCACAAAAACACGAGCGAGCTTGCTTATGTCCGCGTCAGACGTAAAAAATAGCCTTACCTCCGACAACTGCTAAACAACCAGAATGTATTCTTTTACATTTGCCCTTTTTTTTCAGTTGATCATATTTTGGAAAAAACAAACCAAAAAATAAATAAATAAAAATAACGAGGAAAAGAGAGAGGGAGAGAGAGAGAGAATGGTTGCCTGGTTGGTTTATCTGTCAATGGAAGAAGCTCACGGTTATGATAGAGAGAGAAGAAGAAGAACATAATTTATCCACCACCTTCTTCTTCTTCTCTCTCCTCCTCATATACTATCTTTTTCTTCTTTTGTATTAGAATCAGAATTAAGAAGAGATTAATTGATTGATTCAATTATTTTGAGGATATCATTTTGCAGTAATGGGTACTTTTGATAGCTTTAGAAAAGCTTATGGGGCATTGAAGGACTCCACCAAGGTCCAACTTGTCAAGATTAATAGCGAATTCAAGGTCTGTAATTCTTGTTATATAAGACTTTTTAATCTTCATCTGGGCTTGTAAATGTATGCATGTTATCATTTGTTTTCGTTAAGTAGACATAATTTAATTTTTCAAGTTTTTGTGTTAAACATTTATTGTTTAAATAAGCTCCCCAATTTTTTTTTTTTATTTTTTGATGGTAGGATTTGGATGTTGCCATTGTCAAGGCCACAAATCATGTAGAATGTCCTCCTAAGGAGCGCCATATTAGAAGTGAGTTTTGATTTATGTTTTGTAATAATATGTATGTGATCGATAATGGAATAAATCGCATTTGGTTTTAATAAGACCCCTCTTAAATCAATATTTCATTTATTTATTGTTTTTCACCTATTTGTTCTGTTGACAATTACCCATTTTGATAGAGTACATCTTTAATTGAACATGGTTTGGAATTATTCCGGCTCAGAAGGGCTGTTAGTTTTGAAATGGATCTTTTTATTGTGTATGGATTGACATTACAATTTCTTCTTTTTCTTTTGGAGAATCTCATTTTTGTGTTTTTCTGTTCTTCATAGAAATTTATTCTGCAACCTCTGTGCTTCGTCCTCGGGCAGACGTTGCCTACTGCATTCATGCACTTTCTAGAAGACTGTCAAAGACACGCAGCTGGATTGTAACGTCTTCCACATTCGTTTGTTGATCTGGTTTTCATTTTTTTGTTCACTTAATAATTATGTTGAACTTGCGATTTCGTACTTACTGAACACATCACCTTTTTTTTTACCCCAAATGATATCATAATGCCTGTTAGATAAGAAAAAAGGTTGGATTAGCTACAATTGGAGTTTCTACCTAAATTTCTACTAATTCAGTTTTAAATATATTTCTAAATGCGGTGAGTTAGGAACTTTGTATCTCGGCCTCTTGTATCTTACCTTGTGATTGTCAACAGGTTGCAATAAAGACATTGATAGTTATTCATAGGACATTGAGAGAGGGTGATCCCAGCTTCCGAGAGGAATTACTTAACTACTCACATAGGGGATATGTTTTCCAGATATCCAATTTTAAGGACGACTCGAGCCCTCTAGGTAAACTGATATTTTTTTCAATGTAGCATAACAGAAATTCATGGTTTGATGCATGTCAAATTTGAAAAAACTGAACGATTTTTCTTGACTGATATAAATATCATGCAGCTTGGGATTGCTCTGCTTGGGTCCGGACATATGCACTATTTCTCGAGGAACGGCTTGAGTGTTTCAGGGTATTGAAATATGATATTGAGAGTGAGCGTTTGACTAAATCAATACCAGGAACATCCAAGGTGTGATATTTTTGCTTTAGAAGAGGTCACTTTTTTGACTTTGTTATATGTTTTCTAGTGATAGTCAGAAAATACATTAAATACTACATTTTTTTATGTCAGGTGCATAGTAGCACGCGGCTTATGAATGGCGAAGAGCTATTGGGGAAGTTACCAGCATTGCAGCAGCTCCTGTACCGCCTAGTAGCATGCCAGGTAATTATTGTGCTCCTCGAGAAGCTGCTGTGAGAGGCATCTTAAAAGTATGGCTTGAAGTGTTCAATTTTTGTTATCCAGTTAAACCTTTTTTTCCCCTTCAGATTAGAGTATCTAATTTGTACTGGGCGAAAAAACACAATATCTAACTTGCTCCTAATTTCTGCAGCCTGAAGGAGCAGCTTTCCACAATTACCTTGTACAATATGCCTTGGCTCTGGTATGCACAACTTAAACAAGTCTAAAGGAAAAAGTGCATTGTGCTTAGCATCTGTATGAGCTGAAGATTTTTAGGAATGTCTGTGAAGAAATATGAACTAGTACATCTATTAGCAGTGCCACTTCAGTGAGTTTTTTCAGTTAAAATTACAGAGATTCCTGATAAGCTAAAATCTCCAGTAGATAGCGCTCTGAAGACTATTGTTGAGATTTTATGCCTGAGAAATTGGAAGATTGAGAAGTTCTAGAACAGAGTTTTGTTGTCTCTCATCTTTTTGTTTTCAAAGGTCTACTACTTGTTATCATGAAGAGAGAGCTTCATAAGAAATTTTATTTATCCACTATAGGCATTTTTTGTATATAAATATCAAAGATGACTTGTTATAATAAGACTTTGAAGGATCTCATACTCTTATTGATGGAGTGTTGTTTATAGTTGGATTGAACTTTCTAAGATTCAATCATAATGATATAGGTGCTGAAGGAGAGCTTCAAAATATATTGCGCCATTAATGATGGGATTATCAATCTTGTTGACCTGGTATGATTTTACTTTTGTCTCTAACCTGGACAACATTATTACCTTTTAATTATGAAGTCCTAATTTCTTCACCTTCCTGCAGTTCTTTGACATGTCCAAACATGATGCAGTTAAAGCACTCCATATTTACAAAAGAGCTGGACGACAGGTTAACACCTGCACTTTTCTATGTAAAAACTAATTGCTTCAAGCAAATGTTTGGTAGGCCGTATTTTCTTTTAGACATTCTGGCTATTTCTTTATTTCCTTTGCGTTTTTCTTGTTTTTATAGGCTGAAAATCTTGCTGACTTTTATGACTTCAGCAAAGGTTTGGATCTTGCAAGAAAATTCCAGTTTCCAACACTGAGACAGGTTCTATTTTCTTTTTGCTTTTCATAGTTCGAACTTCGAAGTTAAAAGCTGTAGAAAACTTCAACAGATTTTCTTATGTGTGGGTCTTTCTGAAATCAACAGCCGCCACCTTCATTTCTATCAACAATGGAGGAATATATAAAAGAAACTTCCCAAATTGATTCTGCCTCAAGCAGGAGACTGGTGAGGACATTCATTTATTTCGTTTCTAAACTTTCATTTTAAACACATTTGCCAAATTGCGATATGTTTATATATGCGACTTTGCACTGTAATGCCAATGTATCATGTGTTCAGTCATTTGCATTGCATATATGTTACTTTGAGAATAGGAGTATCAGGACACTGAGCAAGAACCCGAGAGACCTGATGAACCTGCTGCTGAGGAAAGTGAGAATCAAGAAATTGAAGATGTTGAAGATGAAGAAGAAATGGCAGATACACAAGAGGAATCTGAACCTAAGAAAGAGGATGAAGTTCCTCCATTGATAGCTACTGAAGAAATCGGGGACCTATTGGTAATTTTAAAGATTTTACTCTGTTTCCTTCCTTGGGCTATTTAGCAAATTCTCGAGTGTGTCATCTTTCAACATCTGCCTCTTCAGGGTTTGAATGAAGTAAATCCAAGAGCTGCAGAACTAGAGGAAAGCAATGCATTGGCTCTTGCCATAATTCAACCTGGTAAATGTTATATAAACATAATTTTTAAATCTTTCGTGTTTTACCTAGTATAATTTGATCATAAGATTTTCCTTGCATAGCTTCATTCAATTCAATAATTTAGGCACAATGAATTTCACTATTTGAGTGGGAAAGATTTTCTTTCCCCTTTAATAAATGTTGTCCTAAGGAAATTCCCTACAAATATGATTGCTCAAGTACCAAACAAAGATCTTCAAGGCAGATATGCACATTATTACTTCCTCGTTCACATGTATTGATAAATTCTTGTGGACACTGGATAAATTCAAGATCCAATAACTATAGCTAAGAAATTTCTGCTGGAATTGCATTTCCCTATTCAAAATATCAAATTGATCATGACGTTGCAAAAAAAAATAAAAAAAAAATCTGATACGTAGATATCATGCAGGTAATGATCCCCTATCGACGAACAATGATTTGAGTGAAATCGGTAATACATCAGGTTGGGAGCTAGCACTAGTTACGACACCAAGCAACGATAATAGCAACGCGACACAAAACATCAAACTGGTTTGTTTTGTTTTGTTATGTTTTTTTCATTCTAATTAGAGTTGCCCATGTATGAAAAGTCTTGTAATTTGGGATCAAAATTTGATCTTTTATTGACCAGTCAAGTTAATAACTTGGTTTTTTTTTTTTTCCGTTAGTTGCTTGCACATTTAGCGATCCTGTCCGAAAAATATCTGTTTGGGTATCATATACATTTATTTCCTTGAGATTCTACAGTGTCCAATTTGGTGCTTCTAAGATTGCTTCCATATTCTATAGGTGATTACTAACAACGTTGTTGGGTTATTAGGGGGGTGGATTCGACAAGCTTTTACTGGATAGCTTATACGAGGATGATGCGGCGCGGAGACAAATACAAATGCAGCGTGCAGGGTACAACACGTACGGATATGGATTGTCCCAACAAAACCCATTTGAGCAGCAGCAGCAGCAGCAGGGGGATCCATTTACAATGTCAAACAGCATAGCACCACCAACCAATGTACAGATGGCCATGATGATGCAGCAGCAGCAAGAACAGCAGCGGCAGCAGCAAAACACGATGACGATGACGATGGTACCTTATCAAAATCAACCCCAATATCCTCAACAACAAATGCCATACTTGGGATATTCAAACCCTTTTGGAGATCCCTTTAGCTGTTCACCACAAAGCTCAATGCCATCACAGGGAAACCACACATTACTCTAGGCATCCCACACTTTTTCATTTTCTTTGAGGTCTGTGTATTCTTTAGACATTATTATTATTATTATATCTTCTTATGAAATATGAAATACTCTGCTAGCTAGAATCGAAGTCAAATAAAACTCGACATAATATTTTGTTTAATTTAATCCAGTAACATTATAATAGTACAATACAATTCGGGCGGTGGAGTAGAGCCTGCACTAGAGGACGTTGGTGCCTGGTGGGTGGTTGGCTGCCTTGGCTTGTCAATTAATGTACAGCTAGCCGCCTGCCCAACAGTACAATAATTTCAAGAAAATACATTACTATTAATATGCGACAAAATGTAGTATTGAATGTTAAATTTCAATATTTTAAATAAATTCAGTCAGAGGTCAAAACTCGTTTTTCATATTTCCTTATATTTTTGATACCATTATAGGAGTATGTATTTATTATACCACTAATATCATAGCATAGCATAGGAGAGAGGGATTTAAAATATGTGACGTAAGTAAGGCTTAAAATAATGTTTTTTTTTTATAAAAAAAATGTTACATATTTGGTGAGCTTCCTTTTGAACTTTTCGTGATAAGGTTTCCTTGCATATATATATATAATCATAGATTCGAAATTATGTAACAAACGCTGTATAATGAAGTTTAATTTCTGTAGTTTGTCTATTCCTCAACAAAGCAAGTTACAGTCATCTCCCTGTTAGGCTTAGGGTCTTTAAATTGTATCCGCATGAGTGAAATGAGTTAAAATTTGATAAACTAATCGTATATACACGAACAGGATCATGAAACTTCTTCACTCAAACAAATATTATAATGTCTAATATAAGTATTTCATTAATGAAGTATTATAATTCTAACACCGATTTTATATATACACGGGAATACATAAAATTTTATTTACCCACCTTCAGTTATTTTTTGACTTTGCCACGGGTAAGGGTGTAAACGAATCGAGTCGAACCGAGTATTGAGTTGCTCAGATTTGGTTCACAAAATTTATCGAGTATAAAATAAGGTTTGATTGAGGCTCATTTAGCTACCGAGTCGAGCATGATTCCGAATCGAGACCGAGCAGTTTGAACTTTTCGAACGAATATGATCCGAGTATCAATAAAAAATTACAATTTAAGGAGGTTCGAGTAATTTATCGAACTTTAAAATTTGCTCATATTTGACTCATTTATATTTGGAGTCGAGCTCGAATCGAACTTTTAATCGAACGAGTACGAATCGAGTTCGAACTATTTGCTTATTTTACAGCCTTAACCACGGGATACAAGGACTCTTCAGGTTAACCACGATTACTTTGATAGTACAAAATGTCAAATATAAAAAATACTACTCCATCATTCACCATCATATTTCGTGTTAAAATATTATGTCTTTTTTCTAGAATTAAATATTTTATTATTTGTTATAAAATTAAGAATGTATTTTGAGGGCACAGGATGTAAGGTTACCTAACTAACGTCATTGCATCAGATATTATTTTGAAAAATTATAAAATTATTTTTTATATATAACGTGACGATGAAATATATTCAATCGTGCAGCACGACAATCATTTTGAATTCTTTTAAAATGGCTTTTAAAGACGTCGGACTCAGGACTGTCGAGTTCGGGTTCCACCCATATGAAGAACGTGACGCCGCTAAAATTTGAAACCTGAATAAAATTACTTTTTCCAATAAATAATGATGCCACATCATCTCATAAATTCTGACGTGGCAAACAATCACGCGAAGGGAAGGAAAAGGATTGTGGGAATTGCATTCCGGCACGTGGTGGTTGAATCTTGCACGACCCTTATAACTCAATTCAGGCGCCAGTACTATATGATTCTCTCTCCTCTCTCTTATTTATTAATCCCCCAACACCCGGAACAAGAAAACGTTTTCTGCGGAAATATAATTCCATCCGCCATCTAATCTAAAAACATGGCGTCAATGGGGATTCCTTCTGTAGGGAAAAACTCATCGGCATCCATTCTTGATCCTCATCGGGTTCGATCGAATCAGATTTCTCGATCGAACCGTATCGTATCGATTCCCCATTCCGGATTCAGAAACCCATCTTCTCTTCGAATCTCTGCATCCATGGCTGTATCTGATATTCGTTCTTGTTCACCCTGGTTTAAATCTGGTAGTAATAGGCTTGTAAATCGAGAAGATTCGAAATTGTTTCAAGGGAAAGATTCGATTTTCTCCGATGATCCGGATGGGTGGGTTAGAGGTTCAATAGTTGAGATTGTGAAGAACTTGAAAAAAGCGCCTTTGTTGGCTCATGTTTATTGTAACAATGGTGGGTTAATGGAGGTGATAACAGAGAAGGGTTTTGCAGAGGATTGGCCTAATTTGAAAAAGGAGTGGAGGGAAGGAGAGAGAAAGTATCCGGATGGAGTCATACTTGTTGAAGAACTCAAGGACAATGACGATTTGGATTTGGAAGAAATTGGAGAAGACGAAAGAGAGACCAAGGCTTGGGGGATACTGATTCAGGGGAAAGGGCCGGAGAGAGAATGCCGGCCGGCTTGTTATTTATTAAAAACTTGTAGGGTAAATTCAGGGGTGGGTTTGTTTGGGACTCATTTTAGCTTGGTGAAGGTGACTAGTTTTAGGGAAAGTGCCTTTTCCCAGATCAGAAATAGTTGGTTGTTGCACTATAGAACTTGATTAGTTTGGCACAGATAGGGGGAGGGGGAGGGGGAGGGGGAGGGGGAGGGGGGGGGGGGGGGGAGCAGTCAAACCAAAAAACTTCACCCAGACTCAAACTTGTAAATTTATTCAATCTTCTGCTTGGTTTTAAGCTCTCTCTTGTTTCCTGTTCCTTTTTCTTCCCATTTTTTTTTCCATCTTTTGTAAATCCCAGCCGAACTTCACATATGGAGTAATTCTTTTGCAGATGTGTCAACATTAGAAACAAGTGTTATTGCTGTGCTTATGTGTTCCCTCGTGCATCAATTTGATATCTGCTTTAACATGAGTAAATTTTGTTGAGGCCTGCAAGCAGCTCACAGTAGCCTATATAATTAGTAAGTTGCTGTTTGTTTACATCTGATTGCCTCTTAATGGACTGACTCTTATTCGCTAAGAGGCATGATGCTGTTTGTTTTTTTTGTTACCTCTAAATGCCTCTTAATCGGTAAGACAGAAAATGAAATCTTAATAATTTAGAGGTACCTCTTAATGAAATTTTTTTGATAATTTTTTTTATATAAATATATTCAATAATATTATTCACTTCATTTTTATTAAATTGAATATTTAAAATTATTAAATAAAAATTTACCCTTTAAAATAGTAAAATAGTGTCATTAAGAGACAACTTACTTTTTAGTTATCAAACAGTTTTTTAGATTCAGACCTCATAACCATTCAAATGATCTAATTTATTAAGACATCATAATCATTCAGATCTTAATCGCCAGATTTATCAAACACAACTTAAGTTATGCATTCACTAACTCTATAATTTACCTGTTCGGGAATTACTTATTTTAAAATGACTTAAAGTTAAAATATAAGTTGACTTATAAATTATTTTAAATTATACTTTATAAGTAAAATCATTCGGCATCAATTTAACTTATAAGTCATAAATTAAATTAAAACAAAATACGAAGGTGCTTGACTAATACCGACTTATAAGTTAAAATTAAAATAATGGCTTATAATGATTAAAAGTTGCATGTCCTCTTTTCGGCTGGAATGGTCCCTTTTTTTTTTATAATTTTTTTGTATGTATTGTTTGTTCACAAATCTCATAAAATATTTGTGTCTTGAAGGCTTCAAGACACAAATTATTTACTGTACTACAAAAGTAATTATTTTAAAAATATATTTTTAATTTTAAAATCAAATAAAATATTTACACCCCCACAGTGTGACACGTGCAAGGGTGATTCTATAGCCCGACCACTGGCCAAAGTAGCAGCACAACTTGCACAAGGCAGATTGTGAAATGAAACCCTCCCAACAAACGCGGCAAAATTCCTTTGGGCCCCATAAACCCCTGCACACTCTTGTTTGAATTTGAAAGTTTGAAACTCGTACAAACGAACACACGCCAAAACAAAAACAAAAGCAAAAACAAATTGTAGTAGTTAGTTTTTGGCGAAATTATAAATAAAAAAAAACATAAAGCTACTGCGAAAATTACCAGAAAACGCTTGTCAGCGCGCTCTTTCCTCCATTCAAATCAAAAAATCGCCAACACTCAAAAAAATCTAATCATATTTATGGTAACCACATCCGCTCTTTTCTTTCCATCTCTTTTAAAAACCCTAAACCTAATCACAAATTCTTTACTACAATATACAACCAATGGTTAATCGATCTTCAATCTTCTCACTCTAATTTTTTTCAATCTTCTCTCTTTCTTTCTCCATTTTGAATCTAAACTTCTGGGTTTTGGAGCTGATTTTTTTTTGTGTGTGTGTCAAGTTTCTTGGAATTTTCTTTTCTTGATAACAATGGGTGATGACTGTGGTAGAGGAATAATTTCAAACAAATCTTTTGCTATACCCAGATCTGAATCCAAGGTTTGGATTTAGAATTTTCAAATATCCTGTGATACTAGGCGAATTTGATTTTCTTTATGGTACTCATTTTTCTGGTTTTTTGGTTTGATTTGTAGTCAGTGGCGGGACAGAAGAGGGATAGTTTAGAAGTTGGAGAAAGATCGGAACTTGGGCATAAGAGAGTAAAAATGAGAGATCTTGAATCCGTGTTTCGGTCCGAAGGTAATTCTGTTTTTGTAAGTATTTTTATGATGATAAATTTGATTTGGGTAAATACTGAATCCAAATAACTGAATTTATCCTAGAGGGTGATATTTTTATAGAGTTAATTTCGGATTATGTAATGTACTGAACTACTCAATGGAGTCAGGCACGTACCATTCAAAAAGATAAGAATTGAGAATTTCTCGACTTACTAGAAACAAAAAAAAAAACAGTTTCCCTTGATTTTGAAAACATGTATACTCACTCTTCCAGAAGGAAGAGGTGCCATTTTTCTGATTATTTACAAAGAAAATTTCACTCATTTTTTCTAAACTCTCTGTCTGGTGGGGTATTATATATACAAGTTTAGTTTATCTGCTTGGTTTATGTTAAAGCTTTGAACAATTGATGCTCAAGACCATTTTTTGTTGAATTTATGCAAAAGGAATTGACACCCATTGCCACAAATCTTGGAAAAACAAGCAAGCTACCGACCTTTCATATTTTGCTGAAAAAGAAATCTCTCAAGTCGCCAAGGAAATTGTAACCTTGAATTCAAATGCTTTACACTCAGGTAGAATTGGGAAGGACACGTCACATGTAGTGGTTAGCCCGCCCTTCCTATCACTTGGTCTCAATGCCACAGTTGACATGGCCAACAATTTGACCAATGGTAATACTCAGGCATGTGTTGAAGACACCAATAAACTGACCTCAGATTCTGATGTTAATTTTGAGAAGTCAAGAGGCCTTGGCTTGGACCTTAATGCAGAAGATGTTTCTACTTCTGTTAACCATGGCACGTTTTTCCCTAACAAACATTATGAGCAGTTGAAGTTGAGAGATTCTTCAGAGTGTGGGAGTACTTGCGGCCCGTTGGAGGAGAAAGATCCAATGAAAGTGTGGAAAGAGATGAAGCAAAATGGTTTCATGTCATCTTCACATGGAGGTGTACCAATGCCGAGGCCACGTGGGAGGAAAACTAAGGCTGATGGACTCAAGAAAAAGATGGAATTTGCCAGGAGAGAACAGGTTGACAGGTTTGCGAAGATTGCTGCTCCTAGTGGACTGCTTAGTGGATTGAACCCTGGCATCATAAACCATGTGAGAAACAGTAAGCAGGTTCATTCTATAATAGAGGCCCTTGTGAGGTCTGAAAGACGTGAAAATTTCCATGCAAGAAACAAACAAGAAAACCAAACTAAGACCGGAAGATTAGAATCAAGTGACAGGAAGGATCTGGAAGACCTGAATTGGTCAGGAATGAATAGATTCAATATTTTTCGTGAACATGGTTACCTGAATACTTTGTCAGGGAGGAGGAAGACAATTAACTGTCCTATGAGTTCAGAGCATATAGGGGAAGAAAATGACTCCATGGTAGAAAAAACAGGTTTTGATAAAAGTCATTGTCTATCATACTCCAACCTAAAGATTGAGGAGGATATACTTGCTCTAAAATTGTCATCGTCTGGAACTATGGCATCAGAGAATACGAGTTCTTTGTCTAATGAGGAGTCAGCAAACCTAACCAGTGTTTCTTCTCTTTCTGTCAAAGGTTTGTTTTTTATTTCTAGTATGCTATGTTCCTTAGCTTTTATAGATGTTTATTACTTGATCTGTGCCATTTGGATGAATTTAGAACATGGTTAAAAGGATCAAATAAGCTTTTTGTAATTTAAAGATTCAGTTCAGTAATTTTTTAATGGTTAGATGGCGGATAGTCTTTCAATTATCAATATGTTACCGTGTACTTGCCAAAAATTGATATAGAGATATACCTATTCTAGAAGTTGAAGAACAATCTTCATGCCATTTCATGAGGGAAAGTCATGCCCATAAGCTGATTTATATTATCCTTGCGTATACAGCTGCTAATGTAGCTTCTCAATGGTTGGAACTTCTTAATCAAGACATTAAAGGACGCCTTGCAGGTATGCTCAACTTTAAAGCATTACTGCAGACTGTTGAGGGTAGGCAATTTTCATGTCAGCCTGATAATGCAGCTGTTCTATTCTTGCAGCATTGCGACGTAGTAAGAAAAGAGTGCGAGCCGTAATTAAGACGGAATTGCCTTTCTTAATTTGTAGAGAATTCTCTTCTAATCAGGAGAATGATCCTTATGTTACAAAATTTTCTGTTAATGGTTCTTCGGATAATGCTACAGCTGCCATGCACAAAACCAGATGGAGTGCGCTGTTTGATCAGATGGATAAAGCACTCTCTGAAGAAGAGAAACAACTGGTGAGTCATTTAGCTAGAATAGTGTTCTGTCTGCTTGTGCAAATTGACTGTTCAGGCATGTTTCAATAAATTATAGTTCATCTCACGTCAGTGCTGCGTGGACACGCAGTATCTTGAGGCCTAGGCACCTAGCATATGTACTCTATAGACTCAATGCCATCACTTGTTTTGATTTGATTATGACATGAAACATACCGATGGCAGTTCATTCTAGCAATTCTAAGTAGTACCTCTAGTATGATATGGTGGTCGTTCTAATATGATGATGGACAAGTCATGATTGTAAATCTATATGAAAATGCATGCCCCAAGTCCCAATACCTGGTTCTCTGCTGATTTAAATTTTAAAACTCCTCGATGCACTGTTGAGTTCCCATTTCTAGCAATGGTTATTAAACTGATTTGCTTGTCTGAGTAGCTCTTTCATCAGGCCTTGCGATTATGTCTCAAAGATAAGCAAGGAAAGGTGGGTTTTTTTCCCTTGTAATGCGTCAAATCCTTTGCCTTGAATATAGTCTCATTATGGGATGTACATTTTCACTTTTTCGCCGGTTACTAGGCAAGGTTTTCCTACCTTCACATTATTCTTTTTTCTTATCCTTTTCTGCAATGAATATTACTTCACTTCTATCTTGCCTCTTGTTAAGGAAGGGTGCATAAACAAGTCTTCTGTTCAAATTATTATTTTCAGGAAAGTTGGTGGAATCAAGTGAAGGAGATGCAGTTGCATTGTGACCGCGGTCTTTTCCAATGTAGTGGAGAACCTGGTATGCAGCAACTGGGCACATCTGAAAATGACTGCAGGTAAGTTGGAAATATCCTTTCAAGGAACAAATTGTAATATTTTTAGCCCTTATTGCTACATGAAAATAAGAATATAAGATTGCCTTGTCTTTGTAAACAATTATTAGTAATTTATTACTCTCATAAGCTCTAATTAGGGATCATCATCACATAACTGATATTGGTTAGTCTAATGCTTGTTAAGGCCTGCAATTTTTTTTTTTGACAGTTGCCAATCTGTCTTGACTATTTGATCATCTATTCCTTCTGCAGATTAGTGAAAGGGGACAACTCTGAAAGGGAGCGGGAGCTAGCTGTCAGGGCTTCTGCAGCTGCCTTTTACTCAACATGCAACTTTCTACAGTCAATGGAGAGCTTGCCCTCTTTTTGATAATTTTTGCTGCAACCATCTATTCTAATCATACAGTCATACAGTTCTTTAGATCCTGATTTGATTTGTGTTAATCACCATGGGCATTAGGCATGAGATAGTTCCTTCTTTTTTCTTCCTTTCTGTGTTAGAGAAGAAATTATTGTTGTTAACAACTCTAATTGTTGCCTTGAAAATTCATGACTGCCCTTAATAACCGAATATTCCCTCCTCTTTTGTTTTTAATTAGATATTCCAAGGTTGAACAGTTTGGCTTTCATTCAAAAGTAAGCGCTGTAGCCGGTAGGGTTAAATTGAATTCTCAATTTTCTCATATATGCATGTCAAATTCAGATTGATTTTACTCTGAATTATTTACATCATCCATTCGACTACGCACCCAACAAAACAGCCATCCCTTTTACCTATCAACGATGCAGGAAGGCTTACCTTAAGCCCCTATAATTGCTTGCTTGTTGCTTCCACTTGAAGAGACTTGACTTATACCATAAGTACTAGAAATTATATATATATAGATATAGAGAGAGAGAGAGAGAGAGAGTGGCTGCTGCGATTAATTCTACAAGCCACTGTAACACCAATACATTCATACATCATTATAATAAGCATCAGTAAATACAAAGAAGGCTGCTGCTGCTGCTGAGATACTTGTCAGCAAAAATGATTACACATAACAGAGTGACCATATCTCAAAACTCAACCTACAAGGTTTCTCATATTACATGACAGAAGTTTTCTACAATTTACAAGGCTTTCTATTTGAGATGCGAGTGTAGGGAATACAACACTACATTCACACCAGTATATTTAAGTACTTGCAACCGTGGCATGTTTGCCGATATATAACAACTGCCCTGATGGGGGGCCATATTGTTCCATGCAATGCAACTCTAGAGCCAGTTTGGTGCCATTCTACTTGATATAGGCTTCGTAGTTGCATTACCTGGAACCTTGGCAAGTGAGCGATACTGCAACTTCACACTCTCTGCTTTGTCCAATGTCTTAACTACATACCTGTTATTGATTTTTAAATTAGTAAAACCATATTAATAAAACAAGAAACTTGTTCTCCAAAAGTTGAGAAGCCACCAAAGATACCAAATGGGCTAAAATCAATTATCTATGATGTTTCTTTCTAATGTTAGGCCAGCAGGGTCTCTTAACGCCTTCTTTTTTCTTCTCATCGGATTTCTTTCACAAAGACTTGCCATGGTAAGGAAGAAGGGGTCGAATTGACTTCCAAAAGTCAACAATGGTCTTATAATTTGGAATGAAAGGAGTATAACTGAATGAGCAGGTAAGTTATTTTTAATTCATTTATGCTTAGCATATAATTACCAACCACACTAGCAAGATATCCACAAACCAATTTTAAAGTAGTTTATACATGCAGTATAAAAAGCATGAAGTCACATCTCAACAAAATTCGTATCTTTGAGCAGAGACCAATCAACTACCCCAAACCTATAAGTGGCTAATATCTATACTGCCATCCCCAATGGAACAGTTTTGGTAACGCATTTTAAACCCCAGTCGCACACCGGAATATGCAGGGGAGATTTTAATACTCGAGTCCCATAACTTGGCATGACTTTTGGGTAATTATGTGGTGGACTAGTGACCCAGGTGATGTTATTGGATAGTGGATTGCTCCTTATCCTGAGCTCGCGTTAAGACCAGGTGGTGGTCCTTCATGGTGCGGTGGGTGTGGAGCCCATAGGAATTGATTTTAGACTTGACTGTGGAACTTTGACTGTGGCCTGATGAGAACGTTACGGACTTAAGTGGGGGAGATTATAATATCCCAGTCCTACACTCCTATATCATAATGTTGGAAGTAAGATGTGGGATGGACTATATAAGGTCTCAACTCTATTACAAACTTGTCATGGTGAGCCAGTGGTGGACGAAAATGACCAAACTGGTATTATTGGACAGTGGTTTTAACCCTATTCTGAGCTCGGTATAGAGCTGGATCGCTACAGGCTTGGTCATCACCAAGATCATTAAGGCATGGTTTAAACTCCCTCTCCCAAGTTTATGTTATGTGTCTAATTCCCCTATCCCAGGTTCTTGAATATGCCGGAAGGTATAATTAATTCAATCAATGTCAAGGATAAAATCTGTCTGAGCATTACTAAAGATAGTTGAATTGCAAACAGAAAATATAATGAAGACAAGCAGATTACAGCGAGAAAACAAACATGAAAAAAAAAATCCTACCCTTTCCAGGAAAATTAAATCACATCAGGGCAGATACAGCTAATCCAACAAAGAAAACCATCGAGATAGCTACTGATATTAATTAGTGAGATAAAACATTAATATAATGATGAAAAGAAGACGGAATAACAGTATAAACATGACTAACCATCCATTCAAGCATTGAGCCGTTACAACAGCCTCACGTCCGACAAAACGCTGTGGGGTCCTCTTATTGCCCTGATTTCCCCCTCCAAATTAATATTTCCATCAAATGGTAATCAAGCACTGTAAACAAAGCTAGGAACTTGCATAAAAACCTTTATGATAACCCTATCAGTCACGGAAAATGGAAACTGAACACCTCTGGCCCTTGGATGATCTATGAGTGCTAAATCACCATAACCACTTTTATCCTACATGAAAACAGAAATTAGTATAGCGTCAGGGATGACAGCTCTAGTAGGCAGAAGTCTCCCAATATATAGCTTGTCATTCTCACATCTCAATTGTTTTGTGTTTTTTGTTTTTTTTGCTAAATGCTCGCATCACAATTGTTGATGCATAAGGATATATAAAGTTGGAATGGATTTATCAGGCAAAAAAAATAAAGATATACGAAGTAAGAAGTTGAAGCAATCAAAATGACAGTCACCAGATGAGAAGGATGTCAGATGGACAGTTCAGCCAAAAGATATTTGAATCAAGTAAACAGGATATGCTAATTTTTATTTTTTTATTTTTACTTTTCCCCAATTCAAATCACCAAAAAAAAAGGAAGAAGAAGAAGAAGAGAGAGGCAGCAGCTCCACTCTGACAAAAAAAATCGTTTCCAAAATAGATTCGCATTAAATTATAATTCTAACAAACATGGAGATGCTGCAGAGTTTGGGACACAAAGATAAACCTGTTCAGATTTCTCTCTTCTTTTAGAAGAACGATATGCATGCAACTCTTCTTCCCGACGGAAAGCCTGGACAGCAGCTCGCAGAGCTACACAAGGACAGCAAAGAAAAGGTAGCATAAAAATTTAGAAACAAACATATAAATGTTCTTAAACTTGAGAAGTAAAATACTTGGCCTCGCCACCATGGCTGGTTTTCTATTTACAGAAAAACATTAACGAGTATTTCCCGTAATATGATTTACATACTTTATGGTAAGAACTTGTGGTACTCTATATGACATTATCCAGAAAATAACTTAAAATCGAGCTACAGCGAGTATTGTCCTTACAAAAGGTGAAAAGGTGCAGACATGTATAATAATATAACAACCCAAATTTCTGAAAGGACGAAGCAGACGGTATGCAAATGTAAAAAGTAAAAGGTATACGATGCTGATTATGTTATCAAACTATCAGCTCCTACTCTGAAGCTTCCAAAGGCATAAAATTGGAATGTCTTGCCGTGATTGGCACTTTGTTACTTTGATAGCAAATTATTTGACAAAGATGCGGACCAAGTAGGTGGAATCTGAGTTTGGACCATCGAACTCTTTATCTATAGAGTTCTTCTTCGTTCCTCATCTATTAAAAAGATAACCTAGAAGGGCCCAACCATATAATACAACCAATGTCTAAAAGGGATCCACCAAATATTATCTATAACAAAAAGCAATCCTCAATCTAATAAACCGAGGGAACAGCTCATAAAGTTAAACGAGTATACGACTCAACATAGACAATTTGAGCTCATGGAAGGAAGACCAAAGTACCAAACCCCTCCAATAAACTCCCAGTCTGACTCCAAATAGTTTATACAAGACAACGAGGAGTGACATCCCAGGGCCTTTCATATCTCTTCTATAGTTGTGTCCCTCGTCAACTACTAAAAAACGTTCCAACATCCTCAGCCTTGGTGCCAAGGCATTAGTGACTGAGCTAGTAGGGGTTTGACAGGGCAAAGGCCCCCTTTTTCCTCCCCCAAATAAATAAATCCACCTGGTTTTCTACTTTCTGATAAGTAAAAGGTTAATACTGAATTCAATTTGATCAAATTGCACAGAACTTAGAACATCCAGTTATTTTAATTTGTTCTAAAAAAAATTGTTGACAAGTGTAGGTCTAAAATAAAATTTGGATAGGCCGAACTACAAAAGCTTATATTTTTCGTAAACACAAACCCCTAAATCCCTTGTACATGGGGAACGAAGATCGCCATTCATGAACATATTTCAGTTATAATGTGATGTAAAATTTTCAATAAATTGCAAACTTAATGAGATTGCTTGGGACATTTTTTGTTAACAAAGTCTTATCATGAATGCTAAACGATTACTAATACTTGGTATGCAAGGCAGACATTTTAATCAACTAAACAGCTTACATGTTTGCCCTTTGAGTGTCAATGTCATAAGAAACGAAACGAAGCGATAGTAGAGACTGAAACAATGCTATCATGCATAAAACTGTCCCATGCCGGTAAAGAGAGAGAGAGAGAGAGAGAGAGAGAGAGAGAGAGAGAGGAGGGAGGGAGGGAGGGAGGGAGGGAGGGAGGGAGAATACAGAAAGATTAAAGGAGCTTCCTGATTGAACTAATGCAACAAACATTGGAATATAACTGAACAAACTTTATGCGTACAGAAAATCCAAATGAATTAATGGTATTATTCAATAGACTAAAATACAAATATTATTCAGTATATAAATATTGCATAAATGGTTTGACAATTTCTGCTTACAGAGATTTGTAGCCACGGAGTCTTCTGACACATGTCGTGAGCAAGTATAACAAGCTTTCTGGAAATATAGTATAAGAACAGCATTAAGCATTATTTTGGAAATTATAATTAGAGCAAATGACTGAAACTATACTCATAATTTTCTCAATAATTACATGCATAACAAACAAAAGAGAATGGGAATGGCTGTTCTGTATATGTGCAACCGAACAGTACCATATAGTTTTAAACTATTAATCTTCAGAAACTTGCTTGCCCTCTGCTCATCAGCTCATATATATCGTCATTAATATCGAAAAGTAAACTAACCAAGCACCACGCATATGAATTTTCTTTTCAGATTGATAATTGCAGGTATCATAATGCAAAAATTGCTTTATCAATACTCACCATTGTAATAACATGTTGCATTCCTCCACCACCAAACGAATGCCCACAAGGCAATATCATTGCGTCATCCATAAGTGATCCTCTGCACAGTCGCGTAGCAAGAAAATTGTTACAGTGAGCGCTAAAATTAATGTTCATATTTTTCAACAAAAAGAAAAGATAAAAATAAAAACACAGTATTAACAATTACATTTCCTAATGTATTCTTTCAATATAATAGTGTTTATATTTTCCCCCAAATTTCAGTGGGTGCAGCTGCATACACTCGCTTGAGTATAGCTCCGCCCCCTGCCTCTGCATAACCGATAAATAAATAAATGCACAGCAAAAGTACCAAAAAGATAAGTGCAGTAATAAAATATTGCAATTCAATTATTAAAAGCAGGTGTATTAAACTATCAACCAAGCTATTTAAGGGACTTATAGACCGTCATAGTTGAAAAAAGAAGCAAAACTATCTATTGACTGAAAAAGTATTAAAAGGCTATTGCATCTCCAGACGCAGAGCTATACTTCAATATATATTCTAACAAAAGAGGATAGTTATTATAGGATTAAAGCATTACTATTTATAGCTCAAGTGGTTGTATTCAACTCTTGGGGTTTGTAAGATTACTTCTTTTTTTTTTAATTTATTATGATAAATTACAGTAAAAATATGATTAAGATAAAAAGAGCTTATTTTGTAACCTTAATATAGTATCTTCCACATAAAGACAATAAAAATTGTTCTCTGTTGAGACCAAATGAGAGCATACGCCACTAAACTTGTGATAGTTAAATGGCTAAGATAAGCCATACTATGTATTGGGTCAAGCTCCTTCGCAATCACTTCGGATATGCATGCCTATTAATTGTATGTATCACCCCGGATAAACTCATTTGTAAAATTATTTGCTCACCGAAGTTTCAAGAAATCATATCTTCTATTAAGACATTCACCGAGGAAGCAGAAGCCCTTTTGAAAGAAGCTACTCAGGAACAGACGGAACGTTTTATACTTTGGGAACACGCGTAAAGAAATTGATAAAAGTTCTCAATAAAAAGGATAATCGCGTCTCTCATTCAAATCTTTCAAAAGGGCTTCCAAAATCTAAAAAATATATATATGGAAAGTAATATAATACATCATTATGAGCATAATTACCGATACAAAATTTTGTACATTGATATGGTAAACATAATAGTACAATTAGATCAATTCAATTTTAGTCCCACCTACCATTTTTTGAGTTTTCTCCAACTAGATCTTCACATACACATACCCAAAACCGGTTTAAAAAAACACTGCTATGCATTCCAGCATTAAAGAGTAAGACTTTCAGACTAGATTAAACAAATTAAAGGAAATCAACATAGGAAATGATTGAGGCTTACGTAAGAGGATCCGAAAGAATCCCTCTCAAAGACTCTCCAGATTCACTGGAATACCAAATATCCTTCCTTCCGCTAAACTCGCAACCATTTTCAACCAAGGAAGCATCTTTATGGCCCGCAACATTTGACCCATCCGGTCCCTGCTGATACTGATGCGAATAATATAAATCCCCATCAAGATCTGCGATTGTAACGGTACTCTGGAACTGACTGACTGGATTTTCACAAGAACCTACTCTTGCATTATTATTGTTACCATAATCATCTCCAGAAGCAAGAACAGCACCCTCCTTCACTATTAAATCTCTGCTTGAACCTAATCATCCGCCAAAAATAACACCGCACATAATGAAAATTTTTAAGAAAATTGAAACTCCTGTTAAAAAAAAATTATAATTAGGTGGCATACCAAAAGAAGAAACAGGAATTGGTTTAGCATTATTGCCAATTTTATCACTACTATTTCCACATGTATTGCTACTGTCGTTGTTAATAGTAAGCTCACCGTTGGCGTCATCGAGCTCCTCATCGTCGTCATCTCCGTCAGATCCATCGTCACCGGCAGGACGGCCGTTGACGTTCCAGGGGTGGGCGTGGACGGGAGAGGCGTAGATGGGGCGGCGGAAGCCGGGCGGTGGTTGGGGCAGAAAGAAGCGGTGATTATCGTCGATGAAGCCGATGGTGAGCTCACGGGTGGCTTTAGGGAGGGGTGGGAAACGGTGGACGTCGGCGGCGGTGTCGTCGTGATGGAAAAGGAGTTGAGGAGGAGGGTTAACGTGGGCAGCGTTATTGTCATAGCGTTGTGGTTGGAGTGGTACTGTCCCCATTTCTTCGGTGATTTCAGCGGAATTGAAGATGGAGGATGAAGATAGTGGAACGACCTCGAATCGAAATATATTTGCTGCTGGGCCTTCCGTTGGTTTATGTCAGGCGTAACAAGTAAGATACGATAATTAATTACAAGATACTTAAAAAATCTATTGTCTTGATTGTCTACTTAGTAGTATTAATTAAGGTTAACATGAAAATTAGACGTTACTTATTTATATTTTTACACATCATTAGATCAAAATACAAATAAATAAATTTTATTTTTTATATCCACACAGACTTCTTGTAAATTTTCTCATTTCATTTATTCCTCCTCCTCTCTTAAAAAGAGTGTATAATCCCCAAATTGTATAATTAGGGATAATATAATTGTATTTTTTAACAAGTGTGTAAAAGTGTAGATAATTTGGGAATTGGGATGGAGGGGTACAATACAAAAGAAATGTTATTAATGAGTAAGTATATCAAATCTCATTAATTAGACAATGTTCTCATTGGACATGGGATTTTAAGACATTTTTCTCAAATGCAGCCTGCATATCCTCTGTGCACGGTAACTCTGGATAGGTAATTAATTTATTTAATAAAATATAAATGATTTTGAATTTCTCGTTTAATCAATAAATTATCTGGGCTTTCCAAAGTTTGGAATAAATTCTACCATCGATTTAGTGTCGGAGACACGGGACACAGCTAGTTAATACTATATTACAGAAGATAAAACCATCGCCTACAGATAGAGAAAGAGCTACTGCAGTATGAGATGTAGAAGAAGGAACATGGAGGTTGAGGACAGTGATGGCAATATTTTGAGGAATTGAGTCTGGAGTGGAATCAGAAGAATTAGGATCAAGGACAATTTGCTTGGGAAGGACAGCAGGGCAACTCTTATTTACCAGTGAGGGAGGATGAGGGTATAGAAAAAGAAATTGATATTTCCACGTCATTCATAGTGCATAGATTCCACTTTTATGTGAGAGAGACTCACGATTAAATTTGATACTCAAATGATAACTGAATCAGGCTGGCTATCCAGTTACAATCATAGTTCAGTTATGATATACAACTGCCCAAGTTTTTCATCCTAATTATTATCCGACACAATAATACAATCTCAACAACTCTTGTTTATGAACATCAAACAAATAAATCTAACATGTCATAGGGAAAAAAAGTTTATTTTTCATTTTCATAATGAGATAGATGCAAGGAAAATATCAAATACCCTCTCCGTTTTAAAATTAGATATACAATTTAATTTTTGAAGTTAAATCAAAATATATAAAACTTCAAAATTGATATAATTTATTAAAGTTTATAATTAAATAAATTTTATAATTAATAATTTTTATCATATACTATACATTTATTTATAATAATTATATCAACTAAAATTAAATAAATATACATCTCTAATTTTGGACGAGGGAGTACGATGTTGGGTCTGGGCTCTATGGCAGTCCAAATGAAATTATTATTGTGGTTCTAATATTAATGTCAATAAAACGCGTTCAGTAGTTACAGAAACCCTCCTAAGGTTTATAGGGCCCAAACAAATTGGTGTAAATTTAGAAACACGAGAAACTGAGGAGGAGGGAGAGGAAGAGAGCGAGGGAGGGAGGGAAGGAGCACAGAAGCAATGTCGTCGTCGAACCATAGCATAGTTCTGAATAGAAAGCGAAACATAGTTTCTGCTCTCTGTAAACGTCTCTCTATCGATCCAGTAAGAGCTCTTTTGTTTTATTTTTTGCAAATTTATTAGATTTTGATAAGTCCGCTTATAGTTTCTAATTTCCTCTGCGTTTTTACTTTTATCGTGTCTCGCAAGTGAGTTGAAATTCCTTATCTTTTTAGGTTTATTAATCAAGTAAATTCAACGTATCACTAATCCGATGATTGATTATCTATACTGAAAAAGTAAATGTTGATTAGAGGATTGTTTTAGTACTAACTTTACTGTGTAGTTAAACTGTTTAGTATATTAAGAATTCTCTACAAGAATTGGATTGAATTTCTTGATTTAGATGAAGACATTCTTTTCTGCTGAAATAGTGAAGTTGGTTCCTTCCTGGAGAGTTTTCCTTTGTTACTTACCATTTGGATCCGGTTTCACTTTGCAAGAGTATGATTTTTATAAAGTAGCGGCATTGCTTTACTATTTGTGGCATAACCGAGACCTAGCTACCGTGTTTTGAGCTTGTTTTACTGTGAATTTGTATTACTTTTTTATTTCTACTTATCAAAAGAATCTTTTTAACTTCTACCCTGTTGGGTTTTGTGATAATAATATACCCATTTAATTCCCATGCTTTATGATATTGATAATGCAGAAAGTTTTCCTGGATGATAGGGGTAGTGATATCAAGAGCTTGTGTGTAAGCATTTTAAAATCCTCCCAAAGTGCGTCTGCACCTGAGAACAATGTCGAGGTAACATACTCTTCAAATTAGGGTCTGTTAAAGTCTTTACACTTTAAAAGCTAGCATTAATCCAATCATAGTATGTTATGTGAAGAGATTTCATAATCTGTTTCAGAATCATTACTTTTCAGGACATATATATATATATATATATATATATATATATATATATATATATATATATATATATATAAGGAAGTAGCTTTAGTGAGCAACATATAAATAAGTATCATTTGGTGTTGCTTGACTAGCATGGTGACCTTAAGAGTATTCATCTTGACTTTAAAAGATGAAAATTTGGTGCAGTTGATGAAGTGGATATCTTTTGCGGAGAATTACCCTGTAGATTCCGAAGCATGCTTCAGGATTCTCAATGGATTAAATGGAGACTTAATTCAGAAATCTGTTATTGTGGGTGGTGGAATTGAACCTTCTGAAGCTGATGTTATCGTTTTCTCAGCAGTTCATTCATCAGTGGTATGCATTCTCCATATTTTGCATATTTTGCTGCAGCTATTTGTCACATTGAGTGTTCTTAAACTCATGCACTGTTGATAATTTGATATATGTAGGTAATCCTTATAATACACAGTTTTTGGGTAAGCGACATTTTATACTTGATGTTCTCTATGTTTACTAGGGTTCACAAAAATAATACGCGAGGCAATTTTTATTGCACAATTAGCTCCGTAAGGGCTCGTTTGTAAACATTCTTTTTTACAGTTCTGTTAAAAATGATGTTTGGTAACGGTTTCATTTTGTAAATGTTTCAATTTTTGGGCCCAAAAGTTAAAAAAAGGAAAAGAAAAGTTTTTTATGTGTTTGCAAAGGAAAAAAAATGTCGATAAAGTCAACTTTTGTCCTTTCCTCACTTTCTCTCTCTAATTTTTTATTAATTCTCTTCCTAAATTTGCAATCTGATTTTTTTTAAAAAAAGTCTCTCAATTTTTTAAAATTCCGCTCTCATTTTTTCTCTCTAAAAGTTTCACTTTTCACTTCCATTTTCTATTTTTTTCATTTCCTTTCTCTAAAAATATTCACTCTCTTTTTCTACAATTTTCACTCTCTCTATAAATATTTGGTCTCCCTCTAAAATTTTCACCTTCTCTGTCTATTTTTTTTCTCCTCTTTCTCTATAATTTTACTTTCTCATATAACCCATTTAAAATTGACTCATCTATGATCCTATTTCCTATTTTTTGTTTTTTTCTTCTCTCTTTCTCTCTCTCTCATTTTTTACTTTCTCATATAACCCATTTATGATCCTTTTTCGTTGAATCAACTGTTACAGAAAATTATATTTTTAAAGTATAATTTACGGGGGGGGGGGGGGGGGGGGGGGAACGAATTATGTCAACCAAACATGTTTTATTTAATTTGACTGTCTGTTTTATTGCAACAAATGGTCAACCAAACGTGTTTCTTCTTTTTTCAAAAACAAAGCCTAATAGAACATGTTAGTTTTTTTGACCCCGAAAACAAATACAAAACATTACCAAAAGAGTCCTAAGATGTTGAATATCATCGCATCAGGTTTTTCTATTGTCAATTTGGAACTCATTTAATATTCTGACAATTTTTAAGTGGTCGTCTATTTCTAGATTGGTCTTTCAGAGTCAGATAGGGAGAAGGTGCCGCATATGATGAGATGGATGGATTACATTCAGGTAAAGTACATGATGTGATAAAAATTATTACTACAAGCGCATAGTGTCAAATTGAATAACTGATAAACACAGGTCGAACCCACAGAGGTTAGATTAATTTCAATGTATCCTTGTATCTATTTTAGGCGAATTAGAAATAAAGATTAAAGATTGATTAACTACAATTAAACTAATAATTAGAAATTGAAAACCAATAATAAGGAAGTAATTTAAGAATCTGAATCCATTAAACAATAAACATAACAAATACTCTAATCTCTTTTATTTTATAACTTAAAGATGGTTTTGATTTTCTTTCCCTTTAATTTAGTAATTTTACAATTAACATGGGCAATTATAGACTATGAAAATTTAAGCTTAACTATAACCCATGAAAACTTCTTCGAGCAAGTATGAATTATGAATATCTTAATAATAATTTATCAAAACCTCTTAATTAATCTAAAATCACATAAGAAATATAAAACGAAGGTATTTCAATAACGAAAGATGAAATCAATTAAACATAAATAATAGAAGAGATGGAGAATAGGATCATGAATAATTATTTAATTTTATTAGATTAAAGAAATTAGCTAGATATGAAAATAAATAAAACAACTAGGATTAGGAAGAAGATTAAAAATAAAATAAGAAAACTCCATTTATTAATGATTATCCATCGAGCGTACAATGAAGAAGTAATTTGATATTACTCCTACTATCCTAAACTAATACATAACAAATACCTAAAAACTCAATTAATTCCTTCTAATAATCCATTTCCTAGTAGCAATCAACTTATTTCAAAAAGATCTTCTAGATAGACTTTCCTTTTCTTCATTGGATTTGACTTGCACACCAAAATTGTTTCACCTCCTTCCTTCTCATTGTAAGATTCTTCTCGGTCTCTTCCTTCCATGAATTGGAGTATTAAATATTGCTTGATCATCAAGATTTTATCTTTATGATAACAAAATATTAAATCCTACAAAATAAAATAAAACATATTAATTAAATAAACTAATATAATAAAAGGACAATATTAAGGATAATAAATTGCATGAATTATGAGTCTCAAATACCCTTATGCTTAGCTTTTGCTCGTTCTCGAGTAAAATAAAAAGAAAATAAAAATTAAACTATCCTATTTTCGTAGGAAACACGATTGCACTTAGCATTTGCAACAAGATTTTAAACCCAAGGTTATCCAGCTTACCTCAAGTGGACGAGTTGTGTCTCGTGAGAGTTTGTAGTGAATATACCCACAAAATTCAAAATTATAAAAATGTTTTTTGGTTCAACAAATTACGAAATTGAAAAAAAACTTCTAAGCATACATGTACATTATACATAAGCAAGATTAACTTCAAAATCACACTTTCACATTATCAAAAATACTTTATCTTCATTCTAGACACCATCATTCATAAAACTAATTCCATGTGATACATGCATTGTGTAGGTGATGTAACTCTTAGTAAGGATTTTTATAATGAAAATCAACTCAATACTCGGCTCGACTCGGTTCATTTACACCCCTACCTATGACAACCTTCTAACATTTTCTGTGTACGATTTTGTCTAAAGCCCGCCCATAATCCTTTTATAGTCCAATCAATATTAGATTGGGTTTTATTATTGTGAAAAATAGTTTGACAGAAAGGAAATTATATAGTTATAATATTGAATCAAGGACAAATTTGACATGTTATGTCGTTATCATCTCCCGCTCTTATGCATGTATTGCTAATATGACTCCACAATCTTTTTATTTACCTATAAGGCTGTTATATATTCAAAATGTATAAACAGTTCTCAGTTTCTGGCTTTCTGCTTTTAATCAAATGGGGGATTTCACATCAATGCACTATGTTCTCTGTATATGTATTGATTAATGTTCATTGCAGTCATGTTATCAGTCTTTGTATTTGTTAATGTTCTGAGTTGGCTAATCACCGTTTCTAACATGATCAGTATATGTATTAAATGTTCATTGCAAGGCTACAGTTTTGTACAGGGCAGGAGGTAGATATGTTTAGTAACAAATTATGAGTTGTTACTTCATCGAAGTTACCCTCTGTAGTATGTCTGAGCCTTGCATGTACTATGAAATCTTGATGAAAATTCCATTAGATTCTACTCCACTCTACATGTGCTTAGGCCTTCAACTAGTTGAGGCAATGAATTGATTAGTTCTACACTAACCTTCCATGAAGTCGCATAATTGAACTTTATGTAATTTATTTGCAGGGCAAGGAGGAAATTGGAGAACTATTTGAACAGATTTTGTTAAAGAAAGTCTCATTTGAGCCTCCAGTAAGTAACGTCTATTATGTTAAAAGAGTGGTTCAAAACCTAAAATGATACGTTTGTTGATTTTGTTGCGTCATTTTTTCTTCCTATTCCATGATTAAGGGTCAGATTAGTTTCACAATCTTTTCATTATTGTTTTTGCCAAAGGAGACATCTGATTGTTGAGGACCTGGGTGCTGGAGTATAATGGTCATGAAATGCATGACATAATGTCGAAATGCTGTTCATGGATTTTACTAAAATGTGACTATTAACAATGTTCTTTTTAAAATTAGATTAAAACTAAGATTGCCTGATACAAATACACCATATCATATCAGAATGTTTGCTTTACCACATGTTAGAAGTCAGATTTATCATAAAGAATATTCAGAAGATATGTGATTTGTAGTGCTCAATCTCACCTACTTTTCCCCCATGTATAACTCATACGGTCATGCACCTAATCAAAATGCCAAAGGATAGCTAATGACAATTCCTGATATTTACAATTTCAGGTGCTAAATGCTGTAGCAAAGGTTGAAGCAGCGACTAATACAAAAAAGACTCTGCAGGGTGCGAAAGATGCAAATAGTTCAGAAGTAGGCCCTAATACAAAGAAAAGTGCTGATGTGGTATACTTTTATTAACTTTTAATGTCATCTTCTATCTTGGTTCTTTTCCACTAGAAATTTCTTACATGGTAATCCTCGTCTATTATGCGGTAAAGATGCAGCCAGCCAGCTAGCATATAGTAATAGTTGTTAGTAGGAGCTGGTATTCCAGAGTCCAATATAGGACATGTTTTGAAGTCTTTTGGGGTGTAAAACATGTTTATATTATTCAAAATTTTGAACTACTTACAATTCAGAAAGTTGAAACATCCAGTTTTTATTTATTTATTTAGGGAATCAACTTATATGATAATGCTTTCACGTTTCCAAATAGGAACTATCCAGTAGGTCGACGCGGAGCCCTTTCTAAATAAGGAACCCTTGGTGCTTTGCAAACATTTATTTTTTTCTTTCTATTCTTTCTTTTTTACAAGTTCATTTGTAAGGTGGTGGGTAAAGTTACCTATCTACCAAAAGGGGCTGGGGCTTCTTAGAGGAATGTTTAAAATATTTATCTTTCTTCATTTTTGCAACAGTCATAATAACTCATACATCTCTCTTGGAGGAAGGAACTCGAGAATAAAAATAGTTTGTGATGAATTCATTGGTTAAGTTTATCATTTCAGTCAAAATCTTGAGTCATTGCCTTCTGTTTGTAATTATTTTCTGAACATTTGCACTGGGGCTCTGCTCCTATAAAACATAAAGAAAGAGGTTGCAGGAGATAATGGAGTTGCTGTAGAGAAGAAAGAAACTGCTGCAGAGAAGAAGAAAGTGCCTGAAAAAGTAGCAGATGAGAAGGATAAAGAAGTTAGTGTTAGTTTACTAAAAATACAGGTTGGCCTCATTCGCAAAGCATGGAAGCATCCATCTGCTGACAGGTACAATTATTTTTTTCCTTCTGTTTTCCTAACTTCTCTCCCCCCTCCTTTGGTGCTTGTTTTTTTCCAATGAACTATTTTCCAGTCTCCACTTTGGGGTAACCACATGTTTCCAATATGTGACACTTTCTCAACAACGTATGTGGATTGTGTATGTCTGATATAACCTTTTTTCATGTTCCTCAACATATACTGCAGTTTACTGGTTGAGGAGATAGATGTTGGAGAGGCTAAATTGCGGCAGGTGGTCAGTGGTCTGGCCAAACATTGCAGTCCAGATCAGTTGACGGTATGAATATTTAGTTAGTTACTTATCATTTTCTTTAGTTTGGAGGCACAATTTTACTCTTGTAAACAGCCTCCTATTGTACATTCAGTTTAGCACAATACCATGATCAGGAGATATTACTTTGTCAGTTGTTTTTGCTCTTATTTACCTTGCAGAACCGCCATGTGGTACTTATCACTAACGTGAAACCTGGAAAACTAAGAGATGTGATGTCAGAAGGATTGGTATGTTCTCCTGCATCTAATTTTCAGTTGACTGGCTCATCTTACCTTTGATATCAGTTAATATTGCATTTCATGATTGGTGCAGCTTAAGAGTTTTTTTCCATTCCAACTTTGCTTCAAAACTTTCTGATTCTTGCCTCAGATTAGTTTTTGTTCAACACATTATATATTACTCGAATTCAGTATTACTAGATTTTGGAGGAAACCAATATATTTCCTCTCTGCTAACCTGATATATATAAATATATATATAAGGACCCTTTTTTTGGTGAGGGGATGGGAGGAGTGATATATATTTTCAGATCCCCGTTCAATTGATGGACAAGAAAGGGTAGTCATATTGGGTTTGGAGGTCTTGTCCTCCATTGAGGACTTTGTATCTTTCAGATTCTGTCCTCTCTTTGTTTGTTTTGTAGTCTCCCTCTCTTTCATATATAAATGTCGCGTCTTTTGCTGTCCAATTTTTTTGAGGATGTCACCCTATGGTGATAGTGATGCCTAGTATCAAGCCCACATGTCATGCACAGTTCAGATTGATCTTTGGTTCTTAGTGATGTTGTATAGTGTTCCCTCCGTATCAAAATATAAGATCATTATTGACTTGTTGAAGTCAAGTTTGAGAATTGTCAAAATATAAGAATTGGTGTGATTCATTCTTTTTTATTTTATTTTATCTTTATTTCTTTAGGTATTATGTGCTTCCAATGAAGATCATACCATTGTAGAGCCTTTGCTTGTTCCAGAGGGAGCCAAACCTGGGGAGTGTGTTTCATTTTCCGGGTATGTTAAAACTACATCTATACAATAGCTCGATATCACTACCTACTATCTATGAAAAGGCACTAATATTTTTCTCTTATGAAACTACTATCGAGAATTTTCTGCCCGAGTTAACCTTTCCTTCCTCGTGTATTTTCTTTAGATCATGTAATATATTTGTACTGATGACTCTGTAATCCATAAAGAAACGGCTACTGATGGTGATATTAATGTTCATTTGGAACTGTTTGTTAAATGGGGCAGGATCCATCTGGCCTATTTTAATAATGAGGATTTTTACGCTTCTTATTTTTTAGTATCTTCTCAAGTGACTTGTCTCCTCCCCTTGGTGCCAATACATCACAAATTCAAATTATATTACAGTTAAAAATTTCAAAACTTCATCATACTTAAACTATAAAACTTAGTGTGAGTTGACTGATTGCTTAGTCTTATGAGTCTAATAAACTTGGGGTTAACTTCTGCACACCCATTCCTCATCCCATCTTCCCCTCTTGGGATATATATATTTGGTAAAGGCTAATTCTTAGGTAGATCTATCTCGTGTCACCTAGGTTATCCTGCTGTCCAAAGATAACACCAAGGAGCTCTGAATTTCAATTTTTAGTAATATTAAAAAGAAGGGCTTAAAAGCTCTATTTATCTTTACACTCATGCAAGTTTCCCCATTTATTCATATTGCATCACCACCCCCTTCCCTGATTAAAGATATGGCTGGCCAGATTTTGTAGTTACACATTTGGTATCTGCCTGTGGTATTCCAACTGCTCAATCTTGAGAGCTTGTCTTTGTCTCAGTAGAGTATTTCAGTGGCATGTTTCGTTCCTCTTCTGAATGCTTTGGTTTTCCTTCAGAATCCCCCACTTCATCACAATTCAATGTTTCTGCAGTCTTAGAATCCTGCGGTGCACCCTTTTTTTGTTCACGCAAAGTTTCTAAATGCTAGTAGGTTTTTGAGGCACAAAATGCCGCCTGTTCAAAGCCCCTTGATAAAATTTCCCTTATTCCCAAAGTGTCGAGTGCACTACTGTGTAATGAAGTGTATACCTGATGACCTGATGTGGACAATAATCTTGTTTAACTTGTGGATGTAACTAGTGATATTTCTGTAAATAAAGGAGCAGTACTCGTATATCTGAATTTGGAATTGAGAAAAACTTCTTAGAGTTGATTGATACTATGTTTTTTCAATATAATTCCTTTTCAGTTTGATTGTACGAAACTAATCATTTTGATTGCAGTTGAAATTTCTCATAGTTTTAACATAACTTTTGAATTTGTCCATCCAGACACGAGGGAAAACCAGAAGATGTTTTGAACCCCAAAAAGAAACAGTTGGATAAAATAACACCGGTATGTACTTTTTTCCCTTGGAAATTTAAAACATTTGTACTCCCTCTGTCCCTTAATATAAGACTTTTTAGAGTTGTGCACAAGTATTAAGGAAATGATTGTATAGTACTACCTCCGTCCCACAATAAGTGATTTTTTAGGCTTAATATTTTTTCCCAAAATAAGTGATGTGTTAGAACTCCAATACAATTTTTATAATATTTTTTCATATGTGCCCTTATGTAGCCAATGGTATTTATTGCGTATTTATTGGGAAGTTGAAAGGTTGAAGAAAGAGAAAGAGAGACCAAAAGACAATAAAAAAAGTCAACTCAAACAAAACAAAGAAAGTATATTAAGGGTATTTTTGTCATTTTAGCTTGTGTATTGGTATGTGTGATTTAAGCTAAAAAATCACTTATTATGGGATGGAGGGAGTATTAAATATAATATCAAATGTCTATATTGTTCTTGTATTGAAAAAAGATATTGTTATTTATTGGGCAAAAAATAGTGAGAGAGCCAAAGTTATATTTAATACTTGGGGTAATATTGAAAACTAAGCAATTAATGCTTACTTGAAATTCTAAAACGTCATATATTAAGGGACAAAAAAATTTCTCTAAAACGTCTTATATTAAGGGACGGAGGGAGTAACATTTATGCATTGGGGGTGTTATTTTAAGTGCAGAAATATGTGATAAATGTCGGTGTTTGTCTAGCTAATTCGTTTGTTCTCCTAATGACTACAAACCCTAAACCCAAAATTAAATGTGAACATCCAAGTAGTGTTTAGTGTTTACAATTAGACCTAGCAATATAATTGGTTAACTGTCGGGTCAACCCATATTAATTGGAACCAAATAGGTTGGTTAACTATTTTTATTTATTTGGGTTGAGTAAAGTTTGGAACCATATTTTTAAAAAGAAATAGAGGTCTAATCCGGTTAATCATTTTTCGACCCATATTTTATTCCAAATTCAAATTAAAATCAAAAGTTCTTTCCACTCATATTTACATATTCAAGAAGCTCAATTTCTCATTATTTTGTTTCTTTAGTTAATCTTAATTTATGAATATCAATTAATTACATAATATTCAGTAATTATGTATACACCTCACCCCCACACTCCCACGCCCACACTCCCACGCCCACACTCCCACCCCCATTGGGGGTGTTATTTTAAGTGCAGAAATCTGTGATAAATGTCGGTGTTTGTCTAGCTAATTCGTTTGTTCTCCTAATGACTACAAACCCTAAACCCAAAATTAAATGTGAACATCCAAGTAGTGTTTAGTGTTTACAATTGGACCTGACAATATAATTGGTTAACTGTTGGGTTAATTCATATTAACTGGAACCACATGGGTTGGTTAACTATTTTTATTTATTTGGGTTGGGTAAAGTTTGGAACCATATTTTTAAAAAGAAATATAGGTCTAACCCGGTTAATCATTTTTCGGCCCATATTTTATTTCAAATTCAAATCAAAATCAAAAGTTCTTTTCACCCATATTTACATATTCAAGAAACTCAATTTCTCATGATTTTGTTTCTTTAGTTAATCTTAATTTACGAATATCAATTAATTACATAATATTCAGTAATTATGTATACACCCCATCCACCACCCCCACCCCCTCCCCCTCCCACTCCCACTCCCAGAAAAAAATATTCAGTGATTATGTATACACTCCACCCTCACACTCCCCCCCGCCCCCCGAAAAAAAGTTTTCAGTGATTATGTATACACCCCCCACCCCCACTCCCACCCCACCTCACCCCACCCCATTTCTAGCCCCACCCAAAAAAAAATAATATTAAGTGATTATGTATACACTACCTACTCCTCCAAAAAAATAAAAATAAAATACTTAGTGATTATGTTTACATGATATATCTAATAATAATTTATTTAATTGAATCATAATAATGGTAAGTTTGAAATTTAAAATATGGATTTAGCTATATTTGAATCATAACCATATGGTTCCAACCCACACAACTCATATTAAAAATGGGTAATATGGTTTTAGTTCTTAAATGGAATCATAACCATATTTTGAAAATCAAAACCAACCTATAACCATATTTTGTCATGTCTATTTACAATCATCCATCATGAAAACCTTCAGCCTCGATAGGTGTATTTAACTGTAGAGAGCAACCCACATATTACTTTGGAGTTCTTTCTTTTGCTTTGGTCTCAGTGTGAATGTATGAAACATATGTTTCTTGAGCAATGCTATTATCACATAAATTCTATCACATAACTCTCACATAGGAAACTTATTTTGTTTTTTACTTTAGGCCACCCAAGATTTATATAATTTGCAACACTTTGTCATAAAGATATTTTAGTTAGTTTCCTTTGAATTATTTTATTTTATTGGCTTCGTCCCTGGGTGCAGCATCTGTTCACTGATGACAAGGGCGTTGCAACATTCAAGGGAATCCCATTTATGACATCAAGTGGACCGTGCGCATCATCCATCATCAAGGCAAGCATCAAATGAATAAATGATGGCGATGGACTGATGGTGAATGTTCCTGTCAAGAGTAAAGACATACATTCAGTTGGCATGGCACCATCCATGGCGCAAGCTCTCCATGTTTGCTGGACTAGTAAAGAATGTTGTAAGAACATGATAGTTGTTGTCTTAAAGCAATCATGATGTTGAATCTTGACTCTAGTTTTTGATCAATCATACAATCCTCGTGTAAGAAACTACAAAGGTTTTATGGTACACTATGTTAATGAGAGAAGAAGGATCGTGTGTTTGTGTGTGTGTGTGTGTGTGTTTTTAATTTATAAAAATTATGTATTTAATTCTCTCGAGGCCAGGTTGAGAATAAATATCAAGTTTTTATTCTTTTTCTTTTAACCGACTCCTGCTCTAACAATTTGAAATCAAAATTTGGGGTATGTGTATTATGTAATTGAGTTTGAATCATGAAATTTTACTATCAATTATACATATCAAGATGGGCCTTTTCATTTTGTGAAATCTTAAAATTTTAAATTTAATATAAATTCAGTTGATTTGACTAATGTAATAATTAATATTATAAATTACTTAAAAGTCTTGGTAAAAAATGAATTATCAGTTATTTGAAAGATATTCAAGCAAGATCGGATCTCCTCAAACTTTGATCTACTAATCTTTGTAATATCATCCACACACTCAACATTTTATTTTTTGACTTTTCTACCATTAATTATCTTACCCTTTCGGATAATAATTTTCAAAATTTGAACTTGAAGTATTAAATGACTCGAAGAATCCCTGGGACATTTATTTCACTATACTAAATAAAGCGTATGGACGGAGCTAATAATTATTCCACTTTGTGAGTAAACATTTTCTTGAAAAAGTGAAAATTATTGTTTTTTCCTTTTTTTTATAAATATATTTTAAGATTATTAAAAGATGATTTAAAAATAACATTATTTCTCCCGGACTGTTTTATATGAATATGAGGAAAATAAAAATAAAAATGTGGGTGATAAGTAAAGAAAAGATTTGGAGGCCGAGAAACTTGCACACTGAACAAATAATCAAAAAACTTGACGGTCGGGAAATAGCACTGATGTGAGAATCAGTACAAGCCTTAATGTTATGCGTCATTCCCCGGATAGAAATAGGAGTCTCTATGTAAAGTTCTACTATAACAACAAATTGGATTAGATTTGGTTTTGTTAAAAATAAACAGTCAAATTAGATATGAGAATTACAAGTTAATTGGAATCTTGAATATCTTAAAAGTCAAGCCTCTTAATTAGAATATTGCTTCTGTCACGTGGATGAGTCCCACCAAATTTACCGGGCCCACAAAATCATGCCCAGTAAGAGAGAATGAGCTGTAGGGAGAATTTCAGTAGGACCGTGGCCAGATACTTATATTTATACTGCTACTATAATATGAGATTAGATATACACAAGAAGATATATGTATGGGTGGGGTAGTGCATATATCGGATCCTGAGAACCCAAAAAGGATCACGAAATATCTGTGACTACCCCCCTTTGATTTTATTTACTACTACTTGATTCTCCTATGAATCAACAATTCCTCTACATAACATTGCTAGAATATATATACACCCACCACAAAACACGAATACTACCGCATTCATACATCTCATTGTTTTGGTTTTGTTCATTTGTTGGGTTGGGAATTTAAAGAGGAAATGGATGGTGGTGGTGTTTCTGCTCCTTTTTCTTTATCAAAGGGAATGAATTATAAGCCACAACAGGTGGATCATATCCATGGGGAAGAACAAGAACCAGAACCCCATGTACTAGCCGTTGATGACAATCTCATTGATCGTAAAATTGTCGAAAAACTCCTCAAAAACTCCTCCTGCAAAGGTAGTCAGTCATCTCACTAATTATTTCTTTTACCCCTTTTGGTTGCCCTTTTCGTCGATTTGTAATGTTAATTACAACTCTTGTTTACTTTTAATTCTAACATTCCCTAATTGTATCTGTTTCCTACAACTAAATCACCACCATATATCCTGTATTCTTTCCCTTAATTTGTAATCTTGTAGTTACTTTTGATGATCTTGTATTTGAATCTCAAGTTTATGGTTGCTTATGAATCCAGTATATGACTCTTTACTTTCTTATTAAAGAAGAAATATTGGAAGTAATGCAAAGATTGTAGAAAGACAAACTTTTTTTGACAAACTCATTCATCATATATCAACATTTAGATTCAATACACAACAAGTTGAACTGTGAAAAGGAAAATCAAAATGTATCACTCATAGCCTGCCAGTTATGAAGGAGACTGACTCTATACTAATCGTTGAATCGTGTTTTGCTCTAGTGACAACTGCAGAAAATGGGTTGAGGGCATTGGAGTACTTGGGGCTGAGAGATGATCAAGAGAATACTTTGAATAGCAGCGGTGTAAGTGACTTGCTTTCCAGACAGATAATCCACCTAATTTAAATACATTTCAGTACACATCTCTTCATGACTGATGTAATTTTTGACCACTTATTCAATGTAGAATTTTAGATGCTCAAGGACCAAGTACGCTCATTATATATTTGCACCATTATGAAGTTCCTGAAATTCTTCCTAAGAGGTCTATACTTGATACATATTTGCAGGGTTCAAAGGTTAATATGATAATAACAGATTACTGTATGCCAGGAATGTCCGGCTATGAGCTACTCAAGAAAATTAAGGTATTTCTGTTTTCCACATATTAGGAAAGGGATAACCTTTACATTTCAAAACTATTAGTTTTAAGTATGCAAGTGAGAATTCAAGTTCAGCGAGGTAATTTTTGACATAAATATTATTCTGCAAGCAGGAATCATCTATATTGAAGGAAGTTCCAGTTGTGATAATGTCATCTGAGAACATCCCAACTCGAATTAACAAGTAACTACTAACAACCGATATTTTTATACAGTTTGTTCACTCTTTTCTGTTTTTTGACAACATTTTATTGTTCTAAATAATATGCAGGTGCTTAGAAGAGGGAGCTCAGATGTTCATCCTAAAACCCCTCAAGCAATCTGACGTGAAGAAACTGAGAGGTCAATTAATGAAATGTGGAAGCTAATCGCATGAACCCATGAAGAATATTCGAGTAATTTGGGGAATGGTGATTAAGTTCATTTTATAAACATTAACTTTCAGGTTAATGTTCTTTAAGCTGGCAATTGATTTTCTGCTAGTTTAGCTTCCCTCTCAGAAGAGTATCTTTCTTTACATTGTTTCTGTCTCTAAAAGCTTATTCTTTCATTTTGATAAGTTCAATGACCCTTTTAAATTTTTTCTTCATTTGTTCTTTCCTTGTGTATCCACACAGAATTTCATTTTGCATTCTGCTACTGTCTCAACTAGTTTGACTTGCTATAATCCCATTCTATGCAAAGTTTCACCAAAACAAACATAATATCCCCTTCCCATTCTTCTCAGCAATGTGAAGGATAATTCGGAGAGGCAAAAGCTTATAAAATGTCTCCAACTACAAGGGAAATAAATACAAGGTCTGCTACCTGTTAGTATTATATTTGGCACATTTTGCATCTATAACTCCTCGAGGTATGTGGCTGCCTAAGTCAATCACCCTATAATAATGGCAAAATGCATACAACTCCCCGTACTAAGTGGCTGCCTAAAGTCAATCCACACTTTAAGGAGTATTGCATTTTCAAAGAACAGACAAGAAAAACTAAATCTTCATTTTGATGCATATCAAGTGGTTCTGAAATTCCCTTCCTTCCAATTTTTTTGCAGGTTGTTTTTACTACACTAATCGTGGAGTTAGGGTCGGTAGTGATTGGACCTGATTAATTTCACCAACTTAAAAAATCATCATAACCAAGAAGAATATAATGTGAACACCATAACCAATAAACTTATTAGAGGAAACTAATTTTACAAAAAGTCAAATCAAACGAGAAAAATGAGTTTGCAACAAAGCTCTACACACGAATTCAATTGAAGTACAGAAAAATATAAATAAACATGGTATCAGTCATAATGCCTGTGGTGGTGATGATGGTGATGTCCGTGCTCATCCCATCCAAAGCACTGCAGAATTGGGTAGAACAAGCACCTCCCAATCACTCCCAAAACAGAGGCGACTAATAAACAGGGACAGCAACAACAAGCCACGAGTGGATTGTTATTCATTTCATGATGCTGATGGCGGTGATGATGGTGACCCATCTTCTTCCTTCTCTCACCTGATTACCAAGAATCAATCAATGCATATTAATTACCGGGAAAATCAATGGTTACCCATAAATCAGTCGGCAAAATCAAGACTACCCACAATAACCTCTATAAAAATATGAATATATATTAGACAAATGGATTGAAAATTTTGAATCGAAAACCTCAAAAGACTAACCTCCTTTTGTTAATTACAGCTTTGATTCTGTTTGGATTACTAGAGATCTGATAACTCCAAAACTCAATCACGGTTCCAGTAAAACCAAAGATTTCGAAGCTACACGGAAGAGAGAGAGAGAGAGAGAGAGAGAGAGAGAGAGAGAGAGATTATGTATATAGAGAGAGTGTTCAAATTAATGGTGGAACCGGAAAGACTCTGTTCATACAGGAACCGTGTAAAACATCCGCGTCTATTAAATTGGGACATCCATTGGACTTTAAACTCAAGGGTTAATGCTGGTCTGGTGGTTGAACCGACTTTGAATTTTACCAGGCCCGCTATTTTTGGGCCAAGACATTCGGCTAAAGTAAAACTAGGTTAAATCCAAAAAATGATTAAATTATTTAATGAGATTTATTAGTATAAAAAAATAAAAATGCTCATCATTTTATATAATTTTAATCTAATTTTTTTTTTTAAATAATTACTCTCTTTTTTCTATTTTTATTTTTTTTAATATTTATGCAAATTGCATATTACTCATCCTTTTAGAGGACGGAGAGAGTAATTAATAATCTAATACTACGATTACCTTATTTAAGTAAAATACGATATTTTGTGTCTTTATCATTGACCAAATAAATTCTTTTAATATAAAACAAGTTTAAAATAATTCTTATTAAAGGACAGAAGAAACCAATATTATTCGCTGGATAAATATTCATTTAATTAAACTTTTCAACCATATCTAAAAATAGTACTACTATAAGTTTACTAAATTATCTTTATTATGATTTAGAGCATTCTTTATATTAAATATTTTAATTAATTTTGTTAATGTATACCCGTTTTCTTTTCTTTCCTTTCTCCCATCTCTCAACTCCTAATTTCTTTTCCTTTTCCTCTTTTTTCATTCCTTCTTAATTGGCTCTCTTTTACATATTTTTAATAAGATATTAATTAGATTTTCTATATATATATATATATATATATATATATATATATATATATATATTATCAATGATAAGAATAATGCTGTGTATCAAAATTTTCATTTTATGAATTTCATTTTAGCATTATTCTTTGACCTCTCAACTAAAATAAGAAAAAATTAGTTTTTTCTAAAGTCTTGGTATTAAAGTTCTTCGTCAAAACACAATTACGAAAACTGAAATTGGAAAGCATTATAATAGTGGCTTATTATATTATGTATCTTTTTTATAAAAAAAATAGTACTCATATTTATCATCCTGTATGTAATGTAAGATATATATATATATATATATATATATATATGTATATGACGGATTTAAAACATACTTCTCTTAATTAACATACTTTTCTTAAAATTATGTGGTTATGGAGATTTTTTTAAAAAATAAGTGGGGTCTCGGGCGGCATTTTTATAAATAAAAGTAAAACAAGTGGGATCACTCTTTTTTTATATTTTTTAAAAAAATCTCCAAAACGACATAATTTTAATAAAAATACGTTATTTAAGAGAAATATGATATTTAAGAGGTATGCTTTAGATCCGTGATCTATATATATAGAGCAATGCTACTATCACATAATTTGAGTCACATAAAGCTCACATACACACATGCATATTTGTGGGTCCTACATATCATGCAGAGCTCACAGTATGCACGTGTGTATGTGAGCATTATGTACCTAAAATTATGTGATAGTAACATTATTTATCATTTTCTTTGAATTAGATTGAAAAAGTTATATTCTCCCGTTTATATTGTACAGATTTGCAAGCCCAATAAAACTGGCTCCCTCTTTTGGGGGCGTTTCAAAAGATAAGAAAAGTATAACAATACACCTCCTGTCCAATATTTCTGTCCTATATTCTTCTAATTAAAAGAAGGAATTTCTTAACAAACTGCATTTTCCTTTCCCTCCCTAATCCCTCCTAATCAATATTTATATGAAGGAAAGTTCAAAGTTTCCTCCCCAAGAAAGGACATATTTATTCATAATAAAAATAATGGTAGTTTCATATTAAGTGTGATAATCAAAAGAAAAACTTACTCACCCACATGCACAAAATCATTTTCTACACCCCAGGAGCTCTATATAAAGTTCATCAGCTTTAATGATGACATGAATTTCAATCTATTAATCTCTCGGAGATTTTCAAATTTAATACAAACCTATTTCTCTCCGTTCATCCACTCAACTATCAAGGCATTAGTCCAACAAGGAAATTATTCAGAAGCCTTGAAATCATACACCAGGGGACCTCATTTCCCTCTAAACGCCACTAAATTCACCTTTCCTTCTCTCCTCAAAGCCTGTGCTTCTCTTTCAAATTTTCATTATGGGAGGACAATCCATGCCACTGTCATTACAATGGGGTTGCAATTTGATCCATACATTATTGCTTCATTGATTAATATGTATATCAAATGTGGGTCATTTGAAAATGCAGTCCACCTGTTTGATAATGTGTCTGAATGTGAAGTACTGGCTCAAGATGTTACCATCTGGAACTCTATGGTTGATGGGTACTTTAGACATGGACTTGTTGAAGAGGGATTGGTTCAATTTCGTAGAATGCAAGCAATGGGTGTAAAGCCTGATGGGCATTCGCTTAGTATTCTTCTTGGAGTGTATGACAGTGATTCGGGTTATTTAGAGCTAAAGCAAATTCATGGTTATATTGTTAGAAACATGTTTGATGGTGATCCTTTTGTTGCAACTGCACTGATTGACATATACTCAATTTGTGGTTGGCCAAATTATGCCTGGTCTGTATTCAATAAGTTGGAAGACAAGAACAATGTTGTGGCATGGAATACAATGATTCGCGGGTTTTGTCAGAATGGGTTGTGGGAGAGTAGCTTGGAATTATATTCTTTAGTGAAGAATGTAAATTGTAAACTTGTGTCACCAACATTTTCTAGCACATTGACGGCTTGTTCTCAGGGTAGAAATGTGGGGTTTGGAAGTCAGGTTCACTGTGACGTGATCAAAATGGGTTTTGGGGATGATACATATGTTTGTACTTCTCTCCTGACCATGTATGCAAAGTGCGGATGGGTTGAAGATGCAGAAAAAGTTTTTGATCAAGTAGTAAATAAAGAAGTTGAATTATGGAATGCTTTGATCTCAGCTTATATCGGTAATGGCTCTGATTATGATACTTTGGATGTTTACATTGAGATGAAATTTAAAGCAATTCAATCCGATCCTTTCACGATATCCAATATTTTGGTATCCTGTAGTAATCTTGGATTATATGATTTTGGTAGGGCACTGCATGGTGAAATGACTAAAAGACTGATACAGAATCTTTGTGCACAAAGTGCTCTGTTGACAATGTACTCGAAATGTGAAAAAATGGAGGATGCTCATGCTATTTTTAATACAATGAAGGAGAAGGATGTGGTTGCATGGGGATCCTTGATCTCTGGTTTTTGCAAGAATAGGAAATTCAAGGAGGCACTGGATTTGTTTCTAGCAATGGAGGCAGATGGACTGAAACCAGATTCTGATATTATGGCAAGTGTAACGAATGCTTGTGTTGGACTAGACAACATAGCATTGGGCCATGAGGTCCATGGATTTATACTTAAAAATGGTTTGGGGTGGGATGCTTTTGTGGCCAGTTCCCTGATTGAAATGTATTCCAAATTTAGATGCCCAGATATGGCCAGACATGTATTTTTTGGTATCCAACATAAGAACATGGTGGTTTGGAATTCTATGATTTCATGCTATTGCCAGAATGGCCAACCTGAAATGTCAGTTAGTCTTCTTCCTCAACTTCTGCAGCATGGTTTCTATCCTGACTATGTTTCCATTACCTGTGTCCTCGCTGCTGTTTCATCAATGGCAGCATTGTGTAGAGGAAAAACTATACATGGATACGTGGTAAGGCAGAAAATTCTAGCAGATGTTCAACTGCAGAATACATTGATTGATATGTATATCAAATGTGGGTGCTTGAAATATGCACAACACATTTTCCAAAACATGTCTGATAGAAACTTAGTGACATGGAATTCAATGATTTCTGGTTATGGATCTCACGGCGAGTGCCTGAAAGCAACAAACCTAGTCAAAGAGATGAGAAGCTCAGGAGTAAAACCTGATGAAGTTACGTTCCTTTCCCTGATATCATCGTGCAACCATTCTGGTTTGATCGACCAAGGCCTCAATTCACTTGAGTTAATGAAGGATTATGGAATTGAGCCTAAAATGGAGCATTATGTAAATATAGTGGACCTCCTGGGTCGTGCTGGATGCTTGAGTGATGCTCACAATTTTATACATAGCATGCCTATCGAGCCTGACAGGAGCGTTTGGCTATGTTTGTTGTCTGCCTGTCGAGCTCATCGCAATGTAAAGCTCGGAGAACTGGCAGCTGATAACCTTCTGAAGATTGACCCGATGAGGGGCAGCAATTATGTCCAACTATTGAATCTGTATGTAGAAGCTGGATTAGGAGACAAGGCAGCAAACTTAAGGGCCTCAATGAGGCAGAAGGGGTTGAAGAAAAGTCCTGGGTGCAGTTGGATTGAGTTAAAAAATAAAGTTGTTACCTTCTTTTCTGGCGACTCATCCTCCCCAAGAACTATTGAGATTCATGAGACACTTGATAGTCTTAGAGGTAACATGAGAAAGATAGGAGGTTACCATGAAGATGTTGAGGCATTCTGAGACGGAGAAATGAGCTCTTCACTTGAGTACAAGGCTTGGATCATAATAGTGTTTCTCTCTCTTTTTGCTCAATGCAGCTAGCTAGCTGATATAAGGAATGTGTCTTCCTTGTATCAGAATTTTGACGAGTAGAAACAACTTCTGTAAGTAATTTTCTTCCTTATAGTATAGCTACTGTAGTAAAATTAAAACAAATGTAAAACTTTTAATCTTGTGGATTCATGATTCGTCTTTACTAGAACCAATAACAACAATTTCATTCCAATAAAATCAATAGTAATAAGTTTAATGGAGTAGTTTGGATCAGTTCGGAATATACTGCTATCAATGCAGTCCTACATATAATAGCAATTTCAGAATACTTTCATCTGATCTCGCCTCTTCGTTAATTTTTTTTTTCCGGCTATATGTAACTAAAAACAAGTTCGTGTCAACTGTCAAAGCATCTATCCAAGTAAATCTGGTTTTACTTGGAGCACCGAGGGATAATTTTCCATTTGAGTCTTCTTGTTTTTTCCTTCGGCCAATTTCCACGTGAAGTACAGATGGTATGATTGTCTGATATACGAAATACAAGAACGGTGGCTCATTCTCTTTTGTCCTCCTCAACATCTACTACTACTAGCCCAAGCACATGATCTGCTGCTACTGGCAGTTTCCTTTCTTTCCTTTCGAGCTTTGTTGTAAAATCTCCTGCTACTTTTACTCCACTGCCAGTCAGTGAGATACCATCCTCCTCAAAGTCATCGCCCGTCTCTTCTGAGTATGCATATCTGCAGGCAAAGACCAATATCCAGTCAACTACAATCAATAACAGTGGTCAACATACTAGTTCTTGCTTCACCTTGATCAGATTTAGCACCAAGCCTAAGCTTGGCACTACAATTCTTTCCCAATAGTACATCGAATCTATAAATGAAACAAGTGGGAAAATTATCAGATTTATGGTTAAGCACGTAATTAATATTGAAGAATCTCCCCATCTTTTGCAATCTCATTTTCTTAAGTTTTTTTCTTTTTTTAAGAATTACCATGGTATCAAGGACAACCACCCGAGGAGGTGAGATACACCGCAGCATACAAAAAACTGAAACAAACGCAACTATCCAAAAAGCCCATCAAAGGGGCCAATCATTTTCTTAAGAATTTACTTCAAAAAGCATCTCAAAACTCTATCAAGAAACAACCTCTAGGCTATGTTTGGAATTTGAAAAAAACACAAGGGAAAAGTAGAAGGAAATGTGTTCTTAAAAATTATTTAAGATCCGTTGTTCGTCTATTACACCTTACCTTCAATTATGCTTGATATTAGATTTTCTACAAGTACAAATACCAAGACTTATTTTCACTAAGATAGTTTTCCAATTTTATACTTAAATTTATTTTCCTTATCTTTTCTTTTTCCTTGCATTTTCCAAGTTCCAAACATAGTCCTAGAGTTGTCTCTCACAAGAAAGTAAGAAACTTATAACCTCCAACACACCTGCTACCTTAGCCTTGCAGAAAACCTACTTGGGGGATACCCATGATTTTACAGAATGACAGATTACAACGCTCTCACCTTCGAAGACTGGAAATTTGGGACAAGGGGAGGATAATCTGTTTCTGAGTTAACCATTAATATTCTCAGAAAAGGTGAGGATGATTATTATCCACACTGCACTTGCACCAGTAAAACTCTCGGAATTAAGTAATGAGAATTTCATCATATACATGCAAAGAAGAATAGTGCACAATATGTCCACAGCAGGCACATTTTGTCAACAGTAGTTCAGGATATGCTGCTCTGATCATGGTTATCAAGTCGTCGCCTAGGCGACGACTAGGCGTCCAGTCGGTGCATATTGTTAAGTCGTCTGGGCGACTTGGTGAGAGGGGAGAAAGTCGAGCGACTTGGTGGATGACTTGGTGGGCGACTTGGATGACTTGGGCGACTTTGTGATTGAGCAAATTTTGGGTACTAATGATACTTCATGAAGACAAAATCTTAGTAGGGCAGCAAAATTTATATATATATATATATATATATATATATATATATATGTGTGTGTGTGTACATATATTTTATATTTATATACACAGATCCCCATACTCCACATATATATATATATATATATATATACATACACACATATATATGTGTATATATATTTTATATATATATACACACATCCCTGTGCTCCACTAGTTGTTGCCCCTCCACTAGCTTCTGATTTTGCTGACTACTAAGGTTTGTCTTCACTTTGGGAGAGCATAAACTAAGTAAAATATATTAGTTTGCTCTTTCACTCTTTACATTACTTTATATGCTCAAGTTCTTTTATATTGTATAATGACAAAGTAAACATCAGACAACAAAGTTAAAAGCTCCACACAATCAGGAACTAATAAACTTAATATGCTAAGAATACCAAGACATCAAAACCTTTATTAACTGTAAAACATGTAACTTGTTTGGGACATACGAATTAATCTATTATGCATAAACATACTATATATATATATATATATATATATATTATTTTCATCGACAATTACCATGTGTTTAAGAGAAAGAACTTGCTTTAATAAAGTATATTGAATTAAATTAAATATTACAAAGGTATCATCATTTATATAATTTGAAGTTGTACAAGTTTAAAAATTACAAGTTTACAACTATAATAAAATTATCCATTTTGATTTGATCTTATTCACTTCTTGTTGTGATTTGATATGCTACATGTATTATGAATATGGTAAATTATTAGAAAAATAAATATATTAATATTCATATAAATACTAAATATATATAATTTTATTAATATAAAATTTACATTATTAACGACTTGTCGACTTGTGGACGACTAGTCGGGCGCCTTGTCGCCTAAGAACTTAAGCTCTAGGCTGTCGCCTCGTCTCGACTTGTCGCCTTGATAACTATGGCACTGATCACAAATTTTTTGCTGAGTAGGATTAATTCAATAGAAAGGATTAAACACGAACAACCCCCCAACTTCCTTGAGGCTTGGTATGCTGTAAGTGCTACCTTTTGACAAATTATATGTTACATAATAATACTTCATTTAAAGTTTCACCAAGTATTTTATTATGTATATATCACCTGGTTAGTCTGCCACGACTATACAAATTAGATTTGCTCAATAAATCAAAATATAAGATTATGGATCACATTTATTATGCTGTCTAGGTGGATTGCATATTCATTAACTACTTCTAAAACCAGTTTGCGTATTTCTTTTCAATAAGATTTGAACCCTATATATCTCATAGGGAACTCTAAAGTTACAAAATCCTACTTAGTCTAAATGGTTACTGTAAAACAAAGTGCCATATGAATCATGTATGTCAGATAACGAGAATGACTGATCAAGGTTACAGAAATTACCTAGTAGGGTTATTTGATGGAGACCACAGAATGCATATCACCAGCAAGAGCAAGTATGCGAGCAAAGTCCAGAAAGACGGGATGATCCAGGCTCTTCGCCATAATTCACTTAATGGATCACTTGCATTAAAGTACAACTGCACCAACATAGCAATTATAAGAGTAAAACAGTATTATGTTCAAATAAAAGTGAAACAAGAAGCAACTGGGATAGATTGGATACTAAGAACTGAGTAGTAGTTGATAATTTGAAGATCAGAAAGAGGGAAATAGTATATTAGGAAGCCAATCCTATTGTGAATATGAGTGAGCTGCCTTTTGGGGTTGTGCAAGTTGAAAATTTTGAGACAAGGGGGCTTGGTAGGTGCTCTGAGGGAGTTTTACAAATTACATAAGCATGCTCTATTTGTTTTAACGAAACCCAATCACTTGCGCAAAGGAGATAAAGTGTGGGAGATAAAGTGTGGGATAGAAAGAATCAGCAACTTTACCTCATAGCCAATCCAAGCAACAGAAAGCAGCACTGATACTGCTAGGGAGTTGGTAAAGTTCCTGTAGAGATCAAGTTTGGCTGTGCTTCTCCGCATCTACAGTCAATCGACAAAGAAGACAGAAGTTAGTTCAGATTTTGCATCAACTCAGCAGACATAAAATGAACTTTTAGGTGAACAGCAAAGATCCATGCATATGTCACATACAAAACAGCTGTTCATGAACAAGTTTTGATGACAGATTGGACCGGCAAAAGCAAATATATTAGGTTTGATTCGTTTGAATCGTTGATTGGCTTGACTTCAGGAAGGCACAACTTTTGGTCTAGAAAGAGGTACGCGAGTAATTATCCCAATCCAGAAAGCTCGTCCAAATCCATGACACGTCCAACTAACAAAAGTTTGTTGGACCCCGTTTTTTCCCCAAAATTTCTTTTATAATGTGACTTTCATGCTTCCAAAAATGTTACCCGTTACTTTTGTTTATTTAGGTTTTCACTGTTATTTCCTATTACCCATTTACTTTTTGTTCATGTAAGCTTTCACTGTTATTTCATTTTCAGTGTCTCTAGTTTTCCTTGAAAATGAACTTAATCCTTATTATCAAGTAAACTCTTTTTTTTCACCTTTCTCATGGTAATTTTAGAACTTATCTTTCTCGAGAATTCTACTCTTTTTTATATTATTATTTGACAAGATCAGGCCTTTGTGCTTCTCTCCCTCCCAACATAGAGATCAATAAACAGCATTTTCCTAATGGTTCATCGTTCTTATATATAATTTCAGTAGTGACCACTGCTGAGTGGAAACAATAATACCAAGTGTAACTTATCAGTCTACGTAAATGGGAAGTTAACCTTCCATACTAAAATAAATGATGTGCACAACTAATTATGCACAATGAGTTAATATTTTCCCTCACCAGCTGTGTGAATCACTGGAGAGGTGAAGGGTGCTGATAAACAAGAGACATTACCTGCAGCTTCTCCAAGGTTTTAGATAGTGATGAAAAGATCCAAAGGATAAAGCATGCATCCAACAAAGCAACCGGTAGCACTAGAAAAAGCCTTGTTTTTCCAGAAAAGTCATTGATATTCCCCATATGTTCAAAAAGCTCAAGAGCTTCAGAAGCAACAAAATATATCACACCAAGAAGAAGTACTTTCGAGGTTATACCTCCAAGGGTAGGACGGACAACACCATACCCCATTGAAACCACTAAAAGAAGAAGCCGAGAGACGGTCTTCTTGACAGCACTAAAGGTAACAGCCCAAAGAGTAACTCCCATTGGTCTGCTGCCGGTGGAATTGAAATTTGCATATTCAAAATACCAAAAAGCCATCTCACACATTCCCAGACCGATCACAGCTGTGACGTGGTAGTGCAGTTGTATTATATCCTTCCAATATTGCAGAAACCGAATAAACCACAGGAGACCAAGAACTAAATAAGCTAGGGACATGAAGCCATAAAAGGTCATCAAGGGTGCCATCTTCCCAGGCAGATAACCTTCGGGATTTCTCCAAACAGTTCTACCACTTATTAGTGTGCCCTTGAGTTCTGGATCACAATACATAAAATACAGGTAGTACATTCCAGTCTTGTTGATCTCAACAATTTGAAGCGGCATTTTAGCCTCTTCACTTTTTCCTTCAAAAGAGGCCTGAAGACGTTTTGGCCAGCCAGGGTTATCAGGCTCTTGGCGGATTATAACCTCTCCTACCTTGCAGGATCCATCATTGGCAAGTGCAGGGGTACAACAAATTGCATCAGAATTCAGATAAGAACCCCCGATCTTATCCCTATCTTTTACTTCAACTATGATAGCTTCAACCATACCAGTACTTTGCTGCATCTCATTCTGCTTATTAGTAGCCTCCTTCGTTCTTCGGAAGGTGATAGACTCAAACCTGAAATCGTGTGGCATGAAATAGATGAGTTCTAGTACTCTTCCATTCTGAGCACCAAACTATTCCGCCAATATTGGCAGAATAACATACTCATGACCTGTTAGTTATTTAACTTCTTCCATATTAGGACTTGGTTATAGGAGAGCGAGCAATGTAAGCTTGTTTTAAGTCTCGGTTTATTTAATGCATTGTAGGACCTGTCTACGTAACTTTAATATCCGCTCAATTAAATACAGATATACAGATTAGAGAGCGCAACGACATATTTATCAGAAGTATATTAAGCATCCCATATATAGAAGAGTAATAACAACGTTTGGAATCGACAATCTAAAACAGAATCTACAATATTTTGATTGTATCATGTTTCAACTTATCCAAGTGATGATCAGAACATCATGTTTCAATGTATATGACAAGTCTCAAGTTAATTGTTCGCACCCAATTGAATATGGATCTAAAATTGCAATTTACCAAAGCAGGTATGGTGTAAAATTACTTATTCCAAACCCATAACGGCAACATTGTGGATATTATGTTAGAGAACCATGAAATGACAAATCTTTTAGAAGCACTTTCGTAAGCGACTTACAAGATTCTGATTTTTGAAGTGTTAAGAAGGCATTATGCACACACAATCACTAAAGTAAAAGTAGCTGCTACACCTAATTACCAATGCCTGCTCAACTTCTTAAGCAGTCTTTATCAGTTCACACTTATCAAACAACTCAGTCTACATACTCTTTTAAGTCTCAAACTGAATTCCAATACATCATATACTTTGCCATTCTCCTTCTTCATTTTTTCTCCACAAAAGAAAGGAAAGTCAAACCTAAAAATAATTCCATAATGTTTTAGTAAATAAAGGTTAATTCATAACTACTCATATTTTTATGTTTTAAACACCATTAATTATTTTTATTTTGTACGTTGTAAATTATTTTAAAGCTTGGAAAAGTGAAACTAAATAAAACCAAAGCTCTTAGAATATTTATTCAAATCAAAGACGTCATACCTAAAATTCCAAAGAAATTAGAATTGAATCTAAGACATAATATAATGTACCTAACAAACTCAACAGAACTACATTTTGTCAAACCATTAGATATATTTAAAATACGAGATCAGCACAACAAAAAACCAATAGACCATAAACACAAAACAAAAATCATACTGAACCAGAAAAGATCTTGCCAAATGTCCTCACCCCCTATTACCTAATGAATGATTTGCCATTGATGGGTTTATCTTCATCAGTTTTAGGGGGAGCAGTAGTATCGAGGAGCTTGGAGGCATAGAGTCCCTCACTGCCGCCATGGAAGAAGAAGGAATTGTATTGAGGAATGAAAGCTTCGTTTTTGTATTCATGGATCGAAGCTCCAACTCCATTTACCCAAATGCTCCCAATTGCTATTATGATAATAATCCCTAATAATCTGCATCTAAACCACCATACCAGATCAGAATCACTGCTTCTATATCGCATCTCTTCCTCGCCCCTTCTCCCTCCCTCTCTCTCTCTCTATATATATATATATATATTTATATGTATTTAATATACGTGCGTATCAATATATATATATATAGACAGATATTTTTATGCTTTTGTCTCTCTAAATCTCTCCCCCTCTTTCTGATTAAATGGTAATACAAGCCAAGCAAAACTGCAGAAGAGGGATAAAAAACAGCAGCAGTAGAAAGAAAGAAAAAGCAAGGCAGGTGATAGTTATCAGTTAATTACTTAATTATAGCAATGGTACTATGAGTACTTTACTACTTTAAAGTCATAAAAGAATGAGATTAATAAAAACAAAAAACTACGAGATTAGTAAATAATTTTTTTTTTGAAAAAATATGAGATTATGGTTAATTTACTACTAATTTTAAGTTATTAAAAAAGGAATTAAGATATATTGTACTCCTTTCGTTCCATATTATTTGATTATTATCGACTTTTTAAAGTCAATTTAAGAGATTTTTAAACTCAAAATTGACATATATTTTTTTAATTTTAATCAATACAATGATAATATTATAAACTATCTAAATTATTCATTATAAAATTTGTTGTTTTTTAATTTAAAAATATCTCAAATTAACTCTCAAAATTCAATAATTTTCATAGAATTTGGAACCGATAAAGTAATTTTCTCTAATAAGTTATTACTCTATTTGTCACAATATACAAACATTAAAGATAAAAATTTATCTTTTTAAGAGGACGAGATATCTCTTTAATTTTTATATTTTACTAGGCTTTTTCTATATTTTAGAAATAATGGAGTATTACATTTTAAGAAGGGGTGAAATTAAAAAAGCATTGTCAAATTTCAAATAGTATAAAATAGTTCAACATCTCTATTAATAAAGTTGGAAAAAGTAACTATTTTTTAGTGTAAATAATTTTGTGAAGATTTTTTTCTTTTCTTAAAAAGAATTCGCCCTTTGAAAAATAAGAGCATGTATCTCAAAACTCAAATAACTTTTTTTTTCTTTCTCTCCATTTTTTATCTATTCCTATTTTAGCATTAGTATTTTTTCGTACATTTTCTCAAAAGTTATTTAAATATTTTGCACACACTACTATGTGCAATAAAATACAAGTTATAATAAAATAAATTATAACCATTATGTAAATCAAAAATACTCGCACTCACCTTTTGATTTTAGTTTTGGAAATTGATATTTCACAACACTTGTTGATATTAATGCATGAAAAGTGTCTCTATAGATGTATAGCGACGGAAAAAACGTCGCTATAGGATCTATAATGATATTTTTTATGCAGAAATATCATTGTTTGTTGTGAAAATATCAATTTTTTTAGTATTTTACCGGCTCCAAAAGGTTGATACGAATTAGCAATCGAGAAAAAAAAGGTTGATATTGTTGGTTGGGACTTTTTTTGAATTAAAAATATCACTAGTAGAAAAAAGTAAATAGATAACGTTTAAAAAACGTTGTAATAGGTCCTCCAAAAACGTCGTGGTTAGCAGTGTCATCTATTAGACACAAATAAATAACGTTTTTAAAACGTTGTCTTTTGACACATCAAACAACATTTTTTTTCTAAAAAACGTTGTATATTTGACACAATCTACAACATTTTTTTCTAAAAAACGTTTTCTATTTGACACATTCCACAACGTTTTTTTCTAAAAAACATTGTCTATTTAATTTTTATATTTTACTAAGCTTTTTCTATATTTTAGAAATAATGGAGTATTACATTTTAAGATCTAAAAAACGTTGTCTATTTGACACAATCCACAACGTTTTTTTTAAAAAAATATTGTGTATTTGACACATTACACAATATTTTTTTTAAAAAGCGTTGTCTATTTGACACATTACACAACGTTTTTTTTCTAAAAAGCGTTGCCTATTTGACACAATCCACAACATTTTTTTTCTAAAAAACGTTTTGTATTTGACACATTACACAATATTTTTTTAAAAAAGCATTGTCTATTTGTTTTCCATAAGATATAATACATGCATATATATAAAATTACTACACATTACCTACAATGTTGTGTCAGTACCAAACAAGGACAGCTAATGTCATGATATATAGCTAAAAAAGCTCTAAATTCTCATTTAAAACCAAAATATAGGCATTTATGTTTCAAAATACCATACATCCCAATAATACCATACGTTTACAGTTTGAAATTCACTTTTCAATATAATTACTACAACGTACATTGAATTGTGAATTTGACTATATCTACAAAATATACCAAACTATCCATAAAATTAAGATGTGGTGCACTACTGATCCTGCTTTAAAAGCTTTAAAAACATCCTGCTGATCCTCAGCTCTTCGCATGCTGCCTGTTTATTTAGAATGTCCAAGTTAGTAAAAAAAATGTGTTATCTATAGTAAGTAAAATATCACACAACTCGTATTAATAAAACTTCTCAATGATAGTCAAGGATCTCTAACAAACCAAGTAAGCTGATACACATATTATCGAGTTGCTTTAAAAAATATGCAAGTAGCTAAACATCTGAACCCCACCTCTACTTTAGCTTGATAAATAGATAGAGAATTCAGTTGCTCTGAACTCATTTCAGCCATTAGAACTTTTGGTTCAGCAGCTGTCTCAAGTATCTTTAAGATTTCCGCCCCTTCTTCACTATCATCGTTATGCAAATGGAAATCTTCAACTACCCTTTGAAACTCAGACATAATTCCCTCCGCAACATCAGAGCGCCTGCATTAAGATAATAAAAATCAAGTGAATAAGGCCATACATCTACATTAAATTTCTGGAATTCACAAGTAAAATGATAGTAAGTTGTAGAGTTAAACGATTACACATGGGAATAACAGGAAATGCATTTAACAACTAGATTGTATGACCCTTTCTATATGGTGGAGGCATGTACTTCATTTCTGTAGGAGCAAAGTTTAAGAATAACTGGAGAACAGAAAGCACAAATTTAAAGAAGAAAAATCAACACATCAGCAACTACAAGAACGGAATCACATACAAACAAATCATTACGCATAAATTCGTCTACAAAGCATTCTTAACTGACATGTAAATGAATATGTATTTGAAGTAAAGATGACCAACCATAACAACTAACAATTTACACTATTAACTTCAGAAAAAAATTGGCCACTCATGACACATACCACAGAAACCGAGGCAATTAAATCATACAACATGATTCCTTCATCTGCTAGAGCAAGACTAGCACATGATATCACCACGGGAAGATCACCTGTAACCATCATAGTTGTAGATCTTTAACACATAAAGCAATAAATAAGGAAAGACACTCCACTAATATTAAACAGTGAAGCAATTTCTGCCAAGATAATAATAATAATTTTGCAGTTAAATGCTGAGAATTCAGCATAATATAGTGATGCTATGAACTGAGATCTTACAATCTACTTCCCTGCTCAGTAAGCTAGTACGCACCATTCAATATGCAAGTGGTCAAGTATAAAACAAAATCAGGAAGAACTCAGAAAAATCAAAGATAAGATAAAACAATTTAGGTATTTGTCAAGCGAATTATTCTTTTTGGTGCTCCTTATTTATTGAGCTGAACTTCTAGGCACTAACTGATGAAAGTCATCAACTCCAAACATTACATAATGACCAAATGTAAAATTCAGGACTTGCTGCCACCAGATTCCAACACCAATGCAAAAACATATAGTAATTAGCAAAAACATATAACTTCAGTCGCACTAGTTTGAAGTTATATTATATCTTTCCAGTTGTATCATAAACAATGGACAGAGAGTGAGATGATGAAGAGCTTCACTTACTTAGTTGAGCTCCCAGCCCTTCTGTACACTTGATTCGAACAATCTGAATAACGTACAGAATCAAGTGTCACCAATGAGAATACATATAGTAATTAACAAAGAAACTTCAGAACAAGTGCAAAATACTACATACCAATTGCTGAACATATCTTAAGAGCCAGAAATCAGAATCCTTGCGTTGTTTCTAGCCTGCATTATCAAATATTCATTTAAAATTTGGAAGACCTCAGTTAAATTGTAAAAGAAACAATTGGTGTCAAACAAAACATAAATAACTAATTTGCAAAAATTGCACTAATGCAAAAATGAGTGGATAGTGAGGAGAATTTCCCAGTTCAAATGCAAATCATCAATGACAAACCTAATGAATTAATTAATGAAAGATAGTATCAAACCGCCCGTATATGCTGTGGAAACACGTATCAGTATTTTTGCTTCTTCTTTTTTTGCTGTGCTTGCATTAGCCCTCAGAGCTATCACAGGCAAAAAGGAAGAGAATATTGTTTTTTCAACTATAAGCGATAAGATTTGGTAAATAGTATCCCTCCCCTCTCCTAAACAAAACATCACATCGTCACTTAACTGCTATGCTAGAAGGGCTCTGGCTAGCGAACAAAGGGTGAAATTTTGGTGTCTATAAGATCCTCTATTACCTCTGTTGCAAATTTCCAAAGACATTAGACACCGCTAGCTAGTTAAATGCTTAACCACTATGCTAGAAGGGCTTTAGCTAGAGAACAAAGGATGAAATTTTGATGTATATAAGATCCAATATTACCTCTGTTGCAAAATTTCAAAGACATTAGACACCACTAGCTAGCTAAATGCTTTATTAAGCTAAGATTCACCGAAACAGTTACTTCCAGTATGCCAGTTGGCTAAAGCAGAACAGGAATAAACTACAAACTTAAATCGGCAAAAGTAATGTTGTTTAGCAGTGTTACTCTAATTTGCTTTATAGGCAACCATTATGCAAACATGCTGCTATAAGTTTAATTAATATTGGACAGAAACTAAAAAATTTAGATAAGAGTACAAACACAGTAAAAAGTGTCTATTAAAATATTATCTACTCAAATCTCGTCGACATAGAAAAGGCACCAGGTCAACAGACTGTTGTACATACTACACAGTTCTTTCTCATATCAAGTATATAGCCCAGGTCGGTACAACACGCTACAAGACTGATATGCAAATACTGCTCATTACAAGTTTCTCTTTCTGGTTTCAGGGTTGGGTAATGTAAAATCAACAATTCTTCTAAAAGGTTAAGCTGTTGGAGAGAGTCCAGCAATGTGCATAGTGTTTAACCACTCCTCATTTGCGACAGTGGCGAGATAAACTATGGTGCAATTAGCGAACAAACCAAATAGAGTACATGTGTACTCACAACTATAACGGTAATCATGCTAACATTGTACGAATTTATATGATATGTATTTTATGCCTTTGAAATAGGACATAGACAAATCGTACCAAGGAAAAAGAGAATACAGTAGACGCACGAAATAGCATAATGTAGGAACTAATGTTTATGAGCAAATCAAATTTTGATGGTCAATCTTTCACCAATTAGAACTTTCAAATTTTATTCAATAATAACATTTTCAAAGAGATCAAATAGTATTCAATTGCTTATGGAAAACATACTCGAGAAGCCAAATAACAGAAACAAACCTGCACAATTGAAACTAATGAGATAGCAGATCCAGGAAGGGCGGGAGGATTTGATAACTTGAACTTGGGATTTGCAGAATATGCTGATGGGGAACCTGAGAGAACCTTCAAAACCTACAAATGGATTGGATACATGAAGAAGCATCACCACAAATTCATCAGCCAATTAAGCATTTTGAACTACATAGGCTTTTATCTGAAACATTGTAGTGAGTATGCAAAAGATAAAACAAAAACTTATTAACCTTACCAAACTGTTGGCTGGATTTAACGAATGCCCAATCACTTTGAAAAGTACAGGGGTCTACTTCATGCAATAGAGAAGCTATTCAGAATTGCCAACACTGATTGTATTTGTTCCCTTTTAGATGCAGTGTATAGATGTCAATGGTTAAAAGGATAAATATGATTTTGTTAATAAATCCTTTGAAGTTAAACATGGTGGTTATAGATGTTGATACAGGTAAATAAAGGTAAAACCATAAAAATGAACAATATGAAGGACTTGTTTCAATTAAATGAATTGCAAAATACTTATCCAGTTTCAGATAAGAAACTTATATGACTAACCTCAATTCTTGTACTTCCCAAAATCACATCAGATTGAATGAAATTATCAGAGGCAATCAATGTATGATCTCCCTCAGTTTCCGAAACCGCATAGTTTGTGTGATCAATAACCATGGCAGAGAAATCCTTTAATGTCAAACAAATAACATGAGACTTATAATTATCGCAAACAAAATAATTACAATAAAATGATGGACAAAAGTGAAATAACAAAGAACAGACATTTGATTTAATCTTTTCCAAAAGTGGAAAGCTCTTCAGTCGCACTAGTTATATGCAAAAACATATAACTTTAGTCGCACTAGTTTCCTCACCCTCCTGTAAGAATTAATTCAAAGGTCTTCAATTATTAATTTGTGCCATAGTATTTGAAGTTAACATTAGGACTGAATCAACCCACAAGACTCAACTAAGTGGGGGGGGGGGGGGGGGGGAGATTCCATCTAATTTTGGGGGTGCTGCTGTTGTGTGATCAATAGCAATAATTCTTCAACTATTTTCCGTTCAATTTCACAAGAACCAAACTGTCAGTCTCACATCTGACAAGAATAATATGCCAAAAAACAAAATGAACAATTAAATAATATAGAAACAAACTGCCGGTGATCTAAGGCTCAAAGTAACATGTATCCGGAGATTTCGACAGAGATTTTAGTGTAGCAGAAAACGGAGAGGAGGGCGGAGAGGCCGGAGGCGGCACATGATAGGACGATGGAGGGACCGGCGTGGAGGTGGGCTTCTTGGCTGGTGATTGAGAAGATGTCGGAGCCATCGATTAAGAGTGACCTTCGATTGAGAGTGACCGTTTACTTAGTGTGTGATTCGGCTAAGAAGATTTAGGTTTTGAGGTTGGGAGTCAGGAGATTGAAAGGGTTAGAGAGCAGAGAGAGGACTGAAAGAAGATTGAAAGGGTTTGATTTGTTGAATCCCAAATGACTACTACGCGAACCAGAGAGAGTCAGAAAACGAGAGAGAGAAGCTCCGTGTTTTTTTAATAGATAACGTTTTCTTAAGAAAACGTTATAATTCTAACACGAAAAATTGTACCTTCTCAATTCATAACGTTTTTTATATCAAACTATAACATTTTCTCAAAAAACGTTGTACAAAAAAATACGATAAAAACGTTATCTATTAAGTGTCATTTTTTTTTTATTTTTTAGTAGTAGTTCATATTTTATAACTTAGAACCACAACATTTATCGTTGAAAATATCCATGTTGCACATGCTCGACGCCCTCCGAATATATTTGAATGCACAACAGTCCTAAATATAACCATTTTGACCTTGCTAACAACCTCAAATTGAAAAACTTTTGGAATGAAAGTTGTAGATCTACTCGTTATCTTTCCGAATCATTTTTATATCACCGGACAACGAACCTAGCCACCAAGTCTCTAAATTCCATCATTCCATTAACAATTCCAAGCCGAAAACATAACTTAGTAAACTAAAAGCTTACTAACGAAACTCAAATTTTGTTCTTTTACTTCCAAATAAATTCTAACATTATATTACATATACATGGACTAAAACTTGATTGATTACAAATGAATTTCAATAAAAATTACAACACAATTTACTAAACTTTCAAAATCTCAAGTTTAGCCATAAAAATCATATATCCTATAACTTGAATTAAACTTAAAATTGAGCATGGGTTTATATCTTATGCTCTCTTCGTTTAATAAATTCAAGCCTTGCTATCTTTAAATTTAATTAAATCTTTGATTCCAATTTAGCTATGCTCTCTCTCCAACTCACGGTTCCTTCACTTCTTCATATTGGAAAATTTCAAAATTTCAAGGAATGACAGAGAGATGGTCACGATTATGTGGGGGAATGAGGAAGTGAATTTTCAAATCTTGCAATTCAAATTATTTGGTGTCCAAGCTCAATTTTGAGTAGGCTATACTCCTCCTCATTCTTCTCATTCACGGCTAGAGGAAGAAATAGAATGACTTGCAAAATAAGCTTGTAATAATAACTTGGGTAATTAGGAATTAACACATTTGTTTTATTAATTAACTTACCCAATTATTCTTATAACACTTTTATTACATATATAAATTACCCAATAGTTAGTAACTAGATTTATATTTATTAAGTTACTAACTCATCCACATAAAATATTTTACCCATTAAGAATCATATAATTTATATAACCCATCTTACTATATAAATTATACAAAATATAACATATTAGGTTCTTATTACATATTTATTTTATAAATACAAAAATAAATATGCAACACATAATAACCCATGCAAATCTAATTATTTGCCTACACAAGATATTACAATACATCCAGAGTAATTAAATATTCTTTATTAAAAAAATTCGCACAATAATTTATTCTAATATTCTTGGGTAAAGTATATATAAATATTATATATTTAAAACACCTTATTTAATCCATTACACAAATTGTTCTCAACAACTTTATTCCCTCGCGTAATAAATACATATATCTAATACTTTGCAAATAATTTATGTAACACACATGTACCCACATCACATATAGAAAATAAATAATAATTTATTCTCTCACATTATAAATCATTTATATTACATATATAAATAAAATAATATTCTCTCTTTATTAAAATAATTCAATGATAAAATTTATTTTAATATCCTTTATTTAAAGTATACCATAATATTTGTATACTTAAACTAATTATTTATTCTTCCTTCTCTAAATTATTTTTAACAATTTAACCGTAATAAATATAATAATATATTCATTACATTAAAGCATGCATACATTACACTCAATAATGTAATATATGATTTCTTTAATAAAATCGTGGTTATACCTTAAGTATATTTAATGCCACCAACTACCACATTTAAATAATTTAATATTATAAACTATTTTAAGTTTACTCATCTCATTTCCTTTAATAAATTACTCTCACAATTTATTTACATATAACAAATATATACTACTAATATATTTATTATACACAAAATTACATATTGAATAACATATATTCACTTATGCAATATAATATCACATAACATATCATTTAATAAGAATTTTATTTATTAATTTTTATTTTAAGACTTCTCAAAAATCTAATTTCTTACGGTTACGTTTTTGACAATACATCTGATCAATCCAAAGTTATTTTTTAGTATATGATATTATCTTATCAAAGTTTATCTCATTTTATATCATTAGTAACAAGATATTGGTTCGTTATCATTTTATTTTCTCGCTGTTACATGCATGCATAAACAAAACTGATGAATAAAATAAGATTATTGTTGATTTTGATGATAAAAAGTCTTTTAGTTTTAGACAATACACTGACAAAAATTGTTAATTTTATATATAATTTTTAAATAAATTATATTAAATTTCCATTTAAAATATAGGTTAACTTTAATTTTTTTTTAATTAATAATAACTTTTACTATTTATTGATATCGACCCATGCATGTGATGCGAAGAAAATTGTTTATACGTGATAATGTGAATACAAATATTTCCAGAAGAAGGGAATTTCTTTTCCTTTAATTTCTATTGGTACTCCCCCGCCCCCCCCCCCCCTCTCCTCCCCTCCCCTCCCCTCTTCTGGGAAGTTGCAACTGGTCCATGATGATTGAATTCCAAAAATCAACCAAATATGTTTGGATATAATCCACCGACCCCTACATGGACAGAAGACCTAGGCCGAGAAAAATTTATCGTCCCAATGGGCCGAAGCCAGGGTTGGGGTAGCAGAGTTCGGGATCTGGTATCTGAGCTCGTTGGGCCAGAACCTAGACTCAACTGGTATTATCCGGATCGGGCATCTTAGTCCCACGAGATCGGGGCCCAGACCAACATAATGATGATCGGGATCGGACTACCAAGCCCTTCGAACCGGAGTCTAGACCGAATAGGTAATGATCGGGATCAGACTACCGAACCCTTCGGGACGGGGTTCAGACCACTTTGTAAGGCCCATACCGAAGGTTATTTCTCGGATGGAGCCCGGAGCAATAAGGAGTCTAAAGGATTAAGGATTTTAACCCTAATCCTATCTCAATACCAACTCTTATAAGGCAAGTGGTTGGATAACCACCAACTTATACTTTTAAAGGAGATTGCGTTGGACCCAAACAATGGTAACTGCCATGTTTAAGAGTCCTAATTCGACTGGGACATGAACTCTAGAGGCGGTGAGAATGACTATAAATACAAGGCTTGACCTAATGGTAACAGGTAATATTCACTTGAGCACTATACACTACTGCCTCCATTGTTAACCTTGTGACCAGCCTGTACTTATTCTCACACCAGAGCTATCACCCGGCGGCCCCAGCCGTCAAGCTTCGTTTGTGACGTGTTATTGTGCAGGTTTGAGCGCGTGGATTTGGTGATTGGACGAGCCGGCAAAACTTCGCGTTAACATTGGCGCTAGAAGGAGGGCGTAATTAGTGCCTTAATCAATCACATTTGTACTTTTCCGGTAGAAAGGACATGGCCAGTAAGGACGGTGGAGCTTCAAATCACGAAAAGGCCAAGACCCACCCGACGACCCTAGTAAGGGCATCGGTCAAAGATAGATTGAGACCTAGCAATCAGGAGGGCAATTCGGTGCAGGTCCAGTCGGCACGAAGGCAGCTGTTCGTCCCCAGTCAACATACTCCGATCCCTCAGCACACCCACGTGGGAGACAACCAGTCTCGGGCCTATGAACGACGGGATAAGGATCGGGTGGAGAACAGCAAGGACCAGCGTCAGTTTATTCTGTTGACCAAAATACAGCAGAATAATGACGCCATGCTGGCCTTGCGTCTCCAGCAAGAAGAATTGGAGTTGCAGATGGCTAAGGTGGCTGGAGAACAGGAGGCTTCTTTGAAGAAGCGCAGACATCGGAGCCGATCCAGATCTCCACGACAAGGTGAGACGGAAAAGAACAGAAGCCGATACAGAAGTCATTCTCGGGAAAGGAGGAGCCAAAGAAGGAGTCGTTCCCCCGAACGAAGATCTGAACGCCTGGGCCGATCGGGATAGAGGGCGAAAATCGGATCTCCCAAATATGAGGGGGACAGACGCAGACCTTCCTCCCGTACGGAAGATACCGACCCCCTCGCTCGATGAGTCGCAGAGTTGGAGAAGCTTCTGGCCGTGAAAAATCAGGTGGGAACACCCTCGAGCTGCCACAGTTCTCCCTTCTCGCCCGAGATCAATCTAGTCACTGCTGACCCAAAGAAGAAAATGCCCCCGATGGAGACATACGACGAAATGGGAGACCCTTATGACCATTCGGATGGATATGATAGGTTGATGACATATTATGGGCATTCAGGACGCAACAAAGTGTCATATGTTTGCAACCACCTTGAAGAAGAGTGCCAGAGAGTGGATGGAAACTTTGGCATCGGAAACAGTTACTTCATGGAACGATCTTCGGGAAAAATTCCACGCTAGGTTCGGAAGCAACAGGAAAAGAGGAAAGATCACAGCTTCCCTCAAGCAAGTGAAACAACGTTCGGACGAGACTCTCGGCACCTACGTCAATAGGTTTCGGGAAGCTGTGGGATCGGTGGCAGAATTGAATTCACCGCAGGCCTTGGGATTCTTCACAACGGGTTTGGATATGGGGAAGTCAAAGAAGTTGATGAAAGACCTAGTGATCAACCCACCCTCGGACTTGACTGAAGCCTTGCATCGGGCCGAAGGATTCATTGCCATTGAAGAGGCCATGGGAAATTTCAAGCCACTTTCACACGACAAGTCTAGGGACAGAGACAAGCCGAACAACCAACGATCGGATAATAATCAGGGGAGATCGGATAATCAAGGGAAAAGAAACTATAACAGTGGGGGATCGGGTAGTAGCCGACCACCCTTTCCGGGCAGAAGTGTCAACGAAGTTTTCACTCCCCTCAACACTGATCGAACTAGAATATTGGAAGACATCAAGGATAAACCCTTTTATGAGCCCTGCAGGACGAGGCCGAAACCTGGGAGGCGCAGCAAAAATAGGTATTACAATTATCATCAGAATGCGGGCCATATAACAGAAGAATGTCTGGATCTGGGGGATCTTATCGAGAAGAACATTCAGAATGGGACGTTGGTTCAGTATGTGGCCGGCAGGGAAAATACCGGAACTCAACCAAGGGAAGAGGACAGGACTCAGGCCCGAGAAACACAGCCGAATCAGAACCAGCCTGCTCGGGGGGTGATTGATGTTATTTTCGGAGGTTCGGTAAGGCGCGTAACTGGACGAAAGAGAAGCGAACATCTAGAGGCGGTCTTATCGGTTGCTGGGTCCACGGCAAAAAAGGAAAGGGCTTTCCCGGGGTCAGTTATTTCCTTTTCCGATGAAGACTACCCTTCGAATCCCATAGAGTCACATGATGGGGCATTGGTGATAACAACTCAGGTCGGACCAGTGGATATGAAGCGGATGATGGTAGACAACGGATCCTCGGTCGACATACTATATACACATGCCTATCAGAGGATGGACCTAGGGGAAAGAAGATGGAACTGGGGGGAAAAGGACCATTGTACGGATTCAGTGGCGACCCGCTGCATGTGTCGGGCACCATCGAACTGCCGGTTAGGTTTGGCACAGCTCCTCAACAAATGGAGGTTATGGTCAGATTCTTCGTTGTCCAGGTGGATTCGGCTTACAACGCCATATTGGGAAGACCGACCCTGGCAACCTTGCAAGCAGTCACCTCCATACCTCATTTCAAGATCAAGTTTCCAACACCGAGAGGGATCGGGGAGGTAAAAGGCGACCTAGATATTGCCCGTAGGTGTTATCGGAATACATTGATCTCTTCAGGAACCGGGGTAAGTAAGCAGAAGCAGACGATGACTATCGAGATAGAGCCATTTACAGAAGGTAGCGCAGAGCCACTTGCATTACCAGCCGAAGAAACAGAGGATATACAACTGATCTTGGGGAACGAGAAAAAAATGATAAATATTGGCTCAGGATTGACAGAACCCTTCGGAACCGGGTTGATCGATCTTCTTCGGGCGTACGCAGATATTTTTGCATGGGTACCCAGTGATATGCCCGGGGTGGACAAGTCAGTAGCACTACATCGACTGGAAGTGGATCCCAATAAGAGACCGGTTATACAGAAGAGAAGAATTTTTGCCCCGGAGAGGCAGAAAATCATCGATGAAGAGGTTGCTAAATTACTGAAGGCAGGGTTTATCTTCGAAATTGACTATCCTGAGTGGCTGGAAAACGTGGTGCTGGTTCAGAAATAGAATGGGAAATGGAGAATCTGCATTGATTACACAGACCTGAATAAGGCTTGCCCGAAAGATTTCTACCCTTTGCCCAACATTGATCAGTTGATTGATGCCACTTCAGGGTACGGCATGCTGAGCTTCATGGATGCTTTCTCGGGATATCATCAAATCTCAATGGCTAAGGAGGACATCCCAAAGACGAGCTTCATCACGCATCGGGCCATTTATACATATCGGAAGATGACCTTTGGACTGCTCAACGCAGGGGCCACTTATCAGCGAATGGTGAACTATGTGTTTACAAAGCAGCTAGGCCGAAGCATGGAGGTCTACGTAGACGACATGATTGTAAAAAGCGTGTCAGTCCTGGGATTATTTGGTGGACCTGGAAAACTGCTTTGAAACGGTTCAGAAATAAAAGCTTCGCCTGAACCCAACAAAGTGTACCTTCGGATTGGGATCAGGAAAGTTCCTGGATTATCTGGTTAGCAAAAGAGGCATCGAGGCCAACCCGAAGAAGATCCAAGCGATACTAGATATGAAATCCCCGAAGTCATACAAAGATGTGTAGAGGCTGACAGGTCGGATAGCGGCTCTCCGAAGGTTCGTATCAAAATCAGCGGAGAGGTGTTTGCCATTCTTTGACACTCTAAAGGGGCCAAAAAATGAGAAGAGTTTCCAGTGGACCTCCGAGTGCGAAGACGCCTTCCAGGGGATCAGACAATACTTGTCCTCGGCACCTTTGCTGATGAAACCGATCCCCTCGGAGCCACTATATCTATACCTTAGCCGCAAGCTCGATGGCGGTGGGGGCAGCACTGGTATGGGAAAAAGCGGGAAAGCAGTTTTCCGGTCTACTATGTCAGCCACGTCCTTCGAGAAGCAGAAATCCGGTACCCTAACCTGGAGAAGTTCGCCTACGCTCTGATCATCGCGAGCCGGAAGCTTCGGCACTATTTCTAAGGTCGGCTGATGATAGTCTACACAGATCAATCCATTGAAAAAAATACTGCACAGGCCTGAAGGCTCGGGTAGGCTTGCCACATGGGCAATGGAACTAACTCAATTCGCCTTAGAATACCATCCCCGGACGGCAATTAAGGGACAAGCCTTAGCGGATTTTGTCGTGGAGTGTTCTTTCACCGAACTGGATGTGGCTTCGGTCACAGAAGCCGGCTTATTACAAACGGTCTGGACTTTCTACTGTGGACGGGTCATCTACCTCAGACATCAGCGGAGCGGGGGTCATTTTGACTAGTCCCGAAGGGTTCCAGGTCCAACAGGCCATTAGGTTTCGATTCAAGGCCACCAACAACGAGGCCGAGTACGAAGCTATTTTGGCCGAATTTAGATTAGCTCGATGCCTGGAGGTGCAAAAGATAGTGGTGTACAGTGATTCCCAGCTGGTAGTCAAACAGATATCGGGAGAGTATGAGACCCGAGGGGCCCGAATGGCAAAATACCTGGCAGAGGTAAAAAAATAGACTCTCATACTTTGGGTCGTACAGCTGTCTAGGGATCGATCGGTCAGACAATACAGTAGCAGATTCCCTAGCCAGACTAGCCACAACCGAAGCAAGTACTTTCACTGGATCAGTATACTTGGAAGTATTAGGCCAACCTAGTATTCAAAGGTCAGACGTACTAACCCTGGATCGGCTCGACTGTTGGCTTACGCCTTACATCACATACTTGGCCGAGGGGATTCTGCCTTCGGATCGCATGTACGCTAGAAAAATCAAGCACAGGAGCTCTAACTTCGTTCTTATTGATGGGGATCTGTACCGAAGGGCTTTCACCTCTCTTTTACTCAAATGTCTGACACCTTCGGAGGCTGAGTACACACTGAAAGAAGTACATGAAGGAATCTATGGGGATCACATGGGGGCCAAGTCATTGGCTTACAAAATTCTGAGGCAGGGATACTATTGGCCGACCATCTTTCAAGAAGCAAAGGACTATGTCAAAAAATGTCCTAAGTGCCAGTTATATAGTTCTATCCCACATCGACCTCCCGAGGAGTTGTATTCGGTCTTATCCCCAGTTCCATTTGCTATGTGGGGGATTGATATCTTGGGACCATTACCGAAGGCCAAAGGGCAGGCCACTTTCGTAATCATCGCAATCGACTACATGACAAAGTGGGTGGAAGCCAAACCGTTACAGAAGATTACCGAACAAGAATGCCTCAAGTTCTTTAAGGAGCATGTTGTTTACCGGTTCGGCATTCCGATGGTCTTGGTCTCGGACAATGGCAGACAATTTGTGGGGTCAAAGTTCAAAACTTTCCTAAAAGAGTTAGGCATCCAACACAAAAAAACTTCAGTGGTCCACCCCCAATCCAATGGACAGGTAGAAGTCACCAACAGGATCCTGCTCACAGGAATCAAAAGAAGGTTGGATGAATTAAAGGGAAGATGGCCCGAAGAGCTGCTCAGCGTCCTATGGGCGTATCGGACTACCCCGAGGACCACAACGGGGACTCACCGTTCAGATTGGCCTATGGAACCGATGCATTGATACCCGTTGAGATCGGATCACCAACACTTCGGATTAGTCGGTACCAAGAATTATACAATGATGATGGTTTACGAGTGAATTTAGATCTGTTGGATGAGGTTCGGGATTCAGCATCTATAAGACTCGCTATATACCAGAAGAGAACGGCCCGACACTACAATCAGAATGTGAAGCAAAGGAGGTTCGGGGTCGGGGACCTGGTTCTTCGGGAAGCAGAGGCATCTACCCCCCAGAACACGGGTAAGTTAATGCCGAACTGGGAGGGTCCTTATGAAGTAACTGAAGTGCCGAAGCCGGGAACTTATCGGCTTCGAGCATTAGATGGTAGAGAGGGTAAAGAATACATGACATGCTGGAAGACTTAGAAAATATTATCAGTAAGAGTTATGTAGTTCTTTACATCTGCTTATGTAAGCTGCTTTATACATCAATAAAATGAAATGGATTTCTCTTCGCAAAATTTTGATCTTCATTTATATTCTAAAAGTCTATAAAACCCATCGGACTAGCGATGAACAGATCCGATCAGAATAGTTACAAAATAACTTGAACTGATCGGACAAAGTTACACGCAGATCCAATCGGGAAAAGTTACAAAAAAAAAATAAAGACAAAAAATTACAAGTGAAATCCTAAACTACGGATCAGGAGCCTAGCCATCAGCATCATTTCCGACATCAGACTCTCCTTCGGAAGAATCGAGAACAGCAGCATCCAAACCAGCGGCATCCATCTTACCTCGAGCACTCTTTCGATGAGCGTCATAGCCATCAGCAAACTGGGCCATGACCATATCACGGAGTTCGGGAGACTCTCGGTATTGTTGAACAGCTCGCAGTATGGCTTCAGCACGTTCTGACTCCAGAGATGAATTCTCCCTCATCAACACCATCTGTTGGGCGTGCATTTCGGAAATTTAACTCTGGAGGATCAGAAGGGCGTTCTGCTGGTCCAGGTCCTTCTCCTTCAGAAGGGTCCTCTCCTTGAGGAGCTATTTATTATAGCCGTCAAGGGCAACGAACTCCTTTTGCAGATTATGATGGAGCCACTGGTGTTCGTTGGCTTGACGTTCGGCGAAGGTCACCTTATTACGGGTATCGACATGATTTTCCTTCTCCTTGGCCAAATCAGCCGATAACCCCCGAAATTCCGCCTCGAGTATCTCCACCTCGGCCCGAAGCTGAGTCTCCTTCCGGGTAGCCTTAACGACCGGGGGGATAGCTCGGGCCAGATTAGCGTTAGCCTACATCGGGGAAAAAGAAACAGGTCATTAATGGACAGGCAGATATTCAGAGGACACAGAGTCTAAAGCCTTCGGAATTACCTAACACTGGGCCTTAATATAAGAGACCAAGAGGCCCTCGGTAGAATGCCCCTTGAACCGAGCATCATCTCCAGGAAGTTTGAAATGATCCAGGGCATCAAAGGGGAATACTTCAGAGGGGCTCTTTGGCCAAAAGCTTGTCGGAGGCGAACCCCTGGATGAGCCGGACGCAGAGGACGGACCGGCCTTGGGAGAGGGATCGACCTCAGCAACAGGCGTAGGAACCGGGATGACCTGGAGATCAGGCTCATCCACCAACTTTTGCTTCAATCTCTTGGGGCGAGGTTCGACACTTCGTCTTCGGTCTCCTCGGGATCCTCAAGGACTTTCACTTCACAAGTTGGTGGAGGAGCCGACTCCAACACCTTCGGCTTCTGAGAAGATGGCTTGGGGGGGGGGGCCTTGGTCAGAACCCTCTTCTTTCCCTTTTTCAGCAAAGCCACCTTCTCAGCCTGAGACATCTGCGTGACATCCTTCGGGGGAGCAGGGAGAGGAGTCCACGGAGAGCTCAGAGATTGGCATTGTCTCCCCTTCAGTGACACCATCCCCAAGCGGTAGGAGGATCGGGCCGGATCGAACGGGAAGAGGGGAGATAGACTCATCGATGCCCTTCGGCTTGAAGATGGTCACTACAAAAGAAATTACACACATCAGAAATTAGGACAAAACAAAACAGAAGGGAAGAAAAAGACAAGCGAGATCGAGAGTGAAAACTTACATCTACGCTTGTACAGCCAGACCTCATTGGCCAGAGTATCCAGGCTCCACATAGTCTTCTTCACCTTCCGGTAGAAGGTTCGGAACTCATCTCTTCGGGCAGTTGGAAAGGTGGTTACTTTCACAATGGTGTCATCGGGAGACGACCAGTTCGGAAGTAACTGCAGATCGGTCCCCTTGACGAACATCCACTGGTTGTGCCATCCCTTGTTTCTAGAGGGGGTTTTTGCGAACGTAGCTCGGCCAGAAATCCGGTTCAACTGACAAAAGCCAGGCTCCTTGGACTTGCCGACCGAAAATAATACGAAGAAAAAATCAAGACCGGGGGGAACCCCTAGTTCTTGACAGATGGCGATGAAGCTTACTAAGTGGATATACGAGTTCGGTACAAGCTGTGTGAACCCGATCCCCACAAAGCAGAGAAAGGACACAATAAACTCGTGAAGTGGAAAGCAGACCCCATACCTCAGAGCGTATGTCGGGACGGCCACCCACTTGCCTTCGGGGCGCCAGAACATCCTCTATCGGGTCTTGGCACCCGAAGCTTGTACTCTTGGGGAATGTTGTTAAGTTCCCGAGCGTCAGAAAGTTGGGTGGGAGTGATGGTGGATTTGGTGTTGATATGGGAGAAGTCCGCCTCAGATCGGTAGGCAGCCCGAATCCCAGCCTCGGTACCATCGGCGATGTCACCAACAAGAACTTCTGGCAAATCAACCGGCACTAAATCAGTGCTGGCGATAGTTACAGCGGCGGCCATATAAGTAGAAATGGGAGTGGCCTAGGTGGGGGGGGGTCAAATCAGAGGTGATAAGAGTAACAGGGTTGCTAGATTCTGCCATTAGAACGAGAAATGAGAAGAATCTGAGGCCTAAAAAAAATCAAAACGGAGTGATAAAACTGCTTGCTGGAAATCTCCCTTGCCGGTAAAAGTTTTCAGGAAAAAAAAGGCTTAGAGAAGAAGAGCTCGCAAAGAGTAATAGTTGGGGCAGAGAGGGGGTATTTATAATGATCGCTGCACGAATCTCAAGAGGCGGCTAATAATGACGTTGGGCCGTTCATTTCTTGTGTAACGTGTACTGCATTAATTAGGTCGGTTGGATTACCCAGGCATCTCCTCAAATCTCTCATTAAATATCCCATTAAAGACTTGTTATAATGAGAGACTGGGGGCAATGTTCGAATATAATCCACCGACCCCTACATGGACAGAAGGCCTGGGCCGAGAGAAGTTTACTGGGCCCAATGGGCCGAAGCCAGGGTTGGGGTAGCAGAGTTCAGGATCGGGTATCTGAGCTCGTTGGGCCAGAACCCAGACCCAGCTGGTATTATCCGAATCGGCCATCTTAGTCCCACGAGACCGGGGCCCAGACCAACATAATGATGATCGGGATTGGACTACCAAGCCTTCGGGCCGGAGTCTAGACCGAATAGGTAATGATCGGGATCAGACTACCGAGCCCTTCGGGACGGGGTTCAGACCACTTTGTAAGGCCCATACCGAAGGTTATTTCTCGAATGGAGCCCGGAGCAATAAGGAGTCTAAAGGATTAAGGGTTTTAACCCTAATCCTATCTCAATAGCAACTCTTATAAGGCAAATGGTTGGATAACAACCAACTTGTACTTTTAAAGGAGATTGCGTTGGACCTAAACAATGGTAACTGCCATGTTTAAGAGTCCTAATTCGACTGGGACATGGACTCTAGAGGCGGTGAGAATGACTATAAATACAAGGATTAACCTAATGGTAACAGGTAATATTCACTTGAGCACTATACACTACTGCCTCCATTGTTAACCTTGTGATCAGCCTGTACTTATTCTCACACTGGAACTATCATCCGGCGGCCCCAGCCGTCAAACTTCGTTTGTAACTTGTTATTGTGCAAATGTGAACGTATGAATTTAGTAATTAAACTCGCCGACAAAATTTAGCGTTAACACATAAGAATAACTAAATTAAGGTAGTAGTAGTACTACAAAATACTACTCCTACTAGTATATGTTAAGATCGAGGAGAATCAAATGGGCACTGATCACCTGACCTGACCTGACCAAAAAGTGATCGATGGATCGTAATAAATGGTTCAACGTCCGTCGTAAGTCCACCATCATTTTCTCAAAATTTATATATCTTCATTCCTCCATAATATAATAACAGTATAATGCATGATTAGCTACAGCCTACAGCAGTTGGTAAAAGTAAATTCAAACTTGAAGAAACTTCTCTTTTCTCGGTCCAAATTTAAGCTTGAATTGAATATATAATTAAGAGGCCAAGTCTTCTGGTAGACTCCACGTCAAATTAAGGGTCAATATATATATATATATATGAGTAATATTAAAGATACAATTTATTTTATAATTTGTTGATGTGACATACTCTATCGCAGCATATTAATGAACAAATTATTTTAATATAATTTTCAGTCCCACATAAAAGCTGATGTAGAGTATGACACATCAACAAATTATAAAATAATTATAAAATAAATTATGTCTCTAACATTATTCATATATATATATATATATATATATACATGATACTCCTAGCTACTTACTTTATTATGAACGAGACCGTGACTTGGTCTACAATTTCTTTAAGCTTCTTAATTCTATTCACCGTGCTGAACAAATACAAATACTTTGAATTCATTTCTACACAATCGATCTTTCTCATTAGGCACTAACATAGAAATTAAGTTAGAAACATGTACACCTAGCTATATATATATATACATTTAATTATTTATAGGTACATCCAAAAGAATTCAAATACAAGTTACACAAAACTTAGTACTTAAAAAAAACATGGAAGAGATAATTCCTTTGATTTTCCATGGGTGTAAGTTGGCTAGAGAGCTTGAAACAAACTTACCAAACTTGGCTAACCAACCAAACATTCTTTGTCAGAGTTGTGATCAAATCGTTAGAATCTTTAGTAACACGAGGGATCGTATAATTAATGCGCAGTTATTAATTAATCGTGGCGGGGATGATCAAGTGGAAAATATTGGTGGAGCAATGCTGCATCAGCTTAGATACAGTCCGGTCCATTCGACGGATCTAGTGCTTCATCCTCAACTTTTGGAGCAGCAGCAAGATCAGGCTGGATTAATATTGCCTATCTTGAGTGGAGGAGAGATGGAACGGTGGAGGGGCAGCGGCGGTATTGATGAGGTGGTGCAGCCTATGGATGTGGCGGATGCTGGCAGAGGTTCCTCATCTCAAAGATCAACGAGAAGAAGGTAAGAAATTAACTTTCAAACTTGGAGAAAATACATATGCATGCATGCAAGGGCGGAGCCATGAATTTTTTCTCCCGTGCTACAGAATCGGAACAAGAATAAAAACTGAAGCAGGGGACTAGAGTTGCGACGCTCTATCTCAGCGGTGCTGGGCTCCTGCCCAGAATTCTCATATTTCGCATTTTTTTGTAGCTACTTTATAATTTTCTAACTCAACCTATAAAGATCCAATTGGAACCAATTTTTAACATGTTATAGCCAGTCCAAATAAATGTTTCACACAAGTCTTATATGGGCTCAAAACTTTTTAGTCACATCTGTTTTCTAACCAAATCAAAATTACTCAATTCACTTAAACTTACTTCTAAACCATTTATAATTCAGTTAAGCCACATGAGACACATATTTTATAAACATAAAACTTTAAAAAACAAATCTCATAACCATTTAGAAATAATTAAATCAAGAATTTTTCAATTATTTTTCTTTATTACTCCACCCACCATATATAATCTCATTTTCGGAAACAATTCACAAATGCTTATAGCTAACATAACCAAATCGACACTATGGCTTTAATTTCATAAATGAACTAAAACTTATATCGTACATTTCATAAAAAAATTTGTTATATGTTTTGATGTTAGCCAAAATCAGTTCCCTCTTGCTTCAATTCCTTTCCAGTTCAATTTGCAGCTTTTCATGGACTATTGAAGATATAGAAGTATTAGATATTTGTCAAAAACTTCACCCGGGTATGGATCCGCCCATGCATGCATGTTTTTTAGTTATATTTATCCCAAGTAAAGGGAAGCCGTATGAAACAACGTAAAAATTACGTATTACTTAAAATGCTATGATATAATTAAAGACTTAATTGGCTAATTATAATTCTAATTTAGATCAAATGATCATCTTCATGTTCTTAATTAAACTTACATGCATGATTAGGGTGACAACTGACACGTAATTAATGTTATCACTCTTGAATTCATCAATATTTTAATTAATTCATGTAAGAGCTAGCTAGGTATTAGTAGTAGTAGTATTTTCAGCCTAATCTGTGTATAGCATTTAATTTAAAACAGATTAATTTGAGGTACTTGTAGGAAGGATGATGGAGATAACCGGTTGGTAAGAGTAGCAGCGCTACGGATGGGAAACACTGAGATTCCACCGGAGGATGGCTATACTTGGAGGAAATACGGTCAGAAGGAGATTTTCGGCTCTAGATTCCCACGGTAATTAATCAATCTTTTTTACTATTATTATTAATAATTGTGAATCAATTATATATATACTCCACTATATGTACGTATTATACTCTAGTCAGCCACAATTAGCTAGATCAACCGTGGTCGATATCATGTTTAGTATATATATACATAGTACTTGCTAAAAGACGGAATTATATAGTAATTGGTAGATTGTTGAAATTGTCAAACTGACCGGACTTACTTTGAATTGAAAGTTTCCCTCCTTTGGAATGGAATTTGACTCGGTATCAAGTACTACTACAGTATATATATCCAGCATTCCAATTATATATATATAACCATAATCATGGAGTATAATTTTCTAAAAATATTTACATCTAATAATGAATTATTATGACTATAATTATTATAGGTCATATTATAGATGCACACACCAAAAGTTGTACCAGTGCCCTGCAAAGAAGCAAGTCCAACGACTAGACCAGGATCCATTCACGTTTGAAGTAAACTACCGAGGCCATCACACGTGCACCATGTCATCCACGGCGCCCTCGGTTTCCGTTCCAGTGGCTCCTCCTCCTCCTCCGCTACTTATCGCTCAGCAACCCACACCTACGGCCCCCAGGCCAAGCAGCCAACTGCAACCGCCATCCGATTCAGTCCCATTAGGCCATTGGCTGTCAATGGATCTAAGGCCGCCGACAGAGGAATCAGCCGGTACTAGTACTAGTGCTGCTTTTGTCGACATGCAAAGGTATAGCAACTTTAGTCTTAGTGGTAGCAGCAGTGACATGGTTGCTAGTGGAGGTGCAGGTCCATCCACCCTCCAATTTGGGAGGGACCCAGATCAAAACTATCAGCCAGTGGCAGAATTTGCTGATGTTATGTTTAATTCTGCTAGTAGCACCAACTCAAACATGGACCTCATTTTCTCTGCAGCTATGGATGATAAATGGGATAATACAGGAACAGGAGGAGATCGCAAGCAAAACTAACTCATGACCAACAAATCTAGTTCGTTAACTGAATTCATTATTTTTTTACCAAGAAGAAATAAAAATTAAGATAGATAGATAGATATATATAGATAGTAGCATTTTTGGTAGGTCTTTTTTTTGGTATGTCAGTTGTTGACAATTTGTAGCATATACAAAACACATGTAAAGTAAACTAATTACTACTTAACATTGGTTATGTACTTATTTTCATTCTCACTCGTTCAGGTAAGAATTTTAGGAAAATTTCGAATTTGTATACAAAAATCAGGATATTTTAATTATCACATATATATATATATATCTATATACACACATATAATACTAGTACTATATTAAGCAAAGGAAACATAATAAGCAAGGATTTCATCGAACCGGAAAAAGTTTTTAACGGAGGGTCGATCCGAACTTAATAACCGTAACTGCTAGTACTATATATACACGAACTGGTGCACGGCACTGAATAGTTCATTAATTCTTCTTCAGGCTGAAAGGAGAATTCAATATCATTCGGCCCCACAAAGTAAACATGTGGATGAAAGAAAAAGAGAGCAGAAAAAACAAACTAAAAACTGGGGAGACAAGATGTGCTATATATGGGGCCAAGTAAGCAATTACGCAATGGCTGGTTCATAAAGTAAGTTATTGGGTAGAAGAAACACAATGGGTTGTCACTCTCAAATCTTATTTACCCCCTTTAAACAAAAAATCCATCAAAGAGGATAGTTTAATGACTTTAGTAAAGTAAAAGTAGAGAGAAAACTGTCCTGTTGTGGGAAGAGATAACAAGAAAAGTAAAAGTTTGTTTGGATCATCATTTTAATTTTACTATTGTCAAGAGTATATATATATATATTCAAGGAGAGTCATTCTATACAGACATAAAAATTGTACAGAAAAATTGAACAGATAAAATAAAATAAATTTATTTATACGAATAAATTAATTCTACAATCAATTTGTTCGTAGAAATAAATTTATTTTGTTCTACGTGTCCAATTTTTCTATCCGTGTATACTTATTCATTCAAGAAAGTATGCCTAATATTATATAAATTTTGAGTTACGGAGCTTAATGTCTTTATACAAGTTGAACTCAATTTCAAAAAGTATAAAAAAAGGAGAGTAGCTTTGATCAATTGACCAATAAAGTGTCGACAAGCAGGTCGGAAAATAATTTTTTTCTGCGTAACAACACTATATTGGTCAATTGATTAACTTATCATGAAGTTAATTTTATAGTAAGATCAAAAAGAAAAGAAAAGAGAGAGAGAGCTGGAAATAGAGATCAATAATAGAAAAGGAAAACAGAGCAGTTTTACAAGCTTAGGTAGGAAGCCCCAAAGAACTCATTCTCATAAAAAAGGAAATCAATGTCAAAATCAACAGACTTGAGCAAACTCGTCTCCACCACGTCCAGTCCATAAGAAGTTGTCGATGCACAACAATACCCAATACTGGAATCCTCATGATCGTCTGATCCCATCTCCGGAGGAAAAAACATTGGCGGGTTATTATATAATTCTAAAGCGATTGCATCTTCTTGCCACGACGATGTTGTAGAATCCAACATATGATCATAATTAGACTGTTGATGATCATCATCATGACTTGTTTCCTCCTTATATTCTCTACTTACCGAGTCGATGATCTTTGGTTCAAAACTACAAGATTCCAACACAGAAATTGAATCTGAAATCATTTGTGGAGGAGCCGTCAGCGTATCTGACGTGCGGCATGTATGACGGCCAAAGTAGGTAATATTGAACATCTTAGTGTCATTTTCAAATTCTTGAACTTGTTTAAGTGCTTGGCAACCTTGATCATGCTTGCGTGTGCACCTAAAGTAGCACCTGCAAGAATAAATCAGAGCCATGCATTTTGCTTAGTTTGGGGCTTTTCAGTTATTTGATAGATTTCCAGATTTCTAAATTCTCGGGAAATGAATACATGACTGACTTTTTACACAAATCTGCAAATAGTTGAATACTCCTATGTAATTTCTAAAAACAGAATCTCCGTCTTCCAAGAAAAGAACACAAAAAATGAGTTTGAAATTGCTGTCCATACAAATTAAGCCCAAATGATTTGGCCACTATGTATGTTTAGTCTGTTGGATCACTAACCATAGTCTAGATGACTATGGTTAAGATTGGTTTTCGAGAAAAATTAAAAGAAAATAATTAAAGTGAGACCTTGGGTATTTGGAATTGAGGATCCCCTTTTGTCCATATTTCCTCCATGCATACTCATCGACCGTTGTGGAAGAAACTATCATCCGTGAATCCAAAGTCTTTCTGCAAATATATATTATATATAACCACTAATTTTACAATTGGCTTGCAACATGTAATATTGAATAATGTGAATGAATGAATTCAACATATTGCATGTTTAAATTGACTACTCACTTTCTCTTGTAACAACCTCTCCGGTCCTTGGCCGTCGACCCCTGAACACTCTCGCCGGAATCTTGAGAGTTCAGATGAGCAGAAGAAATTGATCCCTGGATCTGATCAGCAGAATTAAACACAGAGAGGCTCTCAGTAAAAGATGTGCAGATTTTCATTACAAGTTCCTCAGCTGATAAACACCCATGATCTAATTCAGAGGGTTTTTTGTGATCATCAAGTAGTAGTAGATTTTGAAGTTGGGTTGCAATGTCACGGCCTTTGACCAACTCTTCGATTACCCTTCTCCGTTTGGTACCCCATAACTTTTCCGGCGAAGTTGTGTCCATTATTATACTCATAATAAGAATAATAATAAATCCTATTGTAAGCCGTACAAACGAGACGTGAAAACAAAGAGAGAGATTGTTACAGAGGTGCTGTTTAGTGTTTACTTTTAAGTACTAGTATATTTTTTTGTGGGAGAGAGAAATATAAGATTACATTTATATAGAGGAATTTTTCTGGGGGACGGTGGATGATGATTGATAGGTGGTAAAGGGATAAGAGAGAAGGAAGGGGCGTGGGCAAATAGTACAAAAAAGGAAGATCGTGGGAAGCAAGCTAAGAAAATTTGGACACCATAAAGACGTCATCACCGTGTGACGTTTTGGATGACACCTTTTTCTAGAAACATTGTGACCCTCTTTTTTTTTAATTTATTTGTTTTGATCTAACTTTGCAAAGGTAGGGTTACAACAGAAATTTTGATGGAATGCAATCTATATAATAAATTACAAACGATTTTAAATTTTTCGCTCATTTCAATAAATTATTTGGGTCATCTAAAATTTGAAATAAATTTCATCAGTCGATGTAGTGTCGGAGGCACGGGACACAGTTAGTAGTCTATATAATGTAACGATAATAAGTTATTACGATATAGTATTTGTGTAATAATTGTAATGCTGTTATATTATTTTTTAAATTATATATGTTTTGTTCACTAAATTATACGATAATATGCAACGACGCACGTAGTAGGTAATTAGTGAATCAAACATAATGATAAACAATTGATAAATTATTTCTTACCCATTGGACATATAGTAATATAATTAATTGCGTACATCAAAACACATTCAAACAGTAATTAAAATGACTTCATTTATTAAAAACGAAACAATAGTCGATTAATTATTAATACCATCCAGATCCAATACAACAAATGAATGAATGAAGAAGACAGACAAATTGGGCTTAGGTCATCCAACCTAAGCCAATCCAATTCAACAAATTAGCACGCTTGACAAAGACGAAATTGGGGTCGGTTAGGGAAAATGAACTTCAAAGGTAGAAACATTTACGGAGTCGCACACGGGGCATACTTGAATATTACTACTATGTCCATTGCACCTCTTACAAACGCACACATGTTTGCATGGCCACATCATAATTGTTGCCATTCTCTTCCCGCACACTTTACAAGCCAACTGGACGGGTTTATCGGCCTCTTCCGGTCCAAGAAACGACGACGCCACATCCTCCTCCTCCTCCTCTTGTCCCACCTGCATCCCGCGTGGAGCCGCCGTGAAATTCCATAGCATCTCCTCCGCCCTATCCACCTTTTCTTTCCAAACGCGCATCTCCGTTCTATAATAGGCCTGCTTATCTTCAAGCTCCACCACCCTCCTAAACATTTGCTCGGCTTGCATTTGTTTTTGTTTCAATTTCTCTTTTAAAACCCGTGTCTCCGCATTGTATTGTGCTTGTTTGTCTTCCAAATGCATTATCTTTTCCGCCATTTTCTCCATTTCCATTTGTTTCTCTTTTTGTCTCTTGGACAAGTTCTCCTCTACATTCTTCATCGCTTGGTTATAGATATTTTTGAAATATTCCTCGTAATATTCCCTCAGTTTTTCATTCTGCATGCAATATATATAACAACTTAATTAATTTAATTACAATATGCATGCATGTAAAAGAACAAAAGAAACATTTAAAATTACGTAGTTGAGATAATATATATATATGTACTTACATGAGCTCTGAGTAAATTGTCAATAGGATCGGGTTGTGGTTGTACATGAATATCATTGAAAAAGTAGGTGTCGTCATGGTCATGGTAACGTCCTCCATTTAATAAAGCTGTAAAAGACATATGATTAGTCGGTGGAGGGAAGAATTGAATTGGTAGTGTTCTACTCGAACTCCCAAGTTCATCATTATTATTGTTTTCGCCGCCCTGTCGTCGAGAATTATTATTATTGTTGTTGATGAAAGACATTTGGTACTGATTGATAACGGGAGAGAGAGAGAGAGACGAACAGGAACAGGAACAGGAACAGGAACAGGGTAGAGCAAATGATGAACTACAAATAGAATTAATTAAGGTGGTTAGGCCATGCATGGCGGTAGGGTTACTTATAATATGTAGTAATTAAGAGAGTGAAAGGGTGGCAACGGATCATTCATAAAACGATGTGTATGTTTGAGGGAGAGAAATGAAAGAAAGATAAGAGACGCCACCAATTACCGGCCGCAACTTAGAAACGACGCCACCTTACTTTATTTCTCTACTTCACCCTGCTTTTGGTGCCATTTCTGGACTCTCACCCATTTCGGCATTTCAGGTTGTTGATCTTGTTCACCGACGTTGCCCTCTTTAGAGTCCGATTCGGTTAATTCTCTCCGACCCCCGCCCAAGGCCCAAGCCCAAGCCCAAGCCCAAGCCCGTTCATATATTATTACTAAACAAAATGAGGACCAAACTTATATCAAGTGTACAAATTTATCCTCCTATAGATATTGGACAGTATATAAATATACATACACTTATAAAAAATAAAAAAAACACTAGTAGGTTCCACTTGAACCCCCGGGTACATCCTACATATATATATATATATAGAGAGAGAGAGAGAGAGAGAGAGAGAATCTAAAACATAACATACTTCTCTTAAATATAATATCTTTATTAAAATTATATTATTTTAGATATTCTTTTAAAAAACAAAACAATATTAAAAGAGAGTGAATATTTCATTTACTTTTTTTTATATATAAAAATAACACCTGTGACCCCACTTATTTTTAAAAGAGAGAGGTCCCATTTGTTATGCTTATAATTCTAATAATTCGTGGAATGTAACTAACTAGACGAGTAAGAGCATCTCTAACAGCTTTTTCAATCTTATTCATCAAATCTGTAACCTCTTCCTCACTCTTCAAATCTGCAATCTCCTTCTCACTCTTCAAATCTACAATGAAAGGCTACAAATATTTATTACGCTTGATGAGTTTGATGTACAACTCATTAAATTGAAGAGACTGATGAGACACAAAATATAAAAGTAGCAAATAATGCTCTTCAAATTGACACGTAGGTCAAAAAACTTCAATTTGAAGAGTTTTTTTTGCTACTACTCTTGGAGATGCTCTAATACATAAATTCAATTTTTTATAATGATCAATAATTTTATATTTTTGAAATAAATAATGAGTATTAAAAATTAAAAATATAAAATTACAAAAAATGATTTAACCGTTAAATTGACTTTAATTCACATTAAATTACACAACTTTAAGGAAGCGGTTAAAATTTTAATTTCTTTTAATTATATAGATAGATTTAATTTTAATGTTTTCAAAAAAAAAATTATTCATCCAGACTAAAAGTAATTTTACAGTGACAAAAAATGTTTATAAAAAAATACAAAATAATATCAAATTATAATTAATGAATATTTCACTATATAAATGAATCTAATAATTATAACAAATAATTATTATCCACGTCATTCTACATTATTTTTTTATATACAATCTTTTGTCAATAAAATATTATTAAAACATGTCCCGTACCTCGGCGCAACCTCTGGTATTATAAAATTTTAAAATGGTACTACTCACTAGTTTTATTTCGAACGTCATTTTATTCGTAAACAGCTGAAAGAGCGGAGGTGCGCATTTTTATATTTCATTTTTTCTAGGGTTTCTTTTGATTGACCGTTGAAGAAGCAAGAAGATGTCTGGTATAACTCCATCAGGATCGGGATTATTCAAGTTCTTGAAGCCAGGTATGCGCCCTCAAGCTATCGACGTTCAGGCAGCCGCCATGTGGGGTGTCGCCGTCGGAACCACCGCACTCTGGATTGTTCAGGTCCTTCATTAACTCATATCTCATATTTTCTTGAATTTTGATCTGCTCATATCATAGAAGTGAATTGTTTTTTCCCTTAAAAAGATTTATTTTGTACTTGGTATGGATTTTTAAGATCATTTCTGGTATTGGAGCTTTATACGATTATTGTTATTTTTTGAGTCATAGATGCAGAATTAGGTGCATACAGCTTCAGATCTTAACTTTAACTTGTTTGAGTTTGTTCTGTTCGGAAACTGCTATATTTTTAGTATTGATTGTTTATAGTTCTTCCTTATGTGGAGTTTGGGATAAGAAATTGATTTTGATAGATTTTTTTCAATTCAAGAAGTTTGCATAGTTAATTTAGATTATCGCTTATAATGAAAATTCATAAATTCTTACGTGGATCGCACACAAACATAGTTATTAAAGGCAAAAGGTGCAACAAGGCTCAAATGTCTAGCTGGAGCTAGGCCCTGGGGTAATGATAGGCACCCCTTATTGAAGTTAGGTGCACATCCTCAAAAGGTAAATTAAAGCAATAGGGTGTCATATCTGTTACAACAAAGTATGTTGTGATATAAGTTGAGATCAACCGTAAACTCGGAGGTCTTGAGTTCGACTTCCACTTGAAGCACTATAGGGGCCACGGACAGCATGTTTAGGCCTGTTTCAAAAGCTTGTTCGGGGAGGGGAGATTGACTGGACGCAAGGCCAGGATATCCTTGTAGCAAAAAAAAAATGTTGACAGTATATGGCATAAATAAACACTAACAGAAGGTGAAAAGATATTACCCGGAGCATTGTCTTGGTAGACTTCAACAAGGCACGCCCTAACTATGCCTCATGCCTCATGTCAAGGCCCAAATGGTGCGCTTCTTTGAATGTGCCTTGCCTTAGCCAAGGCAAGGCCCTAGAGGTGCACCTGGCCTCGCCTTGTCTAAAAGGGACCTTTAACAACAATGCACACGGGTCTTCTGGTTAATGGTTTTCTTATGCAATATCTTTTATGTACCTGGACGTGTTTTTTATATTTATAATGACACGTTCTTAAGATCTCTTGACATTGTGTTTGGTATAAATGGAGGACTGGAAGTAAAATATAATGGATATTTTTGTAAAATCTTGACTGTTTAAATTCTAGTATAACTTTATAATGTATTTGTAAATTACCACAGAACTTCACCTTCCCCGTACTGAAATACATTCTTGTTATATTTTCCTTGCATGCATTTCCCCAAAAATCATTGTACTTCTTAGAGGTAGTCGGCAATCTTAGATAGTTTATAGTTGGATGGGTCTTTCTTGGGGAGAACAACTTAACTCAATATTGAGTGATCAGCTGCTTTGCCTATGTTCTATTCCATTATAGATATGAAGGAAAAAGATAACTTAACTTTAGGTCTAGAAGGGGTACGGAATTGACTTCACTCATTAACTAAATACATAATAGGGCTTGTCAAAGTCTGATTATCTGATGGAGATCTCACTGATTCATTATAAAGCTTCCAACATAGAGGTAAAATTTCTATTTAGTTTATAGGTAGCAAATAATATTGGATGTTGTCCCACAAAATTTTAATTTTACTAACAAATTGAACCATGTTTAAAATTGAGAGTTGGCTATGGATCACCTGGTTGTAGCTTTAAGAGGAATGAAGATTGTACCATCTACAAAAAAATGAACTCACTTTCGATATTGTTTGACTTTGAACAACTAGGCTAGTGATTTATTTTGCAAGGTGGGCGAATGAGAAATGAGCCAATGACGGCCAAGTGATTCTTCTATTCTGATTCTTCTATTAGAGGTAAAATTTCTATTTAGTTTATAGGTAGATAATAATATTGGATGTTGTCCTACAAAATTTTAGTTTTACTAACTAATTGATGTTTAAAATTGAGAGTTGGCTATGGATCACCTGGTTGTAGCTTTAAGAGGAATGAAGATTGTACCATCTACCAAAAAATGAACTCACTTTCGATATTGTTCGATTTTGAACAACTAGGCTAGTGCTTTATTTTGCAAGGTGGGCGAATGAGAAATGAGTCAATGACGGCCAAGTGATTCTTCTATTCTGATGATATAATGTTAGGAAAGCGATCTGACTCTCCTCAATGACGGTTGTTACATTTGTGAGATTTTTGTCTCATCTTAAGTTTTTAAAACCGTTAAAAGCTGTAGATCTTAACTATCTGTAGAAATTCGTTTCATGCTTCAAATTCATCGACGCTAATATGGAGTTAGAATGCATGTGCATTTCTCAAATGTTAAAAACTTTTTTTAAAAAAAATTGTGCTCGTGTGGGGAACTGTAGAAACTATGATCTCTAATTGAGGATATGCTGTGCCTTTGAATCATTTTATTTTTTATTAGGCTCAACATCTAACAGCCTCACAGGATATAAAAAAAAAGTGTATGTGTTTATTGTTTTGTTTTTGTAGCTTTCTTAGATTTGTTGTTCATTTTATCAACCTAATCACAGTTTTTTCTTTTCTATTACAGCCATTCAATTGGTTGCAGAAGACATTTTTTGAGAAACCTGTGTCTGAAGGGAATTGAATAGAGATTTGAAGTCTTGGTGGTAAAACTTTCCATTATTCCTTTTGACTGCTGATGATTAAACTGTGAACAGATTCATTTTAAATAATGCAACTTTTGTTTAGTTGTTTGTTATCAGTACCATGCTGAGGCCTTTGTGCCATCATTTACTGAATTAATGTATTTGGATCACATTTTCTCTATTCTTCCTCCATAGTGTCGGAAATATGTTAATTAGTTGTAATGTTGGCATCTCATTTTTTTAAGACTAGTGTTTTAGTTTAGGGTTTGGTAGAGTAACGGGGATTCTGTTTGGGGGGGGGGGGGGGGGGGGGGAGTCGTGGTAAGAAACCTAAGGATGAAAAATCTTATATATTTAATACCATTACGACCGAGTAATTCCCTGAAAGTTGAGAATAAAATATATTTTTGATGCTGGAATGCTGGTGGACCTAAGGAGACATCCCGGGTGGGCTGCTGCTTAAATTTTATAGTAGTTTGTTAATTGTATGACTGAATTACTGGAAATGTTACATATAATAATATGATCCTCATACAGTCCTACTTAATATATTCTCCCTGTGAGAGTTAAAAACATTATTTATGTCTGGTCAAAGGTAATAATAACAAACACAATATAAATTGCCCAAAGGCCCCAAAATAGCTTTGTAGTACTTGGTTCTATCAGCATTTTTATTCTTTTTGCAATCAGAGGCTCAAAGCAATCGTGATATCATCAAAAAACTGGATATATACGTATCACATTTAACCAGGTTGTCGGCAACAATAATTAATGTTACATAACAAATATTTTTGAAATTTTTTTAGCGTTAATAAATGAATCACAATTAGCTACGTCATTTTATAAGCACTTTTGTACAATTATTTTGTTAACAAAAAACTATTATTTTTTAATATTTTATTTTATAATTCGTCTTACATTAATTGGATAATAAACTGAACATCGTGTGAAAATATTAATTTTATTTTATTTGAGGGTGGAGGGTGTTTGGGGGGGGTGGGGGGTGTAAAAATAAAAATTCTGTCCTTTAAAAGTAAAATACGTTAGCTGGACTACAGGCCCAAAATTGCAACATTTCAAGAGGACCATTCCAGTCGAGATAAACTAGTGTTTACAACAACAATAACCAGACGACCAGTTCCTACTTGTTTCGCGCGTGTGATCTGTACATACGTGTGACGACTGACAACAGAACTTCCGTTTTTCTCTTTCTTTCATTTCCTCCCCTCGTAGCAGCCAGCTACTTGAAAGAAACCCTTCATCTAAATAAAACTGGCCCTAGCCGACGGCGGCGCTTTCTCATTTCTCTAATCTCCGTTCAGATTCGTTTTCGATTCGACGTCCCAAGTTCCATGTCATACCTTTCATTACATTATTGAAATTTCTGTTCTAAAGATTGGATTTTTATCTTCTTTTTTTTCTGGGGGAAATATATAGGTTTGACTAAATGGAGACGGAGCTAATTGAGCTGTTCGAAGCCGCGAAGAAAGCGGCGGATGCAGCCGCCTCCGACGGCGTGGCAGAGTCGTCGCCGGAAGAAGATCGCTGCCTCGATGCATTAAAGCGCCTCAAGAAGTTCCCTGTTAATTATCAACTTCTTGTCTCCACCCAGGTACCTCTCATCATCTTATCTTCTTATCTTTATCCTTTTTTCCTTTTTATTGATCCCAATTATATTTTCTGTGTTACTTATTTTTTATTTGTAATAGATTTTCAAACTTCTAACTTTGAAACTATCCTTCTTTTTATTTACTATATGGAATTGTGAATCAGTTTTTCAGGTTAATTTTGTTTTGTTTGAAAAAATTTCAATAGATATGGACGCTACGATTCACTTAAATGAAACTGTTTGAATCTTATGTTGTTCCTACTAGATTTGGACCCGTAAATGTATATACTTGAGAAGATTAGGAAAAATACTTTATTAAAAAATTTGAAACAGCCGTATTGCTCTAATTGAACTGTGTGACTAAGTTAAAGCATACAACTCAAAAATTGTTTTTCTTTTTTAATTATTTTTCATATTGTTTCCTTCCGTAGAGTGGGAGGTTCCGAAATTTGCTGATTAAGTTTGTTTCTTTAAGATTAAAGGAAGAAGTTTAATAAGAAATAAGTGAGACTATGTTGATAAAGTTGCAAATCTTTTTTTAGGCTGTGTAACACAAGCCAATGATCCTTGGTTTGAATGGTTAATTTTGTATAGAGATGTACACTGTATTAGGGTGTGTATTTGTTTGTTATTCATTTTTTTTTGGCTATACATCTGAATTTGGTCTGGTTTTATTTTAATGACAAATTTGAACTCTTAAGACACCGACTTTTACATTTCAAAGAGTAAGTTCAAATTATTCATGTATCTGGGTCATGCTGTAGATTACTAATAAGTTCAAATTATTCATGTATCTGGGTCATGCTGTAGATTACTAATACCTTGAAACAGCTGATCTATCTTCTTCTCATTTGTGTTTTCTTTGTTGTACTCTTTCTCGTAATCATTATAGTATTTATTTTCTGTATGAGAATTTTGTTCTCATGTTCTTGGTAACCACATCTAGCTACACAATTTGGGGACATGATAATATTTCACATTCATGTATCCATACCCGTATCGTAATGGGAGTTTGCATCTCTTGTAGATGTTTGTCAGTACTTGATGTATTGCTGTAACATACTGCTGTTGAGGTGCTACATTGATATCGTTACTCGTAATTTATGTACTTCTTGAATTCCGATATGTACTTCTTAACTGTTGAAACAGAGGTTTTCTTTTTTAATTTGAGATTAAAAGGTTATATTTCAGGTTGGGAAAAGTCTTCGACATCTGACAAAACATCCTAGGAAGAAGATTCAGGCTTTGGCTACCAATTTGATTGGGTTATGGAAAAATATAATTGTCGAGGAATCTGTGAAGAATAAGAAAAATGGGATCTTGGATACTAAAGATTCTGTAAAAGCTGAGCCCGTACGTGCCGAGACGTCTGAGGGTACAAAAGTTCAAAGAGTGAACTCCATGAAGGTTGAGAAGGTTTCTAAAGCTGAGACTATGAAGCTTGAGAAAAGTAATTCTAGCAGCGCCCTTAAGTCGGAGAAAGTCGTTAAGTCTGAAACTTTCTCAAATGCAAAAAAGGTCGAACATGTTGATGCTATCAAGATGGAAAAGTATTCTGATGGGGATTCCATAAGGATTGAAAAAAAGATAACCAAAGAAGTGAAGCATTCTTCTGATGTGAGAAAACCTACGCCAACCACTGTTGCTCCTCCTAAGATGTCTTCTCTTATTCTCTGCAAGGATCCCTTGCGCGACAAAGTTCGGGAACTTTTAGCTGAAGCTTTACTCAAAGTTTCCAGTGAGGTTGGCGACGATTTAAGGGATGAAGCAGATGCCTCTGACCCTTTTAGAGTTGCTGTTTCCTTGGAGTCTACAATGTATGAGAAGTGGGGCAAGTCTAATGGGGTGCAGAAATTTAAATATAGATCAATAATGTTCAATATAAAGGATCCCCAAAACCCTGATTTCCGGAGAAGAATTCTTCTTGGACATGTCAAGCTAGATGAAGTTCTCCAAATGACTCCCGAAGAAATGGCAAGTGATGAAAGGCAACGTCAGAATAGAGAAATTAAAGAAAAAGCGTTGTTTGATTGCGAGCGTGGAGGACCACGAGTGGCTAGTACTGATCAATTCAAGTGTGGCCGGTGTGGGAAAAAAGAGTGCACTTACTACCAGATGCAGACTCGGAGTGCTGATGAACCTATGACGACATATGTAACATGTGTAAACTGTGATAATCGGTGGAAGTTCTGTTAAGATTTTCCTAGGAGCTGGCTGCATTTGCAACTTGCTGGGGACATAATTAATATGATGGAAGTCTGAAAGTGAATTCTTTTCCATGATAACAACTAGTGTCTGGGTAGCAAGTGTATTTTTTCTATTTCAGTTATTAGGAGAAGTAGCATTTAGGCTTTATTATCTTATTATGAATGATTTGTTGTTAGAGATGGTTTAATCAATTAATTGATTTATTTTTTCTTAGCGCTCTTTATCTTATGTTCTTTGCTCTACTATATATTTCTTCTGGTTTGATTTTTCAATCCTCTGTTATGTTTGAACCAGAGAAATTGGAGAAAAAAAAACATGAAGAGAAGAGAAGAGACTGAAAGAGAAGTACTGCCTTAAAAGAATTCCCAGAATCGGGTAGATAATACTCTTCGTCTTCCCCGTATTGTTTCTCTTTCCTGATGACCCTGTGAATTTCTTGAATTTGAGTTTGTTTTGACATGGTTGGAGGATTTCTGGTTGAAATTGAGTTGAGATTTTAACACCACTTCCACCGATAAAGTACGGATTGAATGAAGAAAGAAGGAAGGAAGAATCAGTGATATGGCGATTTTACCACCACTTCCACCGATAAAAGGCCTATGTCCGCTTCTTTCCTATTCCCCAACACCCTCAGGTCCGTCCGTCCGTCCGTTTTGTTCCCCATCATCCCTATCAATTTGCTATTGTAAATAATACTCCAACTATAATTTCCTCATTTATTTCACATATCCTCTCGTTCTTCTGATTTTATTTAAACATGTCTAATACTTCGTTCCTCAAATCTTTTTTAATGCCAATATATATATATATATATAGCTACGTTATACTGTTGAGACCTAAATTTTAGGTTATATTCATCCAATTTTGTTTGTCCAAAAGACGAAGAGGGAGAGGGAAAAAAAGAGAGTCAACCAGCCACTACATTAAACACAAGTCCAATTTTAAATAATTGCATGATACCTGAAGTATGTTAAACCCCTAAAAGTATTTTATATGTGAGGGATGGGTTCTTGAGAATTGAAATTAATTTGTTATTATTGTTTCAGTTTACTGCTACAACAATATCTGGTAGACCAAGAAAGCTCAAATGTCAATCCAACAGGTTGACTCTTTTTGCGCGATATTCACCATCACAGAAATCTTTTCACTTCTCGCCTTCAAGGTACTACAGTGTCTTGCAACTTTCTTTTTGGAAGAAATATTGACCCTCCAAGTGTCCAGCATGAAACTATACTGGATCAAGAAAAAGGGAAGAGGATTGTTAAATTTAAAATGTTGGAGGGAGAGGTTATAAAGAATTGAAACATGGGGAGGCCGACATCATAATTTCTTCATTGTGCGTGTTGCAAGTTTAGCTTGTGGTACACTCCTATAGTATGGATTGCATACAAATCATATCATGCATACATGAATTGCATCTGCTAGCCACTTTCTAGTGGATGCCTAGGAAAGAACTTGCATCCACCCAGAATCATAATTAAGTTTTTAAATCTATTAGCTGGCTAGCTGCTACTCCTTCTGTTGGAAAAATGTAGTGGGAGTCAATGATTGTCTTCCCATAAACTCATTGGTTATGTGATGGTTAACCTCTAAAAAATGCTTCTCTGTTCTGAATCTTCTGGTAGTTTGGTCTATTTTATGTACCATGAACACTGGTCGACGTGATCTTTATAACTTGGATTTACTTTGTTCCAATTGTATTGACAAATGATGTGAGGGTGAAGGATCCTTGGAACACAAATTATGTTAGTCACAACGTTTTATTTGGGATCTTAGATAGTTTAGCCTTTTGCTGATGATTTGTTATCTAATATTTGCTGTATTCAAGCATCTTGTTCCGTCTGCTTTTGCATGCAGATAAGGCCCCTTATTCGGAGCTCCTAGTTTTCAACTAAAGTAGTTGGACTGTTCTCTGTGGTAGGCGTCAGAGAACTTAGTTGAAGAATTGTCATCAAATTTCGACTAAATATTAGGAACTTGATTTACAAGCTTTCATGCTAATTCCCCTTTTGAGCTGTTATCTTGACTCTCTGATATACTTTATGACATCATGGTAGTGGGGACTATTTTTCTCTTTTCATGTTTGAGTACACTTGTCATACCATTTCGTAGTAAAGTCGATTTTAAGGCTTTTAAACTTTTTGTTTCTGTGCAGACAGTATAGAGAACCTGCCCAAACTTGTGAAGGACATTGTTCAGACATCTATTAACACAGGTCCTCGCGGAGCAATAAGGGTAGCTCAAGGCATTCAAGCAGTGATTGGAGTAGGTAGTGAGTGGCTGACAGATGTATCAAAGGTATACAGTTCAGTGTTTATCGAAATGTCAAACCTGCAGTAGTATATTAATATACATGTAATTTTCAATTCTGTTGACTATGTTCATATCATCATCTATTGTATGGAAATACACAATGGATTCAAGAGGTTCTAGTATTTGCATGAATTCGTAAGGAATGGTCTTTTTTTTTGTTTTCTCATGAGCCTATACAAATCCAACTACTATGATAATTCAGTTTCTAAACACATGGATAAAATATCAATCTGGAGTTCATGTTGGGGCTTAGTTTGTTGTCCAAATGCTGTCCTGCAATTTACATATTGAGTAATCGATCCTGACTAGTGAACAAACGCATTGTTCATATATGAAAAATCAGTTATATCGATTTTCGCCATTCTAATCTAATTTTTCTGATATTACTGTTTTTCCTTATAAACCATGTCCTATAAATAGAAATAGTAATGCTCTCTAATTATGCAGTCAACCAATTCATCCGCTGGAATACCAACTCAGCTGCAGCTTGGATTACTGTCCCCACTTTACTTGAGAAGATTGTTTGAACGTATGGGTGCTACATATATCAAGTTGGGTCAGGTAAATTCAGATTCTGGCTTTTTCTTGAAGTCTTGAATAATAATTAATAACTGGTTAGCTTACTTCTATGGACTAGAGTATCATAACATGGATGCATTTATGTTATAAAGATAGATATATGGCATAGCCAACTAGCTGTTGCAACTACAGCCATCTTTGCATATATGTGCATATGATATATATATATATATATTGGGAAAGGTAATCTAAGGTATGCAGCTTGGCTAAGGCTACTTAACAAAACGACGTAGTTTTGTATAAAAAATATAATTAAAGATTTTTTTTTATATAAAACCCAAAAATAGAAATCTTAGTCTTATGGGGTAAAACCTACGTCATTTACTATGCCAAGCTTAGCTAAGGCATGCCTTAGATTACTTTTTCCCTATATATATATATATATATATATATATATATATATATGCCTTTACTGTTTTGTATGGCCAGTTTATCAATTTATTCCTATACTGTATATGTATGAACTTCTGCTGTCATTTTTTATAAGACATCCTTTTGAAGTCGTAATATCAATAATTGGTCTTATACCTTGCATTTTGCAGTTCATAGCAGCTGCACCAACATTGTTTCCACCAGAATATGTGCAGGAATTTCAGAACTGTTTTGATAAAGCTCCTGCAGTTCCTTTTGAAGAGATCCAAAAAATCTTGCGGGAAGAACTAGGGAGTCCAATAGATAGTGTATTCGAGTATGTTGATCCTATGCCAATGGCTTCGGCCTCAATAGCACAGGTTCATAACTGAGTTCTCTTTTCTCAACTTATCTAAGCTTTTATTGACTTGAATAGTCAAATATAATTCCTAATTTAATATTCAGGTTCACGGTTAAATATAATTTTGAATTTAATATTCAGGTTCATGGTGCAAAGCTCAGAGGTTCCCAAGAGGATGTAGTGATAAAGGTCTTGAAACCTGGAATAGAGGATATTTTAGTGGCGGATCTGAACTTTGTATATGTTGTTGCTCGCATTTTGGAGTTCTTGAATCCTGAACCAAGCCGTGCATCACTGGTATGACGTAAATTCTCAAACTTGAGAAATGATTAACATATTTTTTCGTGGTTAGGGAATCATATTGTACACTTTATTAGGTACAACAATTTTTTTAACCTTTTTCTTCTCAAGAACTGTCATTGTAACGACTCTAAAGTTACTAAATCTACGTAATCAAGGAGCACATTTCTGCTAGTAAAATAGTATTTCCTCTCGTGACTGTGGTCATGCAGTTTCAACTCCCCCGTGGAACTACTTTATCCTCTAGAATTCATGTCTGTTTTACATACTTCATAGTCAAAAGATAAATTTCAATCATCTTTCCTTGGATGTCATTCGACTCATTTCAACCTAAGACCAAATTTTTAATGATTGTTCACTTGAGAGGTTCTGTTGAGACATATTTGACTTCTCTTAGCATTTCATGTGAAGTAATAGGTGGTAATGTTTTTCATTATCTACTCTATCTTAACCCCCCCACCCCCAAATCAGTTCAATTGTGTGTTCCATGATTTTCATGAAACTTCCCCATATGATTGTACTCTTGATGGCAATCATTCTATGGGTGCATGTTGGATTGGTTTCAAACTCGGTCTCCATTACACCCCTTCAATTCCAAATTTGTTATTAAGTTACTTAAGAAATCCTAAAACACAATCACTATGTATGATATTTACATGGTACTGTTGAGCTTAGTACACTTGATTGTTCTACTATTGAAGTGATGCTCAATATTCTTACCAATTTTTTACTCTGTCAAAACAAAATGAATAATCAATTAAAGTTTTCCACACTTGCAAACTTTTTACATTTTTGAGGGGAATCTGCAGAAAATGATGCAATGAAGCTATAACTCGCAAATTTTCCAATCCCAAGCTTCAACTACCTATGGATGGAGGATCTGGTGTTTGTTACACTTGGCTACATTTTCCTCTTTCAGTGAACAAAAAATGGTGAATTTTGATCCGACTAGATATTTGTCATTAGCCCGCATTCACTCTGAAGGCCTACTCTTTTGGTACAATTTGTATATATTTCACCCAACTTTAATTAATCGTCTTGTGGTGTCTACTCGTTTTCAATGGATAATGAATCCTTCTAATTTAATGCGTATTTAGATCAGCTATAGTTCTTGGTCGAAAGAAATGTAAAATTTTAAACTGATATGGAACTTGGAAAACTCGAGGTAAAAGGAAGAAAAAGGAAATGAAATCTAAAATTTTATTAGATTTACAGGAGATGCCGCTTGTTGCCTCCCAATTTAAACATGCTTCAAGATCGGAGAATCTCCATCGTCTCAAATAGCAACAGAAACATCTATATATAGAGATTGCAGTAAAAAGGATTTTTTTTTTCTTGCTTGCTTGTGTTAATTTTTCCCCATATGCATATATATACATATTTAGAAAGATTTCCCCTTATGCATAGGCTATATATCTTTTGCTATAAATAAAGCAGCGCTTCACTATCAATATTAATTCATGCTAAGAAGTCACCGTCAAATTCCATTTACCATCCAACTATGAATTATCCATGCAGTTTGACATTTTCATCATGCCATCACATATGCCAACTAACTTATCAAGCCAAACAAACTCGAAGATGATCAGAGACCCATTTTTAAATAAATATTCCGATAACCAATTTTTTTATTAAGCCATCTTGATTTTGGTACGAGAGAAATAAGAAAAGACCAACGATACTTCATAAATAGACACACTATATATTAAAAACAATATCTTTTAAATTTATGTAATCAACTATAATGATGACAGAAATAAACAAATCATTTACCAACTCCAAGTCTATACATACATTACGGCATTCAACTTCTGCTTTTACACATACATTACAGCATACAACTACTTGTGCTTTTACTCACTCACCTGTACAGGATATTCATGAAGAACTTCAAAGAATAACAAATTACTATGAAGAAGTAACAAATTCAAATGGGAGACCATAACTAACTACTCATTTCAATTCCGCTCTCTGTCTAGCAAAATTCCCGGAGGCCAGAGCTGGTGGTCATTTATATACAAGACGACCTGGGGAAGGATATCCCATAAGCTGATGAAGTGGTGAAACGCCTTGTGGTGGCACTTCAGAAAATAACTTCTCCGGTCCTGCAGGATCAAAAGTTCTTACATGACTCTTGTACTTGCTTTCAGGCTCCTCTTCCATGATAGATTTCTTCTTTCCCTCTTTCTTGGTCTCCAAATAACTACCCGCAGAAATCCTATTCACGGTCTCAAATGGAGGGGCTACAGAGGAATGTTCTGCATCCGTTGAGCAGCTTCTGCAGAATGATCGGCCATAATCATCAGAGCATGACACTGGTCCAGCATGTGGATAATCATTTGCACCAGATGCTGATGCCAAAGTCCTCCGCTTGATCGTATCACTACAGTCATCAACCTCGCTGGGTGGTGGGGTTGTGGGGTCAGCACTATATTGAATTAAGTGCCTTCTGTTCTCTAATGAAAATTTTAATACCTTTGAACAAGCATTGCATTTCAATCGATGGCATCTCCTTTTAAAGAGGAGAAAATCTGCAGGCAGCTGCAGCATTTCAGAGCAAAAATAACAGGCTATAATTGGGGATCCACCTGCTATGGGCCGGAAATGTCGTTTCGCCGGCGGATGCTTCTTTTTCACCTCATAATCGTTATGCTGTTGATCATCCGACTTTGCATCTTGGCTCCATAAGGAGAATTCGGAGGCTGTATAATAGTGAGGACTTGAGGAGTTAGAATGGCAAGGACTGTAACAATTGTGTCTGGGTTGCGCCATAGAGTGCCCTTTATTACACCATACGGCATGCGGAGGCATTTGTGCCGAGTAGTGCCACTCTTGGCGACAACAATGCAAACAGGAGCAATCAACTTGGTGTCTACATTGTGTGGCATCCCCTGAGAATGCCATTCGTGAGACTTTGTCTTGTTGGAACCTTGTTTTATCTTGACTGTATCTCCCAGGATACCTGGGATAGTTTAGATCGGGATATTTTTCCCTCTGCAGTCCAAAGAAATCATTGTATGGATAAATCTGATCTTCTTCCTTAGCAACTCTGGAGGAAAATCTTCCGTGTGGCTTCCCTTTTGAAATTTGAGTTCTGTTGAGCTGATCTTGCAATTCGCGGACCATTCTCAGCAGTTCCATTTTGTCTGATTCAAGGTTATTAGGCTTCTCGGAAAAATATTTTTGCCCATAATTTGAAGAGCTGCCATTTCCATTGGCAGCTTGGGAAACGTTTGAATTGTATGGCAGTCTAGAGAGGTACTCATTTGTCTCCATTGTCATCATACTTTTAACTCGATGGCTATGTCTTGTGGGTTCCCGAAATTCATCTCGATGCCACTTGCTTCCTTTTGTGGCATAATGTTTCTTTGCTGGTAAAGCTGATGACGAATTCATTGGTCTACGTTGCAGGTCAGAATCACTACTCATCACATGATTCATCATAAATTCATCCCTTTTGGGCAATCCTTCGGAACTATTGGAATCTGCATCCTTGAAGTTTCTTTTAAACTGGTGAAAATGTCGATTGGGGACTTGATCATCAGTTTCGTTGCAAGAAGAAACACTACCATCATAAGCATAGTAGTTTCTGGCTGTTGGAGATCTAAGTGTAACACCAAGGTCGGTTCTGGTGTAGACGCGGGGCATGTTTTCCAATGTATCAGCTGAGCTGACACGCTGGAAACCTGGGAGAATTCCTTCCTCAGCTTGTTCCATCCGCTCTACGCGAGGAGGCATGTGATTATCTGATGAGAAACTTTCACCCGAGCAACTCTGAGCAGCACTGATTTGATCATTTGGACCAGTGATCAGAAAATCTTCTGCATTCGGGCTTCTGAAACTCTTAAAACTCTCATCCACTTCTCTTCCTGTTCCTGCTACTGGTGAAAGATTTTCTATTTCATGAGGATTACATTCATCAGATGAAGGAGAGTCCTTGGAAAAACTCGTGCTTACAGACCACACTTGATTGCAATTTTGAGATTTATTTTTACTTCTATCACTATTATTTTCTGAAGAGTACCGACTTTCATCCACTTTTTTTGGTGATGATGACGACGACTCATTATCATACGTACCAGATGCTGGTACTGATGACTCATTATCATACATTCCAGATGCTGGTACTGACAACTTATTCTCATGATGATCGAGCTCAGATGACAACAAGATTTCATTGGAGATACTTGTGTCTCCAGGGTGCTCACTATCATCATCCCCAGATACATTATGATCCTCTCTGAATTTATCTTCCTCCGCTTCCATATGTGCTCTGGCTTCCGGTGATGACCCTGAATTCTTATGACAAGAAATGGCATCTGAGCAAAGAAATTCGCGAGACTGGTTTACACAGCCAAGATCCTCTCTTCTGCAATCCATACCACTTCCAGCCCTCTCACGGCTTATGTCTAAATCAGATTCATCAATGGAGGAAATAGATTCTTTTTTATCTTCAGAAGCATACTCCAGACCATTTTTTCGGGTAGTATCTTCTTCATGTGCATGTGATCCTGTGTCTTGGATCTCCCTTTTTCGATTTTTAGCTGTAATTATTTACAAAATATTAAGAATTATATTGGAACTCAAATGGATAGTAGAATAAACAGAGTGTAGGACTTTAACTAGGGAAACCATAACCAAGAATGTGAATTATAGTAATACTCAATCATAAGTTAGGAAGAATGCAAGGCTCCCTGCACCAGGAACTGTCCCTTCTCTCATATAGTCATATTAAAAACAGTTACATTCTGTGAGCCCTATACATAAACAGGGAATCGTACAGTAACAGAGGCATGTACAGAAGGAGTGGAACCTAATTACCTGGTACTAACAGAGGAAAGAAGCAACAAGGGTTTCCCCCATGATGAGGGGACGGCCAAAGAAAGGGCCTCCCTCCTGATGAGGGGCTGAAACCATGGGGGGTCGGCCATAGACCCTCTTGTGGGGCCATCCGGTGGACTCTTTTGTGGTTTATATATTCTATGTACCTCAAAGCTGCAGTGGTCCAATACAAGGCTCTTCTGCTTCAATAAAGGAGGTCACTATCCTGGGTCTCTAGACTTCTGATTTTGAATTATGCACCTACATGTATTGCTTCTGATTTTGGATTGTTCACCTACATGTATTTGGGATCTCAGTTGAGGGTTTTGGACTGCGGGACTGGTGGGCTGGAAATTGAGGACAACCAGGTTTCCTTGGATGAGAACTATATACAAGACCTGCAGAGACCCTAGGGCCTAATAAGCTAATATAGCATGTGTGCAGCATGTAACCTTTGGGGTTTCCTACCCCTATAAATACCCCCTTGCAGTATCATTTGGGGGATCCCGAGAATTACAGAATAAAAATCTCATTCATTCTACCTCTCTGGCTCCTCAGTCCTTGGAAATTTGCCTAATTTATACCCTCTAGTAATCATCAATTCCTAATCCCTGATTTTTACCACTCCAGCAACAAACCCTAACACTAATTTGGTGAGTTACAATTACATTGCCTGCACAATCCAAGGAGTGTTTTAGGTTAATCTCACTATAAGAGAATAAGAGACTATAAATAATATTCAGCTGAGGAGCGAAAGTAGCTGGGATTAAGGTATGGAGAATTTACTCAACTCGTATTGGTCATGTTATTTTAAATATCCTACCCCTTCCCATCACTCACTAAGTGGTCATTTGTTTTGACAATGACAGACCATTAAGACCAGTAATGTGTTATTTAGCAACAAAAAGGGGGGGGGGGGGGGGGAAGTTATTTGTTAAAACTAAATTAATAGAAGAATATTACCTTGCAGGATTGCACCACATCCTCCACATTTGTAAACAGGAACCTCCGCCAACTCAGGAAGAACCAATCGACATCTTGGACATCTAACCAATCGAACTTTAGTATTCATCTGACCAGTCATGACTTGCCACTTTATGCAGCAATTGGCTATAATTGGGTTAAAAGACCGTCAACAATCTTATAGCACCACGAAAGAGTTATCCTATAGTCTGTAAAGTTTGAGATATCAATATTAGCATGCGAACAGTCAAAAGAATTTAATCATATTATATTAAAACCAGCACCAAATCATAGGCTGCAGCTAAAGTTCCCATACACTTGAAAGAATTTTTTTATTTTTTCTTGGGGTGGAGGGGTATAGGAGCAATTGGAGCAGAGGTGTAGACTATGAATTAAATATATTGATTCATAAAACAAAAAGTCTTGAGAAAAAAGAGAACAATCCTACGGTGGACAGAAAAATAGAAAATTTTCTATATCCAGGAATATAGTTGGCAAGAAACTGAGCTATGAAGTTCACTATAAAAAGGCTAAACAGATCCAAATTCTAAAATTTTGTTATGATAAATACAAAACATTATGCTAATTGACATTCAACCTGATATTGATTCATCATTTCAATTGCAGATGTCAATTTCTGATTATGGCCTCCCATTTTCAACTCAATTTGTAATTTAAACAAGAGCACAAGCCACATAAATCAAATAAAGTATTAGACCTTTGAAATTTTGAAGTACCTTTTTAGTTAACAAATTGCTTAATCGCAGAATTAGAATCCAAATAAATCATAGCAGAAACTTCAATGAAATAAGACAAATGATTGTAGATGCATGCCAAATTCCTTTTTCTTTTCTTGTTTGCATTCAACAGATAAATTAACGTGAGGCAGTTTGAGTCTCCCTTCTGGTTTTTTCTTATCCCGTGTATATATGTTTAAAGGAGAGTCAGATTCATTTTGTTATTAATAGTAAGATATGTAAATTATCAATAATCCACACAGGGCAAGAGATTAATGACTACAGAGCCAAAATAGAAGAAGAAAAGAACCAAATTAGGGATAAAAACACTTCCTGTCAATTAATCCACAATAAAATGATTCCGTTGACCAAATATATAACAGAAAGAAGTAAAGTTAGCAGATTAACACGAATTATGAATAAGTCAGGTAAATAAATTACCTAACTAATCAACCACATCAGAGGTATGCAAATAGTTTTGAAGCAAAATCAATACAAATTAATATTGAAAGCAAAATGGCAGTTAAAATGGCACTTGAATCGAGAGGACTTTACACAGAAGGTATAGATAATAGGCCTCAAGTTTGGTAATAAATGAATCAAAATCTACATATATGCAGTTTCATATAGAGATCAATCTATCTATCCCACATTATGCGCAATTTGGGGACAAAATCGGAGATATCACAGCTTTACATCATGAACCGTTGACTAATAGAAGCTAAAAAGGTTAAAATATATATTGAATTGAAATCGAACCCATTTTCAGATAATTTTGAAGTTTAATTGAAGTTGATAAGATACACACCTTTCTAAATTGCACTATGGAAGAAGAAGCCAAATTTAATCCAACTGTATATAGCTAGCTAGCTAGCTAGATAGATATATAGATAAAAGATCCGTGCATGAACATATAGAGAAAAGAGTGTAGGTAGGTAATTGGATGGAAGGAAACACATAGCTAGGAAGAAAGAGTCGAGGAAACTTTCATCAAAAGTCTAGCCATGGATCTTCTTCTTCTCCTTCTACAATTTGATTCTCTCTCTTCTAATATCTGGCTCGCTGTGTCTAATTGTGTTTCTCTCTCTAGAAAAAGGAAAACACGGGAGGAAGAGGAAGAGGAGGAGGAGGAAGAGGAAGAGGAAGAGGAGAGAGAGAGAGAGACTAGTTGATGAAGTCGGGGCGCGTAGACTATTTTAAACGACGGGAAGTGGGAACAGATCATTCATGCTATTGCCCATACATACACGCACTAAATCGCACGAAACCTATTTTCTTAATCGGTCTCAAAAGAATAAAGAGAGAGAATTACAGTTTGTTGTTCATGAGTATTTGATAGAGATATACAAAAAGTCCGAGGTCTCCAGTCTGGTCTAGGTCCGACCTGATCAAAGTCCAGCCTGGTCAAGGCCTGACCCAATCAAACCTGGCCTGGAAGGCTTGAAAAGGCCACTATTTTTAGATAAAAATTTGATCAGGCCTGACCTGCAAAAAGGTCTGGTCTAACCTGGCCTGGGGCCTAGCCTGAGGCCTTACATAATTTTTTATCCAATTATTTATAATTTTTGAACTTTAAATTTATAATTATTCATCAATAAACTATAAATTTTTACTTATTCATTATTGTAATTTATAAATTATAATACATTAATTTTAATTAATACATCAATAAAATTTAAATTTTAATTATTCATTCTTGATTTCTTGTAGATACATTTAATTAATATATATCTTCAATGAATATAACTATTTAGTATATTTAGTATTAATAATAAGTTAGTTACTTAGTTGATTAAATATTAATAATAAGTTAATTTATTATAAATACTACTAATATTTAATAATAAAATTTTATTAATATTTATTGTTACTTTAATGTTAAATATTAACATTAATTAATACATCAATAAACTAACGTTTAATATTAAATATTAACAATAAGTTAGTTTCTTGTAAATACTCAAGTTCTTCATTAATTTGGATATGTTAAATTTTTAGGGGGATTTATGATTTTGGTTATTTTTCAGTTATTATGTTGTACCAATTTAAAAAAAAAAGTAATAAAGCAATTAGAAAACTATTTGAAAATAATACTTGAGATATAACTATGTAAGTGTTTAATGACCATAAATGAAAAGATATATGTGTATTTAAACTTCACAAAATATATGCCCAACCGATCCTAGGACTATAAGAAAATAAAATAGAAACTAACTTTATATTCAAAAAATAAAAGTGTAATCTACAGTATTTTCTGCGAAGTGCATAGTAAACAACTATACATATATTTAAGAAATCAATTTACTTTATATTTCAGTTATATCTAAATTATATTTTCTTTTAATTTAAGAGGAATATACTTATTTTTGTTCTAATCATTCAACTTATATTGTGCATGCCTAGTATTCGGTATCATCTTCATTCAATAGAAAGTTTGACGACTTTATTGTTTGGAGTGTTTTTAGGTGGTGAAGTTAATTAGGTTTCTCAACCTAATTAAAGGTAAATTTGTATTCTCTTGATTTATTGTGTAATCTCAAGTTTTAGAGCATAAAATTTGGGAGGATTATTGTAAGCCCATTATTAGTGATATAGTGGATATTCGGAGTTCGGCCTGTAGTTTTTTCCTTTAAGGGATTTTCACGTTAAATTTGGTATCTTGGTTGTGGATGGTTATTTGTTATTTTTGTTCTCATAATTAGTTTTGTTGATTTCCTATTTAATTGCACAATGACGAAAAAGTAATTTCTGAGATTGAGATTATTTTAAACGTACTTTTCCTAACAAAAGGACATCACTGAAAATAATTGATGCAAGATTTTATTTTAACATGTTAACCATACAGTTTTAGAGAATATTCTCTTGAACTGTATACATATTCTATTGATTTCTGCATTTATATCAAGTTCAAGGGAATATGCACACAATTCAAATGAATATTAGCTTGAACTGTGTGCTTAACATGTGTCCTAGACACATGTTAAGAAATTCTTTTCTTAATAAATGAAATAAGGAGAAGAAGAAAAAACAGTGTTAGCTAATTAAATACTAAAAACAATCTAATTTATCTCAATAAAATAGTGACCACATGAATTATACAAATGAACCGATAAGGAGATATTTATTAAGAAAAAATCATCTTGGAACCATCACTCCAGAGTAACAATATTACTATTTTCTTCGTCCTAAAAAAGACAACTTCAATTATTATTTTTTTTATTCTTTGAAAAATGATCTAAGATGCATAACGTAAATGACAAATATATTATTAATGGGAGTGCAATAGTATAAATAAATAAAAAAAAAGAAGAAAAAAGACTCATTATTTTGTGTAATTTTGTGATGTCATTAAAAATAAATTTGATAATTTCTTTTTTCTACTCTACTTTTCTTAATTTATGTAAAAAAAAAAGTACTTGCCACCGTAAATATTGGACTATATTATTTAAATAGTAAGATATGCAAATATTTTATGTAGCCATATAATAAATAGATTAACAGGGGTGGGTATTACTAATGCTATTAATTAGTAAGATTTGTTGTTCAAGGAAAAAGGTGTTTTTGCTAATGACCTAAATAAAGGGAATAGGTACGTAGCATTAGTATCTAAACAAAAATTTATTTAAGAAAATCTTAATAATTGTTGTAGTTACTATCTCATAATATATGGATGGACCCACAATGAAATAAGTGTCAAAATTATTTTTAAATATTATTTCTTCTATTTCACAAAGACAATTTACCTTACAAATTTATAAATATTATGGATATTTTTTTATTTCATGTTTACCCTTAAAAGAATAAATTATTTATTTAGTGGTGATATCATGATAATAAAATTATGATGATAAAATTAACAACATTATATCATTTATACAATTATCAATGATAGGAGAACTCTTTTTCTTCTTTTTTTTATAAAATAGATGGAGTATAAAAATATTAGTATTAAAAATCTTTTTTTCACATGGTATAAAAATATTAGTATTAAATTATTATTATTTTTTCAATATCATTCAGGTGATGAGAGATATAAATAGAAAAATCAGTAAATTAGTTGGAAAAACGATAGAGAAATAGATTTATATTTCATATTGAAGGATAATATAAAAGATAAGCAATTAATACTTACTATTTTAAAATGATGAGTAATTATGCTATTGGCACACCGGAACAAAAACCACAACGCCGAGGAATACAAGTCAACCGCGTGGGAAACCGTATGCAAAATAAGAACTCGGCGTGGAATGAGGGGCGTTGACAGGGCAGGTCAAGGTGACAGCTGTGAAACGCCAGGTGGCAACCCCTCGTACGGGCAATAGGCAATAGGGAATGTTAAAACTCACAAGCAGCTTTCTGCTGCAGTACAAAATTAAATTTCTTCTCAAATCAAATCCTATCCTATCAAACTAAGTAGGACCCGCGCGAGGCCTGTGGGTACCACCAAAAAGAAAAGCAAAGGAGGGGGCGGTGTGAAAATTAAATGCGTATACCTACTACTAGTCTACTACCTACAAACTACTATAGCTCATACCATAATAATTGAAATAATAATAATGCTAGCTACCACATGCCTTCATCATATTGACGTCAGAGCATGTGTTTTGAAAATCTCTCAAATTTTTTGTATAAAATTTTCCACATGTATTTTATAAATTTTGAAAATTGGTCATTATTAAACTAGAATAAAATTAATAGAAGCCACATAAATAAAATAAGAAATATAAAAACAACGAGATGGGATGTTACGCTATTTTTATTGATTAGAGAATAAGATAATATAATATTTTAAATTTAATATTATCATATCATCATTATTACTGTGTAACTTATTATTATTGTCAGAAATAAGCATAAAACAAAAACAAATGTTTAATATTTAAATTTAGAAAGAATTCATCATCAACATTCAACATGATAAGGAAGGAGGGTTCTAAGCAACTGAGATGGGTGGTAAATGGTAAGTGGTAACATAACAAACAGGGTTTTTCCTCGAATAAAAACAAACATCAGAGTCCCCAATGATCTGACAACATATTATTTATTTATTATTATACCCTACCCAATAAAATCTTTGAGGAAATTAAGAGAAGAAGAACGAATGAGTGGTCACAACTAAACAAAGAGACTCGGTCAGGACTCATAAATTCCTTCCAGAATACTACATAACCCTTGTATATAATATAGAGCATGACAAAGTCAAGGCAAAAAATGTTGGTAATTTGACATTACCAGGAGTCAGAGACGCAAGCTTTCATGGTCTTAGTTTTCCTTTCATGGTCCACAACTATTCTTATTATTTATAAATAAATTTGAAATTTAAATAACTACTAGACCGTTAACCGGAATGCCCTAAAAACAACACAATGCAGACACTAGAGTGAAGTAATTTCATAGCACTGGCCTGGCCTGGCCTGGCCTGGTTAACACGAACATGCAAACTTCAAGGAGTTGGAGTTTAGGGTTTACAACAGCAGCTAATTTAGCTCAATCCATGACTGGTAATAGCTTTATGAAACTCATGTATCAATCAAAACATACATCGACTACAAACTTTTTTAAAATTTTACTTACGATGCCAAAACAGAAGGACGCTGCTGCTGCTGCTTGTGCCCAGTGTATGCCTGACGAAGAAGTTGTTGATATCCAGTCCTGTAATGCTCCAGCGAAAAACATAGCTGTCTTATAGCCTCCCTTTTCTCCTCGCCTCTATCTGAGATCACAGCTCTCTGACTTTCAACCTCTTTCTCTAGCTCCTCCACTTTTAATCTTACTTCTCGGATTTTATCGTCTCTAGAACACAACTCTGCATTTAGAGCCTCCACCTCAGCATTAACGTCCTCCTCTTTCTCTGCCATCAGCATATCATACTTCAATTTGAGCACCTCCAGATCTTTATTCATAGCCTCAACTAGTTCACCTTTCCCCTTTACTTCTGCCTTCATCCTCTCCATGTCAACTTGCCAACTCATCCCTTGGGCATCATGCAAATCTTTCATCTCCTCCTTCTCACCTCTAATATTATTGATCTCATTCTGTAATGCTCTGCCTTGCATTTCACCTTCTCTGATTCCTGCTGTTAGAATCATCTGTTGTTCTAACAAATCAGATAAATCACTTTGGAGTTGTTCTTTCTCCAAACAAAATCTTTTATGGGTGTCGCACATTGCAGCATTCAATTCCGAGATTATGCTGTCACGCTGAGATATACCAGCAATGTACCCTAAAATCTTCTCCTGCAACTCCCTAACCTGATTCTTTTCAGAATCAAGCTTGGCCTCCAACAAGGCTATCTCTTCATGAGTGAAGTCAAGTTGACTCTGAAAGTGACGAGTACCTTCGGAAATTTCATTCCAATGTTCATGCTTCAGCTTTGCAAGCTCTTCCTCTAATCCCCTAAGCTTTTCTCTTGCCATCTTCAACTCTTCCCTCAGTGATCCAACATTGCATTCAGAGTCACCAATCTGAGCTTCTAACTCAGCCACCTGGTTTTGTAGCTCTTGCACCTTTCTTTTCTCCATTTCAAGGCTGCTATCTCTCATTTTGATACCATGCTGCGCTGAATCAAGCTGAACCTTCAAATGATCCATCCACTCAATTACTGATTCGTTCTTGAGCTCACCCTTCAATCTGGCATTCTCATTTTCGGAAAACTGAAGCTTTTTGTTTGAAATCCTCAGATCATCTGCACATTCAGTCATTCTTTTAAGTAATGTTTCATAATCCCCAAACTCTCTTACTTTCGTTGTGCCATCTACATTCTCTTGCTTAATAATTCCTTGGACCTTCACTTCAATGCCTGGAAGCTCAGTCTCCCATTCAACATATTTGTGATACAGCCCTTTGCTATCAACACTCACCGGTGATACTAAGTTCCTGTTGATGGTGGAGTAAAAAGATTCTGAATCTGAGTCCGACGATAATGACAATGAATATTCTGAACCTTCTTTCAAAGAAATATCCGGGCTTCCACCACCAGAGCTTAAAAATGAATTAAAACCAACGGTTTGTTCAGATTTGTTCATGCTTGATTTCTGATCTGGAGTTTGCAATGCAGAAGTTTGATGAGAGCCACTATCAGAAATTCCAGAATACTGCATTTCAACAAGAGATGGAAAGTTTCTGCGTACTTCTCCAGTCAACTGATCATAGCGCTCAGCCAGCGATTGATGCAAGCTGCGAAGCTTCACAACATGAGCTATCAACTCTGGCTTTTTAGGATAGTAAACCTCAGCCTCCTTTGCTGCAGAATTTTCATCTTCTTCAATCAACCTTAAAATTTCTTTGACACTCTGATCAACCCCTGTACTCAAACAATTTTTTGTTATGTGATTGCAATAGGGCTTTAAGATTGGAGAGATTATAAGCAGGAAACTATACTGTATGATTAATGTGTGACCACATCTAATTCAGAATGGCAAGGGCATATCAACTCCTATAAAAACTAAACAAGAAACAGCCATAAAACAATTAACTGGGAGAGCGGTCTAGTGTCAAGTGAAGGGAGATTACATTTATATGAATATTACTTAGCAGCTTACCCTCAAGATTTTCTGCTAGCCATTTAGAATTTTCTGGACTAATGTGACTGTCCCATGTCCCCGAATGTGATTTTGGCTTTACACCCTCCATTTGGCCTGAGATAATACTAAATAAATAATTATCATACCATAAGACAGTGCAATTTGCAGCCAAAATGAATTTATTGTTGGAGTAAAAAAAATCAATTAATTACAGTTTTTTCAACGCTGACATTCAAGGAATTAAAACCCAGTAGAAAGAAACCATGAATCTCACTCAGTACTATTTTAGCTCATCTATGAACTTTCCTAAGAAAGTAATATGAATTAAAATTAGAAAAGGTAATGAAATAATACAAGTAAATGTTCTACTTTTTTATCGAGGAACAAATTGACGGCTAATAAATATAAGCAGGGTGATTGATCATATTATATAAAGAAGGCCCTCAGGCAGCATGTAAATATGTCCTAAGTTCAGGAATTTTCATAAAATGTGCGAGAAATGTAGTTTGGGTTTAGCAGAGCTTGGGTTGGATAAGTAACCAAGTGGTCAACTGATCAGAATAAAATATGTTCTATTTTTATCCCTTAATGCTTAATCTTTTATATTTATTTTGTGCCTAAATACACTCATTATTCTTATATTTTTATTTAAGGTGCAATTAAATGATTACGTTACTGGAAGTGCTTTGAAGATAAATTGAACATTATTTGGCTTTAAAGTAAAAAGGGGGGCAAAGTTATAATTACACGAGCACAAAAATTTAATATTTTATTACAAAAAAATCAATATCTTGGTGATCAAGCAATATTTAATGCTCCTATTCTTCGAAGGAAAGAAACAAAAAGAATACTATAAGAAGAAGGAAGGAGGTGGAACAATCTTGATGTGCAAGTCAAATACAGTAAAGGAAATGAAAGTCTAAATAGAAGATCTCTTCAAAGAAAATTGATTGCCACTAAGAAATTGAAACTTACATGAAAAATAATTAATGTCTTATGTCTATAAATAGATGATTACCAATAGATATTGGAAAACTAGTATACAAACTTCTCTCTCTATTATTCTTTAGTGTTTTTCAGGGCCATATGTGGCTAAACTTCTATTATTGGATTAAGAAGACGTAAAAGACGAAAGGCCTTATTAGTTTTAATTGTTCAATTTATATTTTGAGTATTGATTATTCTTTTATGCAGTTTTCTAAAAGGCGGTCGCCTAGGCGCTAGGCCCCCCTGACGCCTCGCTTAGGCCAAAAAATCCCTCCAAGAAAATTAGGCGGAGTCTAGGCGGGCAAGGCGGGTTTTTTTTTTATAATTTTAATAATTACCCAAACCAGATCTTGATATATTTAATTTTTTAATGGTTTACTATATTCATAATGTATGTTGTAGCATATCAAATCACAACAAGAAGTGAACAAGATTAAGTCAAAATGGATAATTTTATTATAGTTGTAATTTTTTGAACTTGTACCAACTTCAAATTACATAAATGATGATGCATTTGTAATATTTAGTTTAATTCAATATAATTTTTAAATTTATGTTTAGTTTCTTAAGTTTTAATATTGAATTAAATTCTTGAAATTTTAAATTTTATTATTTAATAGCAATCTTTGTAAGACCCCGAATTTTATAAAATAAAAGTATTCAATTTTTCTTATAATTATTATTCTATTCAGTAAATAGTTAAATTGATAAAAGGTTAATTCTCAAGTCCTATGATATCTATTATAACTTAGAAGCATGGTTTCCCATGTACGAAGATTTCCTTGAGCATTTTCCAAAAATTTTAATTTTTAAAACAATTATTGACTGTACCTTCATGTAAAGTATCCTTGATTTGGAGTGTAGGTACTGTTATTTGTATTGAAACTCACGGTTTATGTGTAGTCGTATTTTGTACCACAGTTTAATAGTTGAAATATAATAAGATTTGTATTGGAATTGTGTGTTACGTATTTAGCGACTCAGAATGGGTTGTGTGGACCTATTTTGGGGGCGTCACAATTGATATCAGAGCTTAGGGATATGGTCGCTAGCGGAGATCTGAGACTAGAACTAGGAGGGGAGAGACAAATAATATCCTTTGCTAGTGTGTGACTTACCTAAGCTGAATTTTCTTACTTAATAAATTGACAAATTGTGATATGTCAATTAACATTTGTTTTGAAACTGTATTCTGGAATGATATCTGAAATAAAAGCAAAGTATCCTCACCTCTTCAAACTATCAGGTACGTAAATTTCGAGAACGAAATTTCATAAGGAGTGGAGATTGTAAGACCCCGAATTTTATGAAATAAAAGTATTCAATTTTTCTTATAATTATTATTCTATTCAATAAATGGTTAAATCGATAAAAGGTTAATTCTCAAGTCCTATGATATCTATTATAACTTAGAAGCATGGTCTCCCATGTACGAAGGTTTCCTTGAGCATTTTCCAAATATTTTAATTCCTAAAACAGTTATTGACTGTACCTTCATGTAACGTATCCTTAATTTGGAGTGTGGGTACTGTTATTTGTATTGAAACTTACAGTTTATGTGTGGTCGTATTTTGTACAACAGTTTAATAATTGGAATATAATAAGATTTGTATTTAGATTGTGTGGTACGTATTTGGCAACTCAGAATGGGTTGTGTGGACCTATTTTGGGGGCGTCACAATTTTGTTTATGAATAAAACTAATACATTAAAGATATGTATTTGAACTTTAAACAAAAGTCTTTATTATCTTTATTATAGATTGTTTTGCTTTATATTATTGTTTTGTTTGGATAAATGTAAGATAAAATATTAAAATTGACTTTTAAAAAATTCCGCCTAAGCCCCCCGGCCTCCCGCCTAACGCCTTTTAGAACATTGCTTTTGTGCTATTCTTATGATTATTTCGTTTAATTTCTAGGGTGCACACTAGTTATTTATTCGTTGAAATCTACTGCTAAATTATATATTAAATCCGTAATTGTTTGGTCATTCTAATTTGTAAAGCAACTAAGGTTAATAATTAACTACAGATCAAAATATTATTATATCTTAGGAAGATTAATTAACTAAATTAAATGCAACTGCCTGTGCTTGTGTTGTTTAGCTTTATTGGTTTTTCTCTCTCTTAAAGTTGCTATTAGATTAAACTTTCGGCGCTTGTCTAAAATTGTTTAGTAGTTAGAGTTATTTAAATTGCGTGTTTCTATCCAACTGAAATTAAGGAAAGACACGAAAGTAATTCCAACGATGAATCTGAAGGTGAAAGTTGACTTAATCCAAAGCTAGTTTTCATGATTTATTTCATTAGATTATTTTGTGTTATTTAATTATTAGTTTACTTTTACCAACAATACTCAAAACCCCCAATTTGATTCACAAAACATAAAACTATACTAATCATTTTCTGTGGGGATCGACTCTTGCTTGCACTACTACATAAATATTGTTCGCAGTAAGGTTTTATTTTTGGTTACTTGCGACAGCACACCATCAACATAGGCTGACCCTGACTCAACAACCCAAATTAGCAACTAGCCTAAGAAATTATCAATCCTTCATGACTCATGGCATCAAAAAAAAATCAGACCTTCATTGTTACTCCGAAATTGAAGAAAAAATAGCAGAGCCACAACAGTCTATCCATATAATAGTAATAAATAAATAACACCATGGACTCTAACCCCATTCCTGATGTCACTCAAATAATAAATAGAAATCCCTTGGCTCTCTTTTATACTTTGTCATGATAATTACAACCCTTTCATTATCCATAACCTTTTGTCGCAAAATGTTATAATACCATTTCTTACTAACTGGAAGCTCTAGTGAGCCTGAGAAAAAAAATGTTTAAATACAAGGTACACGATTGGATCACCAAACAATTTCATACAACATCACCGTAGCTTTAACAATTCCTGTTTAACATTTGATTCAACATGCTTTAATATTCACAATTAATGCCAAAAAAAAAGGGAAAATAACCATCATAAGTAGGTTAGAGGCATCGAACTAAGAAAATCTCCGAACATGTCTCATTATAATTTTTCAAACAAATAGATCTAAGAAAATGGGTAACTAAATTTTTTATTCAACCAAAAGAGAGTTGACAGTCAAATCAATTGTCAGTCCCTAATCTGAAAAGAGAAAATGCAAAATGATAGCATAACACGTATCGTCAATATTTATATGAACTTAATAACACAATATTCCTGGTTGAAAATCCGACAGCGAACTCCATTAACTGTGAACAGATTTGAATGAAATCAATTGATTCTTCAGAATGAAATCATAAACCCCGGATGGTAAATTCAGAGATTAATAGACTCACCTGTATTTTATGCTCGATGTAAGATGTACGAAGCCTGTAAAATAGATAGATATAATAAGCGAAGGGGACTAGAACAAGTTGTTATGGGGAGAAATGAAGAGACTGACAGAGAGCGTACAGCTGGGTATGAAGATGGTAAATATAAAATGACAAAAAGTCTCAATTTAGGGGAATTGTGTTGCCGCCCTTGAGTTTCAAAATTTTCTTTTGACCAAAATATCCTTCCGGATTCCCAAAAAAACCCAGCCCCGTAAATTCTATGACTAAAGTATATAAAAAATTATTCTAAAAATATTAATTTGGATGTAAAAGTATTTAAGTATGGCCCATAAAACGAAACTTTATATTTTGATATCTATTTTTAATATTTTTTCATAGTCTTCTCTCGTAAAAAAAAAAAGTAGGTACTACTTTCGTTCCATAATAAGTGTTTTTTAGTTTAAATCACACAAATTAATACACAAGTTAAAATGACAAAAATACCTTTAATATACTTTCTTTATTTTGTTTGAGATTTTTTTTATTATCTTTTGGTGTCTCTTTCTCTTTCTTCAACCTTTCAACTTCTCAATAAATATGCAATAAATATCATTGGTTGTATAAGGGCACATATGAGAAAATATTGTAAAAATTATATTGGAATTCTAACACATCACTTATTTTGAGAAAAAATATTAAGCCTAAAAAAGCACTTATTGTGAGACGGATGTAGTATCAGTTTTATGTGAGAAGGGGACCTTGTGAAAATATCAAAAAGTCATATGAAAATGAGCAATGCTACTATCACATAAATTCTACTTATTCTGTCCCATAATAAGTGATGTTTTAGATGATTTTATTTATTCCAAATTATTTGATGTTTTAAAAAATATAGGAGTATTAATTACAATATTTTCAAAATTATCCCTCATTACTCATACTTCAATACTCAGATGTGTTTAACTCTCTCTCCCTCTATTAACACAAAGGGTATTATAGACAAATGATACTATATTTAATGCTATACAATTATTTTTTTAATGATTGTGCCTAACTCTAAAACATCACTTATTATGGGACGAATGGAGTATCACACAACTCTCACATACACACACATACTGTGGGTCTTCGCCTGACATGCGGGACCCGCAGTATATATGTAAGAGTTATGTAAAAGAATTTATGTGATAGTAACATTATTTTATGAAAGTAGTACTCCCCTACTTTTAGAAGGAAGGAAAAAAATCTTGTGTAGGGTTTATTATAAAAAAAAATGAGAACTTAATTGTATACTTTTCTCTAATATTATTTTTTATAAATTATTTTTAAAAATATACTTAAGACCTTTTTTATTGGGCGATGAATGATAAAATATTTTGTCTTGATGAGTGAAATAATTATTGTCGGACCCATGCATGTTTAAATGCCTATAAATATGACTACTTTTAATTAGATATCAATAGTAGTAATGGTTAACTTTTAAGGAACTAAATTATTGTTTCATATATAAATAGCAACAAAATGACTCTCTTTTTTGAAAAGACAAATGGCATAAGTAATTATACTTTACATAGATATAGATGGCAATGGGTCCCCAAAACAAAATTGAAGTTCATTTTTTTTGATTCAATAAATTATATTATCCCCGACGTATTAACTATTCAAGTATTTGCTTCGTTTTACATCCTATAGATTAAAGTTTAAAAATAAAAATTCAAAAAACTTAATTTTAATATAGTGATATTTAGAATGCAGATGTACAACTTTTAATTTGGGGGAGAAAATAACGTCATGTATAATTTAATTGATTTTTAGTCAAATTCAAATCAAATTGTTATTCATAATTTAAAATTAGAAATTTTTTTTAATACATAGTTGTAAACCGGGCTTTCTGATTATGCTAAAAAAATGTACTATATACGTTTTTTAGAAAAAAAATTAATATGCAAACAAATGCTTAAAAATAAATTATAAAAATATATATAAATTTTAATAATAAATATTAATATTCTCACAAGATATCATACTTTAGAATTATCTTGCTGATTGAAATATCAATTCCTTCATAGAAGTACTCCAAATCCATGTCATTTACCTGCGCGCCACAACTTGGCGGGAAGGCTTGCCAATTTTATCTTCAAAAAGACCCAAATAAGTCCATCTAAGCTGTTTATCGCCGGCCCACCATGGCCTTCCGGCTTCATTCTGGCCCAGTTTTCATGGCTGGAGACTGGCCGGAGATTCTTCGTATGAAAAATCTTTACAAATCAAATCTTGGAAGTCTCGCAAGAATAACGTGGCAATGAAAATTTTAAAATAAGCATAAAATAGGTGTCTATATTGTTTCAAAATAGAGTCGGCAATGTACTGCGATAAATTTATTGTGGACTTACAAGTTATAAAATTTATTCAAATTAGTATGAATTATAAGAGGACTTCAATTATGACACATCCCTCTAGATAAAATTATCACTAATATTTATCAAATTGTCGACATAAACATTCATAATATATTATTTTTCTTCAAAATATATGGACCACAATATTCTATTTATAAAAAATAGTTAAGGTTATTTATGAATATTTTATAACTAATCTTATTATGAAGATAGCTTATTACTAAAATAATAATAATATAACTCAACAACTTTTTTAACAAATATTTTTTTATAAGGTTTTTAAACATCTTTTAGGTGACCTAATAATTATTAAAACTTGGTACACCAAGTTTGTCATCCATACATAAACGAAAAAAGGTACCTCCATAAATAAAGTTATAACTTGTTTAAAATTTCTTTTAGGGTCGTGCTTTTGCATGAGAATTTTAAACTGGGTTTACGTGCAAAGTATTTAATCTAATATAAAATTCTTTTACAGTTAACTGATTCAATACATGTGTACAAGGATATTTTTCAACAATAGTTATGACTTTTTAAGAGAAAATTTGCGAAGTTGTCCCTCAATGTTAGGTTGTTAACTCACTTTTGTTATGTATTTCATGATTTATTATTATGTTATAATTTGGTCAACTCTGCCTGAATTGATAAATTGAACCTACATGAATAGTTTTATTGTCCAAAAAATGTGCTTTCAGAGTAGAATAGTTGAAAAATAATATTACTACTCGGATGAAAACTCCTTCACGTGTACAATAATATTTTCAGTGTACTAAATATAAATGACTTAGATTGAAATACTGATAGATAGATAGATAGATAGATAGATAGATAGATAGATACATAGTAGATAATAAAGGATGGATATCGTAAAAGTCAAAACATATATAGAACATATTGTAAAAATAAGTAAATATAAGGACGATCTTACAAAAAAAAAATAGGGGTGTTCGCCGTAATTTTTCATTCTTCAGACCTAACCTAACTCTATCTTTCCACTCACACAATTATGGAACCCATTATAAAGAATGGAGCCTTTGAGAAATTATTCACAAAACAAAGCCCGTGTCTTGGTGTCGACAAATGGGCCACATTTCTAAACTCAATCATCCTCATCTCTCGTGTATAGGATAGGATGAACAAATAAAAGTTCATCAATATTTTTTGTATAGTATGGACTATGAAATTAAGTATAGTTGGTTAAAATTCAACATCCAATAAATTAGACCTAAAAACTTCTTATACATATATATATATATATATCTATCTATATATATATATATATGGATCCGGTTACCATAAAATTAATTTCATGGTAAATTAGTTAATTAACTAATACAGTGTTGACACGAAAAGAGAGCGTATCAACATTATATTATTGGTCAATAGATCAAAATTAACATCGTGTTAACCACTCTCTCTCTCTCTATATATATATAAGGCGTCGTTCTCCAATGGACTGATCTTTTGACTGTTGAAGAATATATATATATACTTGAGTTGAGAGACTTATATACTTATTAATTTTGTTCTCCTTTCCATCACGGCTATATATTTATAAATTTTCTATTATACGAGGTCAAATTAAAATAAGTCTCTCTCTTAACCAACTTTTGCGGTCGTCGCCCTGTCGCTGCAATCTTTTTCTATATGTCCTGAAAGACCAATGCTATGCATGGTATATATAAGGATTATCGGATTCAAAAAGGATTTATTTTATAAAAAAGAATTAAATTTGTTGCTGCTCTTTGTTGTGTTGGTGATTGATCCTTTTTAAATTGTAATTAATTAAGAAATAAGAAATTGCCTACAATGTTTAGTTTGAATTGAATTTGCTCTACTCTTCCAACCTAGCTATTTCATATCTATGTATTCTAATTACATGAGGAAATATATAATTTACAGGGTGATATAATGGTCATATTAGAGTATACTAGCTAATTGAGCAATCTAGGTAACCTATAATCTCATTTTTGGTATTCATTTGCAATATGGTGGTGAGTAGTAAAAAATGGACATGCAAATAGGAAAAAATATGTTCCATAGTTGAAGCATCTTTATTTCTAAGTAGTCTAGTATAGTTAATGCTTTAAAGTGTTGAAGCATGAAGACCACCTAGCTAGTGGTTGGGGATTACTCCCAAATGGGCTTGGTGGCGAGGAGGTCAATGGTGTTAATGGTTCCATCCCTCAGGGTACCACACTAATGATTTCACTGGTTTCTGATCCAGTATGACTTTGGTTGTGTGGGGTTTAGGGTATGGCTTTGGCTTTGGCTTCGGCTTCGATTCCAGGGAGTTCCCGCAGTCTCCCCTTCTGGGCTGTTGGGCTCCTCGGCTGTTAGGTGCTACCATGGCAACACCCAAGTAGGGATTTCTATGATCTGTTCCCTCTCTCTCTGAACCATTTTTAATCAAAAATATAAAAATCCTTTATTAGCTGTACAATATTCTCTCATCCATCAATCACGACACCCCCAGGTACACATTCTCTAGGATCTCATGCATCAAGCTTCCATTGAGTTCAAAATCTAGTTGTTTAAAAGAGGCTACTCTACTCGGTATACACACACACACACACACACGTACTATTTCCAAGTATGATCTGCTAAAGTCTAAATTATTTTTTTGGTTTATATCCTTACTTCTTTCTGTTAGACGTACGTCAATATATTTTTTTTGGTGATAATTGATGTTGTACATCACAATTGAACTGATAATGTTTCTGTCCTGAACCTCAGATTTGTCTGTCTGATATTAATGATTTCAAGAAGCAGTGCTGCATGCTGCATTCACTGTTTCCTGTGAAGCCGGAAACGAGAAGGATATATTTTCTTGTTTGGCTTTTGGTTTTCTTATTTCCAAGATTCCTTGGAGCTCCTATTGCATACGTTAGCTTCCTGTTGTTTAAGGCCATTGTCAGGTGTCCTTCTTCATCAGTTCACATCTTACAGTCTTCAGGGAAACTCATCTATAGTTGTGTGAGGATTTTCAAGTCAATCATCTGTACTCCTCTCTTCTAATTTAGCAGCATGGTCGCCTCTCAGTTTTACAAATCGGCTGGGAACACCTTGCAGAAGCCCTTCGAGAATCAATTGCTTCTTCAGATGGGCCCCGCTGATATTGTTGCTCTGGATCAAGTTGAATTTGATTTTGCTGATGTCTTTGGTCCGGCACCACAAAATTTGAGGTCTGAGGATTCTGTAAATATGGTTGCTGCACTTGATGACAATGAATTAGTTTTACCATGACCCAGCAGTAATCTATAGTCGGTCCCATTCCTTGGTGGGGCCTACAACTTATGTCAGCCACTCATTCAAGCTGAGCAGGCTCTCCTTACATGAGACTAATTATGAACTTGAGGAGGAAGTCAACAGTTCAGCTTTAAAAAAAATATCAGGAATCTTCCAATGGCTGTGCTGTTCTAGAGAAATATACAGTTGAAGCTGTTGGTTATACTCATGACGACCGGATAGGACTTGATGATTTTGAAGTTTTGAAGGTTGTTGGCCAAGGTGCATTTGGGAAAGTTTATCAGGTTAGGAAACGCAATTCATTAGAAATATTTGCAATGTAGGTTATGCGCAAGGATAAGATTATGGAGAAAAATCATGCCGAGTACATGAAAGCTGAGAGAGAGATATTGACAAAAGTAGATCACCCATTCATCGTGCAGCTCAGATACTCGTTCCAGGTATTGACTTTCCTAACAACTAATGAATTTGTGTCTTCAAGCTCATGAATATTTCATGTTTTTGTATGTTTTTATACTGTCCTTTCATTTGTTTGTGCTTACAAAATTAGAACTACAGCCAGTTTAATTGCTTCTTTTCCTATATCTCTCCGCTAAAGGATCTGAATATGTTTATTTGAAAGCTTTTTGGAAAAGTTAACCATGATGATTTGGGGTACTCTAAATTGCAGACCAGATATAAGCTATACCTTGTGCTTGACTTTGTTAATTAACGGGGGTCACCTTTTCTTTCAACTGTATCGCCTGGGCTTATTCAGGCAAGTTTTGTTACTTCTTTTAGGAGAAGTATGCTAGAATTGTGAATCTATTTTACACTAGGTATTTTCTTTAATACAATATTTGCATTTGCAGGGAAGATTTGGCACGTTTTTATACTGCTGATATTGTTTCTGCTGTTTCTCACCTCCACGCAAATGGCATAATGCACAGGGATCTTAAACCTGAAAATATTCTTTTAGATGCACAGGGACGTGTAATACATTTCTCTTTACCACCCAACCCAACCCAACCCAACCCCCCCAAAATAAAAATGAAAAGTTAAAAAAAAAAAAAACTACACACACGATTGTAGTACATACACATGCATGGTTAATTTACAATTAGTGCATTACTGCCATATTTTCTCTTGCACTGTTGGCAATCAAGTTTTTATATTTTTTTTCTCCCGTCTCCTCTGAGCCAGTGCATATAAAGTTTGTACTTTATTGTAGCACATGAACAAATGATTTTCACAAATTTGTATTAACTATCATCATTGCGTCTGAATCCATTTCTGTACATGTGAATAGATTTATGTACTATGTTCTAGGCATTTTGTTTGTGCTCTGTGTTTTACATTGCGTATATAAATTTCTCTCATGTCCCTAATGACTCTGTGGCTATATGTTTATTTCAGGCAATGTTGACTGACTTCGGATTGGCAAAGCAATTTGATGCATTAGAATATATATCACCTGAAATTCTTCTTGGTAAAGGCCATGATAAAGCTGCCGACTGGTGGAGAGTGGGGATTCTACTGTACGAGATGCTAACAGGGAAGGTGAGTTAGTACTCACTTACATTTTTAATTTTGTTTTATTCTTTTAATCTGCTGGTCAACTTGTGAGCCTGAAATGATCAATTTGAGGTTTTTCTGTGTTTGCTTACTGGCATGTCTGAATGTGAGCTTAAAACGTTCTTGACGTAGAAAAAATGGTGGTAGTCAAGTGTGCAGTTGGTTCCAGGAAGCATAATAAACTTGAGACAGCTTATTGGACAATCAACTAATTTAGAAATGCTTTATATGGAGAATATAGAACCAACAAATAAAAAAAATCTAAAAAGAAACAATTAATAATAAAGCTTTCTGAAAAGTTATTGTCATCTGATGTCCCTAGTTTGGTTCTGTTAAGTGTCTGCGTATGTGCTTAAACCATATATAGTTATTGTGTAATTAATAAAACTCTTTTGTTTTTTAATTCTTTGGTTGGTTATTCTGCACTTTAGTTACCTCAGAAACAAAAAAAAACTACCACTAGTTCTCTAGCTTGAATGTATTAAAAGGAAATAACAATACAAAGGAAAGGTGAATGATTTTAGGGAAATCGGTGAAACTACAAGAAGATTTATGTGATGGTTCCACTATTGATGACCGACTGTGAAAGAATACTTCTGTACTTTCTGTAAGAATGTATTTGATGAAGTGAAATTAAAGTTGTGCTCTTCATTGCACGCAAAAATTAAAGCCTTTGAAAGTAAGGCTAACTATTAGAGCGAGTTTTTCTGTCTGGAATAAAATTTACAATGATTATTTTGGTCTAATATGCATATTTTGAATTTGTCAAAAAAAATTCCATGAAATTAATTTTATATAATTTTGGAACTCAACATTTCTTCCATGAACTACTGTTTTATTTTTAGAAACATTAATATATGTCCTTGTGATTATTATTTTTCTGTGCAGCCTCCATTTGTTGGTGGAAAATTCAACAGAAAATAATTAAGGGCAAGATCAAGCTGCCTGCATTTTTGTCAAGCGAATCACATTCACTGCTGAAAGGGGTAATCTACTTCTCCCATATCTGTAATTATATACTAACTATTCATATGATGTATCAGTTAATAATGTTGACTTTCTAAAATGTATCTACCTGTTAATAATTTGTGATTCTGCTAGTTGATATGGAAAGAGGGATGAATATAGGAAGGCTTATATGTGTGTAACAGAGACCTTAGAAAGGAGATTGATTGGATGAATGGAGCTCAATGAATGACACTGATTTCTTGTCTCTAATATATTTTATTAGATTTTGGTGATTCGGGATATCTGGTTGCAGTTTCCAATTCAGAAAGATACCAGAAATAAATAAATCCAATAGAGAAAAGAAGAGGAGGAGCGTGCATTAGTATTAATCAATATTTATGAAGATGCGCATGCATGCTTTTTTTCATACTGAAATGGCTGCTGTCTTTCTCTGGAGCTCTTCCTTGTTTGCCCCCACAAATTTGTCCACTTGTCGTCCATTTTTTAGGAAGAAGAAGGTTGGAGTGGCTTTGATATCCCACGATGTACTAAATTCCTGCAAAATCAATTTAATTTTGATCAACACCGTACCTTTTGCATGTGTGAATGCTGCTGCTGATATACATACATACATACATACAAGTATATATACAACTCCCATGCATGCATTATTATGAATTACTTACAGCTAGCTCGTCAACGTCCACTGTTAAGAACATCATAGAAGAATATTTATCAGCAAGATCGCAGAAAGCTGGTGATATAACTCTACAGGGACTACACCATGATGCACTGAAATTTACCACAACCTGCAGTAAGCCAAAAGGGCCACAAAATAAATAAATAAATAATGTGGGTTGGGTACTTGGGTTAATGAGAAAACTGAATTCATTAGCTATATAATTTCCATTAAACAATTATATACTTACTGTCTTGCTATCCCTGTTTGCTTCTGATAGCTTTTCTTCCCACTTCTTGATGGTAGTTATGAGCGTTACATTTCGGCCCTCCATAGAAAAGTGATCCTCCTCCTCCTCCTCCTCCACTTTTTCGGAACACTGTATGTATTAACCAACCCGAAAAAAAAAATGAAATGAATTTATAAGTTGGCACAATAAATAAACTACAAATTAAATCACCAAGAGTAGTTAATATGATCTCATTTCTTAATTGTAATTGAAATTGAAATTGAAATTGCAGATCACCTTGGTCAAGCAATGTCCCATCGATTGTAGCTAGCGCTGTAATTACAGAATCACAGCTGAGCAGTGACCTGAAAATTCATATACATACATATATACTTCAAGGACCACAAAATTCCTACTAATTACGAGTAAAAAAGCATCCAAATTCCATCAACAGAATAAATAATATATATATATATATATATATATATATATGGGAAAAGACCAAAAACAATTCATAATTAATGACAATTATGGAGTTCAGCACTTCAGCTTAATCAAAAAAATATATATATATATATATTGATCTTTTGCGTAGAGCCCTAATCCAGTTCTTTTCTTATCTACCCAAATAAATTTGATGAAACCACATCCAGTAAGTTTTCTGCAAAAAAACTCTATCTTAATTTTCAAAAAAAAAAAAAAACTATATTTTTTCTTAATTCTTCTTCATATATTGAATCCGAATCTTTATATAAACAATTCCAATATTTTTAAGGATCGTGGAACACAATCTCGGAAAGAAAATTATAAACACAAATTATTATTGAGAAGAAGAAGAAGATAATAACAATTTTCTTTAATTCTTTCTTCTTTAATTCTTTGAATGATATAAAGAAAAATTACCCGTTTGTTTCAGATCGGGTGGAATTGGAATGTCTTGGAATCAAACATTTTCGGGCAAAAAGGAAAAAGAAGATGAACCCTTACTAGTATGATTTATTTACGGGAAAGGGAATGTTGAAGATTCAAGGAAAATTAATTATGAGAAGCCTAGCCCCGCATAATTTATACCTAACTAACTATGTAATTTGTGTGTGTGTGTGATGTACGGCCTTGCCCTTGCTGGATGGCAGATTCATCGTTATCCGCATGGGGTGTATGGTCATTGCAACAGGTAATCTAAAACAACATTTAAATACTCCCTCTTCTTTTATTTCATTTTTCACTTCCCTTTTTTTTCTTCAAAAAAAACAAGGTTGGTAGAGAGAGGATTTCATTCATTAATAAATAAATGAAATCTATAAATGTATTTATTTCAAGTAACCGGGCAGTATAGTGAAATGAACTATTATTAGTTATATAATTATTACAAATATAAAAAGTCAAAACAATATTCAACGTGGAATTGAATACACAGTATCCACATGAGAACCGTTTGCAAAATAAACACCATTAAGAGGAAACAAAACCATAATTCTTAATTTTATTTTTTATTACAATGTTATATTAACATCACCTAAGAACATTTGGTTTTTTGACATGCTCAAGGGGTTGTGTAGAAACTCAATTTCTGAGTCCACCGTAAAAACAACTACTCTGTTACAGATGGAGGAAGCATCATTTTATCTCCGGATGGTCAAGGCCTGAGGTCTCCTTTGAAAACAGAGTAACCCGGCGTAAAAAATAACAGAAAGCATACATGAAATACTGAAACACTCATCGCGAATCACCTCTTTCAAGCTTTTCAATTTCCTCACGGTGCCTTCTTTCTGCCTCCTCAAGCTCCCTTTCTGCATCCTCCTCATCTTCCTTATCGTCCCGAGCTTCAAACTCCTTTGCTGCTGCCATTGCTCTCACAACCGGATCTCGAAGTTCAGATATCAATCCACCACCAATCCTGTACTCTTCTTCGTCTCCAATCAGGAATAGGCGCTGATCAGGTCCTGCTGTCATGGGAATGTCCACAGCCAATAACTTCATGTCATACTACAAAGAAGAAGAAAAAAAAAACAACAACTAGTCCATGTCATGACCAGATCAAAAACACTGCTTCGTAGATATCATCTTTTTATTTGCTTTGCTTTTCCTCTTCTTCTACTCCTACCCGCAATGACCGTCCTATATCCTATTCGACTTATTTATTTGTACCTCATGTTGAGATTAGCCAAGGATATACTTTAACATCCTTTCTTTCCATAATTTTTTCCTCAATAACAAATTTTAGAGTCATAGGTTGAAAACATTAATACACACAAAGAAAAGTAGGACTCTAATTTCCCATCGGGGGGAGTATATCGTATTTGTATCTTTGATAATGCATCTCAATATTCAACGCAGTGTGAATACAAACCACAGAAGAATCTTAGGATGATTTTGGGAAAGAAATCCGAGTTTTACATTGTATTCATTTCTAAATACAATATAACTCGAAACAAGAAAAGCATATTTATAACCTGCGATAAGGCTAACAAAAACCTAGCACTTCCCTTGCTAATGAAACAAGAATAAAAAACACTATGAGGATGGATTTTCATGTTTAAGCAGCTGAACTTGAATTGTATACCTTTTTACTTTACGGGAGTAAATATGCTGGGAACTTAATCACCGCATCATATATTCTACTAATTGCCTTTTGCCCATTCAATTTTCTAAAAACATACGGGACCTAGTTTTGTTGAACTACAGATGATTCTCCCATGGATGGTCAGCCAAACAAGATAAATTTATTGCTGTGTCATATGAAGAAATACAGAGTAGCAAGTACAAAGCAAACCTGGCCTCTCTTGTTCTTGACTTCAACTGCTTACTAAGCCTTTTCTCTCAGAACCTCGTATTGGGAAGATAAGGAAACAACGTTTGCCCCTAAACCCTGCCTTGAAATTCTTCACTGTAATACCACCGCCAGACATCACATATGCTCTCAAATCTGTTCCAGTGAGTGGAGCACCCATGACTTCAAGAATCCCAGCAGATGTATTTAATCTTCTCATAGCCATTCTGTAAACCTTATCAGGATTGATCATGAATCTTGACCGGAGATACAAGCCCTTAAACATTACACAAACAACAGAAAGGAGCACCAATCACCATCTTTCAACAAATAAATAAAAGAATGTTAACACCTCATTAGGAAGTCGAATCACTCTATTTTGTGTCCATAAATTGTGAAACTCTGAGAAAGTCTTAGACACAAACTGACAAGATATCTCAATAGGACACAAAAGAATTCTCACCAGCTTGACGAGGACTTTTGAGATCCAATAAATTAACCATATCAAATGTGAATGGCAATCCAATCCCAAGAGTGATCCATGATTCATAATAACGTAAACATATCAAATGTTAAGTGCGATTCCTTTCACATATGCAGTGCCAGAGGGAAATAGTGGCAACAATGGCAACACATAGAATGATTATAATGTGACAACTTGGCCATAGTGAAACATGTAATCAGAAGAGATCACGTAAAATTATTGTTGTTGATGTTAATAAAAATTATAGTTTGTCTAAATGAATGGTATTCCAGGTCAATTATATATTTATGATTTACATACTTTTACACATCTTTTAAAGATATGCAGGCTTGTGATCACCTTGAAATCAGATTAATACTAAAATTGTTAACCACCATTGACATGTAGTTAACATGATAAAGCAACCTAGCATAAGGATGACCTTGGTGATTACTCCTTCCGTCCTCAAAAGAATGTCCTCAAGTACAAAATATTTTATCCACAAAAGGATGTCTAAAAGTACACAAGTTAAACATAAAATAAGCCTAAAGACTAGTTTACCCTCACAAGTATACTATAGCGGGATCCACTATGTTTAAAAGAGACAAAGATTTATTAGTGTACTTGCATGAGGTCCGCTATGGCAAAATTAGTAATTATTTTATACTCTCTCCTCTCCTTTATTTTTCTTAATGTGTCTGAGACTTATACTTTGGACATCCTTTTGAGGACAGAGGGAGTATATAACAAGTCATAGTCATCATCTTTTCTAATGTACAAATGTCAGTTGTAACAATAACTACAACCAACACAGCCGAGAAGGACAATTTCATGAAGCTGGTCATACTTTAAGTGGTGATGTAAATCATATGATTGGCTTCTACATATACGAGTGGTGACGGAATTTTAGTGACGTCTTTTTGAAGGCTAATGGCTATTCATTTACAAATTAAGTGCATAAAGAATAGATCAACATAACCCCATGAATGATGGCACACACAAATAGAGAGATGCTTTAAAGTTTAACTCAAAAGGTACAAATCAGTTACGATACGAAATCTGGATATTGTCTATGTTGTTTTGTGGTAGGACTAGGCATCCACCTATTAACTGCCAATGTGTTGTGTGAAAGCAGAAGTTGTGTTAATGCCCTGCTCTTTCATAACTTTTTTATTGAGTGATACTTACTGAGAGTCTTAGACTTAGATGAGCAAGTAAATAACAGAAGGCTGTGCAGCTCAGCTTTGCTAGTACAGCCAAGGGAACCAGTAAGCATCGGATTCTGATGGAACACTTTGTAGTTATAAGAACAAAGAAAACAGAGAGTATTAAATAACTTCTTCCAGTGGTATCTTTGGATTGTGAGACATTACAATGATCTGAGTATCATGATTATCTTTATCATGAATGACAATATTTGCAATCATAAGGCGGATACTATTGCAATTAAGTAATTTTCCGTACTTTCTTCTTCTAATAAGAGACAAACCAAAGGGAATTTAAACTATAAGTATTAATTGAAACCCATTGTCACAAATTGATGACTGGCTCCAAGCCTCCAAACATTCTCTAGAAACAAATCAAAACAATACTACAACATATACTCAAAATATAGATGACTAACAACTAAAATACATCAAGTGATTAGAAAGAAGAACTCACAGTAAATGCAACGATAGCTGTGGAAAGAGCAAGAAACCCATACTTGGCCATGCCTTCAGATAATCCAATAAAAGTGTTGGCAATCCCAAACATAACCCTCCATAGCAAAATGCACACCGCAACCCCTCCAGCACCAATTAATACCAGACTATTCCTTTTCCAGAACGCCTCAATCTGCAATCCAACAGCCTCCCGGTATCGCGAAAAAGTACTCTTAACAGCTGATACCGGCTTTTCAACCACATTTTTCATAACTTTCCCATAAACTTTCCCGTCTAAATCTAAACCCTTGATCGATAAGTGCCTAAACCCTATCAAGTTCCTGTTTAGCAATAAATTGGACGGCGTGATTAATTTAGGGGTAGGGTATTGGAAGGTTTTTGAAATTGGTGATGAAACGTAGTTTCTTTGAGAATTTGAAAGCCATGGAGTGATGGTGGTTTGTAACTTGGGTTGATGGGTGATAAAATGAGAAATGCCGGTGGTAGTAGCATATGGGTCTGTTGTAAGTGCTGGGGATTTGAAGAGATGCGATGGTGGTGAAGATATCTGAGGATCAACCTCGATGAGGGTTTTGACATATTTCTTTCTTAAACTTAGATTCACGGAGGCACAAACTCGAGCAGATGCAGATCAAATGTTTGACTGATTGCCAAAGATGATGAGAAGAGCGTTGCTTTGTTTTATATATGCTACCTAATTATCATCCGAATGACTTATAATCAATAATGAAAAATATTAATTTTGAAAATATCATTACTGTCTAGATATAAATCTAATTTTAGAAGAGATAAAACAGTAAATAACCTTTTAATTGGGAGTTTAATAGAGAAATAAATTAATAAAAAAATGTATTCTCATAAATTATAAATTAATTATGTGATAAATAACTCAACCTGATTGTCAATTAGTATAAATAGTAAAAATAACAAAACAAAAAACTAATAACCATACTACTAAGGGCAAATTTAAAAAAATAATTTAATAATCCCCTCTATTAATTTCACCTTTTAAAATTACTTGAAGATAATTTTCATTCAATATATGAATTTAATTAATTTTATAAAAAAATAATTATTAAAATATTAACTATTTAAAAGTATTATTGATCACAAAATTAATATTTCAACAAGTTAAACAATCATATTAGTTTTAAATTGAACAAAATATTGTGTTACTTTAAAAACGTTAAACTTGATTTTATATTTCATAACCGAGTTTGCCTTTTCTTTAATTTATTGAGTTTGACTTTTTATTGTACTTTTTCTTTTTCTTTTTTTGCAATGTAACTATAACAAATATTTATCAAATAAAGCATTGATATACATTCAGTGGCGAAGTCAGAAACTTTTGGCGATGGAATCAAAATTATTATTAAAACTACAAATAATTTGGCAAGAGGTTCAAGGGCAGCGCCCCCATACCAATTTTTTTTAATACTTTATACTTTCGGGTCACACATATATATACACACTATATTACAATAAAAATATAATAAATAATATATGGTATGTATTCATTATATTGACTCATAATTGACTTTCTTAATCACAACTGTTTATAAATAAGTAATTCATTATTTATTTTTAAAAATAATATAAATTATATTATTATTTAGTTTAAAATATTATAGAGAGATATACATATATTGTGAGGATACGAGTCGTATGTGATTAAAATTTGATTGACAAAGTTATAAATTTTTAATTTGATTTCGTATAATAGAAAATTTATAAAATTTTAGTGGGGTCAATTTATATATAATAATTAAAATTTACCTTACATTATAAAATAAATTTTTTATCTTGACGGGTCGATTGACCCCACAAATTCTATGTGGCTTCGCCACTGTATACATTAAAGAATTTTATGAAAAATATTTAAAATAACGTGTCACCGTAACATCCGTTGTGACGCCCCCAAAATAGGTTCAATACCAACCCATTTTAAGTCGTCAAATATATGATACAGAATTCCAAATACAATCTTTATAACATACGGTCGTGCAAAATACGACCACACAAACTATGAGTTTCAATACAAATCGTATATAATACGAAATATAAACACTCAAATTCATTCCTTATTCATTACAATTATTATCCCACTATTTTATAGAATAATGAGGACTTCTACAGATCTAACTCTGATCATCACACTGTTCCCCGACTAGTCCCCGCAACATTCTCATTTCTGAAGAGGACAATAGAAAAAGGGTGAGCTCAACTAGCCTAGTAAAGAATATTATGACTAAGATAATAAAGAACAATTTATCGTTAGTTTTTAACAAATCAGATAAAATATTATGGACAACAAATTTTAGATCAACAACTGCAACAAAAATAACAATTCATTAGAAGAGTTAAGTAGAGAATAAAGTCTACTATCTTCTATGATTTAAAAGTTCATCATCAATATTTTATCTCTGTAACATCAATCAATATACATTTCGAATCAAATATTCATCTTTGCACTACGGGCTAAAGATATTCATTTGTATCACCAGTTGGTCATGTTCATCTCAACACATGTCCATATTTGCACTACAGGTGTAAGACCCCAACTTTTATGAATAAAGATTTAATTTTTTTATATATTATTTCGAAATAGTAAAGTGTTGATTTGATAAATGTGAAAAGTTATGGGTGAAATGTACAAATATTTTAAAATAAGCAAGTGATTATAAAATATTCATTGTTGTCGGGGAATATTCGTTTGGTCGTGGAATATTCTTGTTGTCGGAGAATATTCGTACGACAGCGCAACTATTTGTGGGCCCCACAATGGAATAACTGTCGGATATAGAAAGCGACAGAAATAACCTTTTTATAAATAACGGTAAAACTATTACGGTTAAACTGTTGAAATACCCGGTGATAAAAATACAGTAATACGCGTTGTGCACAGTAGCACACAGTATTGCACAGTATTTTGAATTATTGATTCTTACGTAAGAAGTCACTACCCAATAATTGTTACAGTAATTACTATTCAATATTTTATATTATTGATTCAATAATTGCTACAATTGCATAATATTTTATTGGTTCAATAATTGCTACGTTGATATTTTATATCAATAATTGCTACGTTAATATTTTATAATTGTCATTGCACAGTATTTCACATTATTAAATCAATAATTGTCACTCTTATTGTGACGCTCCCAAAATAGGTTTCAGTACTCCACCCATTTTGAGTCATCAAATACACTCAATGAAATTCAAATACAATCTTTCATATCACACGGTCGTGCAAAATACGATCACACAACTGTGAGTGTTAATACAAGCATGTAGAAAATATTAACATTCAAACTAAGTCCTCATTACATTTATTATCACACTATTTTAAATAAAATAAATAGTGAGGACTTCTACAGCTCTAACTCGGACCATCACTCTATTTTTCGACTAGTACCCGCGATATTCTCATTTCCTGAAGAGAACAATGGAAGAAAAGGGTGAGCTCAACTAGCCCAGTAAAGAATATTATGACTAAGATAATGAAAAATAAATTATCGTTAGCCTTCAATAAATTAGATAAAATATTATGGACAACAAGTTTTAGATCAATATTCGCAGCGAAAATAACAATTCATTAGAAGAGTTAAGTAGAGAATGATGTCTACTATATTCTTTGATTTAAAAGTCCATCATCAATATTTTATCCTTGTAACATCAATCAATATACATCTCGAATCAAATATTCATCTTTGCACTACGGCCAAAGATATTCATTTGTATCATCAGTTGGTCATGTTCATCTCAACATCTGTCCATCTTTGCACTACGGGCCAAAGATATTCATCAGATAATCATTCATCTTTGCACTACAGGCCAAAGATATTCATCACGTAATTATTCATATTTGCACTACAGGCAAAAGATATTTAGTTATATCACCATTTAGAACTGAGGATGATAAAAAATAATACAAATAACGGATCCAGTGAGATAAAGGACAAATATTAGAGAATTTATCCAGAGTTCAAGAATGAAGATCAAAACCTGGATCCAATCAAAGATGATTTGGTAGAAGAAAAAAATATTTTTTTACCGTGAATAGTATCCCATGAATAGTAACTCGTAAATAGTAACTCGACATGAAAAGATAAAAATTTCACAAGCAAGTTCAGACCAATATTCCAGTGAAATAATGTTAGATGAAGCGCAAAACTTAAGTAATATCTGATCATTTCAGGAATTATAGAAGCAATACTTACCGTAGTAAGTTTAGAGTTAAGAATCTGAAATGAAACAATATACAAAACTGCAATTGGATTTTCTTCCGTCTGGCGGTAGTCTGCTCAGACAGATTATTTCAATAATTTAATAACAACTGAATACGAAGGGTTATTCACCCGTCTGGCGGTAGTCCGCTCAAACAGATTATTTCCACAATTTAATAACTAAATACGAAGATTCACCCGTCTAACGGTTGTCCGCTCAGACAGATTATTTTAACAGAATAATAAGGAACACTACAAGAAAATGCTCTATCAGCGACCAACTGTTTCAGCGACCGCCTGATTCGGTCGCTAGTATTGACATCAGCGACCGCCTATAGGGACCGTTTGTAATAGTAGTCGCTAGATTATAGTAGCGACTGCCTATGGTCGCAGGTCGGTCGCAGGTAGACTTTTGCCGCCTAAAAATTGGCGTGAAATGCTCCCGGACAATTTATTTGCGACCACAAAGTACCAGCGACCGCGTACGGTCGCTAATATGTCCACATCATTAAAAATCAGGGACCGCCAGCGGTCGGTGATAGCGATCGCTGATCTATTTTAATATACTCAGTAACAGGCGACTGGACAGACCACAAAATGGAAAGAAAAGGAGGGAGACCAGAAAAGGGAGAAGAGGAAGAAGAGAAGCTGCTGCTACCGCACCACCGTCCGCCACTACCGCCTCCACCGTCGTCGACACTCCCATCAATTTAGGTATATATTTCTTTTTGTTAGACTACACTAAGACTCCATATATTTTCTTTTGTTATGCCCTATCATTTTTTTTTGTTAGACTATACATGTAATTTGTGTTATTGATGGTGTTATGTTACCTTTGTAATTTGTGTATACATGTAATTGATAATGTATACATGTTTCAAGCTTTGTGTAATTTGGTAGAATTGGTATTTTGTGTACACATGTTTATATTTCATGTAATTTATGTAATAACACATGGTGTTATGTGATTTCTGCTACAATATATTTTTGATTTATTATATGCAAGTTTAATAGTAATTGATAGTTGTTTTAGTATAAGATGATGTTGAATTAGCCAAACAACTAGGATTATGAATGTTATTATTATTTGAAAAGTCTTACTACAGACTCGGCCTCAGACAGGGGGGTCTAGTAACACACGACTTGACCCAATCTTATTTGAACATTTGGGACTCAAAAACATTCTCACTTCCACCCAAAACAAAGCATAATAATTGTTATTATTTGAAAGTGAGAAGTGTGTTGATGTTTACTTAATTAATCAACAACTTCAATTATTCAAGTCACTCATACTTTTAAGTGTGATTTTAAAACTAAAGTACTATAGCTTATAGCTATGTAAGATTCCTAAAATGAAATAATACTCTTAATAATTCAATTATTTCAATCATGCAATACAATACAAATAACTTTCAATTCCAAATACCTTCCCCAAATGTTTTATGAAAAATATTTTATTTTATAGGAGAACTTATTAGATAAATTACTCATACATATAAATAATACAAATCAGAAATCACATAACACCATATAAAATAATATAAAAATGATAATTATCCTCTCTTGAATCTCAAATGCAGAGTGTCGAGTGTCGAGTGTCGAGTGTCGGTCACCGGTCATACTACTAACATAAAAGGTGTCTAAATTATGTCACAAGTAGTAACCTGTACTTTTCAGGAACACAAAGTGTAGGCAATGACATTAACCAATTTGGGTTAAAGGTACTTGGTCCAAGAACAACAATATATGAGATGACTCTCTTTAGACAAACAATACATATTGTTAGATGTGAGGCCCAAACAATATATGAGATGACTCTTAAGTCATATGCTTATAAGTATGCTTAGAGAGCCTGACCATGCTATACATTATGTTGGTTTGAACATGTATGGCTGTATGGTTTGAACTTGTATAGTTGGGGCTGTATTGTTGTTTGATCACCCTCAAACAACAACAGCTTACATGTATGTTGATGAATTAATCATATACGTGTCTATGCTCAAGTCATATATATATTTACAGAAGTATGCTTAAATGTTAATCATATGCTTACAAGTATGCATCATAAATGATATTGGGCTGAATTATAAATATCTAACAAGGGGATACAATAATTCTTGTTTGCAATAGGTACCGTGGTATCATGGACCTCTATTCAGACCGTAGTTGGATGAGAAAACGAAAGTCAAGTTCCCAGATAGGTGCTACAACTGAATTTAGAACTGGTTGTCAAGTGTTTTTGAATTATGCATATAGTCACCCAGAATGTGTGAATGGTCAGAACAAGATAAGATGCCCTTGTTTGAAGTGTAAAAATCAAAATTATATGGACAGAGACATAGTAAACTATCATTTACTTGTTTCTGGGTTCATGAGAAATTATGAAGAATGCTGGTGGGCACATGGGCAGAGAAGAGATAATGGCTATGCACAATTACACACTCCGGGCAGCAGTACCCATCGTATGAATGCCATGGTTCATGATATTGCAGGGCCGGATTTTGATTGGGAACAAGGCAGAGAGTAACCTATGAATTCTGATGCCAAAGCGTTCTTTAAGTTGTTAGACGAGGGTAGCAAGCCATTGTGGCATGGATGCACCAAGCACACTACATTGTCTGCAGTGGCGACATTACTTAACATCAAGGCTGATCACAACATGAGCCATGAGTGTTTTGAGTTGCTATTGAAGGCCATTAAGAGTATGTTGCCTGACGATGAAAAATTACCTGATAACTACTACTACTGTAAGAAAATGGTGAAGAAGTTGGGTCTTGGATACCAAAAGATTGATGCATGTTCGAACGATTGCATGTTGTTTTATAAGGAAAATGAACAAAAGACAAGGTGCACGTTTTACAGTTATGATCAGTTCAGGCCTAATAAAGAGGGTGTGACTACAAAAAAGACAAGTATACCTTTTAAGATTTTAAGGTATTTTCCAATTACGCATCGGTTAAAAAGGTTGTACATGTCTTCAAGAACAGCTGAACATATGACTTGGCATACGAAATCTCCAGCTAAAGATGGAGAACTTAACCATCCCGCAGATGGGCAGGCTTAGAAGGGCAGATGGGCACATCCTGGGTTTGCATTGGAACGTAAAAATGTGAGGCTTGGCTTGTCCACTGATGGATTCAACCCGTTCGGCCACTCAGCTGTTCCGTACTCCTGCTGGCCTGTGATTGTTACTCCGTACAACTTGCCTCCTTGGATGTGCATGAAACAACCATACTTGTTTCTTGCACTCGTGATTCCTGGTCCCAAGAGTCCTGGAAAGAACCTTGATGTTTACTTGAGACCTCTTATAGACGAGTTAAAGGTATTGTAGGAGGATGGAGTACATACTTGGGATGTTTCCATAAAAAATAAATTTTAACCTTAAGGCAGCAGTTATGTGGACTATAAGTGATTTTCCTGCCTATGGTATGTTAGCTGGATGGAGTACACACGGGAAGTTGGCTTGTCCGTATTGTATGGAGCATGCAAAGTCTTTCAATCTATCAAAAGGTCGAAAGCCTTGCTGGTTTGACTGTCATCGTCGTTTCTTACCGGTAGACCACCCGTTTCGAAGAAATAGAGAACACTTCAGGAAAGGGATAGTTGTGACGCCCCCAGAATAGGTCCAGTCAACCCAACCCATTCTGAGTCGCCAAATACATGGTACAGAATTCAAATACAAACTTTATATCATACGGTTGTACAAAATACGACCACACAACTGTGAGTGTCAATACAAATATGTAAAAAATATTAATATTCAAACTAAGTCCTCATTATAATTATTATCACACTATTTATCAGAAATAGTGAGGACTACTACTTCTTTAACTCGGACCATCACTCTGTCCCCCGACTAGTCCCTGCGACATTCTCATACCTGAAGAGGACAACAGATGAAAAGGGTGAGCTCAACTAGCTCAGTAAAGAATATTATGACTAAGATAATGAAAAATAAATTATCGTTAGTCTTCAACAAATCAGATAAAATATACTGGACAACCAACTTTAGATCAATATTCGCAGCGGAAATAACAATTCATTAGAAAAGTTGAGTAGAGAATGAAGTCTACTATCTTCTATGATTTAAAAGTCCATCATCAATATTTTATCCCTGTAACATCAATCAATATACATCTCGAATCAAATATTCATCTTTGCACTACAGGCCAAAGATATTCATTTGTATCATCAGTGGCCATGTTCATCTCAACACCTGTCATCTTTGCACTACAGGCCAAGGATATTCATCAGGTAATCATTCATCTTTGTTTTACAGGCCAAAGATATTCAGTTACATCATCTTTTAGGACTGAGGATGATGAAAAACATTTCAAAGAACGAATCCAGTGAGATAAAAGACAAAGATTAAGGATTCGCATTTTAGTTTATCCAAATTTAAAAATACTTCATAATAATACTTTGTGGAGCAAAATTCAAGAATAGAGCTCAAAACTTGGATACAATCAAAGATAGTAACTATAACAGATAATTTGGACAAACAGAAGAAATTTTAATTTTTCGTGAATAGTGCCGTATAAGTGAATAGAAAAACCCTGACGGAAAAAGTAAGAATTTCATAATAAAATCCATGACAATATTTCTATATAATGATATTAAAAGAATAACATCATTTACGAAAGAAATAACATCCCTTACCTCAAAAGAATAACACTTCTGGCTGGAATATCGGATATAATACCGAAGAAAACTTGCACTGAATAGCAACACTCAAAGTATTGAAATACTCAAAAAAATACGCTCGATATTATAGAGAGAAAACTTCTGATTCTGGTGTGATTTTCAATTCTAACCTAAGCATCCTATTTATAGGAAAAGCTTAGGATGCCAAAGGAGACTAAATTAATAAAATAATATTATTTTTAAAAAAATCTCCAGCCGCCGGCTGCTCTTCAAAAATTAGATTTTCAACAAAAGTCGGGCCCACCCATTAAAAAAAATATTTATTTTTCGAAACTTCAATAATTCATAATAAATAGCCCTTTGTCAGAAAAATACAAATTCTATGTCCTTCCATAGGAAATTTAATTATCTACAACTTTGTAGAAGGAATTTTTTTCAAATTCCAAACATAAATTATCCGAAATCCATAAACAGATGATTTTTCACACCAAAATATTGATAAAAACTCATCAGCGCTAATTCCTTCTTTAATATCCACAAAATAAATATTTCCTTATCATATAAATCAATAATTAATTATTCACAAATAATATTACAGAACTACAATATTGACAGCCAGGTCGTTCCCAGGAAAGAGGGGGCCTTCCGATAAGGACTTCTCCTTACTGGCGCGCAATTAAATAATCCCTCCTAGACAGAACTTCCTTATACATTGTCAATAATGCTATCTAATAATATTATTCAAATAATATGAATTATTGAGTTGATAATGTGAAATACTGTGCAATGACAATTATTGAATCAATAATACAAAATATCAACTGTAGTCATTATTGAATCAATCATATAACATAGCAACGTAGCAATTATTGAGTCAATAATATAAAATATTGAACAGTAATTACGGTAACAATTATTGAGTAAGTGTCTTCTCACGTAAGACTCAATAATTCGAAATACTGTGCAATACCGTGTGCTACTGTGCAACACCGCGTATTACTGTATTTTAACCACCTGGTATTTCAACAGTACTAACGGTAATAACTACGCCGTTATTTTGTAAAAAGGTTATTTCTGTCGCTTTCTATATCCGACAGTTATTCCGTTGTGGGGCCCACAAATAGCTGCGCCGTCGTACGAATATTCCCCGACAACAAGAATATTCCACGACCAAATGAATATTCCCCGACAACCAGAATATTTTATAACCACTTGCTCATTTTAAAATATTTGCACATTTCACCCATAACTTTCACATTTATCAATCAACACCTTACTATTTCGAAATAATATATAAAGAAAATTAAATCTTTATTCATAAAAGTTGGGGTCTTACAAAAGTAGAGATACTTGACCGTGTGATGAGCCGGTCATTCCATTCGGTAAGATTGTTGTCTCAAACATAATCAATGGGTTTGACGAGTCTCATAATTGGGTTCAGAGAAGCATCTTTTGGGAACTGCCTTATTGGTCTACAAATTTGATTCGTCATAATCTAGATGTGATGCATATTGAGAAAAATGTGTTTAACAATGTGTTTAACACCGTGATGAATGTTCCGGGCAAGACGAAAGATAATGATAAGGCACGGTTAGATATGAAAGATATTTGTAAGCGTCCTGGATTAGAACTTTATGAATCTCTTCACGGTCGGACGGTTAAACCTCATGCAAGATATTCATTGTCCAAAAAGCAAGTTGAAGATGTGTGCATATGGATTAAGACTCTGAAACTACCAGATAGATATGCCTCAACCATTGCAAGGTGTGTCACAGGTGGAAAATTGCAAGGGATGAAGAGTCATGACTGCCATGTGTTCATGGAGAGACTCATGCCTATAACATTTCGGGATTTGCTTGATAAACCAATATGGGATGCTTTGACTGAACTTAGTCGTTTTTTCAGAGACATATATTCAAAAACGTTAAATGAGAAGGACATGTCTGTACTTGAGAAGAACATCGTTGAGATCACATATAAGCTTGAAAAAATATTTCCACCTGGTTTTTTTGACTCCATGGAGCATTTGCAAATCCATCTACCCTATGAAGCTCGTATTGGTGGTCCAGTTCAATATAGATGGATGTACCCTTTCGAGATGATGATGGGAAACCTTAAGAGGAAAGTGAAGAATAGAGCTTACGTCGAGGGGTCGATATGTGAGGCATATAGTTTCGATGAGATATCTACGTTTGTCTCAGACCATTTTCCCGACGAAGTCTTGACAAAGGCCAATCTAGTCCCAAGACATGATGATGGGGGCAATGTTGAACTAAATGGTCGGCTTTCTATATTTGGTCTACCGGGACATGCTTATGGAAAAGGGTGGCGCATATTTCTCTCTGAGCAAGAATTAGATGCTGCACATACTTACATTCTTCTCAATTGCGAGGAGATTGACAAATTTGTGAGGTATACATTCCAATATGTTAACGTTTATAAAATTAATCTCATACATTCCAATATGCTAATGTTAATAAAATTGTATAGATCATACGATGACGAGTTAAAAGCAAATCAACCAGGCATCACTGATGAAGATATTCATGTCAGTCGAGATAAAAATTTTGCACTTTGGCTAAAGGACAAAGTAAGTGAAGTTAATTAAGTATGACATATATAATAGTAATTTATGAATTTATTTAATTTAAATTCATTTTTGTAGGCTCTTAATGTGGGAACCATTCCTCCAAATATACAAGTCCTAGCTAGGGGCCCAGACAGGGACCAAGTCAGCCGCAATGGTTACAAAATAAATGGCTATGAATTTCATACAAAGACATATTCTCGCGATAAAAGAACAACGAACACTGGAGTTTGTGTTCAAGGAGATTGTTACAATGAGCTTGGTCGTGCCTTTTATGGAGAGTTGGAGGAAATTATAGAGTTGTCGTATAAGGGCACTTACGGGGGTCAGATTAATTTGTTCAAGTGTCGTTGGTTTGATTCAGAAAAAGGGATACGTGTTGACAGACATGGAATCGTCGATATTGACTTCCATAGGTCTGCGTACGCCCACGAACCGTTTGTGTTGCCAACTCAAATAGTACAAGTATACTACACTCCGAGTGCTGTTAGAAAAAGGGATAGACCGCCTACAGATTGGCAAGTTGTAATTCATACTCCCGTGCGAAATCGTGTCCAATTAGTAGACGGAGAGTTCTACCAAGAGGAGATGCTTTATAGACCTCCGATAATAAATGTGGAGGACAACAATGAAGTAATTCAATCAGAGGTTGGAGATGAACCTGATGAACTGGATCCCGAGTCAGTACATGTGCCAGATGACAGTGATACTGAGGAGAAAGAGTTATTGATTGACACTGACACTGACACTGAATATGAAGAAAATGATAGTTATGAATCTCCAATACGTATACAAGGAGATTCTGCCTCAGACAGCGATTAGGGTGAGAAATGTATTTTTAGTTTTACTTGTATTACATACAATTACATATATACACTTACCCCAGTTGTACCTTTTATTCATAGTTAACTAGTTCATTTAATCATCTGTCATTATTGTCCTTTTATGCAAGATTTTACATACAATTACATATATACACTCACCTCCATTGTTTCTTTCATTCATAGGTGTCGTAGTTAACTAATTCATACAATTATCTGTCATTATTATCCTTTTATTCAAGGTATATGTTAATATATCATATAACTCCTACTAACATCCGTTAATTTTGTATGTATAGATGACTTCTAAAGCCCCGTTAAAAAAGCGTGGCTTGGGTCGGGGGCCTAATCAGGTCCCGAAGGCCCCGAGTAATCCGGATGACATGATTCTTATACAGATCAGACCTCCTCCGGACATCACGTACATTATCTATCTATTTCATATATAATCATTTTATAATAAGATCATTAATGTTGTAGTTATATACTAATGTTTTCTTGGTTTGTATATTAATTGTTGTATATTGTAGGGATTTTCAAGATACCAAGATTGTGAAGTGCATTTCACAGTTATGCTTACAAAACTGGCCTACGCCAGTGATTACGTGGGCGGCCACACCTCTCGCCCATAAGGATGCAGTTTGGGCTGAATTCCAGGTATATTTTATTTAATTTTGACAGATAATATAATTAATATGTATATATTATTTTGGATTATATATCATCATCCATAATATTATTATTGTTGTTTATTTGTAGAAGAGGTATAGATGGGACGACGCACATGCATCAATAATACAGACATTGTTCTGGCAAAAGTGCGCCGTTCGAACAAAGGATAACCTAAACAAGGAACGAATAAAAGCCTTGAATAATGCATCGGTCGACCATCCAGGGGAGGGTGAGCAGCACATGCACGTGTATAGCCCCTGGTGGTGTGCGCCTGACATATGGGCAGGGATGTTTGACGTGCGGCGAGATGAGGCCTGGGTGAAGAGACGCAAGACGGCCGCCGCTAACAGAGCCTCAGGTGTACCTGAAGGCGCCAAGGCAAAAGGCACGTATAGGGGCGGCAGTATATCACAGCTACAACATATTGCTACACGGGTACGTATTTTGCAAATGTCAATCATTATGTATACATTATATCACATGTTTACATATTAATATACTAGCATATTTTATATGGGAGACTCAGTCTCAGGGTGAGCCCATTCATTGGCTGGATGTGTACGTGGCCACCCGCGATGGTTTGCCTGAGGCTATGCAGATAGCGGTAATTTGTTTTTTATAACTTTATATTTTCGTCATTAATTAATTATTAAGCATTTTATATTTATTTTTAATAATTTAATTATTTGTATGCTGGCAGGACACTTATAAGAGCCTAATGAACGAGCGTTATCCTGAAGGCACCCCGCGGCCGTCGATTGATCAAGAATTGTGGGAGAAGGCGTCAGTTGTAAAGAAAAACTACGTCAAAGGCCAAGGACAACGACGACGACCGAGTATCAGCGGCACGGGCAGCTCTACTACTCAGTCTACTCAGTCCTCGTGCCATCCGACGCCGCACACTCCTGTTGACTATGTAAGAGCAATATGTCAAGATCGAAATCTTCTCCTTACACTAGGCGGACATCTGCACTCCCTGAGTCCTGAGGATCTAGCATAGGCAGTGGCTAGAGCAGCAGAGCATCAGGATATATGAGGTAATCTTGTCATTGTTTAGGTTTCATGTTATTGTAATACATTAGAAAGGCTAGGGTCGTTTTTTGTTTTTCACATATGTTTAACGTGTTTTCTTCTTTAATTTGTTACAGCCTCATTCTGTCGATCGATATTTGATGCGGCCCAGACATTTGTATTCTCATAATTTCTCAGCCGTTGTTCTACATTGTATATATTGACTATTTTTTTATTGAATGTACAAGCGTTTCACGGATTTGAATTTGAATTTGAATGTAATTGTCTTTGTGTTGGTTTTATTATGAATGAATGAATGTAATTGTCACTCACTGGCGTATTGAATGCGTGAATAAATGGATTTGGATTGTATATAATTGCTGTGAGTTGGGACAGGTACAAAATAGGTCAATTTTTGGGATATAAGCAGGTACAAAATTAACCCTTTTTTTAACAGTAGTATCAGCGACCGTATATGGTCGCTATTACACATCTACGACCGAAATATCATTTTCCTGTGTAGCGACCGTATGCGGTTGCTAATACTGGTCGTTGTTACAGGCGACTACATGCGGTCGCTGATACTGGTCGCTGACACGTGGAACCACGTCACGGCAGAGGCTGATGCGGCCTGACACAATCTGGCGACCGTGTCGGTCGCTAATAGCTGTCGCTGATATTACGGTCGCGGAAAGTGGTCGCCAATTGGCTTGTAGCGACTAGATTTACTGCGACCAATATCAGCGACGGCATTCGGTCGCGGATAATCATCTGCTACCACGTGCGGTCGCTGATAGGCGGTCGCAGATAGCCTGTTTTGTTGTAGTGGAATGGAATAACAACCCTTACGAGTATTGAAAGAAAATAACTCTCTTCATGAATACGAAAGAAATAATACCCCTTACCTTAAAATTTGGAGACTGCACTAGCGTAATAGCAGAATACTCTTCTTCTTTCTCTCTTATTCTCTCTATACTTTCTCTTTCTATAGCTTTAGTGAATTGGTAAAAAATAATGAAGAAATGAGCTTTTATTTATAGGCTCGGCAGAGTAAGGGTAAAATAGTCTTTTCGTCATAATTTATGACATCATCGCTTACATCATCGATCTATGACATCATTGCTTACCTCATCACTCCGATGACATCATTGCTTACCTCGTCGCTCCGATGACATCATTATTTGCATCATAAGAGTTCAAATTTAATTTACACTCTTCCACCTCGTTTAACTTTTATACCATGAATTTATTACAATAATATTACCATTCAAATTATAAAAATCATACTATTATATAATCACATCATACTACTATAATGTAATTTATAATAATATATTTGAATAAATTATTTTATCAGACAAGATAAAATATCAACTTTCAACAAATGTCACATGTTAAAAATTTCTCCGTCTAAATTCACATTGAATAAATATTTCCTTATCATATATATCAAAAATTAATTATTCACAAATAATATTACAGAACTACAATATTGACAACCAGGTCGTTCTCAGAAAAAAGGGGGCCTTTCGATAAGGATTTCTCCTTAGTGGCGCGCAATTAATCAACCTCTTTTTTAGATAGAACTTTCTTAGACATTGCCAATAATGTTATCTAATAATATTATTCAAATAATATGAATTATTGATTTGATAATTTGAAATAATGTGCAATGACAATTATTAAATCAATAATATAAAATAACAAAGTAGCACTTATTGATATAAAATATCAACGTAGCAAATATTGAACCAATAAAATATTATGCAATTATTGAATCAATAATATAAAATATTGAATAGTAATTACTGTAACAATAATTGAGTAAGTGCCTTCCTACGTAAGAATCGATAATTTGAAATACTGTGCAATACCGTGTGCTAATGTGCAACACCACGTATTACTATATTTTAACTATCGGGTATTTCAACAGTACTAATGATAACAGTTTTGTCGTTATTTTTATAAAAAGATTACTTCTGTCGCTTTCTATATCCGACATTCATTCCGTTGTGGGGTCCACCAATGACTGTGCCGTCGTACGAATATTCTCCGACAAAAAGAATATTCCTCGACCAAATGAATATTCTCCGACACAACGAATATTTTATAACCACTTGCTTACTTTGTGAACTTTGCACATCTCACCCATAACTTATCATATTTATCAAATCAACACCTTACTATTTCAAAATAATATATAAAAAAATTAAATCTTATTCATAAAATTTGGGGTCTTACACTTATTATTTGAATAATATTATTAGATAGCATTATTGACAATGTCTAAGAAAGTTCTGTCTATGATGGGTTATTTAATTGCGCGCCAGTAAGAAAAAATTCTTATCGGAAAGCCCCCTCTTTCCTGGGAATGATCTGGTTGTCAATATTGTAGTTCTGTAATATTATTTATGAATAATTAATTATTAATTTATATGATAAGAAAATATTTATTTGTGGATATAAAAGAAGGAATTAGTGCTGAGGTATTTTATCAGTATTTTGGTGTAAAAAATCATCTGTTTGTGAATTTCAGCCATTTTACGTTGAGAATTTGAAAAAATTTCCTTCTACAAAGTTGTAGAGAATTAAATTTCTTATAAAAAATACATAAAATTTATTTTTTTCTGATAAAAGGACTATTATTATGAATTCTTGAAGTTTCAAAAATAAATATTTTAATATATATATATATTTATTATATTATATAAACATATGATTGAATTTTGTTCAAAGGTGGCTACTAAATTTCAAAGATGGGTGCTTAAATAAATGCTCCGTTGATTTCAAAAGTCTATATTAGTGTCCTGATATTTTCTTATAAATAGGGTGCTTAGTTAAAAATAAAAATCATACCAGAATCAGAAAATTTTTCTCTATAATATCGAGCATATTTCTTGTGAGTATTTAGATACTTTGAGTGTTGATAACAGTGCAAGTTTTCGTCCACATAATATCCGATATTCCAATCAAAACTACTCTCCGGTTAAGGTAAGGGGTGCTATTTTCTTTCGCAAACGATGTTATTCTTTTCAATATCATTATACCAAAATATTATCATGAATTTTATTATGAAATTCTTACTTTTTTCGTCGGGTTACTATTCACGTATACGACACTATTCAAGAAAAAATTTAATTTTTTTTTTATTTTTCCAAGTTGCTTGTTAATGTTCTTATCTTTAATTGGATCCAAATTTTGATCTTCATTCTTGAATCTTGCTTCACAAAGTATTATTATGAAATATTCTTGAACTTGGATAAACCAAAATACGAATACTTAATCTTTGTCCTTTATCTCACTGAATTCGTTATTTATATTATTTTTCATCATCCTCAGTCCTAAATGGTGATATAACTGAATATCTTTGGCCTGTAGAGCAAAGATGAATGATTACCTGATGAATATATTTGGCCCATAGTGCAAAGATGACATGTGTTGAGATGAACATGACCAACTAGTGATACAAATGAATATCTTTGGCCCGTAGTGCAAAGATAAATATTTGATTCGAGATGTATATTGGTTGATGTTACAGAAATAAAATATTGATGATGGACTTTTAAATCATAGAAGATAGTAGACTTCATTCTCTACTTAACTCTTCTAATGAATTGTTATTTCCGCTGCGAATATTAATCTAAAACTTATTGTCCATAATATTTTATCTGAATTGTTGAAGACTAACGATAATTTATTTTCTATTATCTTAGTCATAATATTCTTTACTAGGTTAGTTGAGCTCACCCTTTTCATCTATTGTCTTCTTCAGGAAATGAGAATGTCGCAATAACTAGTCGGAGGATAGAGTGATGGTCCGAGTTAGAGCAGTAGTAGTCCTCACTATTTTTAATAAATAGTGTGATAATAATTGTAATGAGGACTTAATTTGAATGTTAATATTTTCTACATATTTGTATTGACACTCACAGTTGTGTGGTCGCATTTTGCACAACCGTGTGATATATAAGATTGTATTTGAATTCTGTACCATGTATTTGGCGACTCAGAATGGGTTGGGTTGACTGGACCTATTCTGGGGGCGTCACAACGGGCCAAAGATATTCATCATGTAATCATTCATATTTGCTCTAGAGGCCAAAGATATTCAGTTATATCACCATTTAGGACTAATGATGATGAAAAATAATATAAATAAAGAATCTAGTGAGATAAAGGACAAAGATTAGGGATTCGTAATTTAGTTTATTCAAGTTAAAAAATACTCCGTAATAATCAATTGTGGAGCAAAATTCAAAAATGAAATTCAAAACTTTGATACAATCAAAGATAGTAACCATAACAGACAACTTGAACAAATAAAAAAAATTAATTTTTCTGTGAATAGTATTGTATTCGTGAATAGTGCCGTATACGTGAATAGTAACCCAAACATGAAAAGGTAAAAATTTCATAATAAAATTCATACCAACATTCCAATGAAATGATACTAGATGAAACGCAAAATTCGAAGAATTTCTGATCATTTCAGGAATTATAGAAGCAATACTTACCGTAGTAAGTTTTAATTTGAGTATATAAAATAAAATATTATCGCTTTCATAATATGGAATATGAAAGAAAATAATATTCTTTATGAATATTGAAAGAAAGTAACATCATTTACGAGAAAAATAATATTCCTTATGAATATTGAACGAAAATAATATTCCTTACGAATATTAAACGAAGACAATATCCCTACGAATATTGAACGAAATTAATAATCCTTACTAATATTAAACGAGAATAATATCTTTTCGAATATGAAATAAATAATACCCTTTACCTTAAAAGGAGAGTATTTCTGACTGGTATGGCGGTGATATTTTTGAAGAAAACTTGCACTGTTTTCTACGCTCAAAACTTTCTTAAACTCTAAAGAAATACGCTCAAAATTTTAAAAAAAGAATTCTCTGATTCTGGTGTGATTTTCATTTCTAAAACTAAGCATCCTATTTATAGGAGAATGAAAGGGTACTATTTGAATAAAAATCGCGGACTGCACAAAAAAAATTCGAACGAAGTTAACGGGGGCGCACCGACGAAAAAATTTGATTTTACTATTTATTACTGTGCAATAAAATATTATAATAAAATTAAAACTTTAAATAAAATAATATATATATATATATATATATATATATTACTTACCGTATAAGGTAGGTAACTATAATATATATATATATATATATATATAATAATATTACTCCCTCTCACACACGTTTTTTTTCGAACAACGTTACTATCACATAAATACTTTCACATAATCTTCACATACACACTGTAGGCCCCTGCCTGACGCGCGGGACCACCAGTATGTATGTGAAAGTTATGTAAAATTATTTATTTGATAGTAGCATTATTTTTTCTTCCCCCCCCCCCATTTTCAAACTCATTAAAATATATATATATATATATATATATATATATATATATATATAATAAAATTGAGATAACTTCTACCGACAATTTTAAAAAATGAATAAGTGGAGGTCCATGTAACAAGCAAAACTTACAATAAATACTTCAATAAAATTCCCTCTATTTATCTCAATTCACTTGGCTTCACAAAATACATTTTTAATAATATTTTTTTATCATTAATATTATAATTCACAATATTAACCACCAATACTGATAAAAATACCTCAGCACTAATTTTTTCTTTTATATCCACAAAAATAATTATTTTTTTATCATATAAATCAATAATTAATCATTCACAAATAATATTACAGAACTACAATATTGACAACCAGGTCGTTCCTAGGAAAGAAGGGGCCTTCGGATAAGAATTTCTCCTTAGTGGCGCGCAATTAAATAACCCCTCCTAGACAGAACTTCTTTAGACATTGTCATTAATGTCATCTAATAATATTATTCAAATAATATGAATTATTGATTTGATAATGTGAAATACTGTGCAATGACAATTATTGAATCAATAAAATATTATGCAATTATAAATGTAGCAATTATTGAATCAATAATATAAAATATTGAACAGTAATTACTGTAAAAATTATTGAGTAGTGATTTCTTACGTAAGAATCACTAATTAGAATTACTGTGCAATACCGTGTGCTACTGTGTAACACCGCGCATTACTGTATTTTAACCACCAGATATTTTAATAATTTTAACGGTAACAACCACGCCGTTATTTTTAGAAAAACTTATTCTTGTCGTTTTCTTCATCCGACAATTTTCCGTTATGGGGCCCACAAATGATTGCGTCGTCGTACGAATATTTTCTGATAAAAATAATATTCTCCGACACAATGAATATTTTATGGCCACTTGCTTACTTTATAAAACTTGCACAAATCACCCCATAAGTTATCAGCATTCATCAAATCAATCCCTTACTATTTCAAAAAAATAATATATAGAAGAAATTAAATTTATTCATAAAAATTGGGATCTTACATCCGTTAATTATATGATTAACCATGTCAAAAGTTATTATTAAAATATTTAATATTATGTCTTTTAATACTGCTAACATTACTATTTTTTCAATCATCCTACAATTAACCTCTTTTTTATTATGCTATTAAGAAACGTTACGGCCCCGCAAATTTTATGGATTAAACACCTAAAAAACAACTATATTATGATAAAAACAATATGTATATTAAATACTATTATTTATGAGTAATAAATTATCAATCAATCACATTTAAACACATCATTTTATATATTATATTCTATTTTATCATGATAATATTATTATATAAAAAAAAGGCTCCCACGATTACAATAGTACTGATTGGCAGAAATATTTAAGATTACACCATTCTATAATTATATATAAAAAATGTAATACTAATAAATAAAGGAACATTATTTTTTAATATTTCTATACCTCACGTATTAGTTAATAAAAACTGACACATCAACTAATATACGATACCTACATATAAAAATCATGTCAAAATATCGGTTTTATTCAGCCACCGTCACCCTCCAAAAACTGAGTTACTTATCTTTATCCCCGTTGAATAGAATAAACAGGGAGTCCCACTGCCGTTAATCCCATCGCTGCCGGAAAAAGGGTGATGAAAATCATTCACATCCCTTGCTTGGAAGACAACTACTCCTACTTGTATGATAATTTTTTCTTTATATTATTGGTATTTGGATTTCCAATTACATAAAAACTACTCCAGTAATTATATATGAATTCTGTACTTGTATGTGGTTAATTGCCTATTTGTTGCAGAATAATTGACGAGGCAACAAAAGAAGGGGCAGTGGTAGATCCAGTTGAGCCTGAAAAGGTTATTCAGGTTGCCAAAGACAACGGGGTTGACCTAAAGCTTGTCCTCACCACTCACCACCACTGGTCTATACGCTCTTCATTTCTACTTTCGTCTTTTTTAATACTTATAAACTCTTACTGTTTCCTAATGAATTGTTTATGATTTGGATAAAGGGGTTCTAGTGAATGTTTAATCTGCTTTTGAATTTGGTTTTTAAGTTTATAGCGTGATATTTGGTGTTTGTTATTGGGATTTTTAATATTTGAGTGGATAAATGTTAATATCATGATAGGGATCATGCTGGCGGCAATGAAAATATAAAGCAACTGGTTCCTGGTATTAAAGTTTATGGTGGCTCTGTTGATAATGTTAAGGGGTGTACTAATAAGGTGGACAATGGTGATAAGTTTTCACTAGGTGCTGATATCAGCATATTGTGTCTTCACACACCTTGGTATACTATTTTTTATATTTATTTGTAATTATCTTGTTTTTTCCAACTCTGTTTTACTTTTAAATTTTGTTATCTGCTGGTATATTGTTTATACTATATTATATTAACAACATCTACATTTGCTGATGGTTTATTGCTTACTTGAAATGGTATGTGGAAATGTGTTTCTAAAAGATTTTCGACTGCTTTTAGTGGCTGAGTTGCTGCTGTATGAATTTCATCTTTTTTCTCTTTATGCTGCCTTCATCAGCCATACAAAAGGTCATATAAGTTATCATGTTACTGGCAAAGAAGAAGAGAAGCCTGCTGTTTTCACAGGAGACACACTGGTGAGCGCAAATATTGCTCTCTCTTTCTCACTCACTCTCTCTCTGTCTCTCTCTCTCACACACACATGAGATGGTTAACATTGTATGTATATTACTGATTGCTCCTTAAGCTTTTAGAGAATGACCAAACAATGTGTGCCATACTTCATTAGTTATGAAAGTATAATATTTCATCGTGCGCTCTTAATTAAAATTCACATTATCTGTTATCTAGTTTGTTGCTGGCTGCGGGAAGTTCTTTGAGGGCACAGCAGAGCAAATGTATCAATCTCTATGTGTGACATTAGGTTCACTGCCAAGGCCTACTCATGTTTACTGTGGCCACGAGGTAAAGAAATAATAGTATTTGG